>OX422142.1:3469932-4163919 GCA_949129095.1 Volucella bombylans | reverse complement strand
CTGCATAGGCGCAGCACCCACAGAGCTCGTTTAGCCGCCGCAAGAGTGGATCCATCATCAGGTTCCAAATAAATGGACCACAGATGGACCCCTGGGGGCAACCTCTCTCAACATTAGTTGAGACGTTGTCGTCTGCACTTACCACACTCACTTTTCTGTCGGAAAAGTAGCTTCCCCAAAGCCCAATTTCCCGACAGCCCAATTCCTGCAACCTGGTTACTATTTTCTGCCAGTTTAGGTTATCAAAGGCACCTTTGAAGTCAATAAAGATGCCTATAACCACACTGGCCCTGCTTCTGAGGACTCTGTCTTTTACGAAAGACCATGCATCCTCGACACACTTGCCTCTTCTAAAGCCGAATTGGAAGGGGGACATTGGTTCCGCCATGCTCTCTGAAACCCTTTCCACCATAACCCTTTCCAGTACTTTTCCCAGTACCGGAAGCAGGCTGATGCCCCGATAAGATTTAGGGTCAGACCTATTCTTATCGGTGGACTTCAGGAGCACAACCACCCTTGCCACCTTCCAATCCTTGGGGAAGTAGCTACAAGTAATACATTTGCTGTACAGTCCGAGTAGGTATTCTGGGACGGCCTTCCAGATGGCTCTCACCATCTCTCCGGTCATTCCATCAGCTCCAGGAGATCTCCTGGAGCGAAGAAGTGAAACACCATAGTCGACTTCTTCAGTTCTTAACTCCGGAGGGATCGGAGGCTCTTCATATGAAGAGTCCTCAAAGCGCTCCTCTCTCGGGAAGAACTGACCAAGAAATGCAGTAAGGCAGTCTTTCCATGTGGATAAAACCGTATTATCCACACGTATGCCTTCAATGTCAGCAGTCTTTTTAGCTCTACGGCAAATCTTGTATAGTTTGCCCCAGGGATCATCTCTATTATTAGAGGCAAAGTTCCTCCAGTGAGACTCCTCGAAAATGAACAACAGCCTTGAAACAGAAGTTAATACAGTCAACATGGAACGCCAAGCCCATTCCGAAAAGGTACTTGGAATGTATTGGAATACCGCCGCCGATATTTTTGTTTTCAATACAAAGTTCATCGTATTTCGAGAGAAGTCCTAGAAGGTTTACGTCCACCAACAAAAAGAGAGCTACTAGGGATCGTTATGGCAATCTTTGATCCCTACGGGTTAAGTAAGCGAGTAAGATCGCTTGGAATGACCCACTTTCTCCAGAGTTAAACAAGAAATGGGCTGCGTGGTGGAAAGAATTTCAAAAAATAAAATCGTTCAAAGTCCAGCGCTCTTACTCGCCACACTGGCAATATAAGCTGAGACCCTGCCTAGACGACGAGGGCCTTCTGAGAATTGAAGGTCGTATAAATGAACCATATTTTTTGCTGATTGATGCCAGACGTCCGATCCTGATGCCTCAAAAACATTTTGTCCCCGAGCTTATCTTGCGACATTTCCATGAAAAACTTCATCACCAAAATACAGCCGTTACTCTAAATGAAGTTCGACAGAAGTTTTGACTTCCACAGTCACGAAAGCCGTACAACGTAATTGCATGGAATGCAAAATAGGGAGAGCCAAGCCCGTACCGCCGCTTATGGGTCAAATACCACAAGACCGCCTAACTCCTTATGTACGTCCATTTACCTACACTGGCGTGAATCTCTTTGGCCCTTTTAATGTTGCCATAGGTCGCCGACGAGAAAAGAGATGGGCAGTCATTTTCACTTGTCTCACGGTGAGAGCAGCCCATCTGGAGTCAGCTGAAAACTTATCAACAGACGCATTCATTTTATGTCTACAGTTAGAATCCGAAGCGACAACGGTACCAATTTTATTGGTGCAAAACGGGAACTAAGTGAAGGCGAGCAATTGTTCGATGTTGACCGCATAAACAACGAAGCTACGAGCCGCAGTATTGAATGGATATTCAACTGTCCTTCAAATCCTAGCTCAGGAGGTTGTTGGGAACGTCTTATTAGCATCGTTAAACGCTTGCTTAAAAAGACACTTATTCAAGAAGCACCAAGAGTAGAAACCCTCCCGAAGTGTTCTCATCGAAGACGGGAATATTATCAATTCCCGCCCACTTACAGAAATTGCTCTAACAACGGAAGACGATGAACCACTAACTCCGAACCACTTTCTCATGGGTTGCGTGAACTCTACACAAACGCCGTATCCATTTGACGAAAAAATTTGCCTAAGGAAGCAATGGAGAATAGCTCAAAATCTAAAAGACCGACTGTGGAAGCAATGGACCACAGAGTATCTTCTGCAACTTTTAAGACGTCCTAAATGGCATGATAAAGTGCGCCCGCTGCAGTTAAATGACCTAGTTATAGTTTGTGACTCAAATCAGCCACGCAGTCAATGACAAAGAGGTCGAATATGCATTACATTTAGCTTATCTGAGAAAACACCACTACCAACCCGGCTATCGGTTTTAGATCCATCTGTGTAAACGTGGATTGATTTGTCCTACATGAAAGCATCTTCCTCCCAGAATGATCTAGAGGGGAAGCTTACATGGGTTCTCTGTGAGGATTCCTAAACTATTAAGAATATTAGCGCTTACAAATTCGCACCAAGATGGACGCTTCTTCTGCTCTCTGTATTAGTTACCACTGCATACGTTTCTCACAGTTTTTACCCTCCGCATCCCATGCACTTTTGAACGACGATGATGTTTGCTTAGTAGCAGTCTAAGGCCAGCACTAGTTGTTCATCGGTCGCTGGTTTTTGGTTGAGCTGAGGCTATTGGTTGCTTCGCAACTGCAAGGAGTTTATGATACATAGCCGGGTTTGTTCACCATACAAGAAAAAGACGACAGAGGAGCCGAATACCTTGGATCCAGTCCTGAAAACTCTTGTTTACTTCAGCTCTAAATAGGTTGAATTAGCTCATATGAGCAGTTTACTATTCTGGCTGTAAATGCCGCCGCTGACGCACACGAATTCATCCGCGGTACGTCTTTGTTCTGAGATTCAGCTATTTCTGCTATGATATTATGTTCTCGTCATTTCCTTCTGCTAGTGTATACTCTATTGAAATATAGAACAATTCGAAAACGGGCTATAATTGGCGGCGATGCCACAAAGCCCTTTGTTTGTCGTACAAGACTAATACAATAAATAGAAAAATCAAATGAAGGCACTTTAATACCTGATGATACCTAAAAGAGCTCGAAACACTGCCGTATCTGCTCGTGGTTCACTGACACGTCACCCACTTGGCTGACTGCTTCTTATGTTAACTTACCCTGTAAAATGGTGATTGGCGTTCCGTAGGATATGCCTATGGTCTCTGCTTCTTCCCGCACTTTCTTCCAGCAATTAGCATAAATCATGTCGTGGACCTTTTCAACGACATTGTCAGTAATCCCGGTTGCCGGGCGTTTAAATTCACTGAACAAATATTTCACTATTGTTATACAATAGATGGTGAGGGATCTCAAAGGCAGTGTCTAACTTATTTGTTCGTTTTTTCAACCAAAAATATAAATCTGATTACGGATCGATATGCTCTTTTTTCATTTCATCAAAAAACACTAAAAACTTTTAGCTCGAATGGCTGTGAAATGGGGTCGGTTCTAGTAGTACTTAATGGTGATACCAACCTGCCTTAGTTCCTGTCTTTGAAAACGGATACTTTCGCAAGTAGGTAGTGAGAAGTCAGAAAAAAGAAATATTTTCGCGGGACTTAAATAAGAGAAATGGCCGGCCCTAAATCAAGCCATAAATCTTCGAAGAAATATGTAAGAGTAGCGCAAAAACTTTGCTCGGTGCTTCAAAGTGCCATCTCCACATAAAGACAGAAACGTGATGGTGGGTCGACGAAACGAAAGAGGCGGGAGGCAGCCTTAGGCGTTAACTAAGTTTTAGTGAAACTTGAGATACCGATAAAGGGCGTCTTGAATTAGACTACGAACATTGCAAAACAAAAAAACTGAAGAAACGGGTAGCTAGAGCAAGTAGGGCATCATTGGACGCATTGTATCAGGAATTAGAAGATATGCTTTCACAACTTACATACAAACGGACAACAAGCTGTGGAAAAAGTGCAATGACGAAGAATGGGCAAGCTGAGAAGAATAAGAAACGAGCAGAGACGCCCGAAATCGGAAAGAAGTATTCCAGCGAAGTAACAATTTTTCAGCGCGCGAGAAGGAAACATCAAATTGAATGGAAGCCGAAGTTGGCGAAGCACTAAAAATACGAATGAATGTGTGTGTTTCACAATCGAAAACTTGGATTTAAATGTCTTGCGATCTTGTATACTAAAATAATGAGACACGTTCGGACGCGTAACCGGTAGAGGAAGAGCTGTCTTGTTTTACTCTATAAAGTCAAAAGCGTCACGAGAAATTGCAACATCTACCCCTCACTGAAGTTAATTTTGCTGAAAATATCGCTTTGATGTCGTACCTAGTCTTCATATTTTCATGCAATTTGCGAATCCTGTTGCGCAAGTCATCCACGTAGTCGTTCACCTCCTTGGGCTCCGTAGGTAGAGATCCAAATTTCGGTTCGCTTGGCAAACGAACTATTTGACCAACTATGATCTCGGATGGTGTGTGTCTTGTTGAACTATGGACCGCGTTTCGGTAGGTCATTAAGAAGAGGGGTTTGTGTCGATCGCAATCCCGCTGGCAGTTGCTGACGACCTTAGATAGACGCTCATTCAAGGTCCGATTGAATCGCTCGACCATTCCATCAGATTGAGGGTGTAGTGGCGTTGTCTTTGTCTTCCTTATTCCGAAATATTGGCACACTTCTTGGAAGACTTGTGATTCAAAGTTTCGCCCTTGATCAGAGTGTAGCTCGATTGGGACACCAAATCTGCTCACCCAGTTGTTGACTATCTGTTCGGCTACGGTCTTAGCCTCTTGATTTGGGATGGCAAATAATTCCAGTCACTTACTGAAGTAATCTATGACCACGAGGGAATATCGGAAACGGTCCAGCGATGTCGATGGCTATTCGTTCGAATGGTGCTACGACATTGTATTGTTGCATTTGTCCATAAGGCTTTACTGTTGGACCCTTGGTATCCGCACACCTTATGCACTTTTTGCACAAATTGTCGACATATTGTTTAGCTCTTAACCAATAGAAACATTCCCTTACCTTTTCCAACGTCTTGTTTATTCTCAAATGGCCTCTTGAGATTCCGTTATGTATTTCATGCAGTACTTGGCTGATTCTGGATCGTGGCACGATTAGCTGCATACGAGACGTTGTCCCATCTGCACTTTCACATTTTCTCTTCAGCAAACTGTGCCCGGTATGCCTTCAGAGTTTGGCTCCGGTCTGATATCTGCTGCTAGATTGGTCTTTCCTCGTGTTCCTTCCATGCCAATATTGGCTCGATGTCATAGTCAGCCTGTTGGGAGGAACGGATTTTGTCTATACTCCAAACCTCTATTGACTCGGTCCTGATCATTTGGATAGTGGCCTGTTCTTTCGCTTCTTTACTTGCATTGTTTTGCCTGTGAGAATGTGATAATTGTCCAGGAGTCGCCGACTTTTGCTATCGATTTTTTTAGCCCTGCGTAGTAAGCATTTACCGACTGATGGCTTCGGGAAGTTTGACCGCTGTTGATAGCCGTTTCTGCCAGTTTTCTCCTCTATTTGCCTGTAACCCCAGTACAGACAGCCTTTTCGTCGTACCGGTTCTTTACAATGCCCCTGCAGATGTCCTACTTTATCGCAGTTCCAGCAGCTCGGTAGTTAGTCTTCAGCAGGAGCATTCACCAGATGCTATTTCCCTGACGAAATGTATTCCTTTGGAAGCCTGATTGGCTGCTTAAATCGCCAGCGCGAAGGCAAGAGCTTCATCAAGGGTTCTTTTCGCGGGCATCCTTGCTGCTGACTGAATCTGCGATTCCCCTGATGAATGCGTCCTTTGTCATTTCGTCGATTATTTCTTGGCCATCGAATGAAGGAGGCTTCAACTCTTTCCTCTTTGAGTTTCTGTTTTCGCACTGGATACCACAATATCATAGCTATTTTCCAAAAAATTTATGTAGATCATACGACGTTGGTTATGATTTTAAATCGTGTGGAACTTGCGACATGTACTCGTGGTTTCAATTTTTCAAAAAGGCATTCCGATGCATCGTTGATCCAACCCGTCTGGTTTAGGGAAGCTTAATCATGCTCTTGCACCAGGTGATTTAAAATCAATCATTTTATATGGCCGCCTCATTTTGAAAAAGCCATGACTCAACAACGTCACACGGTAATCCTTCGTAATTTTAAGTCCATTTCACGGATTTTCATTTTATTCAATTGCGAAAATCGTTTGTAATGATTTACAAAACCATTCAAGCGTTCAACCGTTCAACGGCCCAACAATGACGGTGTTCAGCAGGTGTATACCGGTACCAGTACTCGTACTCGTATTCGTATTCGTATTCGTATATGAGTGTGCATGTTCTTCGCTATCCTGTCATTTAATCACTTTAATGCCAAGGGTGCTTCTCTGCGCCTTAATTCAGCCTTTTATCATTTTCATTACCGTTCCCCTCTCTTTCTGCACTTGTGCACTTGCTCGGCTCCTTTTTTCCGCCTCCTCACGTTTCCATTTTAATTTTGCACATTTTCTCTTGCTCCCTTTTGTTGGGCCTTTTTTATTTTTATTTCCAGGTGCGCTTTCGCATCAGGTAATTTCAATTTAATAATCCAACGTGAATCTGCTTTTTATTTTCTTCTCATGTTGTCATTTTTTCGTCCTTTCTTTCTGGTGTGTCTGCTTCTTCTTTTTTTTTTGTTGTCGTTTTCTCATCGTTTCTTATTGTCCCTCTTCATTGCGTTGTCTTCTGTTTTTTTTTTTTTTTGCAATTCAAATACGAGAGATTCTGATGAGGCAGCACCAGGAACAGTAAGTAGCAGGACATAGGGGAGATCCAGGCTGAATGGTAAATGTGTAGCACACTTCGTTTACGCTGTGTTGACTCTCTTGAGGGAATAACGGTGAAGTTTTGTTAAAAACCTCCGAAGCATGACTTTGAAGTTTAGGGTTTTTGAATTTGTGAATATCATCATCAACGGGGGGAACCGGAAGTGTACGTGTTGTGTTAACGGAAAAATTGAATTTAACGACTGATTGGATAAAATACTGTGAAGGGAAATTCAATTATGATGAATCTGACTTAAGGTGACAGGAGCCAATGTCGCACGAACGATCTCATTGAGTAGGCACAAGTATCGATTTGGGAAAATGTCATTTTATGTGCCAAAGTTAAGGTGTTTCGCTGTATTTGTGTTCACTTCCTTTTCTTTGTCTGGTTTTTTTTTTAAGACACCTTTCCAAATGATGTAAGCAGAGCACGAAACTCTCACGAAATGATAAAAATTTGTACGAGCAGTTCTGTTTGAACAGAAATGTTGTAGGTTGGTTGTCTATGTTATCCTTGCAGAGATGGGTTGTATTTGTATCCTCGTATACATAAACAAACTCGTGTTTGAGTTTTCAAAGTGATACTTGTAGTTGTTTTCCTGCTAGTCAACACTGTGTACATAGTAAAAATAATGGATAATGATTCCACTTAACCAGTAATCTAAAGTATTAGTCTCCATTTCCTATGTAAAGTTGTAGATCAAAACAGCTGTAGAGTTGCCTTCTTTTCATGCAAGAGGTCTTGCTGAAGAGAACGTTTTCTTACGACATGCGTAATTCGGCCAGACAATATGGCGTAGACGAATCTATCTAGTTTCAGTTTAAAGAGAAACGTTCTTTTGTACAATGCCACCTTGATCAAAAAGAATTTATTCAGAAAATAAAAAATACAAGTTTCTTCTTCTTCTTTTCCTTTTACTAGCCCTTTTCTCGCTACACGAACTTATGCATAATGAGTTTCCCATTTTTACTGCATCGCTACTGCTCCGCTTATGGGGTTGGCTAATCGCAGAACTCGTCTGCATACTGCTCGGTCCTGTATCGCTTCGGCGGTTAGCTCCAGGCGTTGTTGTGCATTTGCCATCTGAGCAATCCAGGAATTCTTTTTCCTAACTACTTTTCTTTTAGTAGGAGCGACCGTAGTTGATATTGCCTTCTTAACGGGATTTTCCGGAGATCTTCTTTGAACGTGGCAATACCAGCTAGATACGAATGGTTATTTAAAAACCCTGCTGGTACTAATTTCAACGTTGGAAAGATGCGCATCTGTAAATGGATCGAAACACCTACCAACAAACAGGATAAAAAGAAGCTTAAATCTAAGTTACCTAATTCCGATTCCAACTCCCATCCCAAACCGGACTCTAATAAAATACCGAAATCCGTCCCAAACCGTAGCAAACCTGACTCTGTACCGAAAACCGTTTCCAACTCCCGTTCCAATTCTGACTCTAATTGGAGATTTAAAACTAATATATTCCCCAATTTCGCCCCTCCCACTCACATCCCGAACCGACTTCATCGGTCCTCTAATTATATTGCACCTGCAGCCTCCGTTCCACCCAAGCCACCGCGTCAACGCGTCTCTTGCAAATTAGCACCAACCGCTCACAATAACACCTCTGAAATACCTAACCCCTCTGCACGTGCCCCCACCAGCACTTCTTTCCCTAATTTTGACCTTAAAACCGGAGCTAAATATCCCAATTTCGTTAGGTCCCATATTATAAATCCCTCACCTGAACATGTGTCTAATGCCCCTTCAATCACCCCTGCATCGCCTTCAAAATCTTCGTCCACCTGCCCCATTTTTGACCCCCTTCTGCCTCCCACAGTTAAAATAACCCAACAAACTTTTGGCTCAACTGAATGTCGTTATGCACTTTCTAGGCTTAGAGAAAAAAAGACGTACGAGAATATACGTCTCCTTCTAGCATATCTGCATAACAAATCAGACTCAGTTTTTTATGAGGGGAAAACTAAAACAAGCGTCATGGTCTCAATACAGCAGGAAGGTCTCCCTACTGACCTTACAAGTCTGAGGAACTTATACATCAAGTTCCACGAGATTTTTAATATGTCTCCGCAAAAAGTCTCAGACGACCTTGCTGCTTTCGGTAACTATGTGCACTCAAAAAGGATCTCACACCTCCAACGAAGCAGAGCTGACAACGACAAATTTTTTCGTCCCTAACGTGCTACCATTGCCAGTGTTTCGACCATCCACTCCTACGACCTCTCGTAATAACCTTCCTCTTACCTTTTACTATCAAAACGTAAGAGGACTGCGATCTAAGACCCGTGCCGTCTTGCGCCAATCTCACGCTCTCCCATTTGAGGTCTACGCTCTGACCGAAATTAATCTAATTCCCGATATAAAGAATCAGGAATTATTCCCCCCTAGTTTCAATGTTTTCCGAGACGACGATCTTACCCGCCCAAATGATGATGCTCCGTGTCGAGGTGTCCTACTGGCCGTCCGCAATGACCTAAACTCTTCACCAATAGCTGTTTCTACTTCCTCTAAACTTGACTACGTTTCAATAAAGGTCCCTGTACATTGTGTGATTTTACATCCTACCTTTACATATGCAATTGATCAAATAATTCACTCATCTGATCCTCTCGATGATATCATCGTATTTGGCGATTTCAATCTACTGGACTCAATCAGATGATAAATCTTTTTTTATCGCTTACCCTATCTCGAGTAAAGAATGTCTCTTCTTGGATGAGCTCACAGACTCTAGTTTATGCCAAGTTAGTGGAGTCTCCAACTATATGGGAAGGCAATTAGACCTCATTTTCACCACTGACCCCATAAACTCTTCTGTGTCGCTCTGTCCCCTTTCCCTATCGACCATTGATAACTTTCACCCACCACTTCTTCTTTCTCTTTTCCACCACTCTACTTTCCGCCCCACCCCATCTGCAGCTACCACTTCTTACGACTTTCATAAAGCGAATTTCCGCAAAATTAACGCATATCTTAGTAAGTGTTCTTTTGATTTCGCCAATATGCCCCTAAAAAGTGCTCTCTCTATTTTCTACAGAGAATTACTTAATTCTATTTCTCTCTATGTCCCCTTTTCGCGTAATAGGACCTCTTCTACGAGCCCCCTAACCTCGTAGAATTCGTGTCCTCTGTTCTTTACTTCTGTAAAGAAGTTGACGTTATAACAACTGATTTCAGTAAAGCTTTTGACAAGATATCTCATAAACTAATCCTGTTCAAATTGTCCGTCCTGGGCTTTGAACCCATTTTGCTTAAATGGATATCTTCTTACCTGGATAATCGTTTTTATAATGTTCGTTTCAGATCTGTCCTATCGGCCCCTTTCTTGGCCACTTCAGGTGTTCCTCAAGGTAGTCACCTAGGTCCACTCCTCTTCATCCTAACTATTAACGACCTTCAAAGGCTCATTCAACACTCAACACTTTCTCTCTATGCTGACGATACCAAATTTTTTAAACCCATTTCCTCACAACAAGACTCCAGCCTCCTTCAAATAGATCTAAATAGTTTTTCCACCTGGTGCATCAAGAACTGCTTAGAACTCAATGTCTCCAAATGTCAATCGATTACTTTCTCACGTAAGTGCAAGAAGTCTCCTCAACGAATTTACCATCTCGACGGCCAACCTATACCCCTTGTTGAATCTATCCGCGACCTTGGTATATTATGCGATAGGCAGCTTAATTTCCGCTCGCATATTGATGAGATAATTTCTAAAGCAAACTCATCACTCGGCTTCGTTAAAAGATGGTCCAAAGAATTCTGCAACCCGTACGTGACTAGATCACTATACTCGTACATCACTTACGTTCGCCCCCTTCTCGAGTACGCTAGCCAAGCGTGGTGTCCCTTTCAACGAGTTCATGTATCTCGTATTGAGAGGATCCAGCGTCGTTTTCTTCGATTTACTCTTCGAGGTCTACCTTGGAACGATCCTCTAATCTTACCTCCCTATCGAGACCGTCTCAAACTCATTAACCTGAATACCCTTGAGGAACGAAGGGACGCAGCAGACATTTTGTTCATTCACCGACTCCTCTCAGGCTCCGTCGATTGCATGCCTCTTTGCAACTCCATTTTCTTTAACACTAACCCTCGTAATCTACGTTCCACCCGTCTCTTTTATCTACCTATTCACCGCACCACATATGGCTCTAACGAACCAATCTCCCGTATGCTGCGTAAGGTAAACTCCAACCTTTCCGTTTTCGATTTTAATCGCAGCACACTTTCCCTCAAATTCGATCTCCTTCACCATCCTTAGCTTTAAGCCCTAGTATTAGTTTAAGTCTTAGTTTTTAAGCTTGTATTAAGCATAATAAATGGGGGCGTTAGCCCCCACCAAAATTAATTCTATCCGACTCAAGTTGTTCGATTACCGAATTCTTTATGTGTAGACTTCCTCTAATGTGCGTAGATCTAATGCAGTCGCGTTTCGTAACTCCAGTCGACATCCTTAACATTTTCATCTCTGCTGCCGTTATTTTATTTTTAAACTGCGAACCATACGTAAGAGCTGGCCGAACCACCGTGGTGTAAAGTTTTCCCTTCAATTTAAGTGGAAATTTTCGGTCACAGAAGATTCCCGAATTTTTTCGCCATTTCATCCACCCCACACTTACTCTGTGCCTTACGTTGTCGTCACATTTCGCTTCTACGTTAACGATTGATCCTAAGTACTTGAACCTAGTGGTTTTCGGAAGAACTATTCCGTCCAACATTATATCTGGAATAGGTCGCAGTGGATCCGAGAATGGGCAGGTCAAATGTTCCGTCTTTGAGCGACTTATTTTAAACCCGTTTTTCTCTAGCGCGTCTTTCCATCTACGACATTATCGCTTAGAATAACTGCGTCGTCGGCGAAGAGAATCGATGTTACATTTGCTTCGTGCATGCAATCTTTCAAAAGATAGTCTAGAACCACGTTAAAGAGGAAAGGGCTAAGAACGCTTGATGCACTCCGACATTTACCGGAAATTCTCTCGTAAGTCCGGCGGTACATTTAACAGCAGTTTTGACGTTTCCATACATGTCTTGTATCATTCGTGTATACGTTTCCGGTACCTTTTGAGACCTCAACGCGGTCCATATGAAATCTCTAGGCACACGATCGAATGCTTTTTCTAGATCAGTAAATACCATGTGCAGATCTTTTGACGAATCCCGATGTTTTTGCATTAATATTCGCAAGCTTTGGATTGCGTCCACCGTCGTCATCGTCGAGCTTTATGATTTTGCGAAGACTTTCGTTTAAAACTCTTTCAACGATTTTCATTGTGTGTGACATCATTCTCGCGTGTCGCTTTTGCCTTTGTATAACGGAACCAAAAAGCTACTTCTCCATTGATTCGGCATAGTTTGTCCGCATTTTATTTTATTCAAGAGTTTCGACAGCCATTCACTGCCAATACATTCCATCTTCGACCAAAACTCTGATGGGATGTTGTCTGGTCCCGCTGCTATCCCGCGTTTCATTTTTCCGATAGCTATACTTATTTGTTCTGTTGAAAAGTCAGCAACTTCTTCTTCGAATGGATCAGCGTACGGACAGCGGACACAATCACGTGGAAACTGTTTGTTAAGCAAGTCCTTACAGTATTCAAGCCACCTATCACAGATTGTGAATATTTGGCACTTTACTATTGTACGACGTTTGAACTTCTTGAATAGCTTGTCTTCTATCTGCCGATCGTGAGGATATTTGTTCCAAGTTCTGGTAAAGGTTTTCCGCTGCTGCCGCTCGGGTTTGGGCCAGGACTCTCTTTGTAACGTTTTTTAAGTCGCTCATATTCAAGTGCAAGTCGAGACTTTTCGATATCATTGCTCCGATCACATTTTGTCCACGCTTGAAATGCTTGCTTCTTGTCGGTCACAACTCGTTTGGTTTGGTCATTCCACCACCATGTTTCTTTCTCGATGTGGTGATGTCCTGATATCGTTCCTAGAAGAGACTTTGCGTGTGTCATGCATGCCTCGTGCATGCTGTTCCACATTTCTTGCGGGCTACGAGTAAGTGAGTCTGCGATAACGTTTATATTAAGAAGTACTTCTTCAGCGCGTGCAATAAATCTTGTGCCTCGTTCTTTCGATAAGTTAGACCACCGGATTTTAGGCTTTCTCACAGGCTCTCGTGTTTTTGGTGGTTCCGCTGTGAAGAATTCTGTAATGCCGGTGTTGGGTAACTAGCGATTCTCCAAGGATTACCTTGCAGTCCTTGACACTGTTCCTCGTCGATCTTTTGCAAAGGTGATAGTCTATTTGTGTTTCGTGGCCTCCGCTGCTATAGGTGATAAGACGTCGTTGATGTTTTATAAACGTCGTATTGAAAATAGTGAGACCGTGGGCTTTACACGCTGCATGGATGTCTTCACCAGCAGAATTTCTGGTTCCAAAGCCTTTACCGCCGTGGCAGTCCTTATAATCTACATTTGATTCTCCAACGTGGCCGTTTAAATCTCCGCCTACGAAAAGCATCTCCTCGATGGGTATATTTCTGAGTAAATTTCCGAAATCTGACCAAAATTTATCCTTTTCCGAATGATTGCAACCGTTTTGTGGGGCGTACGCGCTAACAATGTTCCACATTTCATTGTTTATAGTGAGTTTTACACTCATCAAGTGGTCGCTTATTTTTGAAATACCAACGATATTATTAAGAAGATTTGCCGCGACAATAACACCGACACCGTTTCGTCTATTGACCGTTCCATGGTAGAACATCTTAAATGACTTAGTTTTTAAATCAAGAAAACGCGTTTTATTTCCGGTATTACACCACTTCGTTTCCTGAACGCACATGACATGTAGAGTTCTGCGACGCATTATTGCTTCCATCTCCAAGCTTTGTGAGGTCATCGATCCGACGTTCCAACTTGCAAACCGAAGTTTGGTAAAATTTAGAAACTTCATTTTGCCCGCCCCCGGAATCCGTCGGGCTCTGGCACAAGCATTTCTGCTTGCCCTGGGATCACCCGAATGCGTGGCAAGCGTGGTGCCCAGCGGGGTAGTGCTACAATTTGTGATCATTTCCATGAAGTTTTTTTTTGTACTTTCGTACGAGATTGATTTGACACACGTATGCTCAATTGAAGTTAGTTGACTTTGCTTTTATTCCACCGGTAGTCGCCAGACGTGGGAACCCACTGATTGCATACGAACTTGTGGGAAAGTTTTAAAGGTGTTGAAGTGTCACAGGCTCATTTTTGGTGTTATAGTTGCCTGTATATGACTGATTCCTCATTTTTAGTCGCCTTTTACGACAAGCAGGAAAGCACTGCAGCACTATTCTTTATCCGGTGCTGCACGGATAAAATACAAAAAAAATAAAAAATACAAGTTTATTCATCAAAATCTATATTGTCCCCTTCAAAGTAATCCCCATCGACTGCAACACACTTATGCCAGCGCTTGATCCAATCCTCGAAACATTTTTTATATTCGGTTTTCGGTATGTCCCTCAGTGCTTCCTGTGATCTTTCCATTACTTCCTCTCGGCTGCTGAAACGCGTTCCCCATTGTGGTTTTTTAACTCGATTGAACAGGAAGAAGTCAGGTCAGAGTAAGCCAAATCAGGTGAATTTGTTGCATTTTTCGTCAAAAAATTACGAATAATGATGGCACTGTGCGCTATCGATGCAAAATCCACGAGTTTTCTGCCCACAATTCTGGTCTCTTTCGGCGAATTGCTTCACGCAAACATCTCATAACGCCCAAATAATACTCTTTGTTTACTGTCTGGCCATCTGGCAAAAATTCATGATGCACGACATCGTTGTAATCCATGAAAACCATGAGCATTGCCTTCTTTTTTGACTGAAAACGACGTGGTTTATTTGGTCTCGGCTCATTTGGTGAACGCCATTCACTAGCCTGATGTCTGGATCGCGTGTCGTACTCATGAACCCACGTCTCGTCTCCAGTAATGATACTTTTGATGAATGTGGGATCGGATTCAGCCTCGCAAATTATCTTTTTTGCATGAAATTGAGGTCTTTTGGCACCAACTTTACTGCTACACGACGGAAACCTAAAAGATTAGCCAAAATATCTTGGACGGATCCATAGGCAATATTCAAGTCCTCCGCTATCATTTCTTTTACTCCATCAATGTTTTCGTCGGTTTTCGATGCCGATGGTCTGCCATCATCTTCGATTGACTCACGACGGCTTTTGAACCGCTCGTGCCACTGGTAAACGACCGTTTTCTTTAGAGAATCGTTGCCGAAACACTTTTCCAACATTTTCAACGTTCGCGCACCATTAAATCCGTTTTTTACGCAAAATTTAATACAAGTTCGTTGTTGCAACATTTCTAAAATTGAAAAAATCGCCAACACAGAGATAGATGTACTCTTGGCTACGTAACTTTTGCAAACGTCAAGCTATGACGCTAAGTCTTAGATGGAATGTCAACAACAGATTTACCAACTTAACAAAAGAAAAACAGAACTTAGATCGGAACAATGTTAGCGCCACACGGTAACTTTTTGTTCAAGGTGGTATTCACACGAGTTTTGAAGATCTTGCGCTCCAACCTGCGTTCCCGAAAAACGAAATTGTCTTTCCCTGTGCCCAGAAATACTAGTACAAATGCAGTCAGCTCTTCACGGATGGCACCAAAACCGATTTAGGATGTGGCGCTGGTGTATTTCTGGAGGATGACAATATTTGACTTCAGTCCTCGTTAAGAAAAGATGCGTTTGTCTTCCAAGCGGAGATATGTGCAATCCTGAGGGAGCGAAGCATTGCATCGGTAACCACAGTCAAGCTGCGCTTTAGGACTTGCTGAACACTCTTACTACTTCCAATCTAGGTTGAGAATATAAGAAATCACTGAATGCAGTTGGAGGGCTGAATTCACTGAGTCTTGTCTGCCACACTGGAATCATTGGAAATAAGATTGTCGATAAACTTGCCAGGAAAGGCTCAGAAGAGAATTTTTTAGGACACGAATCTGCTGCCATTAGCATAACTACAGATGGGCAGACGCTCCAGGTTGCCGGTAGACCAAACGAATTCACCCCGTCTTCCTAAGAGGTCAGCGACGTTCCGGCTGGCACTCAGTAGGGAAGGCTGCAGGCTGTTTACTGGCATTGCGGTGGGGGAAACTATGCTTTTTCTAAGAACTTAAGTTTGCTGGGCATAAGTGGCACAACATCCTACAACACTTGGTGTGAAAGTGACGACTATAACGAGGAGCTTTACCTCTGTGAGTGTCCAGCCTAAGCTCTCACCAGGCTGTAAGTGTTCGAGGCCGATGTCTGCTGGAACTGCCACTGCCACTCAAACGCATACTCATCTTTCTTCGAAAGCCTGAACAATTTCATCAAAAGGAACATACAAAGAGTATAATGGACTAGTTCTTCGTCTGGGTGAGGGTCTAAAGCGTGACAAAATCCGTCAAAGGTCCGCCTATATTCTGATAAATGCTGCAAAAAATTGACAGCTGGCAAATCTGAAAGCAGTCTTTGATGCAGACTTGTATCTGGCTATCCTGTCAAAGGGTAAGGGTGATGGAAAAATACTACTCACTCGCCAGGAGGTTCAGATCTATCGGTCTGACTTCCTTATTTCTCAAGTTTACGGATAGATGTTTTGAGCTTTTTATGTTCAAAACTGTTTTGGGAAAGCAATATACCAGTTTGTTTGACTGCGCTTCAAAGGTGAAATATAAATATGTATATGCAGCTCAAACCTTGCGGAACCCTCTTACCACTTCCAAGCTAGTACGAGTGCGCAAGGCTTCTCTGAACCCAATCTGAAGGCTGAGTTAATTAAGTCTTGTCTGAAACTTGGATCGCAATGGTTTCGTCCTAAATAAGATCTCCGGTAGGAGATAAGACGACTTCGCAGAACTGTCTTGTTATCTTTCACGGCTTCCACTGACAGTTGATTCTCCAAATTGCGGGCGAATACATCCCGACGTCTCTACTATTTACCTTCATTCAAGCTGTCCCTTAGTAGGAAAGACCGTAGACTTCTTGCAGTCATTTAAAAGCCGCAGCACCTTAGTGTGGTAGGTATAAGTGACATCACCTCGATTAATATTTCCAGGAGCCACGGCGCATAAACAATCCTATTACTGTTATCCATAGGTGTGTACGAAATTCTTTACTTGACACTTACTATCTTTGTTTCACCATCATGTTAACGCGTTCATTTTCGTTGAGCAATATATATATTCCTCTGAGTCTGTTCCTAATTTCAAGTACAAAGATCTTCTTTTTTAGTTTTCGTGTAAATGGCGCCCAATGTGGGGCTAACATTTACGGTTTCGGGAAGTAAATGTTCTGATCAGGATCGTAATAGCTTAAAAGCCCGGTAACTATCGAACAACTTCTTGAGGAAGATGTCTCAAAGTTATGTTTCTGCAAAGTCATATGTCTGAAACATGTCAGGAGAGCTGAGGCAAAAAATAGAGATACGGGTTAGTCCTATAAAATCCTAGTGGAGATCGAATTTTTCTCAACTAGTGCTCATTTAAAATCCCGCTATCAGCTGAAGCTACATTCTGACATCATGAGGGAAGGCTAATGAAGTGTTCATAGCTAAAATTTGCTGCAGAATTCCTTCAAACCCAAACGGAAGGTAATGGAAAAATCTATGGAACTCTATAGTTAAAGTTCCACCGTAATGAACGGCCCTTAACCATACATCAACATGCATATTAAGCAAATAAATCGACGGATAAAGCCTCGAATTATATCGTCAAGGACTCTGCCTAAAAAAGAAATAGGGGTCTCTACACCTTTCTGGATATCCCCGACCTCGTGGCAACATGTCCTGTCAATCAATTAAAACTGCTGCGGATAATGAAGGTTTTGACCAGCAGACAACTAAAATGGAATGCTCCATGTTTAACAGCAGATAAATCACTGGACTTTCGTAAAAAGAAGGGACAACCATGTAACCATAAACTCTACTGAACACTACATCTGACAAACCCATTAGAATGGCGATAAAAGCCATCTCGCCCTGCTTCAGGCTCTTCTGTAAGAAAGGAGTGCTAAGACCATTGGTGCTTACTTGCATGGTGGAAAAATCACTACACCTGCAGGGGCTGTGTAGAGTGGAACGACCCTCTAAAGGTGCAAAGATTAGCCTCCGCATATATACCGGACGCTGTGCTGGATGCACCAACGAAAACATGAAGTTAGACACATGAAGACCTACCAGCAGTGGACATCTTAAATCAATCCTTTAAAGTTACCTCTGCTCATCGCAATCGCTTCAAAATATCAGATAGGGTAGCAGAAGCAGCTGCAAACTTTCTACACTTTAAGGACATTCCACTTCTATCTTCCAAGCCGTGGTCGATACTTTTGCCAGCGAATGCATCAGAAAAAACTTTAGAAAATCACATACTCATGCATTATCAGTTAGTCAAGTAGCTCTCAAAGCTCTTAATTCTTTTAACTCTGAGTCTAAGAAGGCTTAGATCTATCTACTGACCCCGAATCATTCTGTGACAATAGGAACAGCAAAAAATACGGTCTTACTAGAACGCACGCACAGGCTGGCCGGAAAATATTTATATTTTCACGAAAAGAAAGAATAAAAGGTATCCAAAGAATGAACAGAAAAAAGTCAACTCGCTGACTTCCTAAGTACTTTGCTGCTACTTGAAACCACCTCTTCCTCAGTTCAGCGGTCTTAAGCTTCGCCCAGTAGAATTCAGTTAAAAGGTAACACAATCAATAGAAGGATGCAACAAAAGTTGGTACAAGTCAAAGCTTCTTGTACCATCTTTCATGTCTTTTCTCTGTGACAACTTAAAAAACAAAAACCTAGAGTGGCTTTTATCTGAAGAAAAACGTCCTTTCAACTGCGTACTGCAACTTAACTAATACAAAGTTCCTATTAAATCTTAAAATCACATCACAACCATTCAAGACCATTCTGCAAAATTATTATTTATGTTCTTCACAAAAAAGCAATCTCAATACGAATCTCATTGCAACAAGCTATTTGGTAAGCAGCGAAGCAAAATAAAAACCTAAATATCCTTCCCCAGCCCATTCATCATTTTAATTGCTACAGAAATGTGAAAAAAGGAAGAAAACAACTTCAACACAAACACTTACGCCAGCAAAAAATCACAAGAAATCCCACTGCTGACAATGCTTAGAGGGAGTAGCATTAAAACCACTCCTGGTCCTCAAGTTTTTCAAGTATAACCCTAAAAATGAGCAAAAACACAACATGAAAGCCACCTACTCTAGTGTCTTCTACTCATGCTTCCTCATGCCCCAGCGGATTCGAACACAACAGCAAGGTTGCAGCGGCAGGCAAAAAGCATCACCATTCAGCAAAAAACTGGTCTTCATGTACAGGAGTAGAGGAGTAAAGCCCAAGCCATACAAAATGCTGGCTGAAAAAGAAGAAGAAAAAAACACAAAATGCAGCAAATTTACGAGATGAAAGAAAAATTACTCCTTTGAGAGAATTTCAAGTTCACCTTTTCTGCCAGCACACTCAAGGATTCAGTCCCAGGGAGCCGGGACTGGCGATGTTAGCATACAGCATACACCGTTCACATCACTCTCGACGCCTTTATTATCTCTGAAAAGGTTTTTTTTTTTTTGTTTTTCTCCGTTTTTCTCGCTTCGGAGCAGCTAGAAGCAACAGTCTGTAGTAGTGGCGTAAATATCCAGATATGCACGTATTCTACTTGTACAAAGCAGCTGACATATCTGTCATGAGTTAAGGCCAATATTCCCGTATCACCGTTAGATAGACAAGATACTCGTGCAAGTGCGAGGATGTGCTCAAAAATGCCATCGCGTCACGTAGCACATCATCATAAAATTGCCGCATTCACGTCAAATTAGAAAACGTTCACATTCCAATTATGCAACGGATTTATGAAACACTTCACCTGATATTCGAATTCTGTACCTGTGCTCTCTTGAACCGTTGTTAGGGAAAATTTATTTATGAAACGATACTCGTATCAAAGGAATTTTTCACTTTGACCACAGACATGGGGATACGCAACGGCTGCTCCTGGTAAAGGGATTCCACGTCATGGCAACGCTGTGCCCGCGCCAATTGTTCACCTGAGGGGGCGTTTGATATATGTATTTCGACACTTGCACAGAAACCAGCCAGTACTCGTAGTGAGAGATGAGGGATTTAAAAGCCACTTCGTCGCGGGGAGCAAGTATTACTATACAAGGTGCTTGCCACGGAATTTATTGAGGATTTTTTCCGAGATTCAAACGTGGTATATTCGTTTGGATTGGAGTAAATCAGCAGGGTCAAAAGTGATACAAATTCAGTGAGCAGGATTTTTGAAGCAGCTGACCTTTGTACTATAGTTAGTGTAGGGATGTTTAACTCTAGCACCAGCAGAATTTAGATTTAAAAATATGTAACATACACGTATATGCAACAACGCTGGTTGCACTTTATTTATTAGTCCAAGTTTTCTGACGTTGTAGCGAGCAAAGCAACCGCTTGACTTAGGGAAACGAAATCACTTATCTTAAAGGTTGGCGGAAATCCTGTTTTTTTGTCCTCCACGTGGGGACGAGGACGAACTAAAATCGATCTCTTGGAAGTTCAAGGCAGCAGCCGCAATACCCCAAATGAACAAACAGACAACAATTTTGCTACCAGGGACAAAGTGGGCAAGGCCACTTCAGCCAAAATGACTGGAAACCATCAACAAAGGGTAAGTGCTCTGGTACCATACTGAAGAGCATGAAGCTGCGGGCATAAGAAAGATTCTAAGGATAAGTTCAAATACCAAGCCGTGGTAAGAGTGCAGTAAGAGAAACCATTCCCAAGATACGACAACACATACTTCTAAAAGAGGTAAGGTTGCCTCAGTCTCACCAACCAGTCACCCGTCGCTGCAAAGCTCAAAAACCACAGCAAATTCCCGTCCTTCGCAGATATAGTGAGAGACCAGCTTCAGGTCGCACTGATGGACAAACTCCTATCTGACTGTAAAGCAGTGTTGGCTAAGTAGACCATATCTTGAACCAACAGACTGGACCTATGCTCGTCTATGACTCTGAGGAAGTCGTCAGAGGTTATCGGGTAATCAAGTGCGTGGATCAGTTTACTAAGGATTTTCTTATGTTACGTATCTCTAAGATCCTTGCTACGGAAATCCCCAGGAAACCTAGATTCCACATGTGGTTGGTCTAAACGGAGATAGACTGCGGAAAGACTCTCCAATGTCTTAAGGCTTAGAACCCCTATGGACGATTATGAGGTCATCAAGGTTGAGGAGATCCAAACTCTTCTGCTGTCAGTGAATGAGGAGTGCCTCACGCAGTTAGAGAAAACCAATTTCAGGCTCAGGTACGGCGTAAGTCTGGAAAAGCTGAAAATCGACGACGACGACAAGCTGGAAGGGTATCAATTCGATCCCATTCAGCTAAAACAACAACAATAGTATGCTCAATGTCATACAATCCAATCTCCAGCACTCGCAGTGTATTGAGCTTGACTTGATGGATCATGCAACGCGCACCCTGGAATGAAATCAACTCTTTAATAACCTAGGAAAAGATTTCCTTGACCATCAACAGTTTCTCCCCTTATAAGTCACCAGGCCTTGACGGAATTTTACCGATTATGCTCCAAAAGAATTTGTAGAAGGTGCTGACTGGTTAACAGCCATTTATCGTAGTTCTCTTTCACACATCCCCTCGACGAATTTGAGTCGGTTTTATCCCTAAAAACGGGAGGCCATGAGTCTTCCAAGGATTTTAAATCCATTAGCTTTTTAAATCCTTCATACTCAAAATCCTAGAACGTATCAATCCCCACTGCTATTGCTGTAATATTATAGTCTACACGAAGAGAAAACCCTGTACCACTTCCTCTGTGACTACCCGGCACTAGCTAAGACAAACCCTTTTCCATGAATTATCAGAGATTTCTGGCAAACAATTCTGCAACTTTGTCCATTTTCTGAACATGATGGACCTGAAAACTTCGCCCTTTGTAACACCCGTCAACATACAGGTCACGTGAGTTGTGGTATCAAAATATAACATCCGCGCTGCTTGTATTTCTGGTAGGACCTTACCAGATAATCACTTCTACCTACCCAAAGGCTATTGACATTGTCCAGTCTTCTCCATTCCCAATTTTCGACTCACAACTTCGTCGGAAAGTAACAGCCAACAACTGGGTTGAGGTCCCTTTCTACTTGTAAGCGCCATCTAAGATGCGGTCGTTCTCTGCTGCGCCGTCGCTCCGAATTAAAATCGAAGACTCGTTTGGCTGGAGTTGTGGTGTCCATTAGATGAACATAGTCCAAGCATCTCAGACGTTGGCGTTATGCCACTGTACAGCCCGTACAGTTCGTGGTTGAATCTCTTGTTTCATTCCTCGTCAATACAAATGGGATCCAAAGTCACTGATCGCGACCAAGTGTCTTCTCATCCGCTTTCGGCAAAATCAAAGCTTTTGCATCGTAGAGCAGGATCGGGATCTTAAGGGTCGCGTATAAAGTCAGTTTGGTCTCATAAGAGATTGCTTTGCTACTCAATTGCTTCCTAAGCCCAAAGAAACAGCGATTGTCATTGCTACTTATAACTGTAGAGCCAAGATGCATGCAGTCCTTAACTACCTCGAAGTCATAACTGCAAACGGTGATGTTCGTCCTTTTCTGATGACAGTCATTGATGGTTCCCCGTCTTCGCTCAATCATATCAATGCCATCCGCGTACGCATAGTTATTGAGTGGAATTAAAACAGATCGTGCCTCTTCTGTCAGAAGAGATACTTTCTAGGCCGATGTAAAAAAGTTACATGACAGTATGCCCCGCTTTGTTTTAAACATTTTTTGACATTGAAGATCTCAACTGCTTCATATCGATTTGGAGAGAGCAGCAACAATTCTACTTGGTCATACTGCACATCCTGATGAGTTTGTCTGAGATATCAAACTTACACATGACGTTGTATAGTTCGTCCCTAAACATGCTTTCATATGCGACTTTAAAGTTGACAAATAGATGTGAAATACTCAGGTCGTTTCCAAGTTCTACTATAGTGTGATGGTGGACTTTCCTAGCTTGAAACCGCGCTCCAAGGACCAAGAACACGTCATATAGGCGATAGTTAGGAGGCATATTCCTCTATGGTCTCGGAGTCAAAAGGGTCTCCTTTCTTTTGATTCCGACCAACGGTGCTGAGATTAAACGCTTCGGGCATGTTTTTATGTGACCATATCTTACAAATGACCTTATACATGTTCCTAACCAGCTAACCAGGTCATCGCCAGTAGCTTTACGAGTAAATAGCTCAGCAGGCAGTCCGTCTGTGCCAACAGCAGCATGTTTAGAGTTATGCTTCAATATTCGTCTACTTTAACTTCGTCTAGGTGACGGAGAAGGAATTCTTTGTCGTCTTCGTCCGGGGTGAATAGTTACTTCTGCCTGACAGTGGTCTTTCCATATTTTGAGCACCCACTGTGACCCTATTACTGGACTAGTACTGAGCATGGCCTTATTAGTTTTTTTTTAAAAATTGTTAAGCATTTTGTTTTCAACGGTCATTGTTGTTTCCCGTTTAGATAAATCATGAAAGTGTCCATGTTCGTTAAACCATTACAACCACTTCCTCTGACATATCAACAAAATGTAATATTGGAAACACACTGTATTTCCTGCTTAAGAGTCTGGCCAGGTTGCAGAAAAGACAACATGAATTGTCCGCTCTGAATAAACGTTCTATCACTATTTTTACCACCAGTGCTCCAGTGAAATTGCCAGTTGCATTCCCCCCCTTCAAACTATCGTTAATAGCGAGATAATACCCGTCTCGCTATAAATGCTCATCAGTTTACCCTCAAGCCCACTATCAGACACCCATTGAAATATCGTGAAGAAATGCCTTAACGAGCTCTTTATTTCCTGGCCATTATAACCTTCAAACATTCAAAACCAATGTACGTCGGCATCGCTCTTTCTTTTCTCCCTAAATTTCCTGGGAATTTTTCTTTTAGGAAAGCATGGGAGAGCGATGCTTTACTTACTCCTCGAAACGAACGAATTCCTTGATGAATCTCGGATGTGGAAACTACCTGCGGATTACATCCTAATGCCTGCCAAGACAGAGTGGCTTCTAAGGCAGATTTCTACTCCACGTTATCAATGCAGTTCCAGCTGAAATGTCCCATGATGTTTGTGAGTTTGGAGATTTTTAATCGCTTGAGATTGGTCAGCTTTCGTGATCATTTGAAAGTCGAGTATGGGCCATATTAGTCTGGATGTCTCACAGCTATCCCACGATAATACGATGAGTCCACCAGCTTTAGAGAGCGCTTGAAAGTGTGTCATATGTTTGAGGTAGCACATTTTTGGCTTTTCGTTGAAGTTGTCTAGCTACCACTGTCTTGTTCATCAGCGACAAAGTTCCCTGGGACGCCGGACGGTTTTTTTTTTTTATAATTGGGGCGCGCACAAGGGATTTTATGTATCCTTATGATGTTTGCATATATCGCTGGCGAAAGGAAGTTGGGGAGTGTAAAAAGAGAGATTACGATGTGCGTTGGTTTTAAATGTTTGCAAGTTATAGTCCGAAAGTGGGCTTAGGGTGTACTGAGAATTCACAGCGAGACGGGTGTTACGGCTAAAAGTTTGAAGGGGCGGAATACTACTGGTAATTTCGGTGGAGTACTGGTGGTGAAAATAGCGATACATCAGGGTGAGACAGGAGACGTTACGTCGATGTTCGAGGGTGTCGAATGACTGTGTAATATTGACATAAACTATGAGTTTTATAACACGATTTTGAATCCTATCTATCAAGTGCAAAAAGGTCTTAGGGGCAGCTGACCAGATGTGGGCATTGTACTCCAATTTTGGGCGGAAAAACGGCTTATATATTGAGGCCAGGTCAGATGGGGTGATATATTTCCTACATCGCTTAAGGAAGCCTAGAAATTTCACAGCATTTTTGACAACATCGAATATGTTGTCGTTCCAACGTAAGTTGTCATTGACAAACATACTTAGAATGGAAGGTTTTTCAGTTTCGACGATGCAAGTGCCATTCATGGACGACAATGGCTGGGTGTTTAAATTTCGCTTTAACGACAGCAGACAGCTTTGTGTTTTGGAAGAATTAAATTCTACTCTGTTGGCGATTCCCAATTAGTTATGCTGCTAATATTGAAATTTAATGAGTTGAACATACGCTGCCATCCTCGTTCTACAGTCGAAGAATAGGAACGTGAGTCCGTGAACGAATATGAGAAGTAGAGAGTACTGTCATCAGCAAAGGAATATAGTGGATTAGAAGTAGCAGATGTCATTGAGGAAGAATAGAAAGAGTGTCGGGGACAAAATGGAGCCCTGTGGCATACCAGCATTTATTTGTTAGATGTCAGACTTGAAACCGTCTGACTTGATGAAGAGATTTATCGCTCCCAAATGCACGCATTTTCGACAAGAGAGCCTGATGCCAAATTCTGTCAAATGCCCTAGAAATGTCAAGTGCAACTATCTTACTTTTGCCAGATTGATGAACACTTTGGTTCCACTTTTCGGTAAGACATGCCATCGAATCACCAGTGGACCTGTTGCTACGAAAACCATATTGCCGGTCATTGAGAAGTTTTCGTGTTTCGAGATATTTTATGGGCTGACGATTTATCAGCGTTTCCATGACCTTGGAAAGAAGGGTCGCAAGTGCAACGGGCCTGTAGGAGGAAAGAGAAGAAGATTCGCATTTTTTATGAATGGGCTGGGCAAATGTTATTCTCCATCTGCTCGGGAAGAGTCCTAAAGAGTAGGATTGATGAAAAAGCTTACGCAGTGGTTTTTCCAGCGTGGGAGAACACTTCTTCAGAAGGAGGAGAGATATACCATCTGCACCAGCGGATTTATGTATGTTGAGATCTTTAAGTACTCTTGCTACTGCACGAGTGCGAAAGTGGATTCGTTCCATTGAAGATTCGATGCACTCAATGGCAGTGGGAAGTGTTGAGCTGGCCGCAAAGTATGCTGCAAGCTAATTGACAGCTGACAGCTGGAATGTCATTATAAATGAGCGTTGCGATGGAGGATAATGCAGAGTTTCTAATATTTTTGTCGAACGACCAAACATTTTTACTACCTTTGGGATATTTCAGTGTTTTTTGCCTCAGTTTTTGGTCCTATTGGAATTACAGTCATTTCTGGATCGCTTGAATTTTTCTCGGTTTTCCCCTCTCGGGTTGGTCTTATAGGACCAAAACAAGTCTTTCTCTAACCCTGACAACCTGTTTACAGCTCGAGTCGGACATTGCCTTTTCTTTTGGTTCGACACTCTTCATTCGGTGAGGGCTAAAGGATCTCATTCTAAACATTCTAAAGGGAATAGTGTCTATGATCAATAAAAATTCCTAAAGACGCTGTTAAGTCCGCTCCAATTGGCTTTCCCGTATTGCCATTCGGTTCTTTTAGTAATCTTTTCTCTAACAGTGTGGTCAGTATACGAGAAATTGGCTGATATGACACAATGGTTCGACGAGCCTAGAGGAGAGGGCTCATCAACAGTGTACTTATCAGGGTGAGAAGTGCGATCCGGCACTTTTTAGTCAATTCCCTTTGTGATGTTCAAAGCTAATGGTCCGATTACTGCTTGGCTGTCTACGTTAATTGCAATACCCGATGTATGTTCAGAACTTAGGCACCGGCCTTATGAATAGCTGAGACTTCGTCTTGAAAGACGGTTCAATGTGTAGGTAGACTGAAGCACTTGTGTATGCAGAGGTCCTCAGAAAAAATCGCAGAGTATTGTCTTCTTTATAGAATCAAGTGATTGAAGTCACGGCATATGCTTTCCACTGTCGAGTGTTTCCCAGTGTGAGTGGGGAGCAAAATCTGAACATTCCCCCTTGGAAAGGATCCAAACGCGCCGGGGATGGTTACACAGCCATCTTGTTGCTGTTTTTCCGATCACAATATCATATTGCTCTAAGTCCTAGGGCACTTAAAAGCACCTGTGTAGGTGTAGCGCAAAGATTTGATTTTCTCGAATAGAAAAATTATTACCGAGAACTTAAATGCCCGTAGGAATGTCTTTCTTGCCGGTGATAAAATTGATTATTATTTCTTCGGACATGCAGTAAATGGCGTATAAGTTTCAATTTTCAATTTATCGTTGTATCTACTTTCATCTTCGACCTTATTTCTTTGGAAAAACAAAGAAGTAGGTGGTGAAATGTGCCTCCCATCATCTACTCACTCTGCAGAAGGGAATTATCATTCTTATGCCAAATGCCTCCGGGTACCTTGCTTTTCCTAATTAATTTAGAAATTCCTTTCATCAAGCGGGTAAAAAATTGATTTATATTTTCTATGATATTTCGACCTCATAAAATTGTAAAAGCCATTTAAATGTCAGACAGACCGACCCACATACCATGATTTCCCTCTGGGGAAATCCCTCGCCCAAAAGGAGATGTTCAAAATGGATCGGTCTAATTCAAAAGCAGATTATCTACCTCAAAAGTTAAGAAACCTAATAATCCAACAGCTATTCTACGGTGAATTTCAATCTTCTACTGCCGTCGCGCCGCCTAGACGTAATTCCATTTAAAATTAATTCTCCTGCATTAATTCAAATTAAATCGCCATATTATAGTGGCTTAACTTGCTCTGCTCATTACTCGTACATTCCAAAGAAAGCGCTGTCGTTTTATCGTACACATTGTTGCTGTTTTACCTTCGCTTTACTTATTTCTTAGTCCCTTCGCTTCCAGCACGAAAGTGTCCAAATCCGAAATAATTTTCTCCAACTACGAGTAACTCGACTACATCCTTTCGAATCCTTAAGGTACACAATGCTCTGGGAGCCACATCAGTAACTCATAATAATGGCTTGCTGCCTCCATTACTCAACAGGTATATCCGGCAGAGTTATCCTTTCTTCCCTTTACCTTTACAATAGGGTTGAACCAATTCGACCCGATTCAACCCAATCCAACCCTCACCGTTCTAAGACCTAATGAAAGGAATCACCACACAATGTTCAACATTTTTTCCATAGCATTCTCCGATAATTTCGGTTGCTGCTAAAATGTTTTACAAAAGAAGCTTTTTCTCGAATACAACAGAAAGGGTATACGAGTATTGTAGATGCGAGGACTCGTTGAGAAAGTAATATTTGAATTTCCCCATGGGATAGGGATAGTAGGGACCAAAAAAAACTTCACAAAAAGGAGTAAACGAAACGAGAGGGTGGAGTGCTTAGACCCACCTGCATGATGCTCATGCGTGTGCATATTTACCGAATGTATTCCTACAAGTGTGTGTAAAGCTCGTCGTTATTTAGCTGCATTGTTTTACATAGAAATAAATACAAGTATCTCTCTCCTTGCATTGCTAGCTTCGAGTCCATTTGGATGGATACGGGTACAGTTCTGTATTATCATTTTAACTGAATGTTCCTGTTACATTGGCAAAGGCATATTTACAAGGGAAGGAAGATCTATTGTTCCAGCAGGAAAGCACTGCAATTGCCTCTCGACCTAATACAATAAACTCATGTCTCATGTCAGCGGCAGACATCCTAATGTCCTAGACACGTTGTCGTTGTCGTTGTACTAGTAATTCGATTTAACACTTTATGCTTGCGGATAATTACGAATGGGCGCCAATCGTGATGCTTTCCGGTAATTCACTGCACACTGTATCCTGCAACAGGGTACACACAATACAATAACCGGGTCGGATGGCATTTTATAAAACTTTCAGATACACATAAAATTCATTGCTCTCCATACTCAATTTGAAGTACCGGGTTCGCCACAATAGGCATAATTATGACATCCGCACACACATACCCGTGTGTGTATATGTACACATTGTACGTACATCGATGAGCGGACTTGCTGGAAGACCCATGAGGGAGGCAAGTTTTAGAAACATGCAGGCACTGCAACTCAAAATATAGTACACTGTTTCTACTCCTTTCATTTGAGATGATGACGGTGCGTTTGGTAAGGTCCTTTTGTGTGGGCAAAGTTTTACGATTTTCATTTTCCAGAAAACGAGGCAAACAATATTGTGGCTCATGATCACGTACTGGAAAAGTTCAAAAATAAAATAAAATATTAACAGCAACAGGAGAGCATTTTTACTCGTAGATAGCACGCTGTTGACAAAAACTTTTGCTTGGCTCATGGCAAAATGGTGCAAAAATATTATCCACTGGTCCTTATAGAAAAAATTACCATCCAAAGCTTTTGAACTCACTTAGAATTTGTTTATCTTGGTTAAAAGTGTCCACTTAGTTGTGGACTTGGATGATAAACTGCCAACGGTTACTTTTAATTTAAAAGTTTGCTTCTGTGTTTCGTAAGCCAACTCGCAGACTGTCTTACTTATTCAATGTGTATAGAGCAAGAAAAAAAAACGCTGGTTATAGGTCAGTAAGAGAATTTGAAATAAGCAAAGTCCTTATACCCGTACGCTCACAGATTTTCCGTTAATGGAGGCTTTTAGTTCTGACGTTATTGGTTATTCTAAAAGGGTGATGCGGCAATGGCAATGCGGCACACCCGGAAGGCAACGGAGAGGACAAAAAGCAAGAAGTGACATGGGAAATCTCGACCAGAGCAATCCTTATAAGGTCTAGAGGAAAAGAAAAGTAAGGCTAACCCGGACAACACAGAAACTGGTGCTAAAACAGTATGCCAAACGAAATCTGGGGATAAACCAACAGTCCGCTGCTTTGAAGTAAAAACTAAAAACATCACTCAAGATTAGCGACTTGGACGAACTAACTACAGTGGAGGAAGTTCAAAAAGCCATCAGAAGGAGGGTCAGCGATCCGATGTTGGACTTCCAGGTTGTTGTCACAGGAAAGAACCGAAGCTAGCTGAAGAAGGCAAAATCATCTGAAGATGGAGGATATAGAAACTCCACCATCAGCGTTGGATTTTGTGCAGGGCTCAGGTAAATGTCAAGCTGTCAAATGTCAATATTCAGTGATGCACTGGTGAACACAAGGTGAAGAAAAGCAACCAGAATACTTAATAGGAATCGAACGGCTGACAACCTGTTGGTTAAAATTAGAAGTGAACTGCGAGCAAATGTGGTCATAATCAGCGAACAATACACGAAGTAGCATATTAGCTACTATCTGGATTCCAGAGGCAAGAAAATTCACAGCCAAGTCACACAAAGAGGCTTTGTTTGGATGAAAAGCGATGGACTCACGCTAATAAGCATCTATCTCATACCAATCGAAATGATAGACGAGTTCCGGAGAAAACTTGAAGACTTGATGGACTTCATGGCTGAAATCGAAGGGGAGATCCTAGCCGCCGGAGACTTCAATGACAGAGTTCAGAGTGGGGGATGCCAAACACAGACTCACGAGGAAGGCAGATGCTCGAGATGGCTGCGAGACGCGGCTTTAATGTAGCAAACGTACGAAACTGGATACTGGAAGCCTAGATACCAAGGAACCATGCCGGACGTCACATTCGCGACGAAATCGACATCCGCAAGAATAGAGAACTGGAGAGCCATACAAAATCTTCGAACTACGAGGGGACCAACGAGTTTCAAATTGGAAGCCAACACGAGCTCCCAGGTGAAACGTTAATATACTTAACGAAGTGCTTTCCACGTCCGTGATCGAAGAAGGAAAAGGTGCTGCACTTCAACTTGAAGGTGCTACAGAAACAAAGCATGTGATGCTTCGATGCTCCGAGGGAGTAGCGCCAATAGTAACAGGGCCCCATTCTACAGGTGGACGGAGGAGATAGCCGCGCTTCGGAGAAGACACGCTGAGCCTCTGTTAGATATTCTACCGGAATTCAGAAGCAAAAGATCCGAGCTCATGGGGGCCATCAATACGACCAAAAGACAGAAGTGGGTGACCTTTGCCGAGACATCAATAGTGACCCATGGGACTCGGCTATAAGGTGGTCATGCAAAAACTGAAACAGAAATTCCAGAAGAGTTGAGTCCAGCGGTGAAAATCCTACAAAACCGAAAACATGTCCACAGCTACTGAAGGGGTCTTTCTCAGGAGTTGAAAGACGCAACCATTGGTGGTGACCAGCAAAGGCAAGGGAGACCCGAATTCTTAATCTGCCTACAGACCATACTGCAGGGAAGCTCCAAGAAAAGATGTAGAAACCACGGCACACAGATGCAGTACAAAGATCAGATGACCTATCCGCGAGACATAGTGTCTGATTTTTAACGTAAACCACCTGTCATGGAGATGCCCATACATCCATGGGGGCAAGGATAAGCCTCGCCATCGCTCTGCCGCCTTCCTGAGATACCAAATCGGAACTGTGTGGCCGGCACAAGTTCCACCCTTGGTATGAGATGAGGCCGGCCTAAAACCTCTTACTGCTCTTAGGGTCGCAGCACCCAGTACTTATTGCAACTCTACATAGGGTCAACCAAAGGAATGCCCTTCCCGCGACTTTTTTTTAAAACCACAACCACCATGACGCTCCCACAAGGGGGCCTACCTCTTCAAGCCAGGCCCGGACCGAGATCCGGGGGACTCCTGACTCCCATGGTACCGTGATTTAAGTCCTGGTAGGTGAACGAACGAACTACTACTCAAAGAAGACCGTACTGCTGGCAACTCTGGATGCGGCGAAATGCCTTCAAATCAACCAGGTGGAGTGATATACTCAATCTACTTGAACATGCTTTCAACATTCCAGCTTACCTCTTGCAGATACTGAAGAACTTCCTCAAAGAGCACAAGCTGATCTATGATACCACGGAAGGTCATCGAAGAAAGAAAATCACCTCCGGAGCAGTACATGGATCGATGCAGAAACCTGATCTTTGGAACATCTCATACGATGGCATACCGCATAGAGATGCCTGAAGATGCCTTCCTGGTAGGGTACGCGGAAGATATTGCGGCGATGATCCTGCAAAGGAGATGGGTAAACTCTTGGATGGATGAACACCGAGATAGTCCTTCTGACCAAGAAGTGGAAGTCATAACAAATAAGGAAGCAGTGAGATACTTGGGACTCCATATCGGAACGAGCGTCGAGGGTCACAATGTCACTAAGTATCCTGTTGACAAACGTAGGGGGTCCTATGGCAAGCAAACGATGGCTACTAATGGCAATCATACACGCCATTCTCCTGAAGTCTGCGAGATCTGGGCATACGCACTTCGACAAGAAAAGAACATGAAGCAGAACCTGCCGTCTATGAAAAAAAGGCGAAAATTGGAGTCTTTGCAAAGGTGCAAAGACCATGGACTGTGAAGCTGATCAAGGACATGGCTAAATGGAATGGCAGGAAACACTGCGAGGTAAAGTTTCTCGCCGGACACGGATATTTCAACGCCTTTCTTCGCAAGATCGGTAAAGCAAAGTACGGGGACTCTCCAGTAGACGATGCAAACCACACTTTTTCAGTTTTTCAGGACGTGGAAAGCTCAACGATAGGAGCTAGAAAGCAGCATCGGCGTAATCAGCCCAGAAAACATGGTCGAAAAGATGCAAACGATCAGACCTGGTACCAAATTTATTCCTTCGTTAAAGTCACACCCAGGGCAAAAAAGAGGAAGCAAGACGCAAATATACCTCCAACATCATCGGCAAGATAGAATAAACCCGCAAAAGAAGTGAAAAAGTGAGCTCCCAAAGGGGAAAGAGAACTACACCACTTTGAAGTACTCGTAATGTAAAAGCGGTTACGAGTGTATGGTGTCAAGATAAACGGATTAAGCTGGTTTTTAGTGGATGAAAATCGCACAGTACACGAATCAGAGCGGGACTGCTTCTTGTTGTTATTAGCTTTTCCATCATCCCCTAGGCGAAGAAAAGAAAGAAAAATTTGATGCAGTGAAATTTAAGACAACAAGTTCTACACTTTCCCTTGTGGGTGGTCCCTTTTTCTGCCCTACCTTTTTATTTACTTTTGAATCCTTTTTTCCAGTAAAGTGGATTTCATCACCCCTTAGTGCCTTCAAAAAGAAACAATGGCAGGTAGGACTGAAAGTCCATTAATCATTTTCCCATAAATAGGCTATCTATGAAGAAGCAGACACTCCAAAGCGTTTCTTTTTTGCCTACCACCTTCTTTGTATAATCATTGTCTTGTCGTAGAAGCATTTAAGCGAAAGGAATTGGTGAGTTCGTAAGCCTTGTCCTATTACTTTTATGCTTTCCGGCGAAGATAACACCAATGGATCCAGGAGGAATGCAGATCTAGAGGTGACTGATGGAAACCCATCGCCTGAAGCCTGAAGACGCCCACACACACAGAGCCGGCAGTAATAATTGTGACGGGTGGTTACCCATGGTTACCCATTGAATTAAGGAAATTATTGCCAAATCGACATACTCCTATTGACGGTTTAAAGAAAAGAGCTCTATCTGCTCGTTCCATCTTAATTGTAATCTTTAACCAAAGAGCCCCCGTTAATCTCAAGCTATTATTCGCATTGGATAGCTCTTCGGGGTATATGGTAGTCACCTTATCTAAAGGTAATTTTTATTAAAAAGAAACATGGGTCGGTCTTCTTCTACCTATAGGCTGTCAGATACGGATAATGATTTGGGTAAAAGTCAATCGTAGGCCATATGCAGGATTCCCGGTGGCAGATTTATGGTTCTAAATGTGAATTAAATAAAATCTATGAGATATGGGAAAGAATGCGGATTTTATTTCTTTAAAATGAGATCGTCCAAGGCCGTCCATTAAGACGTACACACTGTTGGAAGGCAACCGCCTTATTTCTACCCACGTACCGCAGCATGCTTACTGTATGAGACTTAGACTTTACTTTTGATATAGCTGCTCATAGAAATAAGCCCATGGGGGCTAGGTTTGTAGCCCTTGGTGGCCATAGGAAATCACGGAGGTTCTACCGATGTCCGATATCGCTCCTCTAAAAAATGTGTTTTCAGTGTTTTGAGAAAACCAAAGCAGTCGCTTCTTTCCGCACTGAGATTCTTGGATTTTCACTCAAAGTTCGTACCACCTTCTGATGGGTGTTCTGATTGAGTTTCGTGGAACCTCTGCAGCTAAAACTAAATTTACACTTCTAACTGTGTTCTCATGACCAGCACTCTCGATGATTGCAATGATGCGAAGACTGCCCAATCCCCGTTTTGTCAAACATGAATCTGCCACCGGACAGAGCAGAATCGGTTTTTTTAGTTTTTATCTTTTGGAAAAGATTGATGTTGCATTCGGTCGAAGTGGGTAGGTCTAATATTGTAAAATGACTCTACTACTCTAGTACCAATAATGGGATCGATTCTCTCGCAAGCTTTCACTGTCTACCAACATGATCCATTGTGGCGAAAGACAACGATGAATAAAGAAAGCTTAAGTCAAACCACCGATTTTACACAAGTGCTCGAGATAGAGAAAAATATTACGCTTCTTCCTACAAAATGTTTGCCAACTCATAACTTGGTTTTATCAAACGATGGTCTAATATCTCAATCAAATGTGGTCCCGCTTTCAGTGAGTTCAAACTAGGTGGTGCAAAAGTCATCACCCTATCGGAAGACGCTATAATTTTTGCAAATAGCTGCAAATTTCAATTCTACTTTGACGTTTGCGAAGTAAAAAGATAAAAAATACTCGCTCGTCAACAAGACATGAGTCCCTATACTCCTAAAGAACGCGGAATAATTGTTGCGATTTCTTTGCGGAATTATTCGTCGGTGGTGTTGACGCAGGGTGAATTTCGGCACAGATTTCCCGGTCGTCCGACACCAACTGGACAAACACCACGGGACTAGTATGGGACAATGCTGCCAGGTCTGTCTAGGCCCGAAGGAGCTGTTCTGCTGAGAATATCGCAGAGGACCCCGGAGTATCGACCAGACGACGTGTCACGCAACTGGGCATTAATCGGCGGTTTTTATAGAGAATTTTGGTGAAGGACTATATGATGTTACCGCCAAGCGCGTGTAACCTACGTTCAAGTCATCGTGAATATCGAGCACGAGGGAGACAACTTTTCATCGAAAATCATCATGAGCGACGAGGCCGATTTCCATCTCAGTGGATATGTGAATAAGAAAAATGTGCTGTTTATCCTGGAGACATCATCGAAGCTTCTATTTTCGAAAACGCCGCGGGCCAAGCAACTACTGTGGACGGCGAGTGCTACAGAGCCATGCTCAACGTCTTTATCCTTCCTCAATTGGATGAATTGGGCCTGGAGAATATGTGGTTTCAATAGAATGAAGAAACGGTGCATACTGCACAAGCCACAACAGAAATTCAGAGGGGGATTATTTACGCCTAATCTCACGTTCCAGACATGGAGGTTTTTGAATTCACAACTCTTGAAGTCCTCAAATAGAATATCCGTCAAGAATGCGAGCACCTATTGCCGGAAGTTCTGTCAAGAGTGATGGAAAATGCTACAAATCGGACCCGAATGGTCATCAAATCTGGCGGCGGCCGCTTAGCCGATATTATTTTCTTGACTTAATGAAAAAAAAGACATCAAATAGACCTACAGCCAAAGAACATCTGGTGACAACTTTTGCGCCACCTTGTATATCCTGAATCGAGAACATTCAACGTCTTTTCCTTTGATTTGCGAGGACTACCCTGTGATGACCCCTTTATTTAACCTTACTATCGTGACCGCCTTAAACTTCTTAACCTGAATACCCCCGAAAAACTCAGAGATGTAGCTGACATTCGATTTATTCAGCGACTACTCTCTGGTTCTATGGATGGCGCCTCCTTTACAATTATATTTCTTTCAACACTAAGCCTCGTAATTACGTAATTTAAGGTGCCAACGAACCAATCTCCAGCATGCTCCGCTTCTCGTTTCAAACTCGATCTCCTTCATCCTTCCCTTAGTTCCTAACCCATCATTTTTGTTACTCAGGTTGTAACACTTTGCAGAGTTGGAATCGATTTATTGCTAAATCACCTTCTCGGCAAATAGTGTTCGGCACGTAGCACCATCACTGTTGCGACCACATATTTTGTAAGAAAGCTGCTTTTGGAAATAAATTTCCTTGACACAACAAATTACATAATTCGGACTTGTTCTGCCAGGTTCAGAAGTAAAAATCTTCGTTGAAGTGGGCAAACTCACACACCAGAGACCGGCATTCTTGCAAATAGCATCATCCTGCTCCATAGCAAACTTTGGCAACTTCATGATTCTATTCTCATAGAGCTTCTGGCACACAACTATACCAAGTGCGAAGTCATCATCATTTGTGAAAGTCTTACCAAACTTTGAATCAAGTGAAAATCCGATGTCGCAAAGTCGGAGCTGTATGGTGGATGTGACTTCACTTTTCAACCAGGGTTCAATCATTTTTCACGAGTTAGCAAAGATGTGTGGTCTAGCGTTGTCATGGGGGAAAACGATTTGAGAATTCTAGTCATTTCCCTTTTATCGCTTCGTTCAGTTCACTGATCGTTTGGTTCCTTGAAAGCAGCTCAAAATTCACGACACCTTTATAGTCCCATCAAATTGACAACATTACTCTATTTTGATGCAGTTCAGCTTTCGATGTGGTCTGTGCTGGTTCATCACCCCTGCACCATGATCGTTTTCGATTGATGTTGTTGAAAGAGACACATTTTTAATCACAAGTGATAATTCGATTTAAAGAGAAGATCATCTGAGTTGCAGCTGCAGATCTCGGATCCTGATTCTTTGTGTTAGACCTGGAACCCGAACATCGAGCTTTTTTACTAGTCCAAGACGTTTTGAGTTATTTTCAACTGCTCTGTATTGTGCATTGAACCTCGCACAGTCGTATGACGACCTGATACAGTTATGACTTGATCTGGTCATCATAAACTTCAGTTTGTCTACCCGAATGTTGGTCATCACTGAATGAAAGATCTACAGAACAGAATTTTTTGAACCAATAGTCAACACTGTATCTCTTTGTAAGCCCCAGCGCCTTTCTTGCCTTTATGTTGCTCGTTTAGCCGCCGACGAGAGAAGACATAAAATGAGTTGTAAAGTTTGTAGTGCGAAAATTACCCGCGAAGCGTGTAAAATTACTTGCAAAGATTGCAACTGTCTCTTGCATGCAGCTTTCGCTAACTTACAACCTGCAGATGTGGATTACATAATCAAATCCAAAAGGTCGTGGTGGTGTGCTATTTGTTCATAACAAAAAGAAACAATCCACTGAGATTATCTATGTGCAGTATCAGTGCAAGCAGCGAGATCGATCCAAAATGAATAACACTTGAGGGTATTCACCTTCAAATAGTGGAGATCAAAGCGACACTTCAATCTACAGTGCAGACCATACAGCACGTGCAATCGCAGCTTGCTTTGTTAGAGCAGACCACCCAAATGCTAGCTGAAATAAGAAAAGAGGACAAGCAACTGAAAGTGCAGCTATTCGAAACAAAAGAAAGGCTAAAGATGGCCCTAAACGACGAGCATGCTCGCTGAACATGCTCGTGCTCGCTATATTTTTCTCGTGTAGGGGCTGGTTCGCGAGCCGCTCGAAATTGCCACTATCATTTCGCCACTTCAAATTTTTAATCGTAACACCCGTCTCGCTGTGAATTCTCAGTACACCCTCAAGCCCATCTTCGGACGTACTCTGAAATATTGTGATTCTTTCCTAAGCCGTACAACTCTCTCATGGAATGCCCTGCCGAGCTCTTTATTTCCTAGCCAGTATAACTTCCAAACATTTAAAACCAACGCACATCGATCCCTTTGCAAAACTATTATCTGTAAGCCTGGGTTCAGGATAGCAATAATTACAAATGTTAAGATTATTTGTTTGAAAAGGCTGTTGCCCTATTGAGGCAAGGTATTTGTGAAATTCATTTCCTATTTCTGTGGGTTCTGAAATATTAAAATTTGCAATTTTTAGGACAAAATAATTAATATCTTGCTTCTAGTTCTTAACTTGAATACATCTTTCTTGAAGGAGACTGCCTTACCACCGATACAGCTATTCACAATACCAAGGTACCAACCTGCTAAAAATGTTCGTCCCTCCTTCAATTTCAAAAAGTCCATGCAAGTCTGTGGCCTGCTTGAAAAACTTCCATGCCGAAGCTGTATTTGGAAAAGTATCCTGCGAATGAAAGGGCGCCATAACTATGAAATCGAAGGGCGTCAGACACAAACTGTACGAATGTCCACTGTAAGGAACCAGTGAAGTTACTATTTGAAATAACTTCCGCTCGATTAAGTTCTAAACTCAGAAAGGAGCAGAGGAAATGACATATCAATCATCGAAACTGCTCGATAGTGAATGGTATTGAACGCCTATCACCTGCTAAATACAAGGACAAGCAGTTCTATATATAAACAAATGAATCCTTTTCTGGCATATCCTTCTATGTGTATGAATAACACTGTACTTAAACTACAATACAACTTCACCATAGCTCTACCATTTGCCAAATGCCGAAGATACCGACATTTAATTACAAATTATTGCATGAAACACAAACTTTCTATTTGAACAGACCCTGGCAGGTTGATCAGATTTTCATCTATTTATTGGTTACTCAGGGCGATTGTAATTTATCTTCGTAAACGAAACAGGGTGAGTTCAAACTCCAGATCTTCTATGCATAGAAGGTAACAAGTGATTTATGACGAAGCATTTAATCATCATTACCTGAATCCTTTAAGACCAGGCCCGGGCTTATCTATCACGGACCAGGGGGGGGGGTGCGTGTGTCAGACAGCCAAGAAATAAATTTATTTTTGAGAAGGTGGTAAGTACAAAGTGGAACCTAGCATATTTACGAGTATGTATGTCATTTCACTAGTAAAGTTACCGAACTGATTTACTGATTTAAGGGTTAGGATAATATTTTATTTTGAAGTCCAGACCCTTCTGCGGAAGAACACATGAATGTGGGTTGTTCATTTTTTGTAGTTTTATGTTGACGACCCTTTTTTGGGTTTTTGGCTTGAAGAGATTTTACTGAATTTTTCCAATCTGGGCTATAAAATGCAATCTGAAGGAAATCAAAAGGAGCTCTCTCTGCCATATGCGATTGGTTGGCCTTTGAAACGAAGATTCAACCTTTCCTGACGTCTTGACATGACTTATCGTAGTCTTTTTAAATGTTACGTTTCTATCTCGACATTATCTATAGAAAGAGCGGTTGTGTTTCACATCCATGACAAAATACTTTCTTCCGGGATTCGTTTACTCTGAAAATTGTTGTTTGAATACAATTGCCCGGAGGGTCGCTGAGGCTGTTCTCCACACCTATCGCAAGAAATTCGTTTGGGGGCTTGTAGATAAGTTGACAATCAACAAAATAGCGAATCTTATATCCAATTTTTTGGGGCTGGGGTGTTCTTTTTCGGCTGGAAAGACGGTCTACTTGGGGGAGAGTATACACCATCAACTCATTTGAAATATGTGTCAGTGGAAACTATACCCGATAGCACTTAGCATAGTTTTTTCGTTCCACAAAAAAGGAAAACTCTGAATTGCGCCAATTATAGACCACATAACTATGGAGGTATCAGTGTCCTTAACATCAAGATTTTGGCTGTCGTACTATGTAAAACATCTGATTAGAGCCATTCAGTGTGATTTCAGGCTGACCTTGGCCCCAATTTATTGTACCAAATGTTCCCACTACAAAAATTCCAGATCGATATTCACCGCATACGCCAGTACCCATGCCTAGTTTTGGGAATCCTGCCACACTTGTCAGATTTTGCAGAACGCCGGGATGCGGTTAAAGATTGTGTGCACTTGGGCCCCATTATTAACGTTGATAGTGATACTTCTTACTGACTTAGATGGCACATCAGTTTGGGATGGACAAGGGAGCAGCTAACATACCTCTCCAGATAGCGCTGTCTTCAATCAGTTGCCTTCAGTTGCACAAACGAAGTTTGCTAAGGTCCTCTTCTACTTGTGTGCGATCCCTGAAATGAGGTCATCCTCTGCTGCGTTATCACTCCGAAGTACTCTGAAATATCGTAATTCATTCCTAAGCCGAACAACTCGCTTGTGGAATGCCCTGCCGAGCTCTCTATTTCCTAGTCATTATAATATTCAGACATTTAAAACCAACGTACATTGGTACCTCTCTTTCTTCCCTCCCTTCTAATTTTGCATCGCCCGCGCTGTGTATAAACATTTTAAGGGTACTTTAACCCCTTGAGCGGGCGCTACTTTATACAAAAAAAAAAAAACAATGGCTTGGAGTTGAAATCTTTCCGAACCAGCACACAGGCGTCTACGAGCTCAAGGTGGCCTAGCCATCTAAGCCAGGTTATTCGATCTTTGTTGACGAGGTCGAAGAGTTCGATGTTGAAACGTCTCATTCGTCAGTGTCTAAGATTCTGCATCATAAGACAGGATTGGGATGATCAGTGTCTTCTATAAATTTTCTTTGGGTACTCGAGAGAGCAACTACTGCTTAATTGCATTCTAAGCCCAAAGAATCAGCGATTAGCAAGAGTCTAGACACATCTGCGCTGGTGTCATTGTCACAATGTATGCCGGGGCCTAGTTGTAGCTGAAAAAATCACATTATAAGGCATCGCCCTGTTTCTCTGACATTGAAGGTCTCGATTTTGTCATTGCTGACCTTCTAGGCCTAAAATTACGTTCATTAGGGCGGGTCAGACTGTTTACGAAGGGAATTTATATGGCAGACAGGATTTTATATGCGATATTGAGGAGACTTATTCCACTGTAGTTAGTGCAGTTCAGGGGATCTTCTTGTTCAAGGATTGGACAATGCTGAGGATCAGAGATGAATTGATGTATGCTCCGTATGCAATCGTCAAGCCATCTGGTCCAGTAGCTTTATCAGTCATCGTCATTGTCATCAAATAATTCGAAATAATTTCTCCAGATTCTCAGCGCCGGCTGTAGTTCTACTACGAAATTCGGACTTTACAGCTTTGGCAAGTTCGTTTTATTTTTTGATACTCATACTTCTCCAGGCTCATGATATTAGTCTGAACCAATGGTAGCTTCGCGAAACGTACGGACATTAAAAACGCTGGAGGAGTGTCTTGCGTCGATCGCAATATGATCAGTTTGGTTGGCGGTTTGTTAATCAGGGGACAGTCAGATTCCTTTATGGATTTCAAGGTGTGGAAACCATGAGCTGGCTATAGCCAGTGCCCGTTTACGGAGGTGATTTTGTAGAGGCTTCGTTTCCGACCTTGCCTAGTTTGGCATTAAAACCGTGGAAGATCATCTTAACGTCAATTTTAGAGTATTGCTCGTAGAAGCGGTCTTTTCCGAAATCTTCCTCTGGCAGCGAGATCACACTCGAATGAACGCCGCGATTGCTCTCTGTAACATTCTCCATATCGCAGTTTTTCGTTATGTTATTGTCCAATCTATTCCATCGCACTTCTTGGATGGCTGTGATGTCTACTTTGTCGCAGTCAACCTCACGTACTGTGTTAAGAGTCCAAATATTTCACATGTAAATCTGAAGGTGGTTGGCCTTTAATCGTTTGCCAGAATCGTCAACAATGGCTCATCACATTTTTGCTATCTCTTTCGTACGTCCTAAGGCTGTAAAGTAAGGGCAGTACTTACTGCTTGCATAGCTTAAAATTAAAAGCAGCCATAGTATCTATAGTCTATTGTAACAGTCAATGCATTTTATGTTTATGTTCCGTCCTTTCGTTTTTGTTAGTCCAAATCCTGTCTAGTGCGTGGTGGATATGAAGTCCAGCTCCTAGGTTGCTCCGAACTTAATTTAATTCGCAAACTAGAGTCCTTATTTGCAAGACCTGACTATATCCCTCAGCTAGAATCTTCATTAACATTTGATCATAATCAGTGTCGAAGAAGTTCATATAAAGTGTTTAGTCCGTACTCGTATGTAGTTTCGCTGTAGACTCAATCCTAGAAAGCCATTCAATGCCATTTTAACCCAAGTAGTTGGTCATGTGAATGCAATAAACGAGCAATGAAACTCAGGTTGATAAAACTGTAAGGAACCGAATTATTTGTCTGTGATCAGAATTTTCTTTCTGTGGACCAAATCTTTTCATTGTTGCACAATCAGCTGATTCTAATTTCTGCAGTCTCTTCCTATGTGAGTCACTTTCTGGGGAGTGTATGACTGCCATTTGTAACTTGTGGGTGGATTCTATGCCACACTCAGCAAAGCAAGTGCTCTTGTCCATGTGATTCTCATGAGTCATGACTTACCAATTAATTGGTAACGTGCTAAGCTGGGCGGTCCATCTTCACCATTTTCAGAATCTTCCTATCCTTTACGTTCACCCACTTGTTGCCATGGCCATCAGCACAAAGTGTCAGGACAAATCGGAAACGAGGGCAACAATTTCTTTCTCACACACGATGTACTCGTACTCGTTGCTTTGTTCTAATTGTACGAGTAACTAAGTCTCTTTTCTATGTCACCGTTTGTATGTCCACTTCGATGACATTCAAGAGCGAATCCAACCAACCGACCCACTCTTAACCTGTCACCTTGACATTTGCCTGTAACCACATTTAATTTCTTCGGGGACCAGGAATCAGGAATCAGGATAAAATAAAACAAATCCATTTTATGGAGCACTTCTTTACCAGCAAAAGCAGCACTGTCCGCCCACTTCCTTACAGCATTACACTCTGCTCAAACACCCAGTACGGAGGGAGAAGAAAACCCAGCTTTGCTTCAACATAATCATTTCCACAATAAGAGCAACAAGAAAACACACAAAATAAAAATCTGGAAAAATATAAATACATTCCAACAAAAAAAAACGAAGGGAAATATTTCTACAGCAACTTTATGAAAACGACCCGGAGCAATCTCGACCGGGCGGGAAGGTTGGGGTATCGGGTCGTTGCTTGTATACATTTATCCTGAATTGAACTTTTGACAAAAGGACGAAACAAGAATAGAGAAGATTGAATGGGAAAAAAAATTTACAAAAAAAAAAAGAAAGAAAACACTACATATCATATATTGGAGTATGTACGTCCTCGTATATGAATACCGAAAAAAAAAAAACGCTGGAATAATGGCAACTGTAGCAATAAAAAGGAGCAGAAAAAAAATGTTGATTTATACATTCTTGTGTCAGCTATGCACCCTCTTGGATAAATGCTATCTTCATTGTGCTTTTTTGCTCTGACTAACATACGAATGTACGCACTCTACAACAACATGCGGGAGAACAAACAGACAAACGAAAAGGAAACCATCCACTTGAAGGACTCTCTGAGTTTTGGACTCGTTTTTACTTATTTTATTCTATGCTATCACAAAAGAACACCAAAAATGTTTAAAAAAAATTTTTACAACCGTCTGTAACAGAAACATCCCCTCGGCTTGCAGTGAGTTTCGTTTTTTTTTTTTTTTTCCCCGGAAATTGGGTTAACAAAAACAAGGTAGTAACGGGTTTCAGTTTTTAATTAGCTTTTCCTGGTTTTTCCATCGTTTTTAATTAAACTATGAGATATTTCAGAGACAATACTCCTACGTAACTGAAGGATAATTGGTCAGCACTTTTGAAATAAAACAAAAAATTGCAACAGCAAAAGCGTCTTGTTACAATTATACTCTCGGGCGGAAAATATTGTAGTTGAAGATAGTGTTCATAAATTTTTTAAGGAAAAAACCTTAAAGCTTGACTGGTCAAACATTTTACATGCACCCATTGTGCTCGTTTAGTTTCCCTTTTGAAGAGACGTGATGTGGTGAGGTACTGAAGGATCCTTTATCTCTATCACGAAGTGACAAGATAAGCCCACAATTAATAACTTCCTGATAGGGAAGTTCTTACACTCACCCCGAACATCGAAAATGAGAATTTCGTGACATCTTTACGGTTTAAGCTGTTCATAATGTTTTTAGAGAGTTTTTGTGAGTTTGGACGTGTATGTGCGAGTGAGAGAGAGTACGAGTATGTATGCCCACGATAACTCGCGAACGATGATGATGCGTGCTTATGTCGAACAGCGGCCATTGATGATGGCTTTTGAAATTATTAAAAAAAAACCACTCCAAAAATACAATTGTTTTTTTCATAAAAATAGAAGAGTCCTTCGAAATTTTTGCAATACTAATCGAAATCTCTGTTAGTGCACACATTTAACGAAAATTTGAACAAAAAAAAAACGGACCAGAAGCAATTTAGAATTGATTTCTAAATAGTGAAGAGTGGCGACATCTATTGAGAGCACCGCCTACCTTTCACGCAAAATTGAAAAGCCAATATTATTTTTCCGTAAATTTTTATTCAATCAAAATAGGATCCGTTGGCATCTATGACATTCTTCCAGCGTGATACAAGGCAATGAAATCTTCAACGGCTTTTATGACCTCTGCTCGGTTCCGGAAGACCTTCTGCAAAATGAATCCAGATTGCGGAAAAGATGGTGATCCGTTGGGGAAATATTAGGAGAGTACGGTGGATGCGGAAGAATTTCAAATCCCAACTGCAACAGATTTTGCACCGTTACTTGTGAGGTAGCATTGTCGTGCAAAAGGATCGGACCGTGCATCGGATTTACCAACGCAGGTTGCTTTTCAGCCAATTTTTTTTTATAATTTACGCGCGCCTAAGGGGTTAGATACCATTTTACTTTACTGTTGCCAGGGCGCGGGCGGAAAGGTAGAAGGAGGAGAAAGGAAAATTGTTTTTGTAATGGTTTGAAACTCAGGTGTGTTTGGTTTCTATGTTTTGCTCCCCAGGGGTGGGAGTCCGAATAGGACGGAGAGTTTTTCTTCACTCAGGTATATCACAGTATTTTTATTTTCTGTGCTTGAAACTCTACAATTTCAGTTGAGTACTGGTGGTGAAACTAGCGTTACATCAGGGTGAGAAAGGAGACGTTACATCGGTATTCGAGAGTGTCGAATGACTGTGTAAAATTGACATCACCTATGAGTTTTATCGCACCATTTTGGGTCCTATCTGGAAAGTGCAAATAGGCCTTAGGGACACCTGACCAGATGTGAGCATTGTAACCAAATTTCGGCCGGGGAAACGCCTTATATATTGAGGCTTGTGAAATATTTCTTGCATCGCTTGAGGAAGCCTAGACATTGCGCAGCATTTTTGACGACATCGAATATGTGGTCATTCCAACGTAAGTTGACACTGGTACACACACCGAGAATGGAAAGTTTTACGGCTTCGACGATGCAAGTTCCATTCATAAACAATGTCTGGGTGTTTGAATTTCGCTTTAACGACAGCAGACAGCATTAAATTCAACTCTGTTAGTGGTTTGCAATTAGTTATGCTGTTAATATCAGAATTTAATGGGCTTAACATATCCGGGTGCTCCCGTTCTACGTGCGAAGAGCAGGGCCGTGGATCGGGAACGAATATGAAAAGCAGAGAGTACTGTCGTCAGCAAAGTAAAGGAATATATTGGATTAGAAGTGGCAGACAAGAGATCATTGATAAAAATTAAAAAGAGTGTCGGAGACAGAACGGAGCCCTGGGGCACACCAGCATTTATTTTGTGAATATCAAAATTGAAACCATCCAAGACAACTTGAATTGAACGTTCCGAAAGGTAGTTTCTAATCCATTGGAGAAGAGAGTCATCGATCCCAAATGCATGCATTTTCAACAAAGCCTGATGCCAAACTCTGTCAAATGCCTTAGAAATATCAAGTACAACTATCTTGCTTTCGCCACTTGTCCGTGAGACATGCCATCAAATCATCAGTGAACCTGTTGCTACCTGTTTCGAGATATTTCATGAGCTGACAATTTATCAGCGTTTCCATGACCTTGGAAAGAAGGAACGTAAGTGCAATGGGCCTGTAGGAGGAGAGTGAAGAAGATTCACCCCTTTTTAGGGACGGGCTGGAAAAATGTTGTTTACCATCTGTTCGGAAAGAGTAGGATTGATGAAAAAGCTTACACAGTGGTTTTGCCAGCGTGGAAGAACACCTCTTCAGAAGAAGGGGAGATATACCATCTAGACCAGCGGATTTATGTATGTTGAAATCTCTAAGTACTCTTGCTACTACACGAGTGCGAAAGACTGCCCGCAAAGTGTGCAACAACCAGATTGACTTTGTCGAAAGAGCCTACAGCTGGAATGTCATTGTAAATGAGCGTTGGGATGAAGGATGAGGCAAAATTTTCAATATTTTTGACGAACGACCAGAAGCTTTTACTACCTTTGGGACATTGTAGTATTTTTTGCCTCAACTTTTGGTCGCATTGAAATTTCACACAGAAAGACGTTTCAGTCATTCCCGGCTCCTTTAAACTTTCTTCGGTTTTCCTCTGTTGGGTTGGTCTTGAAGGACCGAAAAAACATTTCTCTAACCCTGACAGCCTCTTTACAGCTCGAGTCGTACCATGCCTTTTCTTTGGGTTTGATACTCTTCATCCGATGAGGGTTAAGGGATCTCATTCCAAAGAGAATAGTGTCTGTGATCATTTCAGCAGTTTTGGAGCTAAATCAGGTGAATTTTGTGGCTGTTGGATGGTATTTGTTGCATTTTTCGTCAAAAAATTACGAATAATGATGGCACTGTGCGCTATCGGTGCAAAATCCACGAGTTTTCTGCCCACAATTCTGGTCTCTTTCGGCGAATTGCTTCACACAAACGTCTCATAACGCCCAATTAATACTCTTTGTTTACTGTCTGACCGTTTGGCAAAAATTCATGATGCACTACACCGTTGTGCATTGCCTTCTTTCTTGACTGACAACGACGTAGTTTCTTTGGTCTCGGCTCATTTGGTGAATGCCATTCACTTGCCTGATGTCTAGATCGCGTGTCGTACTCATGAACCCACGTCTCGACTCCAGTAATGATACTTTTGATGAATGTGGGATCGGATGCAGCCTCGCAAATCATCTCTTTTGCGACGTCAACACTCTTTTTTCTCTCGTTTTTGCATGAAATTGAGGTCTTTTGGCACCAACTTTGCTGATACACGACGGAAACCCAAATCATTAACCAAAATGTCTTGGACGGATCCATAGGCAATAATTCGCGTATACACATCAGCCCCCAGTATCATTTCTATCGTTGTGAAGTGAGGAGTGGTGAACACTGATGTTTGAGTCCTCACAATATAGCACCTCCGCCTCCGGATACAGCAACGAATGGTGAACGTCGAGACAACTTTAGGCGTTGGGCCAATGATTCTGCAACAAATGATGCTTCAGAGCAAGGATCGATGAGTACCGGAAGAATTGAAGTCGAGCGTCGATTTTCGGATGAGGCCATAATGATGGCAGTGGCAAGAAGCATATGATAGGGTTAGTGAACGACTGTACGAGTATTTGGTGTATGTACGGAAACCTTTGGACCTTGAGCTATGTTTGGTTGAAGGGCAATGTCGCTACCCAGTTGACGAGTTGAAGACGAGGAAGAGTTGGCATCACCTCGCACAGTGTGCAACAGTGTATGATGGTGTTCATGACAGGAGGTGCATCTTTTGGTTGATCGACAGTCACGTCTCCAATATGAGCCCAAACAATTGAAGCAGAGCTGTTTTTCTGAAACGAAATCAGACCGTTTATCGAGAGTAAGAGTACGGAATTTCAATATAATGGTTTTCTTGGCAATACGAGCAAGTTGACTTCTTCTTAGCTGTCGCATGACTTGTGATTTTTAGTTGATGTTTCTTCTTGTGGGTTGCATCTGATGTTGTGGCATCTATTTCAGACCGTTCGAGGGTTTGAATTCTTGTTTTCATGAAGGCATTCAATTGAGACCTAGTTGCAGGTGCTGAACTATCGTCTAATGACAACTCCCAATCGCCAAATGGTCTTTTTAGCATTTAGCAGAGTTTCAATTGTTTCCGATGTGCTATCCTTCAACTGTTTCAGGGTGATATGAGATTCGGATGTCATCAACGATAGATGGAAAAAGGAATTCAAGCGTCAATTTCTCCCAAGCTCGGTTATAGTTTTCTGAAGTCATGGGAATGCCTTTGACGAGGCTGGCAGGTTTTCCGCTGAGACTCGACTTAAGATACTGTGACCGCTCCACATTTGATGGCTCCTCATCGTCAATTATCAGCGACTTAAAGAAGACCCTAAACGACGACTAATCTGAGTACTTTCCTGAAAAGACTGACACAATAGGGGGATACTTTGTGAACAATCGCGGTGGTGCTGTTGTTTAATGATGATTGCGAAGTCGTCATTTGAGGAGCTTTTGACTGTTGAAGTGCTTCTAATTCATCCAAGAATTTCGCTTTTTCTTCCACAAAGATTTGGCTTTGTTAAACGATGGCCCAAAGAGTTCTCTAAGCCTTATGTCACAAAATCTCTGTACATCACCTTTGTTAGGCTACTTCTCGAATACGGTAGCCAAGTAGGGTAACCTTACCATTAAAAAACATATTCTACGTATCAAAGCTGTCCAATGGATATTCCTACGTTTCATCAGATGTTTTTCGTCCTCTTTTCCGTCCAAAAAACAACTGAACGGCATGTGGTTTAAACGAACCACTGTCTCGAATGTGTTCGATTACCATTGCAGCAAAAATACTTTCAAAAACGCCCTCAATTATCAACTCTCCCGAACCTGAACTTCCCTGTTCTTTAGTTTTAGTTTTAGCTTTAGTTATAAGAGCTGTTTGTATTAAATTCAATAAATTCGTCCGGAGTTGGCCTGGGCCTGTTAAACTAAAACTGTTGTTAACTAGTGTTAAGAGACGGCTGGGTCCGAGTTTCAAAAGACTTAGACGATGCTCTGTAAGGCCCTGTTTCAGCCAGTTCAACTTTACGGGGCAGAATTTTGAAAACTTATTACAAATGCTACTTGATTTTGAGATGAAAAGATGTTATAAGCTGGTAGAGTGATTAAAGTCGCCGACTTCTATGAGAGTGGGTCTACGAGTATGTTCGAACCAAAGGCCAAAACCACTTACTTACTTACGTAGGTAGCACTACAGTCTAGGCTGAGCTTGGGCCTCAACCAACAAGCGTCTCAGGCTACCACGATCTATCGATAGCTGCCCTCAGTGCTGCATTCCAAGTTGGTTGAGGTCCGCTTTCACTGGCGTGCGGAATCTAAGATGCGTCAATAGAATCTCTAAGTCAAATCGGAGTTAGAATCGAAGTATATTTGGGCCGGAGCTGTGGTGTCCATTCGTCCGTGATCCAGCCATTTCAGACGGAGCGATATCGAAATACAATACAAACACGTGTAGTATCTTTCTCTCGAAATGGCTAGACGCTTCTTCTTGCATTTTCAAGAAGGTCAAAGGCTCTACCCTATTGAGTGGGAACACGATGATAAGTTTGGTCTCTCAAGGGAAGACTCTGTTTCTTAATTGCCTTGTGAACCAAAGAATCAGCGATTCGTAAGAGTAATTTTGCATCTGATGTCGTTGTTGAAGGTAACTGCAGAGCCAACGTAGACGAAGTCCTTAACTACCTCAAAGTTTTGACTACCAATGGTAACTTACCGGTGGTGTACGTCCTTTTCTGATGACAGCATGTATTTTATTTTGCCCTCGTGGGATTGTTGGCCAGTGAGTCTTGCCGGATTCTTTATAGGGCACTAGGTCTGTTACATGTTACTTTGTCTAAAACCTTTCTTGACTTTGAAGATTTCGGATAATCCACTCACAAACTGACGAATTTGTCAATGATGTCAGAGCTAGACAAGGCGTTGTACAGTTCATCCGTACACACAGTCGTATTATACTAAGGTCCACAAATATAATAGATCGTGAATGTCGACCTTAAATTCCTGGGTCTTTTCCAAGATCTGTCGGGCTCTGAATATTTGACCAATTGTGGGCTACCGGGCCCGAAACCGCACCATTGAGGATGTTTAGGAGACTTATTCCTTTATAGTTCGAGCAGTCAAAAGGGTCCCCTTTCTTGTGGATCGGACAAACGACGCTGAGACTTCAGACATGACTGTATCTTACAGATGAACTGGGGCCTGTTCCCAACCAGATTAATTAGACCGTCTGAGCCAGTAGCTTTATTTAGACTTTAGCTATTGGTAACTTCACTTAATCTAGGTCAGGAGGACGGTATTCTCTGTCGTCTTTCTCTAGGATTAATTGTTCATTTTGCCTGACAGCGGTATTTTGTCCATCATCGCCATTATACAGTCTTTCCATATTCTCAGCACCGACTGCGATGCTACTCTAACTTGTCCATGTTTCCATACTTGATTTGTAGCCCTGGCATGTTCGTTTTATTCCCTGATAAAGTTTTATTCCCAGCGACATATGTATGTCCAATTCCTCGATCGCGAGCTCCACGTACTCTTATTTTTCTTTCCGAGATGCATTCCTTTTTTTCTGCTCTTTGAGATCACGAGCATCTCTCAGCTTTTTATGCAGCGCAGCATGTTCGTGAAACTAGAAAAATCTTTGTGGCGTTGACAATATTCCCACGGGAAAAAGAGGGCTCTTGCGATTTCAGCTTTTTAACGTCGAACTTTGGTAGTCTATTGTGCCTGTAATATCCGCATTCCCACCATAACTGCCAAAAGGTAATGATCCGAATCGATTTTTGCTCCTCGGAAAGTTCGGCCATCCAGCATGCTGAAGATATGTCTGATGTGCTACCCAGCCCTGCATTTAGATCTCCTAGCACAACTATTGTTACATAACTGGGGCACTGAACACATATTTGGTCTAGAAGGTCATAGAGTTTCTCTTTGAATTTGTCATTCTTATCCTCCGTAGGGACATGAACGCAAATCAGGCTTATAATTCCTTGGCCTTGATGCGGAGTGCCAGGAAGCATTAGCTTATATACATGCCGAAAGCTTAAGATTTTTTGCCCAAGTCCTCCTCGAATAGCAAATAAGCATGGTCTTTGTGCTTTGCAGTGGTCGTCATAGTAGATGCCTTAGTTTTTCATTCGCACTTTTTGGCTTGGGAAAATACTCGTATCTGCCTTATAGCAAACTAGGGCCTCGGTGAGAAGGTCTGTTAAGGATTCTAACATTCCATAACATTGCTGGAGTCGTTCATAACATATCTGTCCGTAGCCGAGGTGTTGGTTGTCTCTGAACTGTTATTATCCACGGTGGGTTGGAGGGCCAGGTCCCTAATAAAACCCCTGGACAAATAGTCCGGCTAAACTGCCAGGTGCCAGTAGTCTCGCTCAGATTATGGGCGCCGTCATCGGCCAATTCAAGTTTCTTTCGCTCCCATATCTACCCTAAGATCCCGACACAAACATGGTGATCTCTTTAGGCTGGGCTTCGAATTCGTAGAAACAGTTCTCAATGGAGGTGTGCACCAAGTAGCACGAACTTACTAGACCCGTAGACGCTGCCTTTGATTCGTATATGGGGAGAAGTGACCTACTGCAAACACTCTCTCCTACATTCTGTCAAAGGTACTAGGCTCCCAGACTTCAGCACGTGGAGGTGAGAGTAAAAGTTTCTGAGGAGAGGGTTACATACTATGTGTCGATGCTCAGCAGAAGAAAAGGTTTTCGAATTTTAGGCCTTTCATTCCGTGCCTTGAACCAAAACCGAAACACCAGTTCGAAGACCAGTGTAGAAAAACGCGCTTGACTTCGTTATAATTGAAATTTTATTGTAGGGAGTTGGTTCGTTCGAACGAGTATGAAGGTTGTTTATTGTCTGGGAAATTAGGGTTGGAATGCGTTTTATATGGGAGCAATAGCAGGTGTGGTGAATATAATTCTGGGGAAATTGGTACTGCGATGAGAGAGCACATGAAGAAAAACAACATTTTGATGGTAGGACCAACGATTCAGGAAGAAATGTCCATGATTGTGCTTCGATTTAGGTGTCATAGATATGTCTTAACAGCTGACATCAAAAAGATGTATCGCCAAGTTGAAATCGATCCTGAGGACAGGAAGTATCAGCTGATTCTATGGAGAGATGATCCAAAGGAGGATCTAAAAACGTTCCAGCTTAATACCGTCACATACGGAATTTCTTCGGCCCCATTTCTCGCAACTCGGTGTCTGAAAGGACTTAGTGTTAGGTGTAGTGAGGAGTTGCCATTAGGAGCAAAGGCCGTTTTGAGGGATTTTTATGTTGATGATCTTCTCACAGGAGCTAATTCCGTGGACGATTTGCGTCAAATTCCAAGGGAAGTAAATACTATCCTCAGATCGACTCATTTTGAACTTCACAAGTGGCAATCTAACGTGTCATTAGATACACCTGGAAACGACAAAGACGTTAGGGATTTCTTGGAATCCACGACAGGATACGTTTTAGTACTGCTACAAAGATTCTTTTTCACCAAGCAAGCTCAGTAAACGCACTATCCTATCGTCTGCGAGTAGATTATTCGATCCTCTGGGCTTAATTTGTCCAATCGTAGTAGGACGATGCTCTGCCTGATGCATTTGACGCTTGTTGGAAAGAATACACGGCAGACTTGAGAATCGGAATCGGAAAATTCCCGGATTCATCTTTCAACCACACTTTAGAAATGTTCAGATTCATGGTTTTTCGGACGCGTCAACAAAGGCCTACGGATGCTGTTTGTATGCAAGGTGTGAGGACGAATTCGGAAACGTCTCGGTTAATTTAATTGCTGGTAAATCCAAGGTTGCGCCCGAGAAAACTCTGTCACTGCCTAGGCTAGAATTGTGCACAGCTCAAATGTTGGCCAAACTTTGGAGCAAGGTCAAAGCAGCATTCGAGTTTGACTTTGAGCACATTTATTTTTGGGTAGATTCCAAGATTGTGTTGCCAAGCGTTTGGGAAACTTTCGTCGCAAATCGAGTAAGCGACATACACTCGTTATGTTCGGGTGTCTATTGGAGGCATGTAAGATCGGAGAATAATCCAGCGGATTTAATCTCAAGAGGATGCAACGTCAATGATTTACAACACTCATCTTGGTTTGTGGGGCCGGAAGAGGACACAGCGAATGGCCAAACAACGCGAATTTAGCGGAAGTCGACGTACGTGAACCGTTATTAGAACGAAAGAAACGAAAAAGCATTTTCGCATACAAAGTTGTAGGAAAAGACTTCTCAGAAATCTTCTACAGACACAGTTCCTTCTAAAATTCATCACGGCTGCTAGAGGTAATAGATCCGCTGGAATAGAACTGTCGGGAGAAGACCTCAACAACGCATTAATTACAATTGTGTGGTATATCCAACAACAAAACTTCGCCAAGGAGATAGCAGAACTTAAGGCTGGAAGATCTACGTCAAAACCAAAACTTGCTAAATTGTGTCTGGTCTTGGACGAGACTGGAAAAAGGAGTATAGCCAGGGTAGGTGGTCGGATAGGCAGTGCCGATATAACGCTCGACCAACTTTCACGCATTGTAGCAACTTTCACGCTGGTTCGCAGGCGTTGCTCAACTTCGTGAGGGATTTTGGATCATGAATGGAAGAATAGTGGTTAGGCAGATTGTGCGCAACTGCGTCCATTGCAGAAGGTATAGGCCAAAACTGTTGCAGCAAATTATGGGAAATTTACCAGCGATGAGGACAATAACTACGGTTACCCACAGAAGCGTTTGTATGGACACTCGCACTTTATCAGTGACGCTATCCTCTCATCCGATAGCAATTATGTACTGTTTGGCGCGAACAACCAGGAAATCGCGGTTGTTGAAAACTGCGTACTTCGGGTTAGGTTGCTGGAAGGTCATAGTAAGTGGGGAGCCCGTAGAGAAAGTAGTACGTTTTTCACTTGCTAGTTCCAGATACGTTTTTCTTACGCGTACTCGTACAATAACTGACGTTGACTATTCAGTCTTTTTCCTCATCTTTAAGGCAACGCCGTAGTAATTACAAATAACGACCATAAGAACAGCGCTGCTCTAATTTACTTTGTTTCGAAGCTGTAGCATGTGACAGCAGAGTCTTATCCCAGAGAGTACACATTTCTTCTTCTTCCTTGCAGAAGCAACTAATGTAACGTAACGCTTGACTGACCACAATGCATGAGTGAGTCCTCTTTACTTAATCCTTACTTATCCCTCAGTCAACGAGTACACTGATGTGGTGATAATTAGTGAGGATTTGTTGGATTTCTACATGTACAAGCAACTAAAATACATTCTCACATTATTGCACACACAACGGTATACTTATCTCAAATTGAATTCTTAATGGCATAGCTTGGTTAACACCTACTTGTTAGATAATGTCAACAACTTGCATCTACTCGTACTCGTACTCGTACTCGTATATATCTGAAATTTTCTTCGAAATGTTAAGACACACGTAAAATTCGTTTTATCCTCGTAGAGCTTAATCTTCATTTGTCATCCTTTATCTGAACGTGTGACTCATAAACCGACTACTAAAACCCAGGCAATTACTCTTCAGCAGAATTGCAAACATTATCACGAAATGTCTCTGCCACAAACCAAAAATTTAAAGCACCCTCTCCCGTAGTCTGCACTGAGAGGAGAAAACACAATCATTAGCTTTATTTGTGCAACAACACCTGTTAGTTGTGTGAGTACAATTCGCTCTAACCGTTGCATTCTGTGGGAGTTAAGTTAACAAATCGACGATTTATTTACTGGCCTCATCCCCCTGGGGGTTGCAGGATTGTCGTCTCTGTAGTCTCGGTTGCTTTGGCAACGATATAAATCACCATACCACGGTGAGCATTGGACTGTGGAATTTTCGAAATAGGACTCGTAAAGCCGGTCAACTTGTATCGGAAACGAAATGCTATCGTGTCCTGCATTTACCTACCAGTCTCACCCTCATCATCACACACTGTCCAACTGTACGTATTCATCCACTGGTCGGCATTTGTCAAGCATTTTCTGCTCAATCTATTTCGGAAATGATATCTCCTAAGCTGCAGTTGAGAGTTAGCAAGTTCCCGTATACTAGTGGTGGAGATACTCGTGTACCAGCACCAGGCCATCGGGCAGTTGCTTTCAGTATTTTTTGTGGTAGCTCTTTGTGTTGTGGTAGAAACCACCCTCAGGGGGTTGCTGCGTTTGACTTCACAGGAAATAAATTTTGGCGAGCAGATGCCTTCACACAAAGTCATACACCATGTTGCTGCAGGAGCACTCGGAGTCATGGTCTTCAAATTCCTGATAGTGCTTGTTAACTTGTCATGAAAAGATTAACATGGGTTAAATTAAGTTTATCACGGCAGCGAGTATAGTGCCTTGCAAGGAATGCTCGTAAATAAATATTGCAGATAAGCATGGGTATCTCTCTGACAGAATGGATACTCTTCTGCTGTCCTGTATCCTGCTGTCCTTGGCTTCCGGTATACATTCTCTGATTCTCTGTTAGAAGAGCAACAGTGTTAAATGCTTCGAAATTAAAAAGAAATATTTGATGAGCTAACAGGGCGATGGATAAGAGCAGTAGCAGTAGAAACGAGCGAGCTTAGTGCATGTATTTTTAATCGAAAGATGGAGGGTGGCGATTAAACGTGCTGGACTTCATTGTTTGCCTTTCGTTTTTTTCACAGCCCACTTCTGCTGTGAAAGTCATCTCTAACCTTTCCATTATGATGGAGAATTGTGTTTTATTTTTAGGCCAAGGTTTGCTCGGTTAATGTTCTATGTATCATTATGGAGGGATAACGACTACAGGGTTGAACAATTAAGTCAAACAATGAAGCTTTTGGAAATATCCAGGTGAGCAGTTTTTAGTGTTTTGCAAAACAAAGAGCTTGACTCGGATGCAATAATATTTAGCGGTGGTTTGAGTAGAGTGAATGAGGCACTTAGTGTTTGGAAGTGGTTTGGTGCGGTGCGGTTATCAATTAGCCCCAACAACAGGTGGCCTTTTCCATGTCGATGACCATTAGGGGAGGTGTCACGTTTTAGTATTTAACAGATTTTAGGTGATCCATTAGCGTGAGGATTTGCTTTTGAATAATCTTTTTAGGGAAGAGCAGTTTTGGGATGTAGATTTCTGATCAATTGTATGACGATTGCTGTTGCATTTTTGGACATTTATTCTATATGACTGTTCAAGGATTATGATCAAATAAATTTTGACTTTAACGTCCAATTAATGGTCGTGAACGGTACGGAACTACTTTTCGGGTTCTTAGATCCTCGCGATAGTAACGGACACCCACTTCACGTTCCCCGAAGCGTACCATGGTGTCTTATCGGTAGGCTTCTATTCAGACTTCCCACACCAACTGTTCGTTTTGGTGTTTCAACCAGATGGCAAACCCAGATGGGTCAGTGCAGCAGAGATATGCACCGCCAGTGCTGCTTTATTCCCTATCAATCTAAGCGTGAGGAAACGTGATGAGGACCCTTTCATTTTCCTTTATTACCGACGTAGGCGCCGACGATACTCCATGCTTACTCACAGCACAACACTGCGGGAACGATGTTTTCGGACGTCCAGCCCAGTGGTTACACTAGCAGTTATCGTTGCTGATGGCATCTTGCGCAAACGAACAATGAGTGCTCGGCGGAATCATCCACCGCATGGCAGTAGTCGCATCTGGATAATGCTTTCATCGCCATGGAAGCTCTATACACGGGCTTAGAATGTGTAAATCTACCCACGACCTCCTGTTCCTATTTCTGCTACCAGCACGCCAATGTTCTATCTCTGATGTCGGTAAATTGTTTGGCTTCCGGGAACAGAAATGTTTCTTTGCACTCCCAGGCGAGCAACATGACAGGCATGGTATTCTCAATCTCCCACGGAGACCATGAGGTAACCGCACGCGATCCGAAGGGCCGCCGGTTTATAGCGAGCTATGACACTATCGGAGACACGGTCTAGACAAGGCATTTGCCCACGCCTAATATGTCGATCCAGCAATATAGAATTGGTTACCGACGCTAGTAACCTTCTTTTGGCCTCACGTGGGCCGCCACCACGTTGGTGGCTTTATCAACTGCCCTCCGAATGTGCTTTTCAAAGGTACGAGTAGGTAACATTCCGGGGTAGCGAAGTACTGGGATCGTGCGAACTATCGCACCCGCGACGTTCAAACTTAAGTTCCTCCCGAACCATCGTTGCTTGTACCCTCTCGTGACACTCCACGGATTCTGGGCCCAGTCTCCTCACGTCACGACCAGTGCGACATTGTCTGCAAAGTGGGTCAGCATTGCCACTGGAGGCATTTCTAGACGCAGGAACCCATCGTACACAAGGTTCCAGAACCCTGGGCCACTCCAAACGTTAACAGCTTCTCCCTCCGTCCATCTTGTCGTACCGGAGCACTCGATCTTGGAGATTCATGTAAACACGCAACCGAGAACTAGAACCTTGGAATACAACATCACCAGTCATTTTGAAGTCTGACTGCGTCGCTGCGCAGACGCAGCTGGATCAAGACAAAACCCAGTACGGACGTTTCGGTTGTAAAGATTGATGATTCTATTGAATCTAGCCAAAATGTGGAAATAGAGATGATGATGGGAGACTTCCCGGAAAGCCAACGACGGCATTTACATCCAAGTGATGTATGATACTACCGTCAGTATCCAAGTTATGAAAGAATAAGCAACATCGAACCAAGTAGACGAAAATCGTATCCTTATGCAGCTAAAAAAATGGATGCCGTAGACCGCTTCAAAATGGATATCACTGTTATTCCAGAAATGCTAAACGATAGACAGAGCAAAAGAATGATAAAGAGAGGTAAAACCCAGGGCCTAGTTGAAAGGGAATTACTCGCCACAGGTCAGGAGTCTTGGGAGAAGAATCAGCGCTAATTCAAGGCGGATATGTCACCAAAGGGAGACCTACATAAAGAGTCTTGACCTTAAATTACATTGATTACATTCCGCAACAAAGAGAATGTATTAAACCTGATGTCCGCTCATAGTCTTACAGGATCGAATGAAGGCTTTCCTAAAAATCGCTTTTACGAGGTTTTCGAGCAGACTTGCAAGCAATGTCCGGGGTTAGGACCTATACCAAGTTAGCAGAGGTGAACAACTTTGGCGGTCTGAAAATTGACTTAAATGTATCTACTGCCCCAAAAGGCAATCTTTTGATCAAAAAACAGTCAACCAGATTGATCATATCGCAATCCACGCAGCTCTAGTAGTTCTAGTAGTTTTGAGGAGTCGACATCAACTCAGGGCACTACCTTGTTGTAGCTAGCTGCGAAGACGAATATCACGGATGCAAGAACACCAAGGATGACGTCGATCAACTACAACCGCAAGAGACTACTACAGTCTTTTCTGATCGAGTCTAACAACACCCTTCGAGAGAAGTCCTATGCTTCCAGCGAAGAAGATCACTCTCAGCAAGAACGAAACCCCTGATTTGACGATGAGTGCATTCAAGCTTATGCAGCAGAACAAGACGAGTACAAAGTGCTCACGAACTCTATGATAAAAGGAGATGGGAAGAACATCGACTTCTTAGAAAGAAAAATAAGGAAGCAGAGAACCGCTCGATCGAGTTTATAGTGAGGCCTTCTGCTTTGAAAGTTCTGCCAAAAAGGCAGAACTTGCCAAGGACACAAACACCGAACAGAAGTAGACAGAGAAAGGGTTAGAAACATAATTGTAGAGCCATAGTTGGTGCTGACTTATTCTACAGTCGAAAACACTCCGCATTCAAGAGGAGGTTTCGACGTAACTTAAACCAGTTCTTGATACCTACACTCGATACCTACACTTATCGATTTTAGGAACGAATTTGACAGCATTTATAGCGCTAAACTTTATAGTTTTATGTCAAGTTTTGGCATTCCTATCCAATTCATCCGTAATTCTAGGATGAAAATGGAGAACGCTCGCTGCAGCATAAAAGTCGACAAAGACACTATCAAAGCATTTCATTTCAAGAAAGGAGGCAACGCACAGTAAAGTGATTTTCTCAACATCAGAGGAGAGTATTTCAAAGGATTGTGTCAGACCAATATCAGAGGCACAACATTTCAAGAATCTCTACAGTTTCTGTGACATCGACATCAGAAGAAGGAATTACGATTCCTTTTGCCTTAATCGTTCAAGTCTCATTGGTGAATGGAAAATGCTATTGTTTGCTTCGAGAGACAAGTTCTGCAATTGATGTTCTGTCATCGTTGCATAGAGTAATGGATACAACAATAAGCTTAAAGGCTATACAGTGACATCAATATTTTCAGATGTTTCCGAATTCATCGGCTTAGATATATGGCTAGGACATGCTACACTATGAGTCTTGTAGGCCCAACATTGACTTCAATTAGCCTCAGAGTAGCGAACCTCAAACGTAATGAGAACAACTAGAGACGATTAGCTCGCAAGATTAGCTGCGTGGTTAGCTAGTTGACTGTTGGTTAGTGGATCGAAATCGCTAGCGCCATCTTTGGGACCTCGTTTCCAAGCTTGACTTGATTAAGTTACTGAGTGATCGTTGAAGCTTTTATTTATTTCAACCCATTGCCGGTTCTCTGATGTAGCTTCGAGTATGTAAGAATTGCCCGCGATCTTTTGAAGACCCTCCTGAAGTAATTTCTGCTATTTTCGATTGCCTTCTAAGATTTTGTACTTCCAGCGTTGTCGAATTCCAGTATGTAGGGATCGGTGGATTGTCCTGCAGAATATTTCAAAAAAATCACTATATCGATTGCCCATGAATAGAAGTCGCGGCTCGTGCCATGTCAAATCCATCACCGGTATGACCAAGGGACTTTAGTAGGATCACTGCAGCCGCGACCAAAATTCACGGTCTGTTTACAAGAGACAAGTTTCTCTGGGCGCCGCATAACCAGTATAATACCTGCCGAGCTGCAAATGCCCTCAGATATCGTCCTGCAAATGCTGAAGAATATCATGAGGAGCTGCATACGAATGATCCACATTCCCTTGAAGTTAATTCAGTTTTCATTCCCAAAACCGGAAAATGTTCTCATGTTGTCTCAAACTCCACTTAGGAGCTTAACCGATCTAAGCAATATAGACGTCAACAGTCTCCTACCCTTCGCCAGAAGCTAAAATTGATTCCAAGAGAAGGAGGATCACAGATTCACGTGGCTTCATAATGGTCTAAGTGGGTTGGTTTTTCCAACAGCCACTGTTACAACAACATTTCTGACTTTTCAGCTCGTAGAAGTAGGGTTGGGAACCATCTAAATTATTTGTCAAGAAACAGAGGACTGTCTCTGCCGACTCCGAACTGGGAGAGGGGTGTCATCGATGGGTCCCGCCAAGAACTTCCTTAGTACTTCCTTAGACTCTATACCTCTTAGATGGTCTTTCCGCACTATGTAGGGCAAAAATATGCAACAAGACCACTGTTTTAGGAAGCGTTCCTTTGAATTCTCAGCCAAAGAACTAGTTCATTGTGCTCTTTGTAAGTTCCTTCCAATAGAATTGCTCAGTCTTTCAAAGAAAGACGAGTAATCGATGCAGTGATAAAGGGTCTGCAATAGCAGCACCCACCACATCAACGCCGAGTACCCGCAGCCTGATACGAGAGTGATCCGAACATTCACAGAGGTAGCGTCCCGCGGTGTCATCAGTACTTTTACAGCAAGCGTCGCAGGATGTTGTATCAATTATCCCTAGCTCATTTATATAAGTGCTTAGCAAAGGTGTAGTGCCGCGTCATGACGACAACTAGTCAATGTTTTCAGCGAGAACACCTGTCGGCAAGGCATAAATTCACGGGATGCTCATACATCCATGGGAGCAAGGATACGCATTACCATCGCTTACTCACAATAGAATAATAACAAAGTGGAACTTGCGTTGGATGCACAAGTTCCACCCGTGGTATTCGTCGAGGCCGATCTAAAGCCCCTTGCTGGTCTTAGAGTCACAGCACCCAGTATTTATTGCAACTCTACATTGGGTCAAACCAACATGCTCCCACTTCTAACAAGTCAGGCCCGAACCGATATCCGGGGGGCTCCTGACTCGCATGGTACCGTGATTTAAGTCCTGGTAGGGACTACCGGTGTTCGTGCCACCAACTGGACCTATGACCGGCAGCTTGTAACTGGTCAAATCGTAGAAATCTTCGTTGCCGTCATCTGAAAACCGTTACGATAAGATCAGTACTTTGCCTTGATAATTGGGCCGGGGCACCCCGTCATGACGGCAGCAAGCAGCCTGCAGTCTTTCATACTGAGGGACAGCAGGAAGGCCGTTGACGATTTTGAGACTTTGCGAAGCATTCGTTTGCTCTGCCGGCAGCGTGGAGAATCATGCCTATGCTCATATGAAACCCAATTGTCAATGGAAACCCTAATCGAGGACGCAGGCAGACTTAATGTAGGTTCGGGTCCTGAAAACTCTCTTCTGAGCCTTGTATAGCTAGATCATCAGCGATTTCAGACAAGGCTCAGTGGATTTAGCCTTCCGACTGCGTTAAATGAACTCTTGCATTCTCGAAATAGCTTGTAAAACGTAAGAGGGTTCATCAAGGCTCTCAGTACAGTAGGCATGTCGCTATAGATGTATATTCTTCGGCCCTTTCACTCGTTCTTCACAATGTAGTGCGTTGTCGCTAGCGTCGCATCCTATATCGGTTTTGGAGCTATCTATGAAGATACGACCACATTCCTTTACTGGCTCAGATTCTGACCGAAACCAGTACTGGGCTGTCGATTCGTATTTTTTTCGGCAGCATGAGTTCTGGTGTCATGGTATCAGACGGATTGTTCATAAGACCAGAGTCAAAAGGCACTCGGCGCGCAAGGTCATCAAAGCTCCAGTGCGTGTTGTACCAAAGCGCACTTCTTTTTTAAGCGGAAGATGGTTTTGGGAGTGTAGCCCATGACATGAATATCAAGGCGCGGGATATTCTTCAATGCATCTAGAGCGGAGCTGTTCTAGGGAAGGCCCCCATACAGCCGAGGCAGACTGTTTCACCAGGTAACGAATCCATTATCGTAGCCGCGTAGATCCAAAAGACCCTTCTCAATGAGAGTCTCCATGCCTTGCTGACAGATCCTTTGCACTTCCAGAAGGCCGACAATGCCTTAGAGGCTTTCGACGTAACATGTTTAGTCCATAGAAGTTTGTTATCCAGGACGATACCCAAATACTTAGTTTCTTGGTGTCAGGCCACTTATTCTGGTAAAGAGAACAACATGAGTGTGGACAGGATTGACTGAAAGTCCATTTATAGTAAACCAGTAGTCGATCATTATACAACAGGCAGTGCAGCTATGAAATTGAGCGCCTTGAGCAGTGAGTCGACCAACATGCACCATTGCAGTGGAAACAGAAAGCCCCTTTCTACCACCGCCATCACATATGGGCCGCAGTCAGCACCCGCGATCAGTGTCCTATTCAGCATTGCTTTGATCCACATAACTAGCGATGCATCTACGCTGTGTTGTCTGGCCGAGTTACACATGCCGTCAAAAGTTGCGTTGTCAAATACGTTGAAAATACTCAGCGCGAAGAGCACACTCGCAAAACCTTCCGCGTTGGTAAGCATGTCGGATCTCAGATAAAGGATGCAGGCACGAAGAAGTTTTGCCCACATTGACCACGACATTCTGTCTGTGCTCTTCAACATGAAGGAAGTCAATTTAATTGATCTGATGGGCTTGTAGACATCTTTTTGATTTTCTCGATAAAGGATATTCTTACCAGGGTTTCGGTACGTATGCCAGTGCCAAGTAAGAAGTCAAGTTTCTGTCACCAGCTGGTCTATCAGTACCAGACAACTTGAATCCATTAAACTAGGCTACAGCGTCTTTTATGGCCGCATCCGTCACCACACCCGATGAGGCATACCAGCTACGGCGTGTCGTGTTTCAATTTCGCTGGCGTCATTGTCATCGAATTCGTGTCTCCGGAAAAATCAGTTTCAAGTAAATTCGATAATTAAAAATAAAATCGTCATCCACAGGAGTCATCATAACTATCGTCGGTCGGTGTGCTGGCGGGAACCTGGGAATTTCAACTCATTGTCAAGCCATGTCTGCCTCTGATGAGAAACAGGCTTTTAAACAGATTGCTTTTAATGATTTTTTGCTTTTGCCTCTACTTCCCTCATCACTGCAGGCAGTCCTTGAATAGATGTACAACTACGAGTACGAGCACTCGTAATGTCTGCATTATAACAATGAACGGTTTTGCGCTCCCCTTACGTTTGAATACCCCACGAGTAATTTGAGGCTAGCTTGTATCTTTTTTTTTCCAGTACATGCAACTACCGCTTACTCTCGTACTCGTACTCGTACATTGCGTATCTCTTCCTTCGATTTTTTACACTCCACAGCCCAAACTTTACTTCAACAAATTCTCACTTTTCTCCCTTGCTAACCAGAAAGAAATTAAAAAAAAATCTTTCTAAGTAACTTTTTCGGCTTTTTAAGTATCCAGATATGTTCTAATCAAAACAAGACGTTCCGAACTTGTTAGGATTTGTTTTTTTACCCAGAAAATTGCTACAAAAAGGTACTTATTTATTTGAAGTTAGAAAAAAATCTCTGTTCGCCTTAATACTTCGCGAAAATAGGTTATCTCGGCAGCTCCTAAGAACCACTTTCGAGGATCAAAGTTTGGAATTTTTTTTTGTATTTTCTTTACAGATTTTTTCAACAGCTCTTTCAGCAGCCAAACGGGTGTTTCTCTTTTCTCTTCGTTTGACCAACAGTCTTCAATAGAGAAAGTAAGTAAAAAAAAGGTAAACTGAAAACCTTCTGTAGTAGGTGGATGGGGGGCGGTTGTATGAGGTTTTCGCTACGCGCATTACAACCCACCCCAATGGCAGGGAAGGATAAAAGCTTTTTCCGTACTCGTATCTGTGGAACCTAAGCTCTTTGTTGGATTTCGATGATGTGTACTCGTATTAGGGGGTATAGCAAGGTGATAGGGAAACTACTATCTGCCATTACCATGGGTAAGATTCATCTGGCATCGGCTTTGGCTCTGGCTTCGACTGAGAGTATATTTTAGGAAAGCGAACACAGAACAAGGCGCTACGGCTATTGCTATGGCTACTGCTACAGCTATAGCTTCGACTTCGGCTCCGGCTCCGGTTCTGGCTCTAGCTCCGGTTCCTGTGTGCAATATAATGGCTTACAATTGTTGTTAGCACTTCAGTTGTGAATCAGACTACAAAGCGTGATAGGCGCGCGGCAAGTACACGTAGCAGATACCTCTAACATCGCTCGGAGAGTGTACGAGTAGTATAGTGTTGTGTTGTGTGAGTGTGGTTATTTTTTTTTATTTTTTTTATCGGTGTTAAGAGCTCTGAAGAAAAGTCCTTCGAATGCGAAATGATTATTGGCGGAATTGATTATTTCGTATTCGATACATTCATATTGGTGTCGCGTTCAATTGACAATTACACGAGTGATAGGATGAAAATGGAATGAAAGTTAATTTGGAAGCAAAAGCAATCGAATCGAAGTACAAACGACGAAAAAGGTTCGAATCCGTGTATTCTTGTGTGTAGGTAGAAAAAAGTTGAATAGACACAGTTAATGACATCCGGGGAATGGGACCTACGTGCTCTAAAGGCACTCGAAGCGGAGGAACAAGCTCAGTTTCGTGCAATAAGTGAATCGAATTTATTTAAAACCCCACCACCACCACCACCGCCGCCACCAACAATTCCGAGTGCATCCTCTTCTTCGTCATCATCCCAACAACCGCAAATAATCCTACCCACAATCAATGAACATTGTGGTGATTTAGACGATGGCTTAGATGTTCCACCTTTACCTTTAGCACTATTGCGCTCGGATGTAGCTGCTTCAACTCTATCGCTTAAAAAGAAGAAGAAATCCTCAGTTACTGCTGACGCCCAACCAATTTCTTCGTTTCTATTGTCATCATCCTCTTCTACGAATAAGCCAAGTGGAAGTCTTACGCCACCGCAATTTACAGCTTCGCCGATTTTCACACCTCCTCCGATACGAAGGTGTGCGACTTTATCGCATTCCGGTGGTCCAGCCGTTCGTCGCCACTTTCGAAATCTTCATCAGCAGATATTGGGAAAGAAGAGTAGTGGTGGTGGAGGTTCTAGTGGTGGTGGTACAAGTGGAAGTGCATCCGGAACTCTCGAAAGACGTCGCAGTCGAAGCAATTACAATTGTAATTACACTAGCTGTGCAGGTGGTGGAGGCTTCGGTTTCGGCCAATCCGGTAGTCTTAGTGATAATAACGACTACGACTCGACCGATAGTGGTTCTTGCACAGTGCCCCTTACCAAGGATTCTATAGAAATGATGCGCTTAATGTTATTCTCTGCCACATCGACAAAGTCAAATTCACCGGAAATACCACCATCGATTGCTTCGGCATCATCTTCTTTATCAGCAACTGGTGGTGGATGTGGTGTTACCAATGAAAAAAAACCACAAGCAGCAGCCGCTCCAGGTGGTTCATCTCGGCCGATAAAGATTTCCTCTTTAATTCATGATGACAGTTGCAGCAGTGGCGATGTCATCGATGATGACAGCCTGACCAATGGGAATTGTATCACCGGTGGTGGTGGCGGCACAAAAAGACAACACCAGAAGAAACAGCAACAACAGCAACAATCTAGGCATCGACATAAAAGCTTTTTAAGTCTAACAGGTTGTGACAGTATTAGTGGTGGTGGTGGAAGAAGTGGTGGAAGCAGCAGCAACAGTAGTGCAACGGGTGGCAGTATTATGGGTATAACATGCACAATACGAAAGAGCCCAACAAAAAGTCTCCTCATGTCTGGTTGTTCGATGGATGGAAATGCTCTAAATGCATCCACATTGAATGTAGCTGCTCGGGGAGATGACGATTCTGACATGGAATTACCGCCTAAAGGTCCATTGGATGATGAAAATGCCAGGAATATTAGAACGACAAATCATTTCAACGATTTAGTTAAATCAATACAATCAACAAAGTCAACACTATCAACAGGAAGTGCGGCATCAATTGTAGCAGCAGCAGCTGCTGACAGTCGGGTCGAACATCAGCATCCTTGTACGAATGTGTTCGACGACGAACTGGAGCATCATATCAAACACTGTTCATGTTCCTGTAATCACATGGGATATGGCAACTCAATGGACTATCAGGTATGTGACACTATCCTCCATATGAACATGTACCTACATTGTACTCGTATAGTTGAAGTTTTTCCTTACTCTACGAATAAGCAGGAGTACTCGTATGGCTAGGAGCATTTTGAGGATATTATGGTCTTCCCGTCATACATATATCCTTTTTTAATTTATGTATTCCCGTCATACTGGCCGGAGGAGGAGAAGGTTCGTCCTGCTCTCTAATTATTTCCTGTCTTCATTTTAACAAAATTAAGCTTATCCCTCTTTTGTTAATCCATCTCGTTGTGGGTTTTTTTTTTGATATTTTTGTTCCAACTCGTGTCCTGTTTCGTTTCGGGCTGCCAGAAGAGGGTTGACACATGCCACATCTGAGGAAAAAAAAAAATAAAAAAGGGAACTCTCTTTGTTGAAATCAGACAGAGTAAAAAATCCTGAAAAAAAAATCCTTCTTGAATCCAAAGCCAAGGCAGTAGGGAGAAAAAATGTTACATTAGAGTCCTGTACTATTGGACGAGGAAAGAACTTGTACTGGGACCGAATCACTAAATGTGCACGTAGAAACGTACTCGTAACTTGTTGAATTTGAATTCGGCAAGTTGGTGTTGAATGTTTAATTCCGACGATAGTGTGAACGAACCGTTTCTTCAGATTTTTTCTCGTTGTTACCCAAGTCTTGTGGTTGGTTGGGTTTTCCTTTTGTCCTTTTTTTTAGGGTTTGTGGTGGGTGTGCCACTTGATTCATCCCCAAGGTGAGGAGAACAATTTGAAACGTTAATTCGACAAAATTACCTGAATAAATTGGGTTGCCCATGGGATTAAGAAGTTTCTGGCTTTTTTTCCGTTTTCTATCCACGAAGGAGCAGGAATTTTTTGTGGATGGAAATTTTCATTTGTAATGCAACTGATAAACAGAAAAACTTTCAGGACCAACAACAACTAAAAAAAATAAGAAGAAGAAGATGGAATAATCCCTGTGCGAATTTAATAATGTCATTGTTCCATTTCGGAGAGAAAATTTCCTTCGGAGGGACAACAACCCAAATGTGGACACTCTTCGAGAGGGGGGGGCTTGTCTTTACTGGCAGGTTTCTTTGGATACTACCCAATAATGATGGCGCTCTGAATTTCCTTTTTGTTGGTTTCGAAGAATTTACAAAGAAAACCATTTGAATATCCCCTATTGTTTGGAAATGACAGTGGTTGGAACTTTTTTAAGGACATCGAATGAAAGAAGCTTATTTATCGGAACATTGAAAGGGTTCTTAGTCCAATTTATGTAACAGACAGGCGTTTATTACATATGTACGAGTATTGTACGAACATACTCATGGCTTCGCATCAGAAAATTTTCATTTGATCTAAAGGAATAGAATTTTGCCATTTGCCATGTCCTTTACATTCGGTACTATGTCGCTTCTGGGGCTTGAGGAAACTATGGTGACCTATAAGTGAAAATGCGGACGACACCGTTGGCAGCTTCTTTGTTTTTTTTTTTTTGTGCTGTTCTGGTGAATTGCTTTGAATAGATTGAAAATCTTTTCTTGGTTTTTTGAATTTGAACCGAAAAATGGCTTGACAAGCTGACAGGATGGAACAGGGATTATAATTTTCTTTTCGAATTTCTCCTCTTGGGGACATCTTATTGTTTTGCTGTGTCTCATTTGCAGAGATTTTTTGGACGTTATTGCTGACGCGTCCGTAAAACAAGTCGAAATGCCACTTCATGCTCGAATTGTTGCTTCAAAGTGGAGGAAAATGTTAATTTCAGAAGGGTCAACATCTAGCAGCCAGATTGGGTTGCAGCTTTGATTCTCTTGAATACCACGGTCGTACTTCAGATCGCCTCCATTCAGATATGCAGGGCCATAAGAGTCTCTGTGGCTTGGAAAGTGAAATAATTGCTTTAATTGCTCCGACTCTACTAAGAAGGTGTAGCATAAGAAATGCGGAAATCCAATGCAGAATTCTAATATTATACATCCTATCCGGTCGAATCCTCAGATTCGAAGTCCTCTGACACCAGAAGTCGACATAGACTTCGAATTACCTGAATGTAAAGCCCCGTAGCTGCCTTCAGAATGGCGTTGCGTGCTATTCCATCGCTGCCCAGATGAACTTTAGCGACTCCACCTAATCGCCAATAGGCTGATGGCAAGTTCTCATATCGAACGAGCACGATGTCACCCAATTTCATATTCTCTGGACGCCGCTGCCACTTGTTCCGAGTTTTAAGCGTTGATAAATACTCATCACTCCACCTCTGCAGAGACTCTGATGTACATGTCGTAACCAGTGTCATTGTTGAATGTGGTTTGATGGAATCTCGTTGCCAAAGTGTGTAGTTTGTTGTATAAGAGAATTTGCTCGGCTACCAAGGGTACCAGATGATGTATTGCTGACTTAACAGGCAGCGCCTCCCATATAGCACCCATTTCACCTAAAGGAGTGCTGAAATGCCAACTGGTTCCCATATTTGCCACTGATTGCTGGCTGAAGCATACGAATTGCAGCAACAAAAGCAGTACCAAAAGGAGTGCCTGTGAAGAAGGGTCGTTCACTATGCACCGCTTTCGTAGCCATGCAGATAAAAATGGCTGAATACGTCTTAATCGTTGTTCTTGACCTCTTCGCTCCGCGCCTGATGCTAGAAATGGTCAAGAAGTACTGATCCTTTGCTTAGCCATTTACTGAGTTAGATTCGCACCCCGATGATATCGGCGGATAAGACATTTGTGCAAAAAACTCTTTACTGCTTCCATTTAGAATCCCGTATTGGCTTCGAAGAGTCCGGAGCATCAGTTGAGGACCCCCGTGAAGAATATTGAGATGAACTTGTATTTAACACGTAGCAGCCAAACAAGTATATGTAGATGACTTTGGTAGAATCATAGCGAAACGATGGTCATGACAAACTGAAGTCCGGCTGATTCGACCACAAAGGTTGTAAGGTTAGAAAGCGACTTACGTTTGACAAGTTATATCCACTCCGAACTCGTTCAATAACTGTAGGAAATGCTTTCTCCTGTTCTAAACGAATGAGTACTTTTGACAACAGATCCCCGCTGTTGATATCGAAGTTTAGAGGTTCATCGCAACATTATTGCCACAGTGCGTAGACGAGACTGAAGTTGACTAAAGCGATCGACAAGTGAAATAATATGACCATCAAGCCGTCGTGCTGTAAGCTATTGAACTGCTGTTGCAACTGTAATCAGTGAAGTCTCCCTTTGCTCATATTGAATAACCCTCAACTCCTTCAGGTGAAGTCACTCGTCCCATACGTGCGATGGTTCGCTTAACCACACTGGGACCAGATCAGATGCAGTCATACCACGACTTCAGCAATGCGCTGAATTCTCTGCTGATCCAATGTGGTTCCAGTGGTGTAAGGAAGTCAACTCCAGAATTTGCCGAACACGATTGGACACATATGGTTTGAGGTTGCTTTCTTAACGATCATAAAACGATGCGAGAGACCGACCATAAGTAGAATGGAGTGTTCGTCAATTGCAATGTGCTTTTCAGTATGACAGCCAAGAGATGCGTAGCGCAAAGCTCGAAACGTGGAATTGTAGCGCCCTTTAGAGTGGCTACCTTTGCACGTGCTGTGCGTAGTGAAATTTGTGGCTTCTAGCGAGCTAGCTATTCGTTCATCTAGCATTCTCAACCACCGCGGTATACGAATTCCATTAAGTGCGACAAGTCCACTATGAAATTTTAGCCATGCGACACTTAATTCTTCGGTTAATGGAGCATCCCAGGTGATACCAGTTGACCACAGTGTCTGAATGAACTTTTTACCTGTGAATACCACCGGCGGTAGTAAGCCATTGGGATCAAAAAATTGTGCAGATTCGCTAAGAACACGCCGCTTCGTCGGAAAAAGGTTGCTTACTCCAAGTTTAACTCTGAAGAACAATTCATCTACCACCGAGCACCGTCGCTGTCGGAGTGTCAATAGTAAGCTTTGCAGTAGGAGAAGCATGTCTAGCGATGTGAGTTAATATCTGAGAGCTGTTAGAGTTCCATTTTCGCTGTTTAAAATGTCCTGCTGATAAAATAACATCGAAGTTGTTAGCTAAGGACAACAGCTTCATTACTACTAGTACAGCTGGTCAAAACATCGTCCACAATGACGTAAAGATGATGTCTTCAATTCTACTGTAGTTGTCGTACGCACATTGATGAAGAGTACGCACTGGCGTTGTATGGACTGCAGGCCATTCCATACGCGATGCTTGTCAAACGAAAAAATCTCCATATTGTCGGTGAATCCGTTGGTAATTTCTATACTCCGGAGTCACCGACACCTGCCTGAACTTACTTACTTTACTTAACGAGCTCCCGACCCGTGGAGATAACATGCCTGAGACGCTTCAGCTTTCCATCCTCTACGATCTCGGGCACGCTGCTTTCAGTTATCCAGACCAAGCGCTCTGGCATCCTCGATAGCTTGGTCTTTTAAACGTAGATTCGGTCTTCCTCGTCGTCTTGAACCTGAGGGCTGAGATTCGAAGATTCTCTTAGCTGGAGCATTGTTGTCCATTCGCTCGATGTGGCCGAGCCAATGTAGTCGACGTATTTTGGTTTTTTTGACTACATCCACATCTTGGTACAGCTCATAGAGTTCGCGGTTGTATCTTCTCCTCCATTCGCCCTCCTCGCACACAGGACCAAAAATCCGTCGAAGAATTTTTCTTTCGAAGGAGCCCAGAAATAGCTCTCCCTTCCTGCTTATCGTCTAGCACTCGGCGCCATACAGTAGAACTGGCAGGATAAGGGTTTTGTAAAGCGTACATTTCGTCCTTCGAGTAAGGAGTTTTGAACCCAATTGCTTTGTCAAACCGATGTAGCAGCGGTTTCCTATGGTAGTTCTTCGTCGGATCTCCACTAGTCATTCGTGGAGTTCATGTTTACTCCGAGGTAGATGAACTCCTTAACTACCTCGAAATTGTTGCTGCCAATAGTGACGTTTTGTCCTAGGCAGTGGACAGATGATTCTTTGTTTGTTGATAGCATGTACTTGGTCTTGTGCTCGTTTACTTCCAGGCCAACGAATTTCACCTGTTCTTCAATTGCCGTGAAAGCCTCTATCACGGAACGCTGTGAGCACCCGATGATATCAATATCGTCCGCATATCCCAGGAGCTGGACGGACTTGTTGAAGATAGTGCCTTCCGTGTTGACACGTGCCCTGCGCACTATCTGCTCTAGGGCGAGATTGAAGAAATCACATGATAGCGCATCACCTTGCCGGAGGTGGAGGAGCTACTTCCAAACTGCACGTTGCAGTGCCTGTTTTCCAGTGTCACGCGACACAACTGTATCAGTTTTGCTGGGATCCCGAATTCGGCCATCGCCATATAAAGCTCCTGACGATTAATGCTATCATATGCGGCCTAGAAGTCGATGAAAAGGTGGTGAATCTCGACTTGAAATTCGTTGGTCTTTTCCAGGATAGTCAATCTGCCGGGCCGGAAACCACACTGGTACGTGCCGATTAGTGTGCTGCAGAACGGTTTGAGACGTTCACACATTACATTGGATAGGATCTTATATGCGACATTAAGTAGGGATATGCCTCGATGGCTCTTGCAAGACATAGGATCGCCTTTTTTGTAGATGGGGCATATGGAGCTGATAGTCCAGTCGTCGGGCATGCTTTCTTCCAACCATACTTGGATGATGATTTGGTGCATGCGCCCTACCAAAACATCGCCACCGTATTTGAAGAGCTCGGCTGGTAAACCATCAGAGCATGAACGTGGAGGATGTTGGATGCGTGCTTGGCATCAATTAGCACATGGTCGATTTGGTTGGCGGTTCGACCGCCTGGAGAGAGCCAGGTTGCTGTGTGGATCCTTAACCTTGGAAACCTAGTGCTACTAATCACTGTATTAAGAGTTGCTGCAAAATCGATTAGTCGGTAGCCGTTGTCTGTTGTGGTTTAGTGATTTCGTTTGAAAGATGTTTTCCTTTCCGACTTTAGCATTGAAGTCCCCGAGTTCAACTTTGACATCATATTCCGTACAGGCTCCGTAGGCTCCACACCTGGTTGAACATTTTGTCTAAATTCGCAGAAAGTAAATGCAATGCGGTATCGATGAAAGCGAAAAAGAAGGGACTTGGATCGTCGAGGAAACCAACAATACCTGTCCGGGCCCACGCATTGAAAACGGAATGTAATAACAGTAGGAGTGATCGCCAGGTTGGTAAACTTACTCCATATGACACATTCACGCATAACCTGAATATGCGCTCCAGGGAATAAAATTGACGTGAGTGTGAGTCATGGAGTGCCGGTTTATCACGACGAACTGAGATGTGATCGACATAATACCCGACCTTGTTGCGAGTAGGCGTTACTGCGAAGATTCGACTACACTCGGCCACTTCTTTCAACTTCCAGAACTTGGTTAAAAATTCCTCCAAATGGATGTCCGTATCAGTTGACTGAGTGCACAGCGTGCGAAGGGAGAGCGCAGTGGTTTGTATCACTTTGGCTGGTCCAAAAATAACTTCCAATTTAGTGGTCTGAGTGTGTGATGTTCCATATACTCCATTAATGACTTCACTTTGAGAGATAAAACCCCACATAGGTGTTCCAAAATGTAGTTGTATTAGTCATGCAATTTGTGGAGTCACCAATGATGAAACAAGTGGCTGAGGGTCCCGGTTGGGAGTGCCGGCTGATTGAATAGTTAGTGTTGACATTTGTGATTGCAGCTGACAACAGAACAATGTATGGTGTTTGCGAGGACTAACCCACAATAGTGTAAAGGAGGAGGAGTGAACTATGATGGCGTTAACGACTTTAATTTTTGGGAGAAACGATTCAAAAGATCGGTGACAGTGATGCACACAGAGCCATGGATATTCTAGAATTTTGTCCAGTTCATAAAGTGAAACGGTGGCTCATAATCAACGTTCCGGACGCTACATCACCAGATGATTGGCTATTTGGCAACCTTGCTGTTATAGTCCGCTTTAGAGAGCATGGTCTGGTCTACTCGATACTAAAATATTTCCTCTTAAAAGGGAGTTCCTGTCCAGTAATCATCACTATACTGGGTCTCACTAGGTTAGTAACGAGTTCAGACACATTGAAGGGAATACCAAAAGCAGCATTTCACGACGTTGGTTATACCTTTAAACTTCAACAATGGATCTTTAGTTTTCCAGTCTGCACAATTTAAGATTTCAGGGTCTCAAAATTCCTGCTTAAACGTAGTGACAGGCATGAAGTCGGATACTGTTGGAAGTTTGTAGATCATTTATATTTCAGGAAGATTTGGAGGAAGCCAAGAGATCTGTTTGTCACCCTATTTCCTGGTGATGAGTCTTGTCACATTGAATAGGGCTTCCACTTTTTTGTTTTTGTAGAAGTCTGAATCTGAATAAAGCCTCTATGGCTGAAGAGGCTGCTCCTTGAAGCTAGATGGTTGCTGCCTTTCCATTTCCGTTTTTATTTTAGCATAGGTTTGCAGGTTTAAAGTACGAGCGACGACATTTATACCTATAACTCACTGGCTGCTCTGTCTATATTATTTTTCACATTGGTGTTCCAATGGTTTTCTAATAAAAGCTCTGCCATGGAGGCATCCACGATGTGGGAGTTGACGGCTATAGCACGTCCGATGTTGAATCTTTTTTCCGTATATCAATTCGCTTATAAAGAAACCCGTCTAGAACGTCTGAATTTTGTGTTACGATTTTCTTCAACTCCTCAACGAAAAATATGGATTTGAAGATCATATCTGCAGAATGTCGGATTTGATACTGATTTCTTCCATATGAAAATCTCGAAGTCGAAGCCTTGAAGATTCAGGGCCCACCTGGCTAAGCTACCAGACATATCTTTCTGCGTCTGTGTCCATCAACTACTTCAGACTACCGTGATCGGTTTATAGTAAAGGGAAAGCCCTTTAGCCCAATATAGGCTCTAAACCCCTTCACTGACAATACTGTCGTATAGCAAGCTCTGTAACGCTACTCGTATAATTCCTTTGCGGTGAATTAATCTTTTAAGACATGAATGATATCTCGGTCGATCATTATTCTCCGCGACCACTTGAAACCGCCGACAACCCATTTCTGTAGTAGAAGCGTCGCATTGTAGGTAAGAACATCTCTTAAGGAGCGGCCATCAGCGTCGCTTAAACTCGTCAAACACGTTAAGCGCGTCCTCTGTCATAGTGAAAGTCCATTCTTTGTTAAGGCAGTCCGTCATGGGTGCAGATACGTCAATATTGGCGTTGCGGAATGTGTCGTCCTTGTCAATATGCTGACATCAAGGTGTGGTACTCTCCAGTGTTTGTTTTATGGTTTTGTCCAACAGGTTTGAGGTGCCTGTATATTATCTCGTTTGATAGATTGCTGTTGTACGGTGGATAGATCGATGTGCGTATGTCCAACGCCCCAAAGGAGATAATTGAAATGCGCACTCTGAGTAGATAGTTTATAGCATGTTGGTTGGTGCAAGTCATAACAGAGAGACGACGGACTATCCATCGGTTCAGGCCGAGTTGTTGTACATTCAATACTGTGTTGGCCCCACCAATCGAGAAATAGGTTTCCTCCTCGCATTTTGTGTCAAAATCTCCGCCGATTATGCAATGAAACTGCTCCAATTCCGGCATAAGAAGTCGAAAAAGTGTGCCGATCTCTGATATAAATAATGCGAATTGAATAGCTTCAACAACGCTGATAGAGGTCATATACAGCCAGTACCTGGAACCTACACAATACAGAGCTGTACACTCTTTCAAATTGCAGCCCTTTCCTCATGAAGACAGCAACACCACCTTCTTGTTTGGAGCTGGGTTGGCTTCTTCTTACAATGTTGTATAGGGTTCTCCAATAAGGGCTTGACAACTTTTTTTTAAAATAAAACGCAAACCATTGGAGATATGTCAAAAACTTTATTATCGGCTTGAAGTACAATCAAAACATTTATAAATGGAACTCGATTTCGTTCATATGGGCACCGCGTCTGAGCATAAACCAATGACTTAACGTAGCCCCACAGAAAATAGTCGAGCGGCGTTAAATCACATAAACGAGGCGGCCAATCGACTGGTCCATTTCTTGAGATAACACGCTCACCATACTTACTCTTCAATAAATCGATTGTGGCGTGTGCTGTGTGGTTGTGGCATCATCCTGTTGAAACCACATGTCGTCCAAATCCATGTCTACCAATTCGGGCCAAAAATAATCGGTGATCACGGTGCGATAACGCTGACCATTCACAGTAACGACGAAAAAATGTGGCCCAATAACGCCGCCGTCATGCAAACCGCACCGAAGCGTTATTTTTTGTGGATGAAGTGGTGATTCATGAAGCACATGTGGATTTTTACCCGACCAACAACGCATATTTTGCTTATTGACGAACCCATTGATCCAAAAATGAGCTTCGTCACCGAAGATGATTTTGCGATGAAATTCATCATCTTGGCGCATCTTCTCCAGAACCCAATCGGAGAACGTACGTCGCTTCAAATGGTCCATCGGCTTCAATTCTTGAGTTAGCTTGATCTTGTATGGGTATAAACCAAGATCCTTACGCAAAATACGCCATAATGTGGTCTGAGCGATGCCCAACTCTTGAGAACGCCGTGGAATTGACTGATTTGGATTGTTTGCTACGGACGCCTGAACGGTTGTTGTCTCACTGACACGGCAACATCACACAACGAATATGTAGACTCAAGTTTTTGCACTAAACTTGTTATTGCCTGTCTACTAGGGCGAGCATTACGACCGAAAATTGGAGTTAACGCTCTTAAAGTTGCAGTCACCGACTCCGAATTTCGGTAGAAAATTTTTATAATTTGCAGACGTTGCTCATTCGTGTACTTTACCATGATGAAAATGTTGAGTTTACTGAATAAATTGACAGTGACAGTTCGATGATTAGTGAAAGAGTGCGTTCACAAATTAAATTCAAAGTTGTCAAGTCCATATTGGAAAGCCCTTTATTTATTTTGACTCATTTTGAGTTTTTGGGTTAACTTAGCTTCGCTAGCCAAAGGCATATCTGGAGCTTGAGCAACTTTAACAGTGCGGCTCTTCGATCGCGGCTTTCCTCCGCCATGTTTGCAACTATTACAACTTGAGGGCTTGTAGCAGCACTTAATCATTGTCCACTCGAGTAGCCTGTTTTTGGTTCTGAGCCATCTGCCCCAAGACAGAGAGCAATAGAGGCAGAATGTCAGATACTTCAGGTGTTCTTGGGGCGGGAGCTAAATAAAAAACCTCCGGGTTTTGTACTGTGCCTCGCCTGCTTACCGCGATATGGGCCTAGGAAAAATTGGAATCAATGGCTGGCATTTACCGTGCACTTTCTGTCTGTATGGAACTCAGAACGCCTTAAACGGGTAGCCTTGCAATAAGTCGTAAAGTTGGTGATATTCTCTTTATTTATCAGCTGCGCTGTTGCAACTTATCTCATTTGAGGTATCTTAGGTATGTTCCTCACTCCGTATTATGCCTCATTGAATGAATTTTGTGTCAAGAGTACTACGTGAAGTCAACTCAATTCCACCTACATTTCACTATCGCCTAAGGAAACTCTCACTCACGCCTACCCTTTGTTGTGGATATGCCTCTCGTCCACTACTCCCATCCCATAGCACTTAGCAAAATTGTTAATTTTAAAGTTCAGGTTTTAAGTTCCTGCTTCGTTTGGGCATAATAAAGGGGTTGACTCGCCCCTCAATTAACTAAAACAATTTAAAATATGTGCCAGACGAAACTTGACAACCTTTTGCTGGAGCCAATTAAACTCTCTCCCATCTTACTCGTATTTGAGGCAATTATTTTGCTGCAAAGATGTACGAGTCGAATACAAAAACTTCAAGTGATTTCGAAAACTCAGTGAAAGACCTTTCCTTCTTTTCAAAATTCCAAAAATTAGTTCATTTCATTTCCTCAATCGGTCCGTTACTACCTTTAGTCTATTTTGATTGGTAACAAACCAAGTAAGCCGTCCCCCCCGCCAGTGAATCATATAAGGTATTTCGAAGAATTTCAAATTTAATAAACTTTTACCAAAAAACTAAGAAAAAAAAGAAATTGTCTTCCAATTAGTTGGACGCTCTTCGAATCCTCAAATTGAAAGACCTTCCATATCGCCTCGTTTACCGACTACGAAACGAAATTGAAACTTTAACGTGCTTCGGCTCTCTTTATTTTTCTGAACTCAGTTGAAAGATAGGAAAAATATCTAGTGGACTTGGAAATGAAATGGTTGTTTCTTCTTATAAAGGAATAATGAATACGTGCAGATAGATACAAGGAGAGATCTATTTTCATTGCTACGAGAGCATGTATTTTATTATAGATACTTTGTGCAGAGTTTTTGGTTGCCCCGGCAAACGTATCCCAGCATCGCAGTATGGAATTAATTGAGGCGAGTTCCGCATTACTCGTATTTTTCGGATTGGCATTCATATTACTGAGAAGCAAAGCCCTATCCTGTGCTGTCCTGTGATGTGGGGGCTCCATCAATCCTGTCCTTTTATCACCCGTACAACCATAAACAAACGAAACAACTAATGCGATCAGGAATGAGAAAACTTTTACTACTCGTAGATGACATTTTGTTTATCTAATTACCGAGAGCTGTTTGAACAAAACTTTATCTCAAGTCCATGAAATCATCGCTATATTCGGCCGAGTGGCTGTGTGTTAGTGAAGCGAAATGTTTATGAGGGGAATAATTTAATTGAATGTGTCCCCAAAGATACGAGTATGTACTCGTGTGCATGTGTAGTCGACCTCATTAGGGCTCATGATGCAACCTGCAACCGGAATGTACCAGGGTGAACATATATTTTAATGAACCTCCTCTTGAAAGAAAATAAGGAGGGCATTTTGTAAATGTCAGGTTTCCTAAATAACTTCTATCCACCAGCTATGAAACAGTGTGTGTCAAAAATTACCAACCACTGCTGGGTATATATATTTTTTTGAATTCCGTTTAAAACAAGGTTTGTTCTCTAGAATGACGAAAAGTCGAGGGTATCATATACACCAAGTCTTGCCATAAGCTGGTTCTAGTTTTTAGGTTTTGAAAAGTTCCCGACCGCAACGTAAAGATAGCGGCACTCGTCTCGATACTCAAGCAAATAGTCTTAAGCTTTCGACATGTAACCGAATACCTCATAACAATCCGCATCAAGGCTAAATTCGGAAATGTAGGCCTTATTTGCGTCCATGCCTCTACAGAGGAAAACGATGACAGCATCAAAGACGAATTCTATGATCTCCTAGACTGAAGAGCCATACCGAGTGAGTCTGGAGAAGTAATTCGTCTTTGAGTATGTCATCATAAAACACAGCCTGCAAAACATTACGAACGACAATGGATTCACGTTTCCAGAATTTATAGGTTGCGTAGTTTTTTAGTAGCCAACACGCGGTTTCTACATCTCAACATCCATAAAGAGACTTGACTATCCCGCGATCGATAAGCCGTCAATCAGACTGATCCCATTATGATCGACGCTAGACACTCCTCCAATATTTTGGATGTCCGTACTTTCCAAGCATCAGCTCGGATCGTTACCTTGTTTCTTCCAATGTATGCATGAGGATATCGCAGGCATAACGGATATCCTTACTTACCTACTTAAGGTGGTGCAACAATCCCGGGTGGACCGTCTCTAGCCAACTTGATCTTTAGCGAGCTGTCTGCAGTTTTGAACTCTCTTCTAATGCGCTGTGCCTCGGGATTTGAAGATTTTTCTGACCGCACCATTGGTGTCTATCAGATCTACATGACCCAGCCGTCGATATCGCTATACAGACCATACAGTTCGGTGCTGTATGTAGACGGGACCGAAAATAATTCGAAAAATTTTCCTCTCAAGACAGCCAAGAGCACCCTCATTCATTTTTGATAAAATCCATGCCTCTGCGCCATAGAGGAAGATTGAGTTCTTCTTAGATAGGGTCATTTTTGCTGTTCGAGAGAGACGGCTTTTCTAGTCAATTGCCTTCTTAGCCCACAGAAGCAGCGATTTGCAGGAGCTTTGTTCCTTTTATCTCAGTGCTCTGATGTCAGTGATAGAGGAGCCTAGGTAGACTTTTTTTTTTGACAGCACGTAAATCCCTGTTCTTGCCCTCAATAACCCATCTTCGCCGCTTGCCCCTCAATACTCGCGAAACCGCCAGCTGACACCACACTGCTTTTTTCCGATTATGTCAATATCATCGGCGTATGTGAGTAATTGGACGGACTTTTGAAAGATTGTGCCTCTTGTGAGACGCGTGAGTTTTGCATTATTCTTTCAAGAACGATGTTAAAGAAATCGCACGAGAGCGCGTCGACTTGTTTTGCCATCAAAAGTTTCTTGCATTGTCCATCGCCATTCTGCACAAACGGAAGAGTTTGGCAGGGATGTGAAAACTAGATATTGCACTGTATGCTGTCATATGCGGCCTTAAAATCGATGAATCGATGAATAGGAGGTGTTGTTTTGTCGATGGTGGATTTTTCTGGCTTAAGGTCACACTGATAAGGAGCAATTACTTTGTTGGCGAACGGCTTTAAGCGCTCACACAATACAGCAGATAGCATCTTGTAGGCGGTGTAAAGAAAGCTGATGCCTCTGCAGTTGGCATGTTTCAGGGTCTCGTTTCTTGAGGATTTTGCAAACTATGCAAATTCATCGGGCATATCTTCATCCGACAATATTTTACAGATGAGTTGGTGTATGGTTTTTTCCAAGTCATCGCCCGCCGCTTTGAAGAGCTCCAGCAGCTTTCTTGCACTTAAGATTAGATATGGTATTCTTCACTTCATCCAGGTCGGCTGGCCAGAACTGTTGGTGTACATCATCCAGGTTGAAAGTTTCATTCTGCCAGACAGCGGTATTTGGTTCGTCACTGCCGTCATACAGTCTCAGAAATGCTCTTTCCAAATCGATGCGACTCTACTTTTATATTCCCTTGTCCATCTCTAGAGGCCTCGGTTCGGGGTTTGTGTCCGTGGCATGTTTTTTTACCTTTTGGTAAAATTTTGAAGTCTCATTCCTGCCGTAGTATCTCTCAATTTCCTTGACCGCGCGCTTTTCATGCTCCCTCTTTTCCCTACAGAGAAGCTGGAAATCATTGAGTTCGTGAGGAGTTCTAGTCCTTCTATGCAGCACCGCTTTATATGCATCTACCACTACAACACTACACCACTACACCATACACCACTACACCATTACACTACTACACCACTACACCACTACACCAGTACACCACTACACCACTACACCACTACACCACTACACCACTACACCACTACACCACTACATCACTACACCACTCTTTTCCCTACAGAGAAGCTGGAAATCGTTGAGTTCGTGAGGAGTTCTAGTCCTTCTATGCAGCACCGCTTTATATGCATCTACCACTACACCACTACACTACTACACCACTACACCACTACACCACTACACCACTACATCACTACACCACTACACCAGTACACCACTACACCACTACATCACTACACCACTACACAACTACACCACTACATCACTACACCACTCTTTTCCCTACAGAGAAGCTGGAACTCGTTGAGTTCGTGAGGCGTTCTAGTCCTTCTATGCAGCACCGCTTTATATGCATCTACCACTACACCACTACACATGTACACCACTACACCACTACACCACTACACTACTACACCACTACACCACTACATCACTACACCACTACATCACTACACACCACAAACCACTACAAAACAATTTTCTTTTCTTATCCTTCTACCTTTTCGCCCGCGCCCAGGGAACAGTAAAAGGGTATCTAACCCCTTAGGCGAGCGTAAATTATAAAAAAAAAATCTTGCTTAGATCCATGTTCTTGTCGGCTACTCGTCGTCAAATCAGGGGTTTTCGTTGTGGTGGTCGAGCGAAGCTCAGCATAGCAGAGGGGGCATCTCTTATGACTTTTTGGCAATGTTGCCACTTGAAGGCAGACGTCAAACTTAATCACAGTATTAGCTTGTCCTTGCGGTGTTCGAATTATCCGCAACCGTACAACAACGTAATGGTTCGAGTGGATGTTGGGATGTAGGACCCTCGGAGCGTTCAGACATCTATAATACTGGATGAGTGCCTTGCGTAGATCGAAACGTTGTCAATCTGGCTCACTGTTGACTGATCAAGAGATCTCCAAGTCCCCTTGTGAATATCAAGATGCGGGAAGCGCGTGCTAGCTGGATGGTGGAGCATGCGAGCATATACTCGTAAGTCTGATGTTGGAAAATTTAGCCTTAGTACCGATTGTTACGAGGCACTCGTTAACAGTCAAGTAAGACTACCAAGGTTCGTCGTTAAAAGGCTGCAATCGCTGGATGCCGCTAGCTCTGCACATACATCACTGGGGATGTTGTCAACAATCCATCAGACAAGCTGCTTCTTATGTGGTTGGTTTCAAAGCGTTTCAAAGAAACTTCTTGTTTGACGATGGACACATGCAGGTACATGTAGCCAAGCAAGAAGCATATGAATCTGAAAAGAAGAGAAGAGCCCAGGCTTCTCGGAAATGAGGAAAGGACACGCGGAATGACATTCGAAAGTTAAATCAGAGAATAAAGCGAATCTGCGACGGCAACAAAGCCTAAATGGAAGCATGTAAAGATTAACATGGACAACTAGTAGTAGAGCTGCAGTCTGTGCTGGGAATATGTATGACTGCGATTATGGTCAAATTCCTGGTGCCAGGCAGAATTAACAATTCACACTGGACGAAGACGACGAAGCTAAAGTCAATAAAGGCGTTGGTGTAGATGGACTTCCTGCTGCGCTTTTTACCAGCTGGAGATGAAGCCTTTGAGACATGAACTAACTTATCTGTATGATATGGTCGGATGAAAGCGCGGCCGAAACCTGGAATATCAGCATCGCTTGTCCCATCCACAAGAAAGAGGGCTCTTTTCACTATCCCAGCTATGGAGGAATAATTGGTTATACGATCTTTTTTGCCGGATTATGTGAGCGGCTGAAACTATTCGCAAAAACTTTGATCGATTCATACAAGGGTGGCTTCAGGCCAGGGAAGTAAACCATCGATCAAATATTCACACTACGGCAGAACTTGGAAAAGACCCGCGAATTTCAGATCGACACCCACGATCTACTTACGTCTCGACTTCATGAGACAGCATTTCTAGTTTTGACACCCCTGCCAAAGTGCAGGGTGACTATGGATGACTCGCCAAATGTGGCGTATACAATTGGAATGAGAGATTCAGTTGGTGAAAGACCGCACTCAGTGGAGAGGTTTTATGTACGAAGAAAGTGAGTAAGTTCGAGGAAAAAAATGTGTCAGAGGGGTCATTGAAATCGAAGAATCTAGCAACCCTGGTTTCAGATGGTAAATCAGCAGAATTAGACTACAAGTGGATCATTTCCTTCATACCAGCAGTTTGGTATTACGAAGAAGAAAAAAATCACATCAGCTTTATTTGCAAATCCAAAATGAGATTCAAATTGATGTCGCTTTAAAGAACTCCGGGCCTTATCTCACACTCTTGAAAATTTACAGCGCAAACCAGCAAAAGGTCCCATGGTTTGGAGTGCACTTCAATTACAATACAATTTCTCTTTTATTTGTGAATCCGGGCAAATGCCTCATGGCATTTTGAAATCCTAGAAACCAACTTTTCCAGCGAACAGTCAACCCTGTTCTGTTTTTTTTCCACCCCGAATGTGTAATGTTAAATTTTTATTTTTATTTGTTTCACTTTCATTTGCCCGCGTTGTATATTGTAGAACAAACGAACAAGTATTCCATGTCCCGTATACAAGTGTGACTCGAGGCGGAAGGAAAACGGAATAGTACAAAAGAGGTAACAAAATATAACGAAGCCAGCCTTACTCATATGATACCACCCAGATTCACCCACATACAATTCGACTACTAACACACAATTACGCTTCCACAAAGTGCAAAGAACTCCACCAGATGTAATAAATAAAAGGACATTAAATGGAATAACAGAACTGTAACAGTGGAAGCATCATCATCATCACCATCAAATACAGTAACATCCTTTTCCCCTTTAACCCATTTACTCTTAAGGATGTCTTCATATACGGAGAGCCTGGTACTGGTAACAGGACAACTAAATCCCTGGTGATGCTACGATACTCGTTTGCTTTTGTCAAAAGCGAACGTGAACAACAGCAGTAGGGAACATAAAAAAAACAAAATTGAGAATAAGAACACTGCAAGCGAGTAATAAGAAACGACACGATAAGTGGGCTTTTGGCAGAAAAATAGCAAAAAGAAGTCCTAGAATGGCAGGGAAAGCACAACGTCTTACAGTCCTGCTAGTACGTGAACGAGTACCTACACCTAAATGCGGCATGATACGACGTTTTTGTATTTTTTTTTATTTTCTTCAATTTTGTGCCACTAAAGGTGCTTGCACCAAAAATGACGAAAAACGGAACAAATAAAAATATTAAAAAGAAAATTTAGGTTAAGCAGATACGCTAGCCTGGCTCCGTACCAAAGACTCCTTTTTCATCCTTCTGCATCAAAATAGCTCGTTCATGTCTTGGCTCCAGGTCTCTCTGTAATGGGTCTCAGTCTACCTTAAAACGTATACGTTCCCACATACACCCGTACTCAGTTTATGTTGTCGGTACACTTAACTGACACGAGACAAGGATCTTAAGCCAGGAACAAAAACGATACCTAACAAAAAATAAAAGAAGATACTCGTATAATGGAAATATACATGCACACAAGCACACTTTTCAATGTACGAGACGCGAACAGGAATATAATAAGAGAATCCCGTTGCTCCCCATCGAACAGGACACACAAAAACTTTCCAACATTCTTTACTTTATTCTTTTTTTCTTTCCTTTTTTCCGGTTTTCCTTCTTTTTTCTTGTTAACTTCGCCAAAAGGAACCAAGTGAACCAAGTCAAGCAAACGGGAAAAACATACAGGGTCGCGCCAAACTCGTAACAAAGTCGTCGCCATCGCATCGTCGTTGTGAAAGTTGGAGCAGCAACGAATAACGAACAACGAACGGCTAGCGACCGACTTGCAGGATTTTCAAGCGAACAGTACCAAACATTTTTGATGAAAAACAATTGCTCAACGGTTTTCGGCATTCGGTATTCTGGTATTCCTGACACTGCCGCAGTACTTGGCATGGTATTACCATTTGGAAGCTGCTTTGATTCACGGTTATGGTGCTCTACTCTGCCATGTCCTGCTCTGCTCTGGTCTGTTCTCGTCTGGTGTGCTGTGCTGTGCTGTTTTACTCCTGCACTCTTGGCGAAGGAGAAAAAGTTTTGGGTCATTTTTCCATTTAATGTGAGTTACGGCAGTTTTAGTTACGCAGCGGAAAATCCTTTCTAATGGTTTTGCGTACACCATTAGAACATAAGAGTTCCGTGGAAGAGTTTTCAACTGTACTATAGTACTCTGGTCACACCACACGCAGATATTAGTTTTATTCTTTCACAATTCTACGATGAACATTAATTTGCATTAAAAGCATGTTCGGTAAGAGTGCATTGCCAGCTCCAAAGAACCATGCAAACATTGGGATTCAAGAATTAAGGGATGAATCTGTAAAATATTCCAAATACGAGTACTCATAATGTGGCGTATTTGAACTTGTAAACAAATATTTGCAATGGTGTGCCACAGGGATTAGTCTTAGGCATCCAGATATAGTAAAGATCCCCCTCTGATGCTGATTTACATTGGAGATTGTCGCCATAGTGCTAAGGTGGAGCCATTGTACAAGGAGTCAATCAAAGGAGTTATTAACACATACAACCATGTGGTTTAAAGTGAGGGGCCTAACGCAGATCTAGTCAGTTACAAAGGAGGCACATTAGCCATGAAGATGCGTGTTGAATATTTGCGCGAATTTTTCGAATATATAGGTAGGACCTGCTTAGATTTGTAGAAGACGCACGGCCTGACTACTTAGATAAGGAGCCGGAAAAATGTAAGAGGGCTTAGATAAACGTCCCAAGAGTTAGAAAGCATCCCCTCGTAGCAGATGAGCGATTTAACTGCGATGCGGAACTTATGCTTGATTGAATACGCTTATTGCAACTACCTTGTATGATTGCATATGATCTATGAGGATTTGCTGGGAATCAGTTCAGACTGAGAAGACTCTATAAAGTAGGACTTTTACAAGCATGCTGGGCCTGTTAACTAATGCCAATGAACAATGGATACAATGAGTAAGAAAGCAGACGATTCGAAATCTGGGCTTCCAACTACCGCAGAACAAGAAGCAATGGTATGCCGAAGAATATGGTCAAAAAAGAAGAGGCGCATTAGGTTAGGTTAAAACAGGCAGGTGATGGATACCCTATCACATAAACACTAATCACCAAAACGGGCACATCGCGATCCCTGTGGAACCAGTTTTGTTTTTAAATGGCAACACCCTAAGCAATCTCCCGGGTGAAACATCCAATTTCTTTGCAAAAGCCAAGAAGGCCTTTGAAACTCGTGCCGTCTATATCCTCTGGGTATTTCCGCAAACATTTTCTTCGACTACGCGATATTGCCTCGCATTCACACAGTATGTGTGTTATATCCTCAACAACTTGCAAATCACCGCAGAATCTGCGAATATCCGTATCTGACAATTTGAGTCTCTTTGCGTGTTGCCGCAGGAGACAATATCCTGTCAGGATTCCTATTACTGTCCTAAGTTTATCCCCGTGTAATTTTACTAAGTCTGTAGATCACTTACGGTAAAAAAGTGGCCAGGGAGCTTGGATACTCTGTGTCCTTCAAGACTTGACCACCTTAGGTTGGCAGTCTTTGTGATTTTTCCTCGATAGTGCCCCTTACTATGCAAAGGCGTGATTTGATGTTGGCAACCTCATCATTATGGAATAGCCCTCCTTTTCGTTCAAGTTCATCCGCTCGTTCATTTCCCTCTATACCACAGTGTCCTGGCACTCACCACAGTCTCACGCGGTTCTGACTGCATAATGCTTTGAGCACTGTGCGAAAGCCCCTTACTGTATCAGAATTGGTGTTGGTCAATTCGATTCCACTGCCTTAAGTGTGGCGCATTAAGGATCATTCCAAGAAGCGACGAAAACAGACTGAGGCAGGTGAAGTGCAAACAAATATATGTCCAAATGCAGGCATTGCATTTGTGGTTTGTTTTTTTAGAAATCTTGTCAATAATCCACAGAGGAACGTAAATGCAGTTAAACAGGATCTCTGCAGGATCTCAACAGGTGCACTATGGACAAAAATGCAACAGTGTCGCCAACATGAATATAAATACCAAGGCCACCAAATATCTTTCTAGCTGGCACGATCTCTCGCCAGTTGGCACCAGTGTCGCACTCCATTTTGGTTGAGGTCACCTTCACTTGTGTTATCCACCTTAAATGTGGCCAACCTCTGGTGGACCGTCCCTTGGGGTAAGATTCGAAAATTATTTCAGTTGGAGCCATGGTATTCATTCGCTCAACAAGACTCAGCCTGACTAGACCGATGTCACTCATACAGTTCGTGGTGAATCTGCTCCTCTATTTCCCGTTGAAAATCCAACGCAGGTCTTTTTTTTCGAAACCCCCAAGTACTTTCTCAACCGCTTTCGATAGGGTTCGAGCCTCTGCACCATAGAGCGGGACCGCGGCGATTAGACTCCGGTACAAACACAGTTTGGCCCTTCGACAGAGGGCTCTGTTGTCCAATTGCCATCTGATTTCTGCACTACAGGCTAGGAGAGTTTACCAACGTTTGTAAGTGGTGTAGATGTTGTTTGGTAGGGGCAGACATCAGATCATCTGTAAATCCTAAGAAGACGAAGGCAGGCTCAATGACTGGAATATTAGACCTAAATCAGCTTTAAGAAAGTCCTTCACACTACAATTTCAAAACCACATACGCCCGCATTTCTCACCCTGCGCTATGTGGTCGAATTCAGTATCCGGAGAGAGTTGGTCCAGTTCTGTCTTAGAAATAGAACCTGGTAACCTGTAAAAGATGTGGCTGGGAAAAAAAAGACTTCCTTCATTGCACTGACTCGGCTACATTGAGCGAATCGAAGATACGCTTCAGCTAAGAACACAGAAAGTCTTATCACTGAACTACCCGTGAACTATCTCGTGAAGGGTATACTTAACGATCAAGTAGGCATCGACGATCAAGCACACAGATATGTAATATGTAATGGAAGACGGTCCAGGCAACGGAATGTTCAGACAATCTAGATCCTTCACCTAATGTTAGGTCGAAGTTTTAGGAGCTTGGGCGCAACTTCGATTAGGTTGTTGGACAGTAATCTATGAGCAAAGGCCTTAAAAGCCAAAATTGCAGCTACTGCAGCAGTGTAAGGGGAACTAAATTCCTGGCTTTATTTTGAAGCTACATTCCTGCCCATATGTGTGGAATATTACATCATTTAAATGGTCGCATCTTCTTTACTGGCAGGCGGTGTTATTCCGGCAATAGCATGTCGAATGTTGGCATCGAGCTCGTCCAAAGTGGTTGGCTTGATAGCGTAGGCTTAGGACTTGACGTAGCCCCAGAGAAAATAATGGAGTGATGACAAATCGCGTGATCGCGGCGGTCAATTGATGAACGCTCGCCGTGAGATGACCCAGTCGCCAAATTTCTCCTTCACAACTGTATGGCATGTTGCGCCGTCTTGTTGGAGCCACAGCTCGGATATATCGATGTTGTTGAGCTCTGATCACAGAAAGTCGATTAACATCGCTCTATACCTGAGACCCAGACGGTAACGGTGTCGACTTCCTCATTTCGAAATAAATAAGGTTCGATGTGGATGCATTCATGTTTGGCCGAACACTTGTGGATTGTGTTCGCTCCAATAATGGCAATTTTGCTTGTTGACATAGCCGCTGAGCAAAAATGGGCCTCGTTCGAGAAGATGATTTTTTGACCAAAATACGGTTCTCCGGTCAACATTTCCAGCGCTCAATTAGTGAACTTGCGACGTTGTCTATGGTCATCCGTCTTCAATTCTTGCATCAGCACAATCTTATATGAGTATAGGCCCATCCAACTGCAAAATAAGCCGGGTTGACTCTCTGGCAATGATGTTAGAGCAGAGGAAGAAGTAAATAGATTGTATGTCCAACTTAAACAGTGAAAGTGATAATTTGTTGGTGATGGAAGGCACTGAAGGATCACCAAGGTCTGGATATATAAGCCCAGATATTTAGACCACGCTTACTTGCTATCTCATAAGATAATGGATAAAGCTATGGTTGTGGAGCTCTGGAAAATATCTTCCACTATTAAGCGTAGAGCTTCTATTTTATAATTCAAGGACGGAGATGGCAGCCTACAGTGCCATGACTTTTAGTGCTATATAACAAGATCGCCTTAGAAAAGAAGAGCCAGTCGACCGAGAAATACATGCCGTAAACCAGTTGGAAATATTGAAGGCAGGAATAGCACGTCGATGAGTGGTACACATAATGAATGCTCCACTCATATTGAGATACAGAGGCTCTGGAAGGCTAGAAATAATTACGACGACAACGAAATATTTGCATTTGTAGCAGCCACACCTTCAAAGAAATCTGGGCTTCAACCACATAAAGATATGTTAGGGAATCAGCACATGGTCTTCTGCATTAAGCCAAAAACGCTTAGCTTTGCAAATCCAGAGAGCAACGAAGAGATATGAAAGCGGAACCATATTCCAGTGTATAAAGCTTCTTAAGTTTTCAGTGTTCAAACTATTTTTTCAATGAGTTGCGGACTGCAAGTCGCATTAGCCCATCAGATTAAGGAGCAGAAGCCACGAACAACACTTCTTCAACATTTCTATTGTTGTGAATGGTGTGCTGAAGTCGTTTCCAAATATTCTAAGGAAGTTGTTCAATTTAATTTCGATACTCCATAAACAAGATTATTAGGAAATTGCTTCAAACTAATTTAATCCAACTCTTAGAATTGATTTTAGAAAAATGTTGATTGCTTCTGAGAGAACTCAGAGGATGTATGTTATCTTTAGCGGCAATCAGATCTAAATTGTTTCCAGCCCATAACCTGGATTTGGAACTCCCATCTCCCGGCATAGATTCAATCAAAATTCCTAATTCCCGCTGGTACACGGATACGTTCAAATCGGCTTTGCTTTCATGATCCCCATTGGAAGCGTTGAAAATCTTTATCTGATGGTGAATCCCATTCCCATTTGCTTTCACAAGTGAATTGTGTACTTGTGTTGTGTTGCCGGGTATTTAAGTTCTCTTCATACCTTAGCTGATACACACACACATACATACTCGTATATACTCGTATAACGTCGACTTCCTTGGAGAATACTTACCTGTAGCACCGTCGTCATCGACGTCGCTGTACCGAAAACCAAGTATTGATTGTGGTTTCGGTTGCGATACGATATCTTTCGTATTTCCGCCGACTTCATCTTCTTTTATGGTTGTTATCGACTTGTATTTCATTGCTAGATGTTTCAATATTACGAGTTTATTGGGAAGAAGGAAGGATTAACATTTAACGGGGAAGGTGCTCCAACTAAGGAAGTGTTAATCCTTTTAGGAATGCATTCAACTGGTTGAAAAATGGATCAGTGGGTATCCAGTACATTGGTTCTTGCTATGGAGGCAATTAGTCAATTTCTTATTGAGCACTTGTATGTGTCGTATACTGGTGTATGTTGTGTATGAACTTGCTGGATCCTGGAAAATGCAGGCATTAAGTGGTTAAGTTTTTAAGAAAGTTGGGTTTAAGGATGCTGTTTCTACGATTGTGATGCTTAAAATTGACGGTTTAGACATCTGGGATCTTGTATTTGACTTACAATAATACCGCAATAGAGTGCATCATAGAACAGTTGCAATAGTTTCACAATCTCCTTGCCCATCTAATCATTTTATATACAGATAAGTAGCACTTCCGGTGTTCGAGGACTGCGACAAATGAGGTTTTGATGCTCAGACGGCTGTCACTACTACCATGACGTAGCTATTATTTGTGTATGACCCAATGAATTTACAAATCCGACGATATGGGTCTGTTCTCTAGTTGTATTCGACTGTTTCAGAACTGTCCATCACATTCCCTGTAAGTTTCTAGTCTTCATCTGCATCTTGCTACAGAACCTTTTTTAAAAACGTTTAATTCTGGTCCTTTGAACGGTTTCAAGTACGAAATCTCCAAAATTAGTTTTGGTTTAAATGTAGAAGGGAACATGCAGCTTATGTTCGGCTCAAATTCCGAGTCGAAATGCTCTCCACTGTCGAAAAAGCAAAATTTAAACTCCAACCTGGCAAACCTTCCACGTATTCGGCATCGCAAAAAACACTGTTTTTCGAACTATATAGCATTTAGTCTGGGGTAGACTAGGGCTTCAGTTAACATGCCTCTTCAGGTATTGTGGACTTTTACTAAAGTGTATGCCCCACATAAGATTAGGTCATCCTCTTAGTCACTTTGGGTTGAAGTCGAAAACTTTCCGGACTGGGGTGTTGCTGTCCATGAGTTCAATGTGACCTAGTCATGTAGTCCGGGTTACCCGAGCATTCCTGACGAGATCGGCATTAATGTAGAGACCGTATAGTTCGCTGTTGGGACCTCTCCTCCATACTTCATTGATGATGCCGGAACGAAAATTATCTCGAGTAAAAATTAACGATAGCATTTTCATCCACCTTTCGCCAGTGTCCAAGTTTCTACGCAGTAAAGCAGGACTGGGATGATCAGTGCCTTGCATCATATATTTCAATTACTCTCGAAGTCAAAAGAAGCCGCGATTAGCAATAGTGATTCCTCGCATAATTCCCACTGTGTCGTCGTTGTTAGGGTTGATAGTAGAGCCGATGTAGGTGAAGCCCCTCACTACCTCAAAGTTGTTGTGTATCCGTCTTCATTGATAGCTTCTGCTGCTTCAATAGTCGCAAAACTTTCCACTGAAAGCCGACGTTGTTCCCATTATGTCAATGTCGCCTGACTGAGCAGACTTTTGAACGATGGTGCCTCTAGAGAAAACTCTTTCAGTTACGACAACTTTTCGCCTTGTTCAAGCCCTTTTCTGACATTGAAGGTCTCGGTTTTGTCATAGCCGAGCTTGGCAGAGCAGCTTCTATCCTGCAGTGAGTTTGGCAGGGATGCTAAAACTAGTCGTGGCTCTGTCGTGCTGTCATATGCGGCTTTGAGATCGATGAAGAGGTAATGTGTATCCATTTGCCGTAATATGGGAATATTATCTGAGACATATGGCAGACAGGATTTCATGTGCTATATTGGGGAGACATATTTCCATGTAGTTGGCGCATCTCTCTTCGTTAGGACCATAGAGCATACCTTCGTTGACCCAGATTTTGGAGTTTAGTTGATACTGGCTTAATCAGCTTCAAAACTAAGCGATCGGGTCCAGAAGTTTTGTTGGACTTAAGTTTGGAAGTTACTCTCCTTGGCTGGGTGGACGGAAATGTTGTCTGTGTTCGACCATGGTTCGTTTTGTCTGAGGGTGGAATATTGTTTGTCACCATCATTTAAGAGCCTGCAGAAATAATCTTACAAGATTCCCAGCACCGACTGTGGTTCTACTATGAAGATTCATTCTCTCCATCCTTCCAGATTTCTGTTTTTATGGTAACATCTCTCCAAGGTTTTTTGTTTTTTTCTTCTGAAGAGCTCGCGAGCTTCTCTTGTTCTTTTCTGCAGGGCTGCTCTGTATGTCTGTAGTTTCTTCAGTTGGGCCGGGTTGAAAGCAACTACATCGGAGGCAGCTTCTCTGATTGCACTTTGGCAGTAATGCCACTGTCTACATTCGATGATGGCGGCATCGGATTTCTCGAGAGATAAACCGAAGCTCAGGCAGTCTCTTACGATTGTAACCGTTCGATGTTGAATACTCTCATAATGGTTCGGTGGTTTTGGGCTGCAGAGATGCAAATCCCCACCTTGGCTACAACAAGTTGTTGTTGACCAGGAGTCAATCTGGTCCCTTTATGGGTTTAGAAATCGTCTACTGGCTATATTTACATTTCGCCCTGCTGCAGAATCAATAAACCTGTATTCAGGCACGGAGACTGTACTATGCCGCTGTATTATCATAGAAGCCGTCCTTGTCTGGCTGGGCATTAAAATCCCCAAAGCCAATTTTCACGTCATATTTAGGCCATCGGTCGTGGGTTTTATCGAAGAGCTCTTAGAAGCCATCTTTGGTGAGGTCGTCTTTCGCCTCTTTCGGAGTGTGGGCATCTATGAGGCTTATATTGGCGAATTTACTCGTTAGCGCATCGTTGTCAGGCATTCGCTCACATGTCTGAAGTCCGGATTGTTCGGATTGTTCCCTAATCCGAATAAATGCTGCGACTGGTGTCCTTGTCGTACCAGTTATCTAGAGCAGTCGTTGTAGCAGATATCACAGTTTTTTATCCTCGTTTCGTCCACTCTATACTGTCGCACTTCTGGATGGTAGTTACGTCTGCTTTTTAGCAGTCATATGTCTTCGCTAGTTGTTCGGCTGTACCCGGCGCTGTTAAGGCTTTAAACATTCCATGTGTTGATTCAGTCCTTTAGTCGGTTGTCAAGCTCATCAGCAGTTGATCCGTTACGGTTTGTCACATTTTCTTTATCTCTTCCATATGACGTAGGTCAGTATCACGCTACTGGTGGAGCACGCACTTCCCATTTTAGCCTGCATGAGTAAGGATTAACTAATTCTATTACCGGGCACCCCATTGGGAGGTACGACAAACGCTATGCAATGAACTAAGTTGTTGCTCTGCTGTCCTGTCACTTAGAGGTGATAGTCCTCTCATACAAATAATTTACGTACGTACAAGGATCCCCTTGTCTAGGATACGACTGTGTATTTCCCATGAGGTCCACCACCTAGGTTCTTACCACGCGCATTGCTGCTGAATTTTTAAGTGATGTAGTGAGAACCAATGCTTTCAGCGTTTCAGGACCGTTGACTACATACCTGTGGTCACTATTTGGCGACTGCTGGCATAGGCGTCTCGTAGAGTCGTAAGTCAACTTCAATTGTACAGCGACAGGGATCGTACTTAGCATTTCATCTGGTTAAGTGTCATTAGAGCCTCATCCTATGTGTGCAGCTCCTATTATTCCTACCTGGGGGCGCGAATTCACTCCAACAAAAAACTAATTTATGCCTGGAATGCAGAATTTTCACAGAACTCGTTGTGGATATTGGCGTTCTCCGAGTCGGAAAGCGTGCTGATATTTTAAAACCTAGTCCTTGGGCCAGAAAAATAGCAAATAGTCTGCATTGTAGTGCAGTGTTTTTTAGCATTCTTCTTGCCTTTCATCGAAGCAACATCTATGAAACATTTCGGCCTCTATGAGAGGTATCACATCCTCTCACTAGCTCATTACAAACTGAATTCATTCACGACTCTAAAGTCGAAATACTTAACAAAATCACTAAAGTGTGCAAAACAATCATATTTCACATCGACTCTATTCTCCCAACAGACATAACCACCTACGAAGCGACTATGTAAATCTTCTAAAAGAACAAAAAATAACACTGCCAAGAAAACATAGCTCCAGCTACTAACTTCCCCCATAAGGATCGTAGAAAACAAAAAGTTGACTGCAAACCAACTTCTAACATAAAAAAACCAACTTATTCGAAAAATGTAAATTATTTCCCGTAAAACATTTTGAATAATTTAGCCACCACCACCCAGTCCCGCAGGCATCATTACTACCATGTTAGACTGTAGCATCCTCAATACCGCTCAATAAAAGTTATAATTATTTCCATATTCGCTTATTTGGAATTCTTTATCGCTGTTCAAGTGAACAACTGTGGCAGAAATAAATTTTTGATGGAGCAATATGCAGAGAATGCTATTATCCTGCAACCGGACCAACTAAGCTAACACCAACACAGCAGCAGCACCGGTAGCAGTTACGACCACTGCCACCTTTTAAACAAGTTAATGTTGGGTGCTGCAACAACGCTCATTACAACGGACCAACTGGGGTAGACAAACATTTATGGATGAAGTAACTTTATGCAGGTGTTCAGCAACGAAGTCTAGGGTGGATTGTTCAATTAGCAAAAATTAAAAAAACAGCGACTAAGAACTTTAATCCAACAAATGAGATTTCTTCTTCGTTTTTTGTTGCCTGGTGATGCCAGTGTTCCCAGTTGTGTTGTGTAGAAATTTCCGTTGGAACGAGGGTAAAATTGAACAAGTGTAAACAATTTTGATATTTTCCTGACTGGATTACCTACGAGTATCTTCGAGGAAGCATTCTTTATCCAATGGGCTTACCGCCATATGAGCTCCACAAGGATGCAGAGAATCTTGAGAGCCAAAATCGCGGTTCTAATCTCTTTGAGTCTGAGGGACGGGTACATTTACTGGAATTTTTACATCGAAATCTCATTCAAAATCGATGGTACGGTCCAGATGGCTTTAGATTATCGCAAATCGTTCCTTCCATGTCCTGAGTACCAGGCAATGCTAGACAACCTATCCGCCGACGTTCGTGGTAGAGCCCCTGTGGTTATCGGCGGCGACTTTAATGCATGGGCAACGGAGTGGGGTAGCAGACTTATAAACGCCAGAGGCCGTAGTCTGCTAGAAAGTTTTGCAACTCTTAACATAGGCATTGCAAACCAAAGTCGTGCAAACACATATCGTAAGGCAGGAACGGCCTCGATTATTGACATTACGCTCGTTAGCAACTCCCTCTTACGAAACATAAAATGGCGAGTCAGCGAAGAATACACGCACAGTGATAACCAAGCAATAATATTTGAAACGAAGGAAAAGAGTACCGTGCAACGCGCTAAACGAACGGGCCCAAGATGGAAGGACACAAACTTCGACCTGGACGCGTTCAAAGAAATGATAAATACCGGAAACATAATTCAAAGCGGAAGAGCTGAAGCCTGTATACAACATCTGCGATGCATCAATGCCCAGAAGAACGGGTACTAGAGGAGGAACACCATGCTACTGGTGGAATGAGGAAATAAAAAAGCTTAGAGCAAAGTTCTTAAAAGCCCGATGCAAAGTCCAAAGATCTAGGGAAGAGATCGCTTTGAAGAACACCTTATTGGCTTTAAAAAAGCAAGACGCGCCCCAAAAAGGCAATCAAGGAGAGCAAGACAAGATGTTTTAAAAAACTTTGTGAAGATGCCGACATAAGCCCTTGGGGTACAGCATACAGGATCGTCATGACTAAGATAAAGGGCAGCAGGTCGCCGCAAAGAACATGTCCAGCAATCCTAAGCTCCATAGTAGAACACCTTTTCCCCCGAAGTACATCTACTATGTACCATATCATTAGGGAGTCCAACACGGAGGACATCCCAATAGTCACAGCGGATGAACTCATGAACGCATGCAGGAAGATAGGCGACAGTAAACCGCCCGGACCTGATGGCATACCAAATAAGGCACTAAAAGCAGCTATCCATAAGCGCCCAGACATGTTTATGGAAACAATTCAAAAATGTCTTGAAGAAGAAGTTTTCCCGGATGCTTGGAAACTACAACACCTAGTCCTGCTTCCTAAGGGAAACAAGCCACCTGGGGAACCGTCCTCGTATCGTCCAATATGCCTTCTAGACACAATGGGAAAGATACTGGAACGGATAATATATGCTAGGACTGCTCGCGGTAGCAGAAGAGAGAGGAGCACTATCAGACTTGCAGTTTGGGTTTAGAAAATCGCGGTCTACTGTTCAAGCCATAAAAACTGTGGTCGACATTGCGGCCGAAGCGATACAAGGAGAAAGATGGCGGTTTGGTACAAAGAAATACTGTTTAGTGGTGACTCTGGACATCAAAAATGCCTTTAACTCGGCAAACTGGGCGTTCATCAGAAAATCACTAGCCAGTATGAATACGCCATATTACTTACTGAGGATAGTAGAAAACTACTTTACCAATAGAAAACTGAGGTATGAAACTGACGAAGGGTTGAAATACTACAGCGTTTCAGCTGGGGTTCCACAAGGATCAGTACTCGGTCCACTCCTATGGAACATTATGTATGACGGAGTGCTAAGGCTTATGTTGCCGAGAGGAGTTCAAGTAATCGGATTTGCAGACGACATTGCCGTCGTTACGGTGGCAAAAGAAATAAAGGAGATAGAGTCTGCCACAAATGTAGCGATTATTCGCATCAAAGACTGGCTAGTATCCTAGTTAATTACCAGTAGAAGAATTGTGGAATACGCCAATATACGGGTGGGACATCAAATAATCCGATTGAAAGAATCAATCAAATACCTGGGAGTAATACTTGATAACAGATTACAGTTCAAAGCACATGTACGAGTAGAGTACTCCAGTAACAAGGCTTTACTGCTGCAAGGAGCACTCTCTAGAATACTACCAAACATTGGTGGACCTGGATATGCTAGGAGGATTCTCCTATCTAGAGTAGTCAGCTGAGTCCTCTTATACGCTGCTCCGGCCTGGGCGGGGGCACTCACCATAAAAGCAAACAAGAGAAATCTGTTGTCCGCATACAGGCTCAGTGCATTAAGAGCATTAAGAGCGATCTGTGGATTTCGAACAATCTCAGATGAAGCAGCCTTCGTGATAGCAGGAATGGTTCCGATCGACATTCTCGCGGACGAGATGTTGAGAATTTATAATAGAAGAACCCCAGGGCGACAAGATGCGACAAGCGACAAGATGACGCCTAATTAACTCGAGGCAGGCGTACCTCTGATGAGTAGGTGATTGTCATTGGAGAAATTGTTTTGAAGCTTGTCATTGTCACTTCGATATTCAGGTTGGGCATGCTCATAACGTCGTGTACTATTCTTTGCATTTTCTCCTAAATAACAAACAAACTACATTTCCCCGTCTCCCCCAATAAATTTCGAAAAACCACCCCCTGCCCCGTTTTGATAGCGAAAATCAACTGCCACTCCTACAAAGGAGTCTCCGCCAGTGTTGAGTTGTAAGTTGTGAGTGTCTCGGTCTCGGTCTCGGTCTCGGTTTTGGTCTTGTTTGCCCCCCGTTTCCCTGTGATCAGCGAAAATATAAATAATAGAAACAAAGTCCGCACCGAGGGAAAGTGAAAGTTCATTAACCGCGAAGGTGTTATGAAAGTGTTGTCCCTTCCCGTCCCCGTCGGCATTTCGTTTTGTTTTTCGCCGCACAAAACACGAAAAATTGTGAAAAAAGGAGAACGCAGTGCGGAATAGAATAAAAAAAAACCCTTCAGTCTCATGAGAGAAGTGAGAAGAAAATCAGTTTCTTCAGTGAGAATCGCTTCTAAAAGCGAGCAAAAGAGAAGAACATAGAACCCGCGCGGCAATCACCGTGTGGACGGCTACGGGCAGCAAGCTACTCGAGTGAGGATGACTCACGCCTAAATAACTCGATATTTCCAAGAAATCCAAGTAATTCGCGCCCACCACCACCACCATCCGTAGCAGCAGCACCAACTGAACCACCAGAGAGAAGTCACAATTCAGTTGAAATCTTCACAATGACTTCTTTCACGGGCATCAAGGGTTGGTTCAAGAAGAAGGACCAGATTTCAGAGAGTGGCCGTCCCACGAACTTTATGCTCCACGTCCATGTGTCGCGAAATCAACTGACTGGCGATCTAGAAGGACTGCCAGCACCATGGCTACGACTTGTAAATTCACAGATCACAAAAGATGAACAGAACAAGAATCCAGATGCAGCCTACCAGGCAGTCAAATTCACATCAGCCGAACATTTTTAAGCCATTCATCACAGAGGAGGCGATCCATGAAGAGTCGAAAGAGATCGACAACTATGTTAACTTTAAGAACGCACACAAGAGTCAGGATTCGCTGGGAGAACCGCTGGAAATGTTCGAAACTAGCAGTGAGGAGAGCAGCAGCAATACAAGCAGCTAATCACCGGTCAAAGTGCCGACACCAGCGCCGTCCTCTCCACCACCGCTGCTAGCCAAGAAGAGCCCAACGCTGCCGCCCAAGCCAAAGATAATGTCAAAGCCCCGAATGGCACAGAGCAATAAGAAACTCACCACGGGCCTGGAGGATCTTCGATTAATCTCCGAGAACATCCATCCACAGATCAACACCGACACCATCATCATTAAGGCGGTTGAGCAGAATGTAAATCTAGATGATGTGCCCGACGATGAGAGTATCCTCCATAGATCGAAGGAGAAACGCGCCCAAAAGTCAGACACCGAAATCTACGCAGAGCTTATACTAATCTGCAATCTAGACAATCCTAGCGATCGATACAAGACCACACTGGAGGTGCATCTGGGGTGGTATTCATTGCGGCCAATAACTTGAGCGACTCCCAAGTGGCTGTTAAGACAATTAACTTGAAAAATCAATCCTCCAAGGATCTGATTCTGACTGAAATTGGTGTTTTGAAGGATTTCAACCACAAAAATTTGGAGAATTCCTTAGATGCATATTTCCTCGAGCCCGAGGATCAACTCTGGTGGTCCATTGACTGATGTCGTCACAGAGACTGTCATGAAGGAGCGTCAAATCGCGTGCATTTGTCGCGAGGTACTCTTTGCCATTAGTTTTCTTCACTCCAAGTGTATCATCCATCGCGACATCAAATCAGACAATGTTCTCCTTGGCATGGACAGCGCCGTCAAAGTTACTGATTTCGGTTTCTGTGCCAACATTGAGGGTGACGAGAAACGACAAACAATGGTTGGCACACCCTGCTGGATGGTACCCGAGGTAGTCACGCGCAAGAAGTACGGAAAAAATTTAGACATCTGGTCAATTGGTATCATGGCCATTGAAATGAAGGTCAACCGCCAGACTTGTACGAGACTCCTCTGCAAGCTCTCTATGGCCGACCCGATGTTAAGAGCTGGGACAAGCTAAAGCCAAATCTACAGGACTTTCTCGATCAATGTCTTCAAATGGAATTCGACAAACCAGCGACAGTCGACGAATTGCTTAACCATCCCTTCCTCGATGATTGCAGTGATTTGAAGGCCCTTGTGCCGAACATAAAGGCCGCCAAAAGGACGATTGTGTTAAACTAAAACAACGTTGGACGCTTACTATAATGCGAATACTTTGACATTGAAACTCCAGTCACAAATAACAAGGTGTCATCGTGCCATTAAAGTTGTTTTGCCCATCCTCAATGAAAGTAATAATACTTTGCCTTTTCGCATAACGTTTAAACCTGTGAAAAACTACCTGCATTTGCGACAGTTTTGCATATATTTTCAGGGTACGCAAATTACTCTCAAATTAGGCAGTGTCCATGTCCAATCATTTTCCAATGCTTTCGTGCAGATGGTATTCGGAGTAGCCCTACATTGGTGTCGGTCAATTGGTTCGCCAGAGTTGTGTAAGACAGCGTCCCACCATATTGATCCACTCAGGTTCAAGATGTGCCTTTTGCATCGCAGAAATTCACTCTCAAACAGGTGTAATCTGACATACTGGGGACCTTTTTCTTCTGAGTCGAGGAAGGTCTTTACTTCCTGCAATAGAATCCGATTGCGGTCCTTTTTCCAAAGTCAATGCTGTCCAGGATGAACCTGGGCCGCAACTAACAAGCCTCTCTATCTCCCGCCAGCTGCTTTTGCTGCGCCATATCTGGGGGCTGGAACTGGTTTTGCTATTCGCTCAACATGGCCCATTCATCTCAGGCTTAGGTGCCGTAAAGTATATTGTTGAATTTCCCCCTCCATTCCAGTATTTTGCCTTCGAAACGGCCAAATGCTTCTTCCACCACTTTCAACAAGATTCAAGTCTATGCGTCATATTGCAGGACCGGTCTTGTGTAAAGTGTCTCTTGTTTTTTATGTAAGCGCCTGTCGTGTAGACTTAAGTTTACGGGATGCCAATACATCCATGGGAGCAAGGATACGCCTTGCCATCGCTCTCCGTCATTCCATTGATACCAATTCGAAGCTGTGTTGCCGGCACAAGTTCCACCCTTGGTATGTATCGAGGCCGACCTAAAACCTCTTACTGCTCTTAGGGTCACAGCACCCAGTACTTATTGCAACTCTACATTGGGTCAAAACCAACAGGAAGAACCTTCCCGCGATTTGGGTTTAAACTAGAGACACCATGACGCTTCCACAAGGGGGCCTACCGCTACAAGTCAGGCCCGGACCGAGATCCGGGGACTCCCATGGTACTGTGATTTAAGTCCTGGTAGGGACTACCGGTGGTCTTTAGCGTCAAACCAGAGGCTTTTATGTGACGAAGCTTTGAATCCACTCAGATCGGAAGCAGGTTCCCTGATGGCTCTTTGGCAGTATTTCAATTGGTGTTCTACGATTTGTGTATGGAGGCTAGAATCTTGAGAGAGCTTGTGGGAAACGCTATCTGCAAAATTTCTAACAGTCTCTTGCTTTTCAACGCCCAACTTTGAGTTCATACTTGTCCCTGGCTGCAACAAGATAATAATCTGAGTCGATGGTGGCTCCTCGAAAAGTTCAGACGCCCTGAACGCTGGAAGAGTGTCTGCCGTTCATCGTAATTATGATCCATTTGGTTGACGGTTGATTACTCAGGAGATAGCCAAGTCCGCTTATGAATGTTGAGATGTTTGAATCGCTTTTTGGCTACTAAGACGTTGCGCCCGCTGCAAATTCTGAAATCCGGAATCTGTGGTCTTAGACGGATTCTTTACGCAGCTTTGGGAGTAAGCGTATGTTTGGTTTAGGAGGTCATTGAATCCGTCTTTGATGCTGTCATCCTTATTCCGAATATAGCTGTTATGAGCCGTTCGCTTACACGCCGAAAACTTAAGTCTTTTGCGGCGAAAACCTTGAGTTTCCTTCGAATAGCAAATCAACATCCAAATAAGAGTAGTCTTCCTTCTCCACTCTTTTGTATGGCCTATCCTATCGCACTTCTAAGATTGTATTCGTGTATAGCAGTGTAGAGCCTCCGCGAATTGTTCGGCACCATGTGGTCCGTTAAGAGCCCTAACATACTATATAATTCGGCGAAGCCGAAATTCGTTGTTACTTCCATGCGCTGCCCCCAACCTAGAGGCCATATCCCGAATCAAACCTCTGGATAAACTGTACGGTGCGGTTTGCCTATTCAGGTTTCTTGCGCTGCTATCTCTACTTGATAGATCCGACACAACCTTCAGACCTGGACTCCTAATACAACAAAATAGCCATATCAAGTAGCAAACTGACTAGAATCGTGGATGCTGACGTTGATCCGTATACGGAACTCCTCCTCCGGCGTCCTGATGAAGTTGAGGTGTCCTAGGGCGAACACTCTTCCCTCCTCTCTTAGTCAGATTAAAATCATTCAGACTATTTGATAGCACCTTCCACCTACCATACACTTAGACTCTCTATTTCATGCTCAAGACTTACTTCCGAGATAACCTAATCAAAACGGGTTCACAACCAGCTCCTAAGACATGGTATCTGCGGTGACCGTAGATCCCAGTTCAAGACAACTGACGCCTACAAGTTATATCCCAGGTAAAGACCAGCTGCTGGCAATTCGGTAGAGAATCTTCACTGCACTAGGTAGATTGGCTTTAATACCAAAATCGTTGAAGTTTGACTCCTTCATGATGAAGAGCATGCACAAAACAACTTTGCGAAGGCATCTGCTGTCCAATATGTCCATACAGGAGATCCTGCGTAACTACACATCAAAATCTGTTAGGCAAAACCAAAAACGCAATTGACAAGAAAGTGTATGCGTCCAGCATTTCCATCGACAATGAGGGTGCTTCCAACGCAAATTTTGACGGCTTGTCCAACTCGGCCAGACAAAATCGCATAGATGAATCAATGCTGGTGCACATAATCCTGATTACGGTTATTGACTGCGTCTAAAACGTGATAACGTGCGCTCTCTACACCTCTAATGCCTATGCTCTGGCATATTCCGATGATGATTCTGTCGATTCACTCTTTACGAACATTTGCTGTAAAGGGCTAAAGCGTAGGCAGCCATGATCGATGTCAATCCTCTGAAAACTGAGGTTGTTCATCGATTGGTCTGACTTATCTCCGACTAAAGGGTATTATCATCCTTTTTCCAATGAAGCTAAATACCTAAGTGTCATCCTGGATTACAAACAATAAAAGACAGATGTCATGACTCTCCAGAATGCCGGTAGGCCAAACAAATGCTTCCTGACGTCTCTAAAAAGTTTGCAATTTTCCTTCTGTTCCTCAGTAGTAAATACTTGCCGATAGAATGATGATACTGTACATTCTCTGTGAGTGTCAGGACTACGCTGATACAAGGCTGCTGCCTGTAAGCTGGTACTGTAAGCATCTTATCATTGAAACGTTTTGTCATCTCTCTACGAAATGCTACACTAGGAGTGCTTCATTTTTTTTTTTTACAGAAAATTGGTTTATCTTGACTTCGAGAAAGTACTCCATGAAACTGTATTGCCTGGAGCTGGTGCTAGACTAAACTCAACAGCAGATTCCATCTTCGATCCGCTTCTTCAGAATACCTACATACGAGTATGAGTATGTTGCCGGATCTTTAGCACCACCTATTGTTCTGCGTGTCATCTCTATTTTCTGTCCAAAAATATATCCACATCCTTGCACAGGTGATTGAGTTTTGCAAAAATGCTACGCCCTCCCAGACGAGACGGATGTTATGATAATTTACCTTCAAAGTGTGGATACTTCCGAAACGAATTCAGGTGTCTTCCGTATCTTTTTGATTTTACAACAATCAGCAAATAATAGACAGAATTTGAACAGGAAGTCAATACCAATTCAATGCTATCCAAATTGCAGACAAAGCGAACAAGGACACAAAACGAACCAAAATTGTACATCAATTGTACAAGGAAGAAATAAAATACTCGTTGCTCATTAAAATTCAAAGCAAAGCACCAAAGACGAAGACGGAAAAAGCTCTCAATCTTTTGTAAAGTTGAACGACCTCGACGCTGGATAAATTACATAAGCACTTCGTAGCAACAAATCAAGGATAACAAAAGAATTTTCATCTTTACTAAGTTCCCACCACGACTCGAAAACGAACTCCAGTCCATTCCACTTAACCTTACGATAATAACTTCCGCCAATAAGTCATCTTCATCTGAGCAAATGAAGGTCTCCAAGTTTCTTTTTTGTCCTTTTCGTATTCTCCCCCTTTTGAGAGATATTTTTGTTTGATTTTTTGGTTTTTTTTTTCAAGTCCTAAGGTCCTGAATTCCCTTGAATATAAAGAAATGTCCCTTTCTGTCATTTTTCATTGCAAATAAACACACAGCTCCGCACGCCATTCGTTCAAGTAGAAAAAAGGATGCATGAACCTTGGATGTCTACTAAAACGGGACGAAGACGAAAATATTATATTTGAAGTCCCGAGGGTGGTGAAAGAAGAAGGAAAAAACAAACACTGACAAGGACAGGATATGAAAATGGGTATTCACCCATTCACCATGACCTTTCGTGTAATATCCGATGTTGTGAATTTTTCTTTTGCTACTCTCGTCGGCTAACTGCTGTACCGTCTCGCACTAGCACTCGCACTCGCACTCCTTCCAAAATTGAGCACTATAAACAGAGTTATCATCAGGCATCATCATCATCCCCGTCGTCATCATCATCATCATCATCATCATCATCTTGATGGAGAAGGTTGAGGGTAAAGGACATTTTCATAGCTCAGCCCTGTAGGCGCAATGGCTAGGAAATACCACCTCAACTGGAAAAAATGACAGTACAAAATAATAAATGTATTGTATCCTGTATCCTGCCACCAACAACCTGGTTATTATGACACATACAAAGGACACATAGCCATTGGCTACCTAGTGGTCTTACTAAGGACCGTAATGTAATTTAATGGTAAACTGTGGTAAACTGTGCCATCTAGTGGTGGCCTGTGGTGGCCACTGATGGTGGACTCTGCAAACGACATTAGGGTAATGTTTGATGCCAATCAAGTAAGGGCCGATGAGTCCATTTTCATTTTTTTCCGCCCTCCACAAACCCCCAAGTGCCTGGATAATAAATTTTTAGTATTTTTTGATGGAAAATAACAGGAGATACGGAAACGCAGATGCAAAAGCAAAATTAAACGTAAAACTCTGAAAAGAAACGTAAGAGTACTCAAACTCGGGATAAATGCTTGTGCTTCCGTTCTTCATTTTTTGAAGAGAAGATTGTCAACTCAGAATGGAAGAGAGTACCTAAAGTTAATGTGCAAAAAAAAACAACACACAACAACAAAAACGAATGATGGAAACAAACCCAACGAAGACGGGATGCTTTTGACTCGTTCCTGTGATGGATGCCTTGTGATGTTGGTCTCATTAATTTTTGGTTTCATGCCGAGACGTTGTTTTCACATTTATGAGACCGACAGAGTTGTCGTCCTACCTCTCATTAATGAGTCTACCCACCAACCATCCTTCTTTACTGCAACTGATGTGCTGACTGTAACATGCTAAAAAAATAAGTGAAAAACACAAACTCAGTTGAAAACAAAAAAAAAAACGGAACTTTGAAAAGTATCCTGATGTTTGAAAGTTTGCCACCTCTTCTGTGCTTGCAAAGAGGACGAAATTTTGTAATTAATGCAGTTACCAACACTATAACGACGCTGTTGTGGCATTGGTGTTGTAAATTTAACATGAAACGTCAACCTACATGCTCATACATGCAAGGGACTTTCACAAATGTTGACTAAAAATATTGAGGAGACAAAACGTTGCAATGTAAGCTTCGTAGCGACTTAAATTGTAAGGAGACTCCGAACTCGGGAGCAGAAATTAATTTAAACTGCCAAAATGACAAACATACATACTCGTAGAATGTCTAGCATTAGTATCAGGGACCCTGTTTCTTATTTAAGCACCCTACATGTGATCAATTTAACAACCTACAGTGCTGCAAATGTTCGGTCTGTCCGTAATTCGAAGCCTTTTTTCTGGCGGAATAGAGCAATCAGACAAGGAACTGGTCCATTGTGCCCCTTGTACGTCCCTTTTACTGGAATTATAGTGCTTCGGTAACAAAGTGTCTACAGTTCCAGCGGGCCCCCGCCCAATTATCAAGGCTTCGCCCTTTAATGACGTTGTCTAATAATGAACGGGAGCAGAGCAAAGTACTGGCCTTATCGTAAACATCTTCAGATGACGCTACCGAAGGTTGCTACGATTCGATCAGTCACAAGTTGCCGGTCATAGGTCTTGTTGGCGGCTGGACCACCGGTAGTCCCTACCAGGATTTAAATCACGGTACCGGGCCTGACTTGTTAGAGGTAGGCCCCCTTGTGGGAGCGTCATGGTGGCTGTGGTTTAAACCCAAAATCGCGGGAAGCGTCTTTGACCCAATGTAGAGTTGCAATATGTATTGGGTGCTGTGACCCTAAGAGCAGTAAAAGGTTTTAGGTCGGACTCGACTCTTACCAAGGGTGGAACTTGTGCCGGCAACACAGTTCCGAATTGGTATCTGAAACAGTGGAATGACGGTGAGCGATGGCAAGGCGTATCCTTGCTCCCATGGATGTATGGGCATCCCGTGGAATAAGGCCATAAGAGGCAGGTGTCCACGCAAACATAAGAGACGTTCTGTCTACAGTTCCAGCAAGCACCACAACAGCACTGAATACCTGTAGTCTGATACGAGGGTAAGCTGAATACTATCTCTCTGTGCTCCATGTTGTCGTTATCACTGTTACAGTACGAATTCAACAATATTGCGTCACTTATCCCCACCAAACTTGGGTCTGCCGGCATCCTTTGAAGTCAGCCCAACATAAAATGCAAGCTGTAATCGAGGGCATTTCAAATACAGGTTTGGAACGTGATAAACTCTTCTCTGAGGCCTGTTCATTTTCCCGTGACTCCATTGTGACCTGAGATTCAAACAAGATTCAGAAGGAGGAAAAAGAGTACGAGAAGTGCGCGACGGAAGATATTGAGAGTTTCAAGGAACCAAAAGGTGTAAAGAAAGTGTCCAGGCAACAGGAGCCAAAGAGAAATCTGATGAAGATGTAGAGTTTTGGCATCCCTGTGAAATTCGTCCGCCCCTGCAGAATGATGATGGAGATCGTTAGCTGCTCCGTCAATGTAAGTAACGACGATCGAGAGCTTTGATGTCAAAAATAGTTTTAGACAAGGTGACGGGCTGTCATGTGACTTCTTTAACATCATACTTGAAAGAATTGTGCGGAACTCACAAGCGAACACTGGAGGCACAATCTTTCAAGAGTCTGTGCAACGACTAGCGTATGCCGATGATATTGACATAATTGACATAGCTCAACAGGCTTTCATCGGTGGTTTCGCTAGTATTCAAACGGAAGCTGCCAAAATGGATTCAGCGGTAAATGAGGGCAAAACCAAATATTTATATGCTGTCGACAAGAAGGGATACACAGCAGATACACGTAGTAGTGAAGGACTTTTTCTACCTTGGCTCCGTAATCGATTTAGACAACAACACCTCTGTACAATCGCTGCTTCTCTTGGCTAATAAGGCGACTGGGTAGAAAGGCCCTATTTCGAACAGCTATAGAGACCTTGACCATTCCTGTCCTACTTTATGGCGCTGAAGCATGGACTATATCGTGGTCTCGAGAGAAAATTTTTTCGTAAAATATTCGGTCCCTTTTTCGTTAACGGGGTTTGGAGGAGACGAACGACGAACTATACGAGCTGTACGAGGACAGCGATCTAGTGAGAAAACTGGGGGTCAATTGCCTGAGATGGCTAGGACATATAGAGCGAATAGACACCAATACTTCGCCCTGCAGAGTCTTCGAATCTAACACGGAGGGACAACGCAGTAGAGGAAGACTTATCTTCCGACTTGGAGTGTGAAACTCGTGGCAGCTAAGGAGCAAGCTAACTGATGAAGTGTGTTGGATGAGGCCTTGGTCCGAGCGAACGAAGTAAGTGAGTAGGAGTGTCCCTACAGCCGCAGATACTTCACAATATGATTATTCCATTGCCCTCCGTTTGGTAAACAGACGTAAGTTTGTCTGGAAAGAAGTGAAATTGTACACCGTCGTACATCCTAGATGGGTCTTGAAAGCCATCGGTGCGGACCAACTATATTCCTTTCCTGACTCTGAATCTAGCCGAAACTATTCACCATGACATTGAAAGGAGATTTCGCATCTTTTCGGCAACACAAGTTCTTGAGCTTTTGAATGAAGCAGAACTAGGAGTGGTAACGAAAGCTGGTTGAAGCACCAGTGTCGTACGACATATGTATATTGGCATCCATCGAACTCTCGTCGTTGACAAGCTTAATGACTTGCCGAAAGCTCACCTTACAGATCTTCGACTTAACATATCAAGTTCAGAGAAGCTTCTTATCCAGGATGACACCCAAAATAGGTGACGCCTTTAAGCACTATAAGGGTCAGACCTATTGAATTCAGCTTTCTTGTGAAGAGAACAAACTCAGTGCCCTAATCACGATCAGATCTTGGGATAGCTGCGCTTATGAGCAGAGAGTCGCTACGCATATTCCAACAAACAGTACACCAACATTATCTGCAAATGCCTGAGCATAGATGTGGCCGTTACCAAAGTGATAAGCCGTAAGTGAACCAACATGTCACGTTGTCTACCTATGCAACATTACCCAGAGTCAATATACACAATCAGGTTTATGTTCATAGGATTGCTTCAATCCACAAAACTAGTGATTTGTCTGCGCCGCCTTGGCTCACCGAGTTCGATGTGCCGTCGAAAGTTGTAAGCCTTTGCTCTTCTCTTAGTAACTTTTATTAATTTTTTTTATTTCAATGATTCAAGCCTCAATCAACCAAGATCTCCATTTAGCTTAGTCCCTTCCCAATTATGCATGTTGAGCCATTCGTGTTTCATTTCGGCAAAGGTTTAGAAAGTGGCGTCATGGATGTCCCTTCTTCTGTGCAGAAGTTTATCAACATGACAACCCGAACTCTACCTTCATCGACGGTATAACGAAAATCAATGCAATGGTTTCCATTCTGCAAGAAGTCTCCCAACTAATCATAGTGATCTGCTCCAACTTTTTATACGTTCTCATGAGCTGATTATGTGGCTAATGATCTTCCTTCTTTTGCATCTCACCTAAGTTTCAAAGGCATGCATACTACACCTACAGGGAATACGGTCTAGGTTCAAAAACTCGCTCCTGATCCGCCGTTCAATTCTTTGCCGAAGCCTATCAAATGTCTGTCCATTTATTATCAATACGAAATGCCGTGGCGTACTTCTAGCTTTTAACTCTCGTCTCGAGTCTAAACCCTTTAAAAAATCGTCCACTGCATATTTTGAATTAGAATTCCTATTTCCAAGCGCAACCTCTCTATATTTGTTGCTGCTATACTCGCTGCTCTCAACCAGTTACCAGTTAGCTATTGATGCAATGGAATGTATTTTTAATGCTGCTGGTCCCAACGACGTTTTTATCTAAGCTTCTATGGGCCCAGATTGACCAGACCTTCTCTACTGCAACAAATCCCACCTCCAATAAGGAAAATCTTTTTAGGGACTGCCTTACTGACTCTGGTCTGTATCAATTAAGTGGTATCACCAATAACAACTCGACCTATTCTTCGTCATTATATAGATACGTTCCTTCTAAGTTGTATAATTATCACCCTCCCCTTTCTCGTACGTTATCGTATGACAATGGGCTTAACCCCGTTCCCTACGGCAAAGTGAATAACATCCCCAGTACTGCTAATTTTAACTTTCTCTACGATAATCCTAAACTTACGCTTAAAAATGCTCTCACATCCCTTTATACTAGAATTTTTACATGTCTCTCCCAATCTATACCCTTCTTTAACCAGAAAGCATCCTTCATCTTCACCACCTTTTCAGAGCTAATGCTTCTTCCTCTATACTTTAGCAATCTCCCTATGACAACTATTTAAACCGTATAGGCCGCACCGCACATTCATTTTCGAACCTAAACGATTCTTTCATTTCATCAACACTAAAAGTAAATCGGATAACTATCCATCATCTCTGAATTTTCTTGATAAGTCCTCCATACGCATCCATACCCGAGAGCCCGACCACACTTACTTTTCCTACTTAAAGAGCTGCCCACAAACAACTTTAGAATCAGGGTCCATAACTTTTAGCAAGTTAAAGATAAAACCTCAAAGATGATTATTCTGGTGGACCTGATGACTTTGCCCAACCTCTTACAGCCCTCTTTCAGCTTTGTGTTACCCAGGGATAATTTACCTCAACCTGGAAAAGGTCTATTATTTATCCTCTAATAAAGGTGGATCTACAACCACCAACCTAATGGAATTCGTATCAAGCACTTTATGTGCACTAGAATCTCGAAATTAAGTTGATGTGATTGCCCACAATTTCCGCAAAGCCTTTGATAGAACTTCTCATGATATAAAATTGAAGGCTCTTGGTCCACGGTTTCTAATCCAATTAAAGTGCCCACTGATGTCCCTCAAGGTAGCCACCTTGGTCCCATATTATTTATTCTGCTGATTGTATCATTGAAAATGCATACGTATCTGTTTACTCAGATGATATGAAAATCTTTCGACATACATCATCTTCCTCACACTCTCTACCACTGCGGGAAGATCTAGACAGATTTTGTGTCAGAAGAATTTCCTTAACGTCAATAAGTGTCAGGGTACCAATTCTACCCGTAAGCGCCCTCCTAATTCACCTCATTACTATCATATTTAATCTGCCTGTTCCCTTAGTGAATCAATTTCCGTTCGCACATTGATAACATGACAAAAAAAAAATCCAACTCTGCCCTTGGCTTCATCAAACGCTGGTCTAAGGAGTTTTCCAAACTGATATCCACAAAATAAATGCTGGTGTGCCGCAGGGCTCCGTTCTGTCACCGACACTCGTTTTGATTTTCATCAATGATCTCTTGTCTACTACTTCAAATAGAATATATTCCTTTGCTGACGACAGTACTCATTGCTTTTCATATTCGTTCCAGGACCCACGTCCCTGCTTTTCGGCTGTAGAACGGGAATGAATTGCTCGTGCAGAATTTCCAATGTGGCGTGAGCTGTGTGGAACGTAGCACCGTCCTATTGAAACCACATGTCGTTGGTGTCCATATTATCCAAAGAACTTGGTAATCATCAACTTATAGCGCTCACCGTTGACGGTGATGGCCTGGCCAACGTCGTTCTCAACGAAATATGAACCAATGATGCCGCCAGCCCAAAATCCACACCAAAAAGTGACTTTTTCGGGATGCATTGGACGGTCTTGGATCTCATGTGGATTGGTATCGTCCCAAATCGGACAATTTTGTATGTTGACGTACCCATTCATCCAGAAATGGGCCTCATCGCTGAAGATGATTTTTCGATGAAAATTAGGTCACTTTCCAACTGCTCCAGAGCCCATTCAGCAAACACACGTCGTTGTCTATGGTCGTTCACTGAACCAGTGGATTCACATTTATCCACCACGCTGCGAATAGTCCTCTCGGGAGGGCAATTATGACGACCGTAGAGTGGGCGAAGTGCGTGGAACGTTGCCCGAATAGAACACAATTTTATCAGTTGCACGTGTTGTTGAACGCTATGTCCGTCCATGGTGATTTGGAAAAACAGACTGAATAAATGACAGCCAATTTGACAGATGTATCTTCAGCAATGTGGCCGCTATCAACTGTCAAAGTTCGGAAGTCCCTATTGGGAGACCCTCTATCAACAGAGTAGAATTCAATGCTTCCAAAACACAGTGCTTTCTGCTGTCGTTAAAAAGAAATTTAAATACCTAGCCGTTATCCATGAATGACACTTGCATCGTCGAAACCAGAAACCTTTCCATTCTCGGTATGTGTGTAAATGACAGCTTACTTTGGAATGACCACATATTCGGCGTTGTCAAAAAGTCTAGGTTTCCTTAAGCGACGTGAGAAATTCTTCACCCCCTCTAATCAGGCCTCAAGAGGCATTCATTCGCCATAAAGTGGAATACAATGGTCAGGTGCTCCTAAGACCTCTTTGCACTTGCTAGATAGGATTCAAAACCGTACGATAAAACACATTGGTGATGCTATTATCACCCAGTCAATGGACACCCTCGAATACCGACGAAGTGTGTCGTGCCTCACTTTGTTTTATCAATATTTCCACCATCAGTGCTCCATAGAAATCGCCATTAGCATTCCGGCCCTGCAAGCTTTTAACCGTAACACCCGTCTCGCTATGAATGCTCATCACTCATCAGTATACCCTCAAGTCCACTTTCGGACGTTTTCGAAAATATTGCGATTCGTTCCTAAGCCGTACAACTCGAATATGGAATGCCTTCCCTAGTCATTAGAACCTCCAAACATTTAAAACCAACCTTCACCGGTATCTCTCTTTCCATCCTCCCTGAGTTTCCTTCGCCAGCGCTGTTTGTAGGCATTTTAAGGGTGCTTAAATCCCTTGAGCGCGCTCAAATTATAAAAAAAAAAACCAAATCTGTCTAAATGCCCTTTGTTAGGCCGCTTCTTGAATATGCAAACCAGATCTTATATCCTCCGGATAGAAGCTGTTCAACGCAGGTTTTTACGATTCACTTTACACGGTCTTGCCTTGGATGATAGTCAAAACTTACCACCTTACACCGATCGGCTGAAGCCTATACATTTACAACCCATTTCTATACGCTGAAAAGTTGCCGACATTCTCTTTATTCATCAAATTTTAGTTGCTAATATCGATTGTCCTTCTTTACTTTAACCCACGCAATCTTAGGTCTGTGCCACTTTTCCGAATCAATTTTCATAGAGAGAGTCTGCCTCTCTTATCGACTACCACTTCAGCAAACTCTCCCTCAAGAACATTCTCCTTTCAACCTATACCTCACGTCCTAATTTTCTTTAACCGCTCCCACACTTTAGTTTTTACTCTTAGTTTTAGGTCTAGAATGTGACTGTAATAGGTTTTAATGCATCTGTCTGGGGCTGATCCGGGCCTCAAATCAAACACTCGATCCTTATCGAACAGGGCTACAGTGTATGCATTTCCTTGCCGACTTTCCTCTTCAGGTACGGAGGCCAAATGAGAACGTAAGAGGCAGCATTTATGATGGCTTGCTGGCGCTGGTACCACCAATGTTTCTCTGGCGCCATTGGGGGTCGATAGATTGGGAGATACTCGTGTATGGTCTCCAAATATTCCAGCAATACGATGCGGTCTCTTTCAATTACAGTTGTTGGACGCCGAAGTTGCTGTGGTACCTAAGTAATCCGAGTCGATATTTCTAACTCAGAAGGTTCAGAAAGTCGAAGCGTGTCTTTCAACGTACGATACGTGGTTTTTTTTTAATTAACAGTCTGATAATTTACCATTGTCCTTTGTGAATATTGAGGTGCGGAAGCTTCTTAAGATGACATTTCGGTCGGAAGTAGTCGAATTGAAGAGCTAATACAATCAATCTTTGGCTAAGACGAAAGCTGTGCGTTTGTAAGCCTAAATATTTCTCATTTAAACAGGCTTGTGGACTGTTCAAACAAAAAAAAGGGCTCTTACCGGCTTGCACTTTTCATTGTTAACGACGGACACAATACGTGTTTTCTGGTCATGGGCATCTGAGATTGGCACCAAAAGGACTGATCAGAGGCTACATCCAGAACACTTTGTACATTCACTTGCTGTCTGTAGAAGTAACATATTTGTCCAAGAACTTCTGTCTATGAGGTGAGGCTAATACTTGATTGTGAGCATATGAAACTTACCTTCGGGCTTGATTCACCCTTTTAACATTCAGTGCCTTCACAGTCAATCACATTCAACCTGCTACAAATTGATCTGCCTATCCTGGGTCATGTCTCCTACCATATGTCCATACGAAACCCAATCGTTAGTAAGAAGCACAATCAATTCCTGATGTCGCTCAAACACGGGTTCATGGCTTTTTTTTTAATATTCTACAGCAAGTCCTTTCGAGACCTTATTTACTGTAAATTCATTAAAGTTCTAAATCAAACAAAATTCACCTCAATTACTCCCAGAATAAATCAATTTGAAATCCAAAAAAAAAAATAAAAAAAATTGTTGCATCCCCATGACCGTAGAAACAACCTCGCAAACTTGGATGCCAGGTTAAACCAAAGAACCGTGAAAGTAATTTTAATTTTCTGATTTCCTAAGACGTGCTTAGTTGTCCTCTCATTCGGGGTGTCCTTTTCCATTTCAAACACCAACATCAGCACCAAGCAAGTATCTACGAGTACAAATACGAATAATCAAAGTCGACATTGACCCGTAAACGTTCTCACGTCCACTATATTGAATGCGTGCCTTGCATCAATTAGCACGTTTGGTCAATTTCGTTTGCGGTCCGACCCTCCAAAGGTACGTGATCTGATACTGCTGATGTTGTCCTCTGAATAGTTCTATCATGTGTTAATGTAGGAATCTCCTGTTCCATTTCCAGACGGCGCAAAATTCCTTTTCATTCATTCCTTTTCTGCCTCAGTCGTAGTGACTATGACTACCGTATGGTAAATGGCGGTCGTCCCGATGATATGGAGTGGAATCGTATAGAAACTCAAATAAAAAATCCAGGACACCAAGGGCAAAAATAAAATGAAAAAGAGTCAGGAAAGGCCCAGCGCGAATGTAAATCTTCCAACAAAATTAGCAAAATAAACTTTCATTTTCCCTCTCTCCATTGAGCCACTCTTTCGATGACTTTCGGGTTCCCTGGAGGGCAGTGGTGTGTATAAAGATTCTAAACAGGGTTGCCACGTTTACTTGTTTTACAAAAAACAAAATTCATTTGTTTGTTTGTGCGCCTTACAACTACAAGACTTGGACAGATATTTTAACATTCATTGAGTCGATCAGTAAATATTCGACGAACTTGCAACTAAAAGTAGACGTCTACAACCATCAACCATGAAACCATACAAAATCGAGTAAAAACTGTTTAAAGTTTGTTGTGGGCTTCGAAAAATTTCAAGAAGAAACTGCTGACAAATTCAACGGAATAAGCGCTTTAATAAGCAGGCTACGAGTGCAGCACTTTCCAGCAGTTTTCAACAACAATAAAACAAATGCAGGCGATTGAAAACTTTAGCAAATGTGGAAGGCGGTACGAGGTGTGTTCAAAAACTAAGGTGGCTTTATATTTCTATGCAAAAATATTTATTTATTTCTCAATATTAATGATGTCCCCTTCAGAGTAATGCCGCTCAGGTATAATACACTTGTGCCAACGCTTTTTCCAATCCTCGAAGCACTTCTCAGAAGCACTTTTTGGTATAGCCTGCAAATCAATCGTTGCAAACCTCCAACCTTTCATAGGTCTCTTCAGTTTCGGGAACAGGAAAAAGTCGTATTTGGCCAATAACCATGATTCGTCACCAGTTATGAGCCTTTTGAGCAAGTCAGGATCATCATTGACGTCATTCAAGAGCTCCTGAGCGATGATCATGCGACGGGTCTTCTGATCAAAATTAAGAAGTTTCGAAACAAACTTCGCTGACACACGTCTCATGTCCAAAACATCCGAAAAAATTGCATTACCCGACCGATATGCCAACATCCTCAGCACGTTTTCGACGATTTTCCAAAACAATTTTCTTCACAGCTTCGACTATATCACCTTTTGTTGATGTACTGTGACGTCCAGAGGGAGGTTCGTCATTGGCATCTTCGCGCCATCTTAAAAGAGCTTGTACCACTTGTTAACAGTTTTTTACTTAGAGCAGACTCACCGTATGTCACTGTCAAACATTTCAAATTGTTTAGAGCACTTGACTCCATTTTTTACACAAAATTTGATGCAAATTCTTTGCTTTCTATCTGTCAAAAACAAACTGTGAACATATGTTCGGGACATGTGTACCAACACAGCAAAAAAACAAAAATCGATAATCGAATGTACATTGGCCGCGAAATTTCAAAAGTCACCTTACTTTTTGAAGACGCCTCGTATATCATGAAGAAATATTCGCGAATTGTTATGTCTTGCTATTGTGTGTCAACGTCTATGCGTCGTTGCAGGCCAGAAGCAGTAAATAAGCAAGCAACATCGAAGTTATAATCACGGAATCCGTACATTTTAAAATACTTAGCCCTTGGGTTAGCGGACAAATCGACACATAAAGACTAATTGCAAGGAAAATCCCAGTTAAATTACGAAATGAGCTTAAAAAACAACTTAAATGCTTAAAAGCATTAAATGCAACTAAATGGCGTGGTTTAGTAAGTTATGGCAACACTCAGACTGCTGACACCATATTTTATTTAGAATTGTTGGGCATAACATCATGGAAACACTTGCGGTAGTAAATGGATGAACTACGAGTAAAAGTGATAGTCAGGGCCATCTGGCCCTTTTTCAGAGGCACTGCCTGCTCAACTAAGATCCACTCCTCACGCGCCGTGATCGTTCTTGCTGCCTGTACATCTGACGCCATAAATACCTTTCGAGCTAAAAGAAGATGTAAGAAGAAACTGGGAATGTGCGGCATGTACTACTTGCGATTAATAGGAGAAACAGGCAGCAGTTTTGCAAAAGTCATGCCAACATAACATACAGCACCATATGCAAGAAGAAGCAAAAAAGGTTCTTGATTCCTGGAGCTTGCAGGAATCAAGAACCTTCGTTCGTTTTGGAAACTTACCCGAACCGTCAATGACTAGCTTTTCGCACGGAATATTCAAACCGACACATCTGTACTGGTTGATCGTTTTGAACAATTGCTGAACCCACCAACCAGCAAGATCGTATCGAATTGTTGGAGAATCTAGCAAAGGTCATTCTAACGTGGGTGGTGCTCCAGCTAGCTTCAGAAAAGGTATAATTTTTCCCTTATTATGGGTGAGAGCATTTGGTTCTTAATTGTCAAAAAAAAGTACAGGACAATTGCAAAAGTTTATAAAATTCTAATTTGAGGTGAGTTGAGCCCAATTTTGAATCACTTCTTCGAACATATTGGCTGTAATGTTGTCTCCCAAGGCTGCAATCGATGCTGGTTTATCGACATAGGCGAGTGATTTGATGTATCCGCATAAAAAACAGTCTAAAGGCGTCAAATCGCACGATCTATTCCGCCCTTTCACCAGTCTCAAACGAGAGATAAATTGCTCACCGAACTCATTTCTCAATTGGTACACCGTCTTGCTGGAACCAAATGTCGACCAGGTTCAGCTCGTGTATTTTGGGCAAAGAAAAGTTCGAAATCATTGAAAGACAGCGGGCGCTATTGACGGTAACGTTGTTCTCACGGTGATCTTTGGAAAAATATGGGCCAACGATTCCGCCGGACCATAAACCGCACCAAATAGTGCATTTTTCCGGATGGCAGTTTTGTTTATTAACACACCCATTCAACCAGAAATGAACTTCGTCGCTGAAAACCTGATCTTCTTCATCTTTTCTAAGACCCACTCACCGAAAATTCGACGCTGTGGCAGGTTATTTGGCTTCAGTTCTTGCACGAGGAGTACGAGTATTTTGTAAGGTTTAAGACCAATCTTCGACGCAGTCGAGTAACACAATCCCAACTACTGCGAACTGCGACGAATGGACAAATCACGGTCTTCATTAACACTGGCGGATACAGCAGCAATCTTTTCCTCTGTACACGCTCTACGCATACAGGTAGGTGGTTTGATGTCCAATACCGTGAAATTGGTGCGAAATTTGGTCACTACGGCTTGAATTGCTTGCTCAGTAGGTCGGTTATGACGACGGTAAAATGGTCGAATTTTTCACAGAGCACGGATTTTGGTAATAAAATTCAATAATTTGTAAGCGTTGTTCGGGTTTAAGTCTTTCCATGATGAAATGACAATGTTAACTGAGCTTGTTTGGCTTTGACACATGTCATGAATGACGCGTGATCTGTCAAAAATAGAGCAATGAAGAGCCAAACAGCAAAAGAATCACCCATCACCAGAGGAATATCGTTCTTGAACTCAGCAATGAAAATCTTCACGGGAATTATTTTAGAACTTAGCGAGTTCCATGCTGGGTTCAGGAAAAATTCTTCCACGGTTTACAATATGTTTACAGTGACAAGTATTGCTACTCGTAGGACTTACCTGGACAAGAGTAAGAAGCTGTAGGCGTTCTTAGTAGATTGATTATGACGGATTGACTCTTCTGGCAGAAGAAGGTGCTATTTTACAAGATAAGTAATTTGGAAGTGTCCACAAAGCTATGCAAGGCAGTATGGCATGGTATGGAGTCAACATGTTAGACTGAATTGAGTCAAAAACGCGTGTCAAGCTACGAGTAAGTTGTTTCATGAGTCCTCTTCTGCTTTCGTTATTCCTGGGTGATCTATCCGCTTTTTTGCTTTACTGAGGCTTGTGGAATCTAAAATTTAAATGGAAGTAGTCGCTATACAAGGGATGTGAAATGGACATGGTAAGACGAAGAACTAGAGAATGTGAAGGAGTCATGATAACACCTCGACTAACTTTTAAAAAACATCTGCAAGGAAAACTAAAAGAAGCCAAAAGGGTAATCAATGTAACCGGGAAGGTATATTTTATATAAGGAACATAGCACTAATCACAAAGTACAAGGTCTATAAAACAGTAGTAAGGTCTATCATGTGCTATGTAGCTCAAGTTTGTGGTATTTTTCAGCTTGAAGAAGCTGAAAAATTGGTGAAACATGGGGAAATACGCCAAACTATATGCTTTACTTCGAAACCGGTCTGCCACCACTGTATATTTTTACAATGAGGCTACACTTGCAATGCACTTAGAATGGGAGAAACTTCAATTCTTCAGGGAATGGTTTAGGTTAGGCAGCGAACACGAACTATCCTAATAGACTACAATGTAGCATCTTGGAAAGAGACCCTTCAGAAGATGTTGATGTGATGAAGATTGATCTACATACTGGTGTCGCTTTTAGAGAAAGGGCACAGGAAAGCCTTACCATAAACTTATACCGGACTCTTGAATATGACCTCGGAGATTATTTCCACAACCAACACAGCTAGGTACAATCTCGTTCATTTTCAAGACTAGAGACGAGCTTCTCCGTTTAAATTAAGATACATGTCGTATAAACCCGAAGGAAATCCGGAATGCAGCTTGTACTTCGTGTTGCACGTGTTTAGAAGAATCCAGATCCTAATTTATCCATTCCTCGTCATGACTTTAAGATTTTGTCGAATCTTGATTTACACGCTTACAAGCTCCAACTGTTATAAGAATTGAAGCCAGGCGATCATTTTTTGCTTTGAGATTTCACTGATTAGACGCTTGAACAGTTGGAAGTTGATCCACTTTTTTAAACTTAAACAGGTTCGCTTCTGTCTCCGTGATTCATCAGCTACAGTGATCCATCTTACAGAAAAATGCTCACTTTGATGAGTCTTATTTCCTGGCGGCATCATGGAGCGGTACTTCTTCAAATATAAACAAAATTGAAGTGTCACCATCAATGGAGCTCGGTACCGGACTATGATCAACGCTGCTCGTATTTGTTTTCAAAAATACGGGATCATAGTCTGCAAGATATTTTGTTTTAACAGGATGGTGTCACCTACCAAATTGCCGGCGAAATCATCGAGTCATTGAAGGAAGTTTTCGATGTCTAGTGATCTAATGCTGCTGGACTATTTTCTGTGGGAATATTTGAAGTCGTTGGTTTATGCCGAAAAGCGAACTACGATTTCAATCCTGGAAGCCACTAATGAAAATAAAAAAAAGAGTGTCGGAGACAAGACGAAGCCTTGAGGCATTCCAACATATTTTTTTGTGGATATCAGACTTTAAACCATCCAAAACTGCTTGATCGATCCCAAATGTAGAGCCTAATGCCCAACCTTACAATATCAAATCTTGGTTTCACCAGATTAGTACAGACTTTGTATCCATTTTTCTCTAAGACATGTGAATCTTGCACCAATAGACCCGCTGATACGAAAACCATACTACCGGGCATTGAGAAGTTTTCATGTTCCGAGATATTTCAGGAGCTGACGGGCTGGTCAAGTGCTGTTTTCAAATGACTCGTAAGAAGTTTTCAAGTGTGGGATCGACAAAACAGCTAAGCAGTTGCTTTGCAAGCATAGAGGAACACCTCTCAAGGAGAAGAGGTGTATTTGTGTATATTGAGATCTTTAAGAACTCTTGCTACTACACATGTGCGAAAGTGGATCAAGTGGAAACATGGAAAAATCTGTAATTGTGCACCAAACAGATTAGCCACGTTTAAGGACCTGATAGCAGGAATGGCATTGTTAATTAGCATTAGAATGGAGGATGAAGCGGAATTATGTTTTTGAATGAATTTCTACTAATTTTGGGGCACTCTAGCATTTTTTGTCTCAAAAGTGCGTTGCTGGCTCATTTGAATTTAGTTATCTAACCCTGACAGCTACTTTATAGCTCTAGTCATATCACCCCTTTGATACATTTCATGCAAAACCGGGGCAAAAACGTCCATTTATTCGGCATATTATAAGCTATAAAACGAAGGCTTGAACCTACAAACTAAATTGAATTTGAGGCAGAGAGTGCTGCGATTACAATCGAAAACGGAAAGGTTCGTTAGAGTCATATGTGGTGCGATGGATTGGTAAATAAAAGAGACGAGGGCAACGTAGATTTCGAGGGTTAGTGTAAAAGAAAACGGAGTTGTGAAGAGACGTGCAATCAACATAGCCTGAGAGGAGTCGGTGAATGAAAAGAATGTCTCTTGCGTCCCGTCGTTCCTCAAGGTTATTGAGGTTAATGAGTTTGAAACAGTCTCGATAGGGGGGTAAAATTAGAGGATTGTTCCAAGGTGAACCTCGAAGAGCAAATCGAAGGAAACTCCGCTGGATGCTCGCCATGAACTCGTTGAAAGGGACACCACGCTTGGCTAGCGTACTCGAGAAGGGGGCGAACAAAAGTGATGTACTCTTACGTACGGATTGCAGAATTCTTTGGACCATCTTTTAACGAAGCCAAGTGATGCGTTTGCTTTAGTAATTATCATATCAATCTTCGCAGCTAGACTGAATAAGGGATATACCATATGTTGGCCGCAGAAAAGGTAATTCGATTGACATCTGGTGTCATTGAGTTCTAAGCAGTTCTTGATGCACCAGGTGGGAAAACTGTTTAGATCTATTTGAAGGAGGCTGGAGTCGTGTTGTGCGGAAATGGTATCGTCATCATAGATGAAGAGAAGTGGACCTAGTTGACTACCTTGAGGAACACCTGAAGTGGCCAAGAAAGGGGCCGATATGAGAGACCTGAAACGAACTGTGTTCAAAGCCCAGGACGGAAAATACAAACAGGATTAGTTTATGAGCTACCTTATGCAAAGCCTTACTGAGATCAGTTGTTACAACGTCAAGGATCTCATTCCAAAGAGAATAGTCGTTGTCGAGAAATCATAACAACCAGTTGGGATTCCTTAAAAAAGCTGTTAAATCCACTCCATTCGGGCTTCTCGTATTGCCACACTATTTTCCTACTTTGTTGAACTCCAAGGACTTGGTAATATATTTCAAAAGTTCTCTCCAATTGTCGATACAAATTCTTCAAGCTGGTAACTCTGACTATGTCCCAAGAGACCAATACGTGCCTGTGTGTGGATGAGTATAAGCATCCATAAAGGCGGTGAGAAAGGGAGAAAAGTCTCAAAAACGAAAATCTGTTCGCCATTAACCGTGTTTTATGCTCATAATGTGGTAATTAATTTTTCGTAATGGAACGGCGGCATTTGTTCCCTGTGAACACATCCCGAAGGATTCTTATACACAGGAATGTAAACACTTTTTACTTCATTGTATTCTCAACCGTATTATCCTGATTGATGATATTCCTTTTGAAAATTGCCCCCGCGTCGCTATTTTCCACCCCCCCCCCCCCACCGCCCACACATATGAAAGACGATGCTGCAAAAGAACGAAAACGTATTTAATCTATCGTGCAAGAGAAAGTGTTCAAAATGTGTATCCTTTCGCCTGTTGTGTTGCTTTTTTTCCTGCCTGTTGGTCGTGAAAACCTCCTGACATATAACATACAAAATTATACGCAAAATAATAATCCCCATATGTGAGCCATGATCGAATTTCATTGTAGGAGGGCGAGTGTGAGAAAGAAAAAATCCCACCAAGGGAAAGTAATCGTTTAGATTTGTCAGGAGGCAGCCTGAAGGCCTTCCGCCTTACCAGTGTGCCATTCCATCGCCCATTTTTTTTTTGAAATTTTAATGCGCCCTAAGTTATGGTTTGCTATTTTATGGGGCCAGCTTAATCCCAAGGATGCAAATAAATTTTTATTTCTTGATGTCTCTTCTCCATCATCGTTAACCGTGGCGTGCGTCGCGTCATACTCAAACCGTATCGTCATTCAATTATTCAAATCTCCAAAATTGTCATATTTTGTGTGCTTCTTTTATTTTGTAGATTTCCTCCCCCTCCACCGGCAAGTTGAAAAGAAAAAAAAACCTTTGCATACTTAAGTTGGAGATTTTGACAGTTGTACCGTCGTCGTCGTCGTCGTCGTTTTAAAGGGGTTGGAATGGATTCCGGTGGATTCTGTTGGATTTCTTTGAGCGTTTTCGTGTAGATTTCCCAGCCAACGACTGTCGAAGTCCGAAGTTCAGAGCAAAAATGCACAGCGCTCATCTACAATACAAAGGAATTTTCGCACAAAAAAAATAGGAAAAATAGAAAATGGCAGAGGCATTGTGAAAATACCGTTGTGAAATACATACAACTTTGATTATGATAATGCCCTGCATATTTTAAGACTTTTCTTTTTGGAGCACACCGGGTGTATGGGATGGGTACGATGGGTAACTGGAGAGAACTGGAGAGGACCTAGTAGGATAGCTTGCTCTGTTGGCTTTGACGTTGAATGGAAAACAATTTTTATTTATTTGCACTTGGCCAAACAGAGGGGCGCAATGAAAAGAGGAATCCATTAACAAAATAGATAGCCGCCGGGATAGGGTTGTTTGACTAAAATACTTGGCTGTTGATTTTGTATGCGCTACTTGAACAACATTTCAGGATTTTTTTTTTCTTCCGTTTTTCGTCCATTTTCTACTCATTTTCAATCGAAATGATGATTTAGCCGCCTATTTGGCTATCACAGGCAGATGGTTGGAGTTTTAAGTGTTTGCTTAGTACCCTCCAATCCTTGGCAGCCTGTCCGACCAGGATAAGCATTTCAATTTGAAAATAATTTTTTGAATCGGGGCTACCACTGGAGGAGGTACCATCGTAAATCGGATTATTTTTGTTGCAGTGGTCAATGGATTCAAATCAAATACTAAACACCAATATTGACTGGATATGTGGGCGGAAATTACATCAGACAGAGAAGGAAAACAAGGACGAGAAAGAGAAGGACTCAAAGAAAACAACAAAAAAAAACTTGTATATTGGGAAATTCTCTATGTCAATCAGGAGTTTTGAGGTACGCTTGCGGTGATGATTTTCCAATTAGACTGATTGATGTTTGGAATTTACTTCGTACATATCTATTAGATATTTGGAAATTGGTTTGTTTGGAAATCGTTGAGTTAACATTGGTATTTCTGTTATGCAGTCGACAGCTGGTAGTCGCAACAAACTACGAGCATCGAAAGTTATCTAAATCAGAAATGCCAGGCATTCTGAAGCCACCCACATGTGGCAATATCGATCTGGTACTCGACATGGAATGTTGTTACAGCTAATTCATTTGGGTAAATTGTGTCCATTATTGACCACAAAATTAATTGGATTTACCATTTTGTTAAATGAACTCGGATGTCGACTGAGAGTCCAGTTGAAGGCCATCTTTAAGTTGGAAGATGGCATTCCTTTCAAGCAATCTGCAGTTATCTGCAAGGAAACAGTGAGGAAATTATGCAGTCTATCTGCTTTAAAGCAGTCTATACTGAAGAGGAACTGCAACTGATTCAGGAAATTAGTATTGGCATCCATTCAGATGTGTCTATATGGCGAAGGAGACATTTAACAACAAACAATTCTCCATTCAAAATTTCAACACAGATAGCCAATGACATGAACATATCATTCTTTGGGTTACGAAAGGGAGCGTACACTCCTTGAAGCATTTGCATCTATAGACATAATCTTAGCAAATAGAGGAAGGAGCAGCACATTTCGCAAAGCAGGAACATCGACCTAACCTATCACTCTATCTTATGAGCGAGGAGTACAGCCACAGCGACCATATTCAAGATCGAAGGAAACCAAAAGAACCCCGCAACGACAAAAAAATTAGGGGCCCACAATGGAAGGACAGCCTTTTCGACAAGGATACATCCTAGGACATGCTGAAAAGCTCTACCACAGACATAAGCGGATCAACCAAAAGCTTGTCGCGTCAACTTACAGAAAATATTGTAGCGGCTTGCCCAGGAAAATGGCAAATCGAAGAGGCGCCCCATGCTACTGGTGGAACAATGAAATAAAAACACTCAGGGCAAAGTGCTTAAAAGCTAGACGTAAAGTCCAAAGGTCTAGAGAGAGAGATGACTTCCAACAACACCTAGAAAGAGAGCAAATCAAGATGCTTCAACCGTATATGCGATGAAGCGGATATCAACCCATGGGGCACGACCTACAGAATGGTTATGACCAAACTGAGCACTTGTTCCCCAAAAGGTTACACAACATGGTCACCATCGTCCGGGCAACAGAAGTAGGACATATCCCAGCCGTTACACTGGAAGAATTGCAGAGAACTCTTAATCGAATAAGAGACAAAAAGGCGTCTGGACCCGATGGTATTTCCGAACACAGCATTAAAGGCTGCTGCCGGAATAAAACCAGATCTTTTCATCGCAACATTGGTAAAGTGTATCGAGGAGGGAGTATTCCCAGAACCGTGGAAGTTGCAACACTTAGTGCTACTACCCAAAGGAAATAAACCACCAGGAGAACCATCGCCCAATATGTCTTCTAGACACATATACGACAGACTGCTGACTCTAGCAGAGGAGAAGGGAGCCCTCTCAAACCACCAGTTTGGATTTCGAAAGTCATTCTCCACGGTGGATGCTATCCAAACAGTAGTCGACATTGCGTCTGTAGCCATAGAAGGGCATTCTTGGAGGTGGGTTCAAAAAAGGTGACACTAGACGTCAAGAACGCATTCAACACTGCCGACTGGTCCCAAATAAGGCGATCACTTGCAAAAATGGAAACACTCTACTACCTGCTAAAGATAATCGCCAACCATTTCACGAACAGGAAGTTACGGTATGATACGGATGAAGGGGTTAAATACTACACCATCTCCGTTGTGGTACCGCAAGGATCAGTGTTAGGTCCACTCCTGGGGAGCCTAATGTACGACGGAGTGTTGCGACTAAGGCTGCCCGAAGGAGTCAGTATCATCGGATTCGCTTGAAGTCGAGTTAATCACAAACGCAGCCATTGTTCAAATAAACCAGTAGTGGCTCGAATCTGCGGGTCTCGAACTGGCGCAACAAAAAACAGAAGCCGTTCTTCTTACGAGCAGGAAAACCGTTTAAGTCAGACGACGACGATGAGCGAGGAACAAGGATTGGGAGTGATTTTTGCCATTTGCAGATGCATTTTACGTGTGCATTAGAGGACAAGAATGTGGGTATTGGCAGCAGAAATTCAGGAGTTATGGAGACATCATTCAAAAGTTAAAGAAAACCTGAGGAGATATGTACATATACCTGTGATACAAGCCACATTTTTTTAACAAAATGGGAAACCTGTCTCACAATCAGATGTTTTTCACTACAATCGGTGAAGACTTAACGTTATCCAACTGCTAATGTCCTGTCCTGCTCATGTCCTGCTAAAAATCAACGTCGTTCACGCCCATAGCATCAATTTCAGGCAAGAAGAAGTTAGTCGACATCTTTTTGTAACGCAATCCATTCACTGCAGAGCCACTCCAAGTCACCAATCAGTGAGATGAGGCGCCTTTTGAAGTGGTCGCGCAAAACACATCCATCGATGCCCTTGAAGTATGGGCCATTTCTTCATCCTAGTGAGAGCATATGTCCCTTAAGTTTGCGCACCAAACGCCAAACGCCAATCGCAAGACTGCAACTCTTACTGCTTCGATATTCTCAGGTGTTCTGATGGGACGTGCGTCTCCAGTTCACCTGGAAAGTGAGCCTGAAGCATGAGACGGAGAGTCTCTGCTCACGACTCTGTGATCTCTGGCAATCTTTTCGAAATCCGAATAAACGCTTCTTTTATTCTTCTTGCCTCGATCTGTAAAGTCTTCGTCACAATTAGTCTCAAGTGACCTGTTTATAAGTTTTCTTTACGAAGTCGCTGCAATTCCGCCTTACACCGAGGAATGGGTGACGTGCAGGATTGCTTTCTAGTTGCACATGACAGATCAAAAATCTTGATGAGGGTACCGTTTGGATTCTGAACAGATTCCACTAGCTTTTGTTCTGTCCTAACTTCACCGGGAGCACTGTTGGACTTACCGAGCTCCTCCCATAACAGTCAAAAGTTAGTTTTCCGCGGATTTCTTCTCTTGAACAAGATCGAGACCTCGCATCCGATTCTGAATTCGATGTACCTATGGTCGGAGGTGGAAACCTCCGGTAGTATTTTCTAACTGGATATATCCTTCGCATAACGATTACTTGCTCTCGTAACAAGTTGGCGGGAGATGATTGCCTCTCACACCGCATTTGCTACATTACCATCTCAGCATATGATATGTCCCATCTTCCTGGAATCGCAGTAGCGCCTTCGTTAGTGGACGAATTTGTACCATTCTCCATTCGTCTCGTAACTTATGTCTGCAACAACTAAATCTTGATTGCAAAATTACCCAAGTTTAGATGATGACATTGAATTCGACAAGTTCTCGGTCTTTCCGGTCGCTCGTCGTATAGTGAGGCGAAACTCCTTAAATATCCGAAACCACAGCTGCGCTTATTCCACACCAGTGGCTCTTGTATGGATTTGTATTCGACATGGAAAGCCTCCTACATTGGGATGCAGTAGCAGACTTGGAATGTTGAAGGTTGATCTGAATAGACAAAATAGATGAGTACTGGGGCAGTTGTTTCTTGTCTGCACTCATTTGGAATCAAAGTGAAAATTATCCCCTGTAGCCCACAATTATAGAAGACCCTTGTTTTCCCAATACACTTTTCAGTGTCGAGTACAGGGTTCATTCCCCATTTCCCTGAGTTGCTGCATGGAGCACTTGACCCTAAGAGTTCCTTTTTCCATATCGTACCTCTCTGCTTGAATGCAAACATTCTCAGCCTTGGCTAGCCCCCACAATTGATCAACACAGTGTTTGCACTCAGTGTAGTTCCGATCGTTGTCATTGCCATCCTTCCAAATTCGAACCACCAGAGAGGAGATAGTGGCATTCTTATAGGTACGCCAGGATCGTCCCGTTTAGCGTTTCGGGGTTTTCTTGGATGTTGCTTTTCTAAGGACATCCAAGTTTCGTCCATCAGAACTGCAACTTTAGCTGGTTGCAGCTACTGTTTCAGCCACCACTAGAGTTGTTTCTCAGCGGGAACTACGACTTTTGCTGAATGTAGCACTGGCCTTATCCGGACATCGTATGGGTGTGAATCCACCACTGTTTTTCCTTCCGTCAATGGGCTTGGCAAGGGATTTGCATCCACTGGAACTGCAGCACTGGTTTTATTCGGTCATAGTGCGCGAAGAGAGGGAGTGCCGGAAACGTTCTTCCTCTTGGGACTGTACGAGATAGAAGAAAGGGCGCAGTTTCAGATCCGAGAAGTTGGTGGGTTTCAGTGGGTACCACTTCCACCGACCTGTTTCTTTTCTCTGTCGTCGCTGGGTTATTAGCACTCGCGCCTTCTACAGCGCTTGCCGACTCTTTGCGTCGTGCGTTTGCACCAGGTCTCCGTTTCTTCCTCAACTGTCCCTTAGACGGTAGTTCTTCAGAATGTGCCTATTCTAAGCCTATTCCATCTTTTCGGTTTCCTGAGATAAGCCATCAAAAACAGCACTCTGACTAACCACTGGTCTATTCTTATGGAGCTCCTCGATCAGCACCTAAATCAATGGGGGTTATGGAAGTATATTGGTTGGGACCTCCAGAATCCGTGCCCTGTCTGCCGTTGAAAAGACCACGGGTGGATTGTCGCTATCATACTGTTGACCATTTTACGTCTTGTTTGGGCGTCTTTGGCTCTAAGGTTGACAACTCACCTGGGTTCTTCCACGAGAAGGCAGCCAAAGAAAAGCATATGACAACTAATTTCTTCTTGGAATAATAGTATTCAATAAGTTCGTTGCTGAATCAAGGCTGAGTTGGAGAATTTTCTTAACCGAATCCTTCCTTCCTGCCTTAAATAATTCAGCCAGTTATCAGATTGCACCTGTAGCCTTATTGGTCTTTAGAGGCATCTAACTTATACCTCCTTTTGGGCGGCTGGAGGAAGTTGATTGTCTTCGGTGTTAAACAATCTGCAGAAGTAATCCTTTCAAATTTCCAGCACCGACTATGACTTAGCTATTACGTGCCGCTTCTTGGCAGAATTCCGAACACGATTTATGCTGAAGCACCTCTCCAATCTCCATGGTCTCATTCGGGTTCTTCTTTTCTTTTTTTTTAAAGCCGAGTTTTAGCTTACATATATCAATATTCAAGCCGATAACGAGAACATCCGATCGGTAGCGGTAAAGTACCTAGGAGTGATGTTAGACAACCGGCTATGGTTCAAACAACATGTGGACTACGTGAGGAAAAAAGCGTCAGCGCTACAAGCGGCACTCTCCAGAATACTGCGGAACGATCTTAAGATTGTTCTGAATTTTGGCTGCTTCGTCGATGTTGGGTGTCCCTTCTTGTTGACAGAATATACTTTGTTTTGCCCTCATTTACCGGTAGACCCATTTTTGCGGCTTCTGTTCCTATACTCACTCGCTGTGTTCTGTGATGTGAATCATCACTATCGTCGACGTATGCAAGTCAAGTATGAACAGACTTTTGAAAGACCGTACATCATGTGTTGGTTTGTGAGTTTTGCACTATTCTTTTAAGTATGGTGTTAAAGAAGTCACATGACAGCAAAGGTCTCGGTTAGATCGTTACCGAGCTTGATGCAGCAGCGAGCTTTCTCCATCGTCATCCTGCACAAGCGGACGAGTTTGGCAGGGATACCAAAACTAGACATGGCTCTGTATAGGTCGTCTCTGTAGATGCTGTCATATTCGACTTTAAACTCGATAAAAATGTGGTGAGTATCGATCTGCTCTTCTTGGGTTTTCTCCAGGATTTGTCGTAGTGTAAATGTTTGGTCAATTGTGGGCTTGCCGGGCCTAAAATCGCACTGATATCATTGGTAAAGGATCAACAGATCGTTGATAAGTGGTTTCAAGAGCTAACACAATACGGCAGACAAGATCTTATATGCGATGTTTAGGAGACTGATATCTCTACGAGTATAGTTGGCGCAGTTTAGGGGGTCTCCTTTCTTGTGATGCTGAGGTTCCATTCATACATTCATCCGACCAAATCTTGCAAATAAGTTGGTGTATGGTGTCTACAAAGTCATGGACGGAATTCTTGATTGGCATCGTCAATATTGAATGGTTAGCTCTGCCTTATAGTGGAATTTGTATCGTCTTCACCGTCTAGCAGTCTGCAGAAATGGTTTTTCCATATCCTCAGCACCGACTGTGACTCTAATACAAGGTTTCCTCGTTCATTTCTACAGGTTTCCGTTCGGATCTTATTACCCTGACACGTTCGTTTTAGCTTTTGGTAAAAGTTCAGAACATTATTCCTGGAGTAGCACCCCTCTATCTTTCTTTTTTCTTTGGAGAAGCCGTTGTTTTTCCCTTTTGCTCGTAGAGCTCACGAGGCGCTCTCGTTCTTTTGTGTGCAGCGCCGCTCTGTAGACATGTTGTTTTGCTGCATGTGCTTGCCGGCACTCTTCATCAAACCAGGGGTTTTGTGGTGGTGGGCGTATGGAACCCAGCACGTTAGTTGCTGCAGTTCTGATGGCTTCTCGGCATCTAAGCCACTGGTCTTCAGTACTTAATGCTGGTTGCAAAGAACTTCTCGAGAGGTTGAGGGATACGCGATCGGCAAAGGTTCTGGCGGGTTGTTGCGATTGCAACCGTTCAACGTTAAATCTCTACATAATATTTCCCCGTTGCTGCAACTAGGTAGTGGTTCGAGTCTATGTTGGCCGCTCAGAATGTTCGGACATCTAAAATTTGCTGCTCTAGAGTCTGCCATGTTCCTTTATGAATATTGATGTGAGGAAACCGTGTGCTTGCAGCGAAATTGATTAGCCTAAGTCCGTTTCCAGACGTGGTGTCGTGTAGGCTAAGTCTTCCTATTATACTGGCAAAGATGTCCTCCTTTCCAATTTTTGGCATCAAAGTCGCCTAAGACGATTTTAGCATCATACATAGGACATTGCTCGTAGGTTTTGTCGAGGAGCATAGTCCTTTTCCTCTGTTGCGGTGTGAGCGCAGTAAGGCTGATGTCAGCGAATTTACTTTTGATACGGATTGTTATAAGGCGTTTACTCACGTGTTAAAGCCGCCTCCAAATAGACGCTGCTTACGTTCTCTCTAGCAATCACCGTAGTAAACATCACAGTTTTTCATCTTTCTTTTGCCCGGCCCATCCCACCACACTTCCTGGATGGCGATGATGTCTGCTTTATAGCAGTTCGGCTGCGCGCGGCCTGTTGAAGGTCCGAACATTCCAAGTGCAGAGCCGAAAATCGTTGTCCTTTGTTCGTTAACAGTCGTCGTCAACAGTGAATCCGTCCTTATCCGAGTCTATTGGTCTTTTTCGGGGATGTGAGTGCTACCGTTGGCTCTTATTACCCTGACTTAGTGTTGGATATCCCTATAGACCTGGTATTCAAGTACGCTGAAGCAGCTCATATAGAGATGACGCTAGTTCGGCCTAAATGAAACTGTGGACGCCATCGTTAACTCCATTCTTAGAATTCGTACGCTGCTGCCCGGAAATAGGAGAAAATGCCTTAGTACCCTTTCACATGCATTAATTACCCCATTTCCAGTCGAGGTACTAAGCACCCAGCAGTCACATCGTGGAGGTGAGTAGTAGGAGTTGATGGAGTGAGGATAAAGTGAGAGCGCTTGTGTTCTCATATAATCGCTTTTGAACACCCCCATCTGACTAAGGCTTCCCATTTCCTTACGCAACGGGGAAAGAGTACAGCAAAGATGGTATCTGTCTAATATGACAATAGACCATTAAGAAGTGTGCCCGCGTGCTCCAACGGTCTCCATGTAAATCTCTGAAACATACTTCAATATAAATATGAGGGTCATAAACAGACACGTACCACAAACGTGATACCAAACACTTTGCCTAATTGTCATAGCATGCTTGAGTAAGGAAAAACTATTTCCTGGAGTTTAGGAGATTGACCCACCCCAAAGGAAGCATTAGGAGGCTTTAAAAGCTTCTCTTTCCAAGAACGAACTGCAAAACAATATCAAATATTTTGCTTTCTCCCAAAATCATATCCAATGTGACTGTATGGACTCTACAGATAAAAGATATGAATATCTCTGCTGTTCCAAATTGAATTAAATTGAAACTGAAAGCCACATTCTCCTTCTATAGTGACGAGTCACTGCTTATAAACATGGTTCGCCTCAGGACATAAAGGCTTTCACCTTTGATGATGACACATTGTTTGGTTGAGGATTAAATTCTATTGTAGCGTTGCACCATAGTGCAAGTGGTGGAGCAGAGATTTTACCACCCAGATCCTTCGTCAATGGAGAAAATATTTCTATTTCTGGGAATTGGGGCAGAAAATAGGTTTTCCATCTGCAGATGTTACTTACCATGGAAATGGACATATGGCCGCTCACCATTGACTTTAGAAACAGTTCTACTCCTTATTTCAAAGAATATAGATTTCTAGGAAAACAATATGACAGAGTACAGCGTACTTAGTTCACACAAACCAAAACAGGTGAACCATATCGTAAGCCTTTAGGTATCCTCGAAAAACAGGCTTCTCCAGTTAGCTTGGTATTTAATTACCAGCATTCCGTAGTGCACTTCTGGTTATTTGAGATTTCTTTCTACTAAAGGGTGACCAGATAAAATTGATTCTGGCTTTATTTTGGGGCTACGTTCATGCCATTATGTGTGGAATAGCACATCACCCAAATGGCCGCCTCGCCTTCGCTGACAGTGCTTCAAGCGGTCAGTGCAATATTTTATAACTCGGTCCAATATGTGCGGCGTCCAAAGTTGTTGGCTTTTGTTAGCGTAGACTAAGGACTTGATATACTCTTGAGAAAATAATCGAGTGATGTCAAATCACGTGATCGCGGCCTCCGATTTATGAACGCTCGTCTTGAAATGACCCAGTCGCCGAAATTCTCCTTCACAACTTCGAGCTTTGCGTCGCTTGTATGGCATATAGCGCCGCCTTGGTGGAACCACAGCTCGGATATATTGATATTGTCGAGCTCTGGTCACAGAAAGTCGGTTAACATAGCTTTATAGCTGAGACGATTGACGGTAATGGTGTCTCCTTCTATAGGCCGCACCAAACAGTCAATCTTTGTGGTTGCATTCAAGCTTGCCGAGCACTTGTGAATTGTGTTCGCTACAATAATGGCAATTTTGCTTGTTGACATAGCCGCTGAGCCAAAAATTTGCCTCGTCCGAGAAGATGATTTTTTGGCCAAAATTCGGGTCTCCTGCCAACATTTCGAGAGCCCAATTAGCGAGCTCACGTCTTGTCTATGGTTGTACGGCTTCAATTCTTGCATCAGCACAATCTTATACGGATGTAGGCCCAAATCCAACCACAAAACAAGCCGGGTTGACCCTCCGGCGATGCCCAATTCAGCTGATCGACGCTGCTACGGCGGCTATGTTTTCTTCATTTCGCACCAATCTCTGTCTTGGTGGTTGGTGGTTTACGATCCAAAAGTGTGTACTCACGCTCAAACTTTTCCACGGTGCGACGAATTGCCTGCGCACTGATGTCATGATGACGACCGACTTCACTACGAAATTCTTCTGACCAAAAGAGATAAACGCTCATAATGTTCTTGATGGTCTCTTTACTGCAAAAACCAGGCTAGCTTCCATTACCGCTCCTGAAGTTATTTGATGCCGCTTTGTTAGCGAGACTGATCATGCATGTCATAAACGCAATCGACCTGTGCATTCGTAACGTCTACGGATGGAGCGACTCATCTGTAACAATAGCTTTGCTTCATCAACATGCCAGCAGATGGTGCAAGTTAGTTGCTAATCGTGTTGCTCCAATACAAGAGGTTATACCACCAGAGATGGCACATCTTCACAAAACCCAGTTGATTGTGGATCTCGCGGACTGCCACCTCAGGAGCTAAAAAAAATGCTACTTATGGTGGGACGGACCCCTACGGCTATCAATATGGCCTCGAATATGGGATCTCGTTGATAAGTATTCCTCTCATCATTCGCCGTCAATGAATGAATGGCCTATTCCAGCTCGTTCTAGTGGGGTTGTCAGCCTCAATGATATGGATAAAGGCCTCGCAGAGATGTTTTTTTTCGAAGATTATGTTCGCCGACTTACCACAAAGAAGCAGACTCTTAGAGTTGAATTCATTTATCGACGAGAATGGGCTGCTTCGTTTGGGCAGCAGGCTTCGAAATGCTTCCTTGCACTTTGATAGAATGCATCCTTTCTTTTACCAGCTGCCACAAGACTTACTACTCTGATCTGCCAGGGTGTTCATCGCACATCACTTCACGCAGGCCCAACAAAAATGCTTGCGATTATACAGAGACGATTTTGGATAAACAATTTACTAAGGAAGATTGTGTCAAGTGCCGTAGATAGCAGTACGACTTGCCAAAATATAGTGTGCAGTCTTGTCGACCATTTCTCAGAAGTGTCGTTGATTTCTAAGACCTGTACAGCTTCGCTTATTAAAGGGACGTGGCTGCAAGTCCGTGAAGGGTTACATCATGGTGCCATGTACCTAGAAATAGCAAGTGACCTTTTAGTGAGTACCCTCATAGCTGTTCTGGAAAGATTCATATCTCGAAAAGGGCACTGTAGAGATTTGAACAGCGACAACGGGACGAATTTTGTTGGAGCCGAAGAGGAGCTTAGAAATTTCTTCTTCGAAGCAACGCAACACAAGAACTTGGCTAAATATTTACGGGATGACAAGATGGATTAGCACTTTACCCTCCTTCAGCACCACATATGGGCGGATATTGGGAAGGTGCTGTGTGAAGTTTCATCTGTGACGGACTTTGAATGAACATTTATTGACATTTGGGGAATTATCAACTCTTCTGACGGAAATCGAGGTCGATGTCAAGGATCTCCAACTCCTGACACCGGGCCATTTTATAATAAGAGAACCATTCAAATCCTTTCCAGAACCATCCAGCTAAGGCGATAAAATCATTCTTCAAAACCGATGGCGTCTCATATCTCAGTTGCGTCAGCATTTCTGGAAAAGATGGCATAGCGAATATTTGCAGCAACTCTAACTGCGAGCTAAGTGGACAAAGTGGTTTCTAAATATCATCGAGGGAGAACTTGTGATCCTTAGAGAGGACAATCTTCCACCGAGACGGAATTTTAACACGGCCCATTGTCAAGATATCACCGCTCTTGGCCTTCAAAGAAGACGTCGATCGACAGTCAGTCTGCTTGCTACATTGTGCGAGTTCTCCTTCCACCGATTTAAAGCTCTGCCTTAGGAATAAATGGCTTAGTTCAATTATTTTGTCCTTGGATTGTACAATATTTGAAATTCGCACCAAAATACCGTAAGAATGCGTTACAAGAAATTACACATTTTAGTTTTTAGAAGAAATTCGTGAGAACTTGTAGTTCTATCCAATGGTTTTCCAGGCTAAGCCTGACCGGTTGAACTTGAAAGGTTTTCGTAAAGCTGCCTTTATGGCAGAAAAGTGATTACTTTTAAGCCAGCACATATTGGCTACGTCCACTCTGAATTACCGAGTCATAATGACAAACAAACACAAATACCGACGATGCCAAGCATCGAGTTATTGAAAGGCAGCATTCAAGGGCGGTTTTAGAATTTAATGAGACCGAATCCAGGGACTTGATAGCGGCCTGACTATCCGAAAACATGCGGATATCCTTTGCAGATATCACGTTTTTGTTCAGCCAGGACAGACCTTCTTTAATCGCCAAAATTTCCGCCTGTAAAACGCTACAGTGATTTAGAAGACCATGAATTTTGGTCCCGGTTGCAGTAGGCCTGTTTTTACTGGCCGCAAATTGGGAGCTACCTGGAAAGTGGGTGTCCGGCAGCAGATTGAGGGATTCATCACTTGAGGTTGTCCGAGAGCTATCGTTTTTTTTCAAACAGCCAGGATTTTGAGAGAGGATTTTTCTTAGCCGCGATGCCTCAGAAGTTTCCGTGATTTTGTCACAGTCCCAGTCAAACACTTTTCTTGCGCTTTTTGCTAAGTTGAAAAGTTTTCTGCAAGTGTTTCTAAGCAGTCCCAGTGCTGATGTCCACCAGTGCGGATTTTTCTTGCCTCTAGGTTTAATAAGAGGGCAGGAAGCGGCCAGGGAGAATTCCTTGACTTTCATGTCGAGCTCATTGGTGTCACAGTATACCTATGTATTTTGCCCAATCAGTAGACAAAGATATAGATTCTGAGAATATTGAAAAGGTTGAGATAGTGTTTGAGCGGGTCAGACTCGTCGGATAAGGCCGAAGTCACCGTTGAAAATTCCAACGATCACAGTTCAAAGGAGTGCAGGGAAACAACGAAAATTCTTCGAGCGCATCAAATAGGGTTGATATAAGATTTTCCAAAATGAATCTTCCCATTTTTAGTGGCAGGTACGAGACTTGGCGTCAATTCCACAATCTTTTCGTGTCTCTAATCCACAATAATGACAGTCTATAGGAAATACAAAAGCCTCATTACTTAAAATCGAGTATATCGGGGTAAGCTGATAAATTATTAGGAATTTTAATATCCGGATACGACAACAAAAGTTTCCTTATGAACAGCCATCTGAAGTGTTTTTTCAACCAGCGATCACTCTCGCTAGAGAGCATAATCCATAAAGGACATTTTAGACACACTAATAGGCTGGGCCGTATTTAATCCAATATTATTCGATGTTAACAGTTATTCGCTTTTAGGGATTCTGTACTCCTTTAATTTCGAGTGCGCAAACCATCTTCTGTTTTGTTTCATTCGACACTCTATCATCAAAAAGCCTAAGTTCTTCCGACAAGTACCAGATCAACATCATTTACTTTTTTGTAGTTGTCAAGGTTTTGGATCAGCTCAAGATCATTTCGTGGAGCAGACGTAGAATCGGTAGCAGTCATCCAGACCCTGACATACAGTCTACCAACAAAGAGGCAAATGTCAAGAATTACATGGTCTTCTCTCTTTGTTAGGTTGAACTGACTACGGAATATCCATATCTTAGCACGGAGTAGTCCTTCTAAGGATATTACTGTCAGTTCCAGAAGTTCTTTGTAGTCATCTCGTGGTTGGAACTCTTGCAGCTGAGGTTTTGAAAAGGCAATCATTTCTTCCAAGACTTCAATAACTGCGGCTGTGACAACTTCATTGGACAAGACTGTTTCGTAGTTTTTCCGATCGATGTTGGACCAGGACTTCTTGAAACGTTTAAAAATAAGAATGTCTGGACCTGTTGATAGCCCTACCCTAGGGCTGTCATAACTACTGCTTCCAACATGATCTCGTATATGTGGTGGCGGCATGTCAAGCACAGCATGTCTTGGTCCATTTTTTGTTCCAAAAGAATACACGCATTTTGCTGCTGCCTCATAGACTGCTTTTGCTGCAACCTCACCTCTGAAAATTGGATCTATTCCTTTCCCACTTACTAAAATAGGAAGGCGATCAACAATGTCACTTCCAACTTATCCTCCAGAAGCTTACCGTCCCAGTGAATTGGGTAAATCCAACCTTTAAATTCTCAGCAATCTGTAAACGGTGCTTCGCACGTTCTCGACGAATAGACTTGGGATTCACATTCTATTCTGCGGGATCATGTAGGGGAAGTTTAAGAACAGGAGTTAGAACCAATGCTGCATTCCGATCACTTATCTTAGCAACGTCAAGACTAGCCGCCAACTTCTCATCCAATATTTTCTTTCGACCTTTCAGGGCGGCACTCCGGATGGCGACTGAACTGATTGATCTGAATCAGATGATGAACCAAAAATTACCCTCTCTTGGTAAGACTTTATTTCTTTCTCTTCTAGTTGCCTCCTTTTCTTTAAATTTTTCGCCAGAATTGTATCAATATCCGCGATGCCCCTTTTCACGTTGTGCAACTAGAAACATCTTGTCCTCTTCAATTTTGATAATTTCTAATGCGTGGGCAAAATCGAATAGATTACCTAGTTCTTCCGTCTTGAATTTTGAAAAAAAAAAGCTTTTGACTGATTTTGTGTATTTTCAAGGCCACCACGGGCACGTTTGCAGCTGTCGATTCATTGGACCCAATTTCTAACATTTCGGCCGCTATTTCGCGTTCAATGTTGGCTCTGAGCTCTTCCAACGTCGTCGGCGTGTTGGCATAAACCAATGACTTAACGTAGCTCCACAGAAAATAGTCAAACGGCGTTATATCGCACGAACGAGGCGGCCAATCGACTGGCCCATGTCTTGAGATAACACGCTCACCATACTTACTCTTCAATAAATCGATTGTAGCGTGTGCTGTGCGGCTTGTGGCATCATTCTGTTGAAACCACATGTCATCCAAGTCCAAATCTTCCAATTCGGGCCAAAAATAATCTATGATCATGGCGCGATAACGCTGACCATTCACAGTAACGTGACGATCGTTATCGTCGACCAAAAAATATGGCCCAATAACGCCGCCGACATGCAAACCGCACCAAACAGTTATTTGTTGTGGATGAAGTGGTGATTCATGAAGCACATGTGGATTTTCACTCGACCAATGACCATATTTTGCTTATTGATGAATCCATTGAGCCAAAAATAAGCTTCGTCACTGAAGATGATTTTACGGTGAAATTCATCATCTTGGTGCATCTTCTCCAGAACCCAATCGGAGAACGTACGTGGCTTCAAATGGTCCATTGGCTTCAATTCTTGAGTCAGCTTGATCTTGTATGGGTGTAAACCAAGATCCTTACGCAAAATACGCCATAATGTGGTCTGAGCGATGCCCAATTCTTGAGAGCGCCGTGGAATTGACTAATGTGGATCGTTTGCTATGGACGCCTGAACGGTTGTTGTCTCACTGACACGGCAACATCACACAACGAATATGTAGACTTTGCCTGTCTACTAGGGCGAGCATTACGACCGAAAATTGGAGTTAACGCTCTTAAAGTTGCAGCCACCGACTCCGAATTTCGGTAGAAAATTTTTATAATTTGCAGACGTTGCTCGTTCGTGTAGTTTATCATGAAAATGTTGAGTTTACTGAATAAATTGACAGTGACAGTTTGATGATTAGTGAAAGAGTGCGTTCACAAATTAAATTCAAAGTTGTCAAGTCCCTATTGGAAAACCCTTTACAGAGCTTAGGTAACTTAAAGATACCTGTTGAGCATTGGGAAGTCCTTTTAATTTTCGAGCCACTACAAAAATTACCGTCAAAGATACACCATCTATGGGAAGAGACGTTAGAGGTCAAAACTGATAGCAAGGAATTACCAACATTTATTGAATTTTCCGATTTTTTCGAAACTGGGTTTTGCACTCTCGAAGCCGTTGGGACCGTCGATCAGCAGACCCGGAGCTCTTCAAAAATCACTCGAACTCCATTTCATACTATTGCGAGTAATTGCAAGTAATCTTGTCAGATGTGCAATCAAGCGGCAACACACAATTCGCAAATGCAATCGCTTTTTGAAGTTTAGCATCGCCGATCGTTGTAAGCACCTGAAGCGATTAGGTAGTTGTAGCAATTGTTTAGCATGTACACATATTATTGATCATTGCCCTAGCCAACGACGATGTTGTCAGTGCTAACCAAACCACCATTCCCTTTTGCACATTTCTTCTGAGTCCTCTAATACGCGAGGCTTTACTCAACTACAACTCACTTCTTCGGTGAATGATGAGACATCAACATTCCAGCCATCTGAAAGAGAAACAACCGATCCAATGTCAACACATTTTATTCAACTCACTCAAATACTCAAAGTTTACTGGCTGTGGTAAAAGTATGTTCGCCATCCGGAGAGACGCAAGCTTCATCACAACAGAAGCAGCTCAGCTTTTACGTCTTCCGTCAAAATCAACCTCCTTCGAATTTTCTGGGTTGAGTTTGGTCAACAGCGGTACGTGCATCAAGGTAGTGGATATCTGCATCGGTTCTCACCATTCATCCCTTAGAATCTTCATACAAGCTCTGGTTTTCAAATCGCTGTCTGGACATCTTTTGACTTGAACTGTGAGGGCAACAGGTTGGGAACACCTAGGGGGGTTGGTATTAGCGTAGGTAGATCTAGTTTTAGGTAGTGATATTGTAGCCGATGTTTACGAAGTTTACATAATGATCATCCAACGTATCCAACAGCTTCGCAAATTCTGGTAAATAGAAGAGGTTGCTTTCCAGTCGTACGCAAAACCTAAAGGCGAGAAATATTTCGTCAACACAATCCAGCGTTTATCCGACAGCCTGGAAAGAAACTTAATTTCTCATCTCTCAGAACTTCCGCGAAAAATACACCGAGTGCCTTGAAGATTACCTGAAGCTTTGTTTCTTTTTCCCGAGTAGATTGCGACGCACCTTAGGTTTAGAGATTTTATTCTTGTACTTGCTCTGTAGGGTTGTAGTCTTGGTATTTCATTTGTAACTGATGGAAAAGCAATCGATTTCTAAATTCATCTACATTACTCTACGATTTTCTGCTTCCACTTTGCATAAATGTAAATATTTCGAAAAAACAAGAATTTCTTGGCATCACAACGTCTAAAAACCGGCAGGATAACAGCGCCTACTCCTTTATTCTGAGTAGCAACAGGCGCCGAGTTTATTCACCGAAGGATTCACAATTTCAAATTCACATTTTGAAGTCTGCGAAATGGGTTTGTGCTCCGGCCTCTACATTATTTGTTGTCATTCATTAATTCCATTTTTGGGATTTCATATTGTTTGTATTCTCGAAGCAGATTGCTACAATGTGATCTTATCTGTAATCTATGCTCCAAACATATTTGAAATTTTTGCATAAGATAACCAAGCCTGTTTGTGTAGGAAAATCAAATCCTCCTGATTCCTCCTGATTTTCACTCCGAATAAAAAAAAAACGAGACTCCCCCAAAAATTCTCTATTTTCAATTTCAACTCAAAAACCAATTTGAATGCAAATACGAGTACGAGCACCTTGTACCTTCCCGACAAGCCCCCAGTTTTGTGAAATTGTTTTGCAATCTTCCTCAAGCGAAAACTATGCAACAATTTGCCGCAAATTATTCCGTGTATTTAATTTTGTGGCGTCGAAATAGCATCAAACTTTTCGTGCAGCACGGTGAAGCTTCAATAATTTGCATAACAATGCATATAAGCCGTCGCAGTGGCCAACGTAGTGGCACTCGTGTCTATAGAAAGACCATCGCTCTCCGTAATGCAATTCACCCAAGAGATACTACAGATTCGGGTGGATGCAGTTAAAATAAAATAAAAAAACACCACCGCAGTATGCATCTGCTGACAATGGGAAATAATGAAATGAGTGAGAATTAAAATTATGGCCGTGATTAATGAATAAATGGATTCAAGGCGATTTTGATCCCTGCAGATCCGGGATACAGTGATTTTTTTTCATTTTTTTGATTTTAATTTGCACATCCGCATCCGGAACTGTGAGTAATTTTTATGGAATTACCCGAAACGAAATTCGCATTCAACAAACTACTGTAAATTCGCCTTAAATCAACTTATTCTGTTGTCCGTTCCGTATGCACAAATATGGGCAGCGCACGAGATACTCGTACATTTTCTGTATTTTCTGTGTCACGCACACTGCCAGCTTACTGGCAAGCCATCCTCCTGAGTAGTAATAAAAAAAACAGAGCACACACCCGTACAGCAACACCAATTATTATCCCTTGCTGAACATGTTCATCTTCCTGGTGAAGCTGGGGAAAAATTTCAAAAGGAAAAAGTGAAACATGTGGGATAAAAATGTCAACATAACCCCTGTGCACTATGGAGCCGGACCATAACGCAACAAGGACACAATACCAAAAGAATAAATAAAAACAAAATTGAAAAGAGCCCAGGACATACGAGTACATCATACCTATGCATACATGGGACACGCGATCCGACCAGTGGACCATGGAGTGAGACGCATACATAATAAAATTCTGCATGCGAACACTTTAAAATGCATGGAAGTGACTAATTATTACAAATAACAGTGTGTCATGACAAGTGTCACCAGCATATACTGAATACGTATACAATGCACTCACCTACTTCATAGCGCACACAATCAGTTGGCATCAATTTTAAATGAGAAATTAAAACAGTTAAAAGGACATTATTTGGCGAATTTCATGTTCAGATAGTTATGCGTCTGCCACACAGGAAAAGTCGATAACATGGCGTCACTATAGGAGAGTTTATACGAGTATAGCCGCTGAACTGTGATGCCGCTTCCGCGGTTAAGTGCTGGCAGCTTAATGGCAAAAAGTGAGCAGCCCCGTTCAGTCTGCAGTGTTATATTAGTGTGCAGTGTTGTGAGGGGATGAGTTATTGCTCAAAACCAGCAAATGTCATACATGCGTCAACAACACTGACCATCGGACGGACTTATTGAATATTTTTACCACACCACCTGGCTGGTGCTGTTGCAAGCATCCTACCAGCGCACAGATAGGTAATTATTTATGCTGAAAGCTGCCCTGTCACATACTCGTATCCATGTGGTAGTGACAGTGGAAATTGAGTGCAATTTCTCGGTTAAACCGATCGGGACTAGGGGATTTTATTGCATTTTAACTGTCATGCGTGGTTGAATTGTGGTTATTACCTTCTTCTGATTAAATATTAATGGTAAATGCTTAACGGAAACCGAGGAGAAAAGGATTCGTTTGGTGTGTTGGTCAGATGCGGATGTTAAAATTGTTAATGAGCCGTAACGCAGACTGACGAGTTGTTATTTCCATTAGCTACAGCCCCGACTAAAGTGGAAAGTTATAGACCTCTGGGTATGTGATTCAATTTATAATGAATTAAAGTGAAAGGAAACGGCAGCAATATGTACTGTAAAGGATTTCTCGGAAATGAAGGATGCCAACATGGATAAAATTTTGCAGCTGAAAAGCCACTGGTTATAGAGATATTGACTGCTTTGGTGTTAGTGCCTGCACATCGATTCGTTGCATCTGTTCTTTAACAGGATAGAAATTATTATCTTTTGGATGGTTCAACTTAAGCTGTTTTGTACTCTCAAGGGTTCTACTCCACACCTGACACCTTTATTAGGATGTCAGCTACGTTCGTCTAATGAATTAAAATTGATAAATTTGATATGGTCCTGACAGGGAGGTAAGATTAAAGGGTCGTTCCAGAGCAGACCACGTGAACTCGGTGAAAGCACACTCAAGCAGGGGACGAAGAAAGGTAACGTAGAGGGATCTGGTTACCTGCTGGTTGAAAAATTCATTGGAACACCTTGGCTTGGCTTTATTAAGTCAACTGTTGAGTTGGTTTTAAGAATATGCGAACGGAAAATAAGCCCTCTGTCGTAGAGACTGTCTTGAAAAGACTGAACCAGGGGAATTGGTTGACCATAGAGAAAATAGAGTAGATGGGGGACGGGTTGCGTTTACATAAGACGGTTGTAAGTTAGCATAAGCAGTTTTTGACGCACACGATCGAGGTCTTCTTGAAAAAGGCTCTAGTCATGGGGAGAAGAAATAATTGTAAAAAAAACTTTGTATCGTCAGCATAAAGCAAGATCGTTAAAAGTAAGAATAAAGAGAAGGGGACTAAGATGGCTGCCTTGTGGAAGCCCAGAAGATGTCAGAAAAGGCACAGAAAGGGCGGATCTAAACCGAAAACTAGATAATTTGATCAATTGATGGGATATCTTATGAAAAGCTTTTGTGAAATCGGTTGCGATAAGATCGATTTATTTGCCATTTTCTAAGGCTGCGAGAAAAAAAGACACGAACTCAACTTGGTTTGTGGTAGTTGATCTGCCTTTTAGAAAACCATGTACGGTTTTCTTGCCTTGACACGTCCTTTTTACCTTAGTAAAATTTTCGTACGTTATTCCTGGAGTATCTACAGCCTCTCAATTTCTTTGCGCGGGCACTTCTCTTGCTCTTTTTTGTTTTTCTGGAGAAGCCGATTTTCTTTCCGTCTCCTCTACTAGTATAACTCATGAGCAGCTCTCGTCCTTCATTACAGTGCCGCTTTGTAGGCTTCTTATTAAGCTGCATGTTCCTGTCGGCATTTTTCATCAAACCAGGGAGGCGTTTTTGATGGCAAGTTGCCAGCATTGTCATTGGTTTTCAACACAGGAATTGTTTAAGAGGCTTCGGTGTACGTTGGTTTTAAATGTATGAACATTATAATGACTAGGAAATAGAGAACTCGGCAGGGCATTCCACGAGGGAGTTGTTCGGCTTAGGAACGAATCACGAATACTGATGAGCATTCATAGCGAGACGGGTGTTACGGTTAATGGTTTGAAGGGGCGGAATGTAACAGGCGGGCACTGGTAGTGAAAATATCGATAAAAGAAAGTGAGACACGAGACATTTCGTCGGTGTCCATTGACGTGGTGATAGCATCACCTATGAACACGGGTTTGAATTCTATTTAGCACGTGCCGAGATGTTTTAGGAGCACCTGAACAGGTGTGGGAATTGTATTCGAATTTTTTTTTTTTTTTGGGTGGGGGGGGGTGAATGCCTTATATATTGAGGCCAAATAAAAGGCCAGGTAAAATATTTCATACATCGCTTGAGCAAACCTAGACATTTCGAAGCATTTTTGGCAACATCAAATATGTGGTCATTGTGACGTAGGTTGTCATTGACACACATACCGAGAATGGAAAGTTTTTTGGTTTGGATGATGCAAGTGCCATTCATGGATAATGACAGCAGACAGCACTGTTTTTTTGGAAGCATTAAATTCCACTCTGTTAATAGTTCCCCAATTGGTTATGCTGTTTAAGCTTTTCTACGTTTTATCTTCCCACGGTAGTTCTTCTTTATTGTGGGCGCATTCGCATCTTAACTACAACAAGGTGGTGATTCGAGTCAATATTGACGTCCAGAATACTAGAGACATGTCTTACGTCTATTATCCGGAAACCGCAATGCCCCGTCTCATATATTGGGATGAGGAAGCCATGTGCTTGCTATAGTGATATTTCGTACCACCTCAAAGACAATAAACCTAAGTTTGTGTGTAGGCTATGCATACTAACGTTTCTACCAAAGGTGTACTCTTTTCCTGGCGTCATACTTCGGACATTGCTCCTATGTCTTGTCGAGGAGTCTGTAGAAACATTTTTTTGTGGCATATAAAGGGTTTTCTAATAGGCACTTGACAAATTTGAACTTAATTTGTGAACGCACTCTTTCACTAATCATCAAACTGTCACTGTCAATTTATTCAGAAGACTCAACATTTTCATCATGGTAAAGTACACGAACGAGCAACGTCTGCAAATTATAAAAATTTTCTGCCGAAATTCGGAGTCGGTGACAGCAACTTTAAGAGCGTTAACTATAATTTTCGGTCTTAATTCTCGCCCTAGTAGACAGGCAATAACAAGTTTAGTGCAAAAATTTGAGTCTACATATTCGTTGTGATGTGTCCGTGTTAGTGAGACAACGGGTTGGTCGAAGTGTCGAAAATATCGCTGCCATTCAGGCGTCCACATTACGGCGTATTTTACATAAGGATCTTGGTTTACACCCATACAAGATCAAGCAGACTCAAGAATTGAAGCCGATGGACCATTTTAAGCGACGTACGTTCTCCGATTGGGTTCTGGAGAAGATACGCCAAACGAAGCTCATTTTTGGCTCAATGGGTTCGTCTATGCGTCATTGGTCGGGTGAAAATCCACATGTGCTTCATGAATCACCGCTTCGTCTACAAAAAATAACTGTTTGGTGCGGTTTGCATGCCGGCGGCGTTATTGGGCCATATTTTTTCGTCGACGATAACGATCGTCACGTTACTGTGAATGGTCAGCGTTATCGCGCCATGATCACCGATTATTTTTGGCCCGAATTGGAAGATATGGACTTGGACGACATGTGGTTTCAAGAGGATGATGCCACAAGCCACACAGCACACGCTACAATCGATTTATTGAAGAGTAAGTATGGTGAGCGTGTTATGTCAAGAAATAGGCCAGACGATTGGCCGACTCGTTCGTGCGATTTAACGCTGGTTGACTATTCCCGTGGGGCTACGTTAAGTAATTGGTTTATGCCAACACGCCGACGACGTTGGAAGAGCTCAGAGCCGACATTGAACGCGAAATAGCGGCCGTTTCGGCCGAAATGTGTGGCCGAGTCGTTGAAAATTGGGTCCAACGATTCGACCGCTGCAAACGTGCCCGCGGTGGCCATATGAACGAAGTCGAGTTAGGCTTATGTTAGCGAATTTCTCGGAAGCTCAAGACTTCTTGCCTAAGTTTTCCGTGGAAAATTCGCATCCGAATAAGCACTGTTTTCTTTCACCATAGTATATGTCACAGTTTTTCATCCTCCTTATGTTTGATCCATCCCATCGCACTTGCTGTATGGAGGTGGTATCATACAAATTGAGTACAATTGGATTCATCGGACTTAACATATGGCCTAAGTATCCAGATGATTGTCAATATTACTTATCGCGAAGTCATTTGCATAGGCGAACACTTTTCAAGATTCCTCTTCCAAAAGTCTAAGTAGCTAGTTGAAAATCACGTTCCATAGAAGGAAAGGGAGAACACACTTTGAATTGTGCGTCGATTGATAAGCTGCTGAGTCTTTCTGCAATTCATCAACACGGTTAGAGAGCCTTCTACTCCCAGATCTGGCAGTTCTGCTGCTATCATATCTGCTTTGACATTGCTGAAGGCATCCTCAACGCCACTAAAACATATTCCTCGAGAACGAAAGTTTTCCAATTAGCCTGACTATCTCGGGAGCAAGGAACTCCTCAATGTTTTCATTTTCGTTGAGTTTTCTTAAGTTATGCATTTCCATTCAAAACTTCCCTTATGAATTTACCTCTAGATTTTCACTTTAAAAATCTTGAATTGCTACATTCTACGAAGGTGTTTTAGACTTGATCCTAGAAGCGCTGATTGAAAAGTGTTTTTGTAGGCTGATGTCAGTGATTCTGTCTATCTTTCCACCTGTTTTCCGGTTTGTACAGATCGCTGGTCATTGATAGCAACTCCAACTGGTGCTATCGAAGTAAACATACTTCTTCTTCATCTCCGTGCGTCATATTCCGGAAGAATTTCAAAAATCCGATATCATAATCTAAATGAAGGATAAATAAACAATAGGGAGAGCAAGAAGATTACTACTTAATTGTATTTGTGATGGAACATCGACCTATGGAGGCATTTGCTCTGGAAAATATTATCGTCCTTGTGTTAATCACATGAAAAATGACCGCAGAAGGCCACAACTTAAGATCATTTGTATGCTCCCATAGCAAGGTATACGAGTACTCGTACAACCAATAATCCAACAGTATCCTGTAGCTCATTACATCCACTAATGGTTTTACTCACTGAAGGCAGCTTTATCTGGAAGTATCCGTCTATCCATCCAAATTGAATTGAGTGAAGGACAGTGTTTTTGTTTTGTTGATTTTTTTTTAAAGAAAAAAAAAAAGAAAACACTTCCACTTGAGTAAGAATTACAACAGAACAACAAACACCCCTAGGTAGCATTCGAAAAGTTTTTCTAAAAAACAAATTGTAAAGCTTAAATGCCTTAAGATGCAAGATGCAATTGCAGCAGGCCAGTGTCACTGTTGTTCTATACAAAGTTGGTAGTTTACCCCAAATAATGTATCTAAGTGCTCTCCCTTCATTGTTTTTTTATTTTTCTTTAGAATTCCTCATGTTTTGAAGGAAAAAAAAAAACAAATTCAATCTAAAACATCACTCGGCTCTACTGCTGCTGTTACCATTGAGGGATTCAGGCATCTTACGACAGCAGTACGATGTTGATGTTGCCCCAACGATAATATCGATTCGATACTTACTCCCATTTTCCTTATTTTCCGGATTCTTCCGGATAAGTATGTGAATTGTGAATGCCAACACACTATTGCATATGCATAGCCTGAATAGAGCACACATAGAATAAAAGATACTTTGCTCGTTAATGAACATCGAACATAAAACGGATGACTGGTTGCGTCTTTGTTTCCTTAGCTTGGCTTGACTAGCATTGCTTACTTGTTTGTTGTTTTTGTTGTCCAGGATATGTGTGCGAGAGTACTCGTACGAGTAGTTTCATAACGAGTGTATCTGTTGGCGTTAAATGTAAAAATAACCATTTGTATCCTTGCAAATGTGGGTGCATTAGTGATGGGGCGGAATCGGATGCACCCTTACAATAGGACATACGAGTACAACAATTTTAGCTTGGATCATGAACAATTTTCACATTCCGATTCGAATCTGAAACGAGCAAGTGGGTCGGTGTTCATTTTCACAATGCACTTGGGAGCTCGTCCTTTTTTTGTTTTGTCTGTAATTTTACTGTTTTTCAACTTTGTTTTCTATATTAATGGGAGCGGAAGTGTACGTTTCTATAGTCACTGGGAGGAAAAAAAAACAACTCTTCTCTGTTTGTCATTGCAATAAGCAAAATGTGGTGAATGGGTTTCGATCGAGTTTTCATTATTATGTGACTAAGAGCTTGGATAGTGTTTCGATATACAATTTACTTCAATGTGATACGCAGTGGACCACGTCGGCAACAGATGACCCAATTTTTTAAAAGAAGAAGAGTTACCTCAGTTACGACGCCAGTAAGCAGACTACATACACTCTTCATTCTAAGGATGTCTTCTGGAAACATTTGGCTGCATGAAGTCCTAACACTAATTCGGGTTCTAAAAAACTCCTCTGAACCGTGCCTAAAAGTTCACAGACGAACTCATTTCTTGTGGTCACGTTGCGACCGCCTTCCGACTTCTCAAAAATCTTGCATTCTCAAGCTAACTTGGAAGTGATGAGCTGACAAAGCAAGACTTTAAGCGTAGCTTGGATGTCACTATAGTTGCAGATATTTCTTGGCCAGGATATCGCTTGGTACACTGACGTCTTCGTCCCCAAAAAGCATCCTAGATTTCTGGTGCTGGGTAGAGATACATGCAGCTGAGAGAGACCGTGTTATGGACAGTGCCGAAATTGTTGATATCAGGTCAGACGTTCATATCAGTCACAGAGTTCATTGTTCAAGCCACTGCCTTGAGCGACAGCAGTAGTAGAGAATCAGAATCAAAGAAAGTAAATTGAGGCAACGTAGAATTATTTTCTGTTCATTTCGTAGCTCACGTCTGCTTACGTCTAGACGCATGGAGTACATTTGACACAAAAAAAAGCTCTCCATCTTTCCTATGGCTCGATACACCTTATATCTGAAGCAGCCGATGGGTTTCTTCCACAAAACTTGAAGTCGAGGGTTTTGGGTATACATCGACGCTTCCTTCGTATGCCTGTGCTGCCCGGGGTTCCAGAAGAAGGTACGCTTCAATTTCTGTGTCCAGTGAAACTCCAAAATTCTTAGTTAGGGTGATTTTGTTACAGACTTACTTAACCGTTGAAGTGTTCGCTGCGTGGAGAAATTCACTCTATCCCTTCACTATCATAGTCCTCCTCATGAATGCAAACATCTCTGTGCCTGTACTCTGCATCGTTAAGGCTATTATTTTTACGAACCTTCCCAATTCCAATCATCATAGAGCAGATAGTTTCACACTATCCCCAGTGACATTTTGGGGTTTACTTGGTTGTGGGCCTTGTTGCGACATCAAAATTACAGGGAAACCCAATATCACTGCTGTTTCTCAGGATGGATTTGACTGTATAAGCCGACATCCGTTCGCTAGAACTACAACTTTTGCTGTTTGCAGTGCTTCAAACACTTGCGCTTCTAACAGCCCTTGCCATCTTCTTGCGCCGTGCGTTTGCCTCGCGTTTTCTTCCTCTCTCTAGTCGCCTTTTAGATGGTAGTCTCTCAGGGTGTACCTTTTCGACCATTTCGGTTCCTAGGACTTACGTACTTACTCAAGTGGCGCTACAGTCCCGGGCTAACGTTGACTTTAACCAACCAACCTCTTCAGGTAGGATGATTTCCAACTAGCTGCACCCAGTTCAAGTTGGACGTTCACCATTTTAAATGAGGACGTGCTCTTTTGCACCATCCTTCTACTCTTTCATCCGAATCTGTCCATTCGCACTACTGAAGCCATGCCGCTGTACAGCCCGTACAGTTCGTGGTTGAAACCCCTCTTCCATTTCCCGTCAATACAAATAGGATCGAGAATCACATTATCTTTCTCTTGCAGCGTCCAAACCTCTGCGCCATAGAGCAGGACCGCGATGATACTTGTAAGCGCCTTGTGTAAACGAAAGAGGGCTCTGTTACTCAATTCTGCGTCTGATTTCTGCGCTTATGCCTCCTTGGTATTGCGAAGCTAAGGTAGTCTTTAACTGACGCTCACATCAATGTCATCCGCGTACGCCAGTAACTGTGAGGACTTGAAAAGATCTTACCTCTTTGGTTGGCACGATTACTTTTAAGTCGATGTCAAAAATATCGCATAACAGCACATCGCCCTATCTAAAACCTTACATGACACTGAAGAGCTCAGGACCGACCTTGATGGAGAATCGACTAGATATGAGGTTATAAAGCTGTCCAAGCTGTGAAGTCGTCCAATAGTTGGTGAGTGTCGATCTCAAATTTCTGAGCCTTATCCAAGATCTGGAGTAGTGTGAATATTGGATCCTGGTACTGACATGGATCAACCCGATGTTCGTGAATGGTATCAGATGCTCACATACCACAATATAGATGAGACTCATTCTTCTATACTTGGCGTATTCAAATGTGTCTACTTGTGGACCGCTTTCAATATTCTAAACAACGACTGCAACTCTACTACTAGTTGTCCATGTTCGTCTTTACATACCTCTACTCCGCTTTTGTAGCCCTGACATACTCCCTGATAAAATTGTTGATCCTCATTCCTCGATTTATCGATCTTTCTTTGTCTTTTCCGAGAAACTTGGGCTTTTCTTTTTTGCTCGTAGAGCACGCGAGCAGCTCTCGTTCTTCGATACGGCGCGGCTTTATATGCATCAAAGGAGAGGTTTCTTTATGGTGGCGCTTTGAAAAAGGAAAAGAATTTGTCTGAAGGCTTGTTGACAACAGTTCCATTGGTTGAGTATGGGGGAGTTGGAGAGACTCACGATCGATCCCTTGTGATTGCGTCTTTTCAATGTCGAGCTTCGTTAGTCTTACTTGGCATTGTATTGTATTCGCATTCATATCCTGGTAACAACAAGGTAATGATCCGAGTCAATGTTGGTTCCTCAGAAAGGTGGAGTTGTGCCAGGTTTCGATCGCAATTGAGGTGTGGCCACCACGTGCTGGCTACGTCCTATTACGAATTCTAAACTCTTGAATCCATTGTCGGAAGGGGTGTTATGCTGGCTGTACTTTCCGATATGACTCGCTCAGAGTCGGTTTCCTTACAAATTCTATGTTCGGTCTAGGAGATCATAGAATTTGTCACTGATGTTGTAATTCTTATCCTCTGTAGGGGTATGAGCGCAAATTAGGTTTACTCGTATATTTCCTATATTGGCCTTGATGCGGGCATGCCGAACGCTTTAGACTTTTTGCTTCAGTCTTCTTAGAACAGCAAATCCACATCTAAATAGGCGTCGTCTTGGTAGATGTCGTAGTTCTTCATCCGTTTTTTGCCCGATCCATCGCAATACTTGGATTGTGGTAATACATATCTGCTTCATAGCAGTCCAGGTCCTGCGGGAGTTGTTCGATTGCACGTAGTTTTTTAAGGGCCCTAACGTTCTATTCTTGGTGTCGTCAACATTACATCCGTTCATATCCGAGATTGTGGGTTGTCTCGCACGGTGGAAAAAATACTCCCACGTGAAAGCCCCAGGTTGAGGCTAGGTCATTTATAAAATTCGTGGAACGGTCCGGTGCCAGTAACCTCGTAGAGTTTATAAGAACGGCCGTCAGCCTATTCAGGTTTCTTGCACCGACATTTCCACCTCTGGGTCCCGACAGTTCCCTGAAGACCTGGCCTCCGAATATGTCGATGTAGCCCTAAATGGAAATGTGCACCAAAGAACTAACTAGAGCCGTAGATGCCGCCGTTGATCCGTAAATGAGACTGATCTGCCTCCGTTGAAAATGACGTCTATCAGGAGTTTGGTATCCTTTCTTCCTTCAGAAGTTGTGTCCTCATAAAATGCTCAAAAGCAAAAGTCACAGGAGCCAAAAGATCTACCATCTTCTGGGCCGTTAAGGGAATGTGTGTTACCTCCATTCGTGAACTTGTGTGACATCTACGAGTAAGTGGAAGAACTTCTCGTACTTCAGGAGTATTTTTCCCCAGAATATTTCTATTTTTAGCCTGTTTGTGAAGGCGGACACTGTACTCGTATGTCCTTGTACATGTACGAGTATCTTTCCGGCAAATAATCCCCCTATATGCGCTATAGTTAGACAACTTTAATGAGCAATACATTAGTGCGAAACTACTTAGATCAGTGAAATGAGATAATCTTCGTGTGAGCCCGGACAGGGCCATGGTGGCGTAGGTGGAATATTTTTGTTTTTAATCTCCAACTCTCTGCTAAATATGTCAGTTGCTAGGGGAACGGAAGGCCATAATCGCCGGCCGGAATTGAATATTTTCGTAAAACTTATTCTGATGTGACATGTACATAATTGGGATAATGCACAAACGAATAGAATACCAACGTTGAGCTGATGTTTGATAAATGACAGTCATTAATCAGGGCGGAGGAGGTATGGGCCATGGTTGCGTGGCGATGGTTTTACGTTGTTCGCTTTGCATTTGCGACAATCCATCGATGGGATGTTAATTTAATACTTTTTATCTTTCATGGATTGGATTCGTTTGATTTATTATTGGAAATCAATCTAGCTGTCAGCGACGGCGGATGGTGCTTTCCACCGGATTAGCTGTCCTCTCTGGCGACACAAGGACGAAGATAAAAATTTGTTTATTTTTGGCATTTTCAGTCTAGTCGTTCAGTTTGTTTATTATATTCGTTTGTTAGATGTGTGTGTTACGAGTATGTATCGTGATTGACACAGCCATTTGGGGCAGAAGTTCGTTTGCAATTATATGGAAGAGTACATACTCGTACTCGTAGGCCGAGGGAAGAATTGCTTTGTGTAATTTGTACAATAATATGTTTTTTTCTTTGTGTTTTTCTGCCGTTGGGACAATTTTGTTTGTTGTAAGGTATCCATTTTCCGGGCGATGGGTATATAATTTACGAAGGAAGGACAGACAGAGTGCCAGAGTTCTACAATAGAAGCAAAATCGATCGATCAAAAGATTTTTACTTTTATTGAAAAACTTTCAGAAACGCAGGTTTCTATGTCAACGCCTAGTAGACCACGAGGAACCATAGCGTGACGTGGGGAAACAAAGGTGATAGATATGAGATAGTGAACCACATCTATGGCTACAAAGGATATTCCTTTGTTTTTTAGGTCAAAACGTACATGTGTACGAGTATGTCTATCTAGGTATGGAACCAATTTGAATTGGGATGAAATGTTCCAAAAATTTGACTTCTTGTTGTGCGCATTTTGGTTAACAGTGACTTTGCTACGGTTTGGGATGGGACTGGGTTTTATTCAATAAACATCTCCAGTTTTTTTTTAAGTGCCCTTAAAATATTTGCACACAGCGCGGGCGAAGGAAAATCAGGGAGGATGGAAAGAGAGGTACCGGTGAACGCTGGTTTTGAATGTTTGAAGGTTATAATGACTAGGAAGTAAAGAGCTCGGTAGGGCATTCCCATAAGCGAGTTGTATGGCTTAGGAATCACGATATTTCAGAGTATGTCCGAAAGTGGGCTTGAGGGTATACTGATGTGCATTCATAGCAAGATAGGTGTTACGGTTAAAAATTTGAAATAGTGGAATGATAGTGGTAATTTCAGTGGAGCACTGGTGGTGAAAATAGCGATACAACAAGGTGAGACATCAGACATTACGCCGGTGTTCGAGGGTGTCGAATGACTGTGTAATACTGACATCACCTATGAGTTTTATTGCAAGGTTTTGGATCCCATCCAGAAAGTGCAAAGAGGTCTTAGGAGCACCTGCCAGACGTGAGCATTGTACTCCAATTTGAGGCGGATAAACGCCTTTTATATTGAAGACAGGTCAGAGGAGGTGAAATATTTCTTAAATCGCTTGAGGAAAACTACACATTTCGCAGCATTTTTGACGACACCGAATATGTGGTCACTCCAGCGTAAGCTGACACTGACGCACAAGCCAAGAATGGACAGTTTGGCGATGCAAGTAACGTTCGTGGATAATGGCTGGGTGTTTAAATTTCGCTTTAACGACAGCAGACAGCATTGTGTTTTGGAAGCATAAATTCCACTCTGTTGATAGTTCCCCAATTGGTTATGCTGTTGATATCGGAATTTAATGAGCTTAACACACGCTGACGTTCCCGTTCTGCAGCCGAAGAACAGGGCCGTGAGTCCGGGAACGAATATGAAAAGCAGAGAGTACTGTCATCAGCAAAGGAATATATTGGATTAGAAGTAGCAGACGAGAGATCGCTGATGAAAATCAAAAAGAGTGTCGGAGACAGAACAGAGCCCTGGGGCACACCAGCATTTATTTTGTGAACATCAGACAGGAAACCGTCTAAGACAACTAATGTTCCGAAAGGTAGTTTCTAATCCATTGGAAAAGAGAGTCATCGATCCCAAATGCATGCATTTTCAACAAAGCCTGATGCCAAACTCTGTCAAATGCCTTAGAAATATCAAGTGCAACTACCTTGCTTTCGCCACTTGTCGGTGAGACATGCCATCAAATCATCAGTGGACCTGTTGCTACCTGTTTCGAGATATTTCATTAGCTGACGGTTTATCAGCGCTTCCATGACCATGGAAAGAAGGGACGCAAGTACAATGTGGCTGTAGGAGGGAAGAGAAGAAGATTCGCCTTTTTTTGGGGACGGGCTGGACAAATGCTGTTTTCCATCTGCTCGCAAAGAGTCCTAAAGAGTAGGATTGATGAAAAAGCTTACGCAGTGGTTTTGCCAGCGAGGAAGAACACCTCTTCAGAAAAAGGGGAGATATACCATCTGGACCAGCGGCTTTATGTATGTTGAGGTCTTTAAGTACTCTTGCTACTACACGAGTGCGAAAGTAGATTCGTCCCCTTGAAGATTCAGCGCACTCAAGTGTAGGAAGTGTTGGGCTACTTTCTTCGCTTTTCCTCTGTTGGGTTGGTCTTGAAGGAGCGAAAAAACATTTCTCTAACCCTGACAGCCTCTTTACAGCTCGAGTCGTACCATGTCTTTTCTTTTGGTTTGATACTCTTCATCCGATGAGGGATAAAGGATCTCATTCCAAAGAGAATGGTGTTTGTGATCATATCAGCAGCGGCATCCACGTCGTTATCTAGGAAACATAACAACCAGTTAAAGTTCCTAAAGAAGCTGTTGAGTCCGCTCCGATTGGCTTTCTCATATTGCCATACGGTTCCTTTAGGAATTATTGCTCTAACTGTGTGGTCGGTGTACGAGAAATTAGCTGATATGACACAATGTTCCAACGAACCTTGATGGAGAGCACCTCAAGGGTGTATTTATCAGGGTGAGAGGCTAAAACAAGTCCACGGTGTTGGTGGTATGACTATTAACGTCTGGTATTTGCGTGGGCTCATTTACGCATTACAAGGTGGTGGAGAACTAATGTGTAGTGTTCTTCTTCTATCTCTTATCTCACTCTGCCTATCCTAGACATCTCATTTTACGCGCATCAACTCATTCGAGGAAGCTTCTATTTAAAACGACAAAAGATGTACTCCTCCGCCTTTGCTGACATCTATCGACGTAATTGCCTTCTTAGGCATTTGACAGGGATAAATCTTCGTTTGATTTCCGATCTCATTAACATTGTCCAATTCGCCGGTATTGTGGGTCTCTTTTTTGTCGACAGAATGTATTATACATGGTCTTGCCCTCATATTAACCCATCTTCGCCGTTTGCGCCTCAATATTCGCGAAAGCGCCACTGACATCTCACTGCTTTCTTTCGATCATGTCAATATCATCGGCGTATACGAGTAATTGGACAGACTTTTGAAAGATTGTGTTGGCATGTGAGTTTTGCACTATTCTTTCAAGAATGATGTTCAAGAAATCGCATAGCAGGGCATCGCCTTGTGAAAATCCTCTTTTGACATCAAAGGTCTCGGTGAGTTTTTTTTACGGACCTTGATGGAGCAGCGTGCATTGTCAATCGCCATCCCTCACAAACAGACGAGCTAGACATTGCTCTGTATAGCTAGACATTGCTCTGTATAGCTCGTCTCTATAGATGTTGTTGTACGCAGCCTTAAAATCGATGAGTAGGGGGTGTGTTTCGATTTGGAGCTCATGGGTTTTTTTCCAAGATCTGCCGTAGTGTGAATGTTTGGTCGATGGTGGATTTTTTGGCCTAAAGCTACCTGATATGGCCCAATCACGTTGTTGACGAATGGCTTCGGGCGTTCACACGACACGGCAGATAAGATCTTGTAGGCGATGTTAACAACACCGATGCCCCTTTTTTGTGGATCGCACAACCAATGCTGAGGTTCCATTCAACAAATGAGTTGCTGTATGCTCCTTGCCAAGTCACCGCCTGCCACTTTGAAGAGCTCGGTAGTCAGGCCGTCCGCTTCAGCAGCTTTGTTGGACTTAAGCTTAGATATGGCTATCTTCGCTTTATCTCGATTGTGTGAAGGGAATTGTTGGTCTAAATCATCCAGGTTGAAAGGTTTATTCTACCTGTCAGTCGTATTTGGTTCGTCATCGCTGTTATACAGTCTACAGCAATGCTCTTTCTAAATCCGTATCGACTGCGACTCTACTACTGTATTCCCTCCTTAGAGACGAATTTCTGTTCGGGGTTTGTGTGCATGGCACGTTGATTTTACTTTTTAGCCTTAATACGGATTGTTACGAGGCACTCGTTAACATGCCGGAAACTCAAGACTTCTTGTCTTGCAATCAAGTAAACGCTGCTTTTGCCGTCGATAAGAGTCGCCGGAGTAAATTGCGCAGATTTTCATCCTCTTTTGTCGGACCATCCAATCGTATTTCTTGAATGGCGGTAACATCTGCTTTGGAGCATTCCTAACCTAGCAGCAGGGACTAATATTCCACTTTCATATCCGAAGTTTGTTGTTCTTATTTCGTTTGCAGAGGTTGTCAACAGTAGATCGATCCGTATCCGAGGATTGTTTTTGATTCGTAGCCGAGCAGTTATCCTGCGGGGCAGTTCCATTATATACTCGTATCAACTTCATTGTTAAGAAATTGTTACAACTGCATCAGTCAAAGTATTGCCCATCGCTAGCTACAACTTTTTCCCATCTTTCCGGCAGAGCTCGAACACCGTTACGGTAAAAGTGTTCATCTTTGAGGCTATTCACGAATCAAGTCATTTTTGATGTCTTCATGATGTCTCGGAAATATGGCGGGTGGGGTATGACTTCAAATTTTAGCGTTTCCAGGTAGGTTTTAATGGGTTTATCATGCTATAGCATCACTTTTTCGTATATTTTCGTGTCTCGCTCGTATTGTAGCCGTCTTTCGCGCAGTGCTCGCCTCAATCGCATCAATTGAAGTTAATACGGTTCCCCAGTGATGGTTTCTTTGGGTTTATACAGTTCAGGCCGACCTGGTCCCACCAAATACTTCACAGCGTGAATATTCGGCCGATCTGACGACGTAGAAGAATGACTTCTGACTTTTTTCTCTTTGAATTTCTGTAATGAATCCATTTTTCATCACCCGTCACGATGCGATGAAGAAAAACTTACCTTTTCTGGTATTGCAGCAATCGTTCACAGGCGAAAAAATGACGCGAAAAAATCAACGTCCCAACGTCAACTCAAGTTCCTTATTTTTGAATCATTCCCAATCCATGCAATCACTGGAAAATGGTTTGGCGAGTAACTCCGAAGCAAGCTCTTCTTGGTACTGATCCTCATCGAGCAATGCCTCCAATTCTGCGTCAACATCGAACTCACCGTCTTTGAAGCGATGGAAACAATCACGGTACGTTGTTTCACTTAGAGCAGCATCTCCGTAAACTTTTTGGAGCTCTTGATTCGCCGCCCATTTTCTTCGAATAGCGCAGCCCTTGGTCCATCAAGGGCTCATCTGCCCTCTGCATCTCTTTTCCAAGACCCTGACTTAGTCTCGGAAATCATTACCGGCCTGAGCTCCAAATATGTCGGAGCACCCCGGTCTTATTTGGTTGGTTCTGTGATTTTACTTCCATGTGGGGAATTCATCCGCTGTCCCGTTTATAGTGCGGCTATTTCTGTTGGCAAGTCGAGTACGGATGGACATTGAACAAAAACCCGATGGTTATCACTTGAAGCACAGTTGATGTGTAGAAAGAGTTCCAACGTTTCGCATCGCTATGTTGACACCTCTCGGTCCCTATCCTATATCTTCAGCAGCCAACTATTTTTGTGCGGCTCAGGATGGTTCAAGCGCCATCATAATCATCATTTTGCGATCAGATACAGGAAGAGAACTCCATCGATAACCACACATTTTTTGAGTGCCTAGTACAATACAATCTTCTACTCAAACATAATAATTTTTCAATATCGGATTAAAGGTTTTGCATCAGTCTTTCTACATGGAACGTGTTCAAAATGAATGTGAGGGCATAGTGGCGTGCAGGGGCACATATTACATTTCTTATTTCCCCTTCTATTCATCTTCAGAGACTTATCCTTACCCTTTAGGTTGTTTTACAACAAAGTCGTTTCTGCCTGCAACCACCAAGGATACACAAAAACGGAACACAAATGAAACAAACCTAAATTCCTTAAAGTTATATTAAATATCTGTGCTCTGAACCAAGGTTTATTTGATTTTGCAGACGAGATATTCGGTTCATTTGTCTTCTGTCTAAAAGGCAAAATAGCAATAAGGCAAAATTTTAAACTTTTACTTGACATTATAATCCTATTTGGTATTCATTAAACCAATTGCGCCACGCTCAGATAGGTAAAAAGTTCGCGCTGCCAAAATTGAAATTAAATTAACATCTCCCAACAGATGTTGCTCAGGGTATAATGAGATGCGACAATTTAACATCGTGTACCTACCTTTATTTAGGCAGCCAAAGTTCCAAGGTTGTTTAAGAAAAATACAAAAAAAAATGAAATCGAAACAAAGACTGGGGCTCGTGGCATGAAAGCGACGGGTAAATGAAAAGCTTTTTGATGATATCAACTGGATACAGATAATCCGGAGCAGATGTTGTTTGAGTGAAGGTGACACACAAAGGGTAGGTGTATACAATTTTTTTTTGAATTGTCCTCCCTACCGACTGGAGTCGTGTCGTTTGGAAAGTGTTAAATGATTAGCCTTCCGGACTCCTGTGCCAGTGAATAATTTTGGTCCAGTTATAAAGGTTATCTCCGGGTATGGTGAACACTTGAAATCAAAAAAACACCTGTCCTCGTAACAATGGAAAGGTAATTAGGGATTCAAAACTTTAAATGAACTGACACTGTACGGTTTTCTTGAACACGCTCAAGGTCAATTTTGAGGAGAAAAAGTGTTTTCCTCCGGATTAGGAAAATGCTATTGCGGGAAAGAATAAAAGTCATTCCCGGTGGCTTCAAGAGAATATCTTGCAAAGCAACGGGCTTAGATTAATGCCTTGCTCTACGTCAACGAATGACTTCAGTAAATCGCGCTATCCATTCCTTATAAGATCTCTGAGAACTGTGTCGGACGCTTTGTCCAAATGAATGAAAATGATGTGCAGATATGTCAAAGAGTCGTGAGGCTTCTCTACTATTATCTGAACCTCCCACAAGGATGCATTGACTGGCATGAAGTCTAATCATATCACGCTGTTGACTTCTTCGAACTTCAGTATATTTTCATATTATCTGACATTTGTTTCATCGATTGTTAGTTGTTTCAATTTCCCGTGACGACTTTGCCTCTATAGGATGGTTTTTGGCCGTCACCTTGTCGTAGTGAATGGATAAGCTGCGGGTTGATCTGAATTTCTCAATCATACTAGTCTTTATATAATCGAAGCACAACAACTCCCCCCTTTCCCCATTGTACCGCCCAACTGTGAATGCAAAAAACGTCGCTCGTGCGATTCTACCGCTCGTAGGATCTGAATGGCAGAGCGCTATCGGTAGAACTCCGAATAATAAGTAACCTACGGCTTCATTTCAGTCTTATTTTCACCGTCTTTTCATGGCAACTCCTGGGACTCTCATATAAATAACAACAACAACGACAACAACGCTACAAATCCGGACGAATGACATTCAAAAGGAAAATCTTCTGTCTGGGTTATGTGGGCTTTTCGAAACCGGCATAAGAAGATGATGAAAACCGGCAAGATATATTGGGGAGGAGAACTCCTTAGGGATAATTACAACTCCAAGGCGTATTATGAATCCGTACTATGACTCAGCACATACATTGTGCTGACTTCGAGGAGGGTTTTTCACGATACATCGTCGAAATCTACTCATTAACCCTACTCGATTCCTGTGCTGGGCTCAAGGAGTGTTTACAGATGTAAAACCATAAATGCACTGCTAAAAGCCTTCTCGGTCGCAACGCTGTTGGTGTACGGAGACGTAGTAGGGATTCATAATACATAACTCCGAGACCAGCCACTTCGATAGCATGCGATCCAAAAACGAATTTATGGCTCCATGCACATTGTCGGATAGGACAGAAAAACACCTTCGAGACCATGTCTCGCAGTGCAGCCACAGATCTTGATGGAGTATACTGATGTTTCAAGAATTCGAACAGTCATGACTGCGCAACTCCTCACGCAAACACTAGGATAGAGACAGTGACTCGATAAAATTGATCCCCACGGTCATGATGCAAACTAAAGCAAATTTATCAGCACTACTTGGTTGTGCCTAGACAGCAGTCTAATCCATCTACGCCTGAACGACGAACTATAATTATCCAATCCTCTGTTTCTCACTCCGCACGTTGACGAGGTGGGAGAAGTGGTTATTGAGTTCAATAAGACAGGCGCGACTGAGGGAACACCTACTTCAGGTGGAAAGGCCAATGCTCCTGACAAGAATGCATCACCTAAGGTTTCTGTTCGATAACTACGGTAGATTTACAGCCCAAGATTAGAGCAACTATTTTTCGCTTCAGCATGCGTCTGTTGCAGAGTGTTCGAAAAGAGGGAGTCTTACAGATGCTTCCCTTGCAACAATAATTGAATCTCTTAAGAAGCTTAAACACGAAATCCGAACTATAGGTCCTAAGACTATGGAGAATTGCCTATAGGCAGCTCATGACTGACGTTACCACTTCATCTGTAAGGGTAAACCCAACATCGCATCGGTTGGGCAAATGAACTACATGCGATTTATGTTATCACATGACCCTGCAGAAAGTTGACGGAATATGATCCAATTCCACCGTAGAGACCGACTCTGGAACTGTTGTATACTTCCCCATGTACAAGGTTGGGAATGCCACTGAGGATAGACTTACGAGTACGGTGAACTCGTTACTTATGCTCTGATTGCTTATTGCTGTTTCAACCCAAAAGCTTTAAGAGCAAACCGCTCAACAACAAAGGATTATCTCAGCCTCAGGACGTTGAAAGACTATAATTACGTTGATGATAGATTCGTTATCGCAGCTAGAAATGGGTATCAAACACTCACTCCGTTGTTAATAACATGACTACAACGTTTGGTGGACAGCTTCAAATAGATCTAACAACTTAAAACTGTTGGCCAAGATGCAATGTGCAGCATTCCATTATATTAAAGGTGCTCTCAAGTCTAGCCCCATAGATGGCCTTGAGGACTGGCTGCACATTCATGCAAGATATTCAAGAAACTCCTGTAAAAAATACTGTTCACCTCACCTCTCATGTGACCTAAGCTAATTAGTTTGCTGGAAATATACCAAAGATGATGATTCCGCTTAACAAGCATATTACCAGTGGGAAACACGAAAACCGACTATACTGTCTCAAGAGCTGTCTTGGATTTAGAACGTGCAAACAGTATGTTTGGCTCGAATTTGGGCAATGATGTAGAAGAAGGTTTACACTCAGTGAGACCATATCTTTGGGAATGAAAAGCTTCCGCAGTAGTTTTCAAGCAGAGGTTTTTGCTAAATACGATGCCACAAATAGGCAGGAGTACTACGTAGATAGTACGTCGCCAAATATGCACTGGGATGTACGCAAGTCACTCCAAGAATAGTGACACGAACGATTAGGGTCAAAAGTCACTATTTCATTTAAAAACGAGATGAGCTTGGCAGACCTGGAACAGCACAAACTATATTTCCAGCAATACCTACAACTATCGTAGTATTTCACTACAAAATATTTATCACGCATAACAGGCTTCACATAGAGCATTGCCGTAACCTTTTCCACCCTGACAGCAGAGCGGAATTTTTCGCTGGAATTTTTCGTAAAGTATGTAGTAGAAAACTGAATGTTATAATGAGAGGACCACAACTCTGGAAGAATCTGTGAAGGCTGGAGATTGATAAACAACGCATTGAACAAAACCTTCACTTCACTTCCAATTCCGACTCTTTCAAACCCGTCCAACTACATTGTTAAGTTCTTCTGAAGAACACTTCCAGTTCTCACGAACGAAAGAATTCGTCCCGTTTTCATAAAAGCAATCTTTCCCATAGTCTTACCATACATTGCACCCACTTTCAATACAATCTTGTCTACGGGGATATTTCCTTATGAATGAAAATTAGTCAACATATTACCGGTCCTAATAATAAAGATTTCGGACCCATATCTGTATTCCCATTCATGTCTATGGCATTCGAAAGGATCATCCAGAAACAAATGAATGATTATGTAAACGAAAGAAACTTCTTGTCCTCCAAACAACTTGGTTTCCGTGCTAAACACAGTTGCATGTCAGCTATTTTTGATGTGACAGGAGATGTTCGCCAGGCCCTGGACACAGATCATGTTGCCTTTTTGATCTTTTAAAAGCTTTTGATATGGCAAAGTATTCAACTTTTGTTGTACAGATTCTCTGACTTTGGCAAAGAAAACAAAACGGTCGAAGTATCAAACAAAATGTTTAATTTTCTTCCGATCACAAGAGGGGTTCCACAAGATTCAATCTGAGGACCTCTCCTTTTTTGCTTGTCTTCCAACGAACATCCCACTTTGATAAGAACACCAGATATTTAAATTTCTGCTGACTAGTAGTCCGCAGGGACTCATAGAACACTGTGCCAATAAAATAAACAAGGACTTGGAAGATATATCCCTTTGGTCAAACAGAAATGGACTGTTCGAAAAAACTCATTAAAGTCCAGACGCCAATTTCCTATTTTCCTAAACTTAAGAGTTATCATCGATTATGTTAAAATGGCTAATAACCTAGGTCCTCAACTTGGGATTCTCACATTAATGATAGCTTGGGTACAGCATATGGTGTTCTTCGCACATTACGGGTCTCGCAGCGCTCTATTCATCATTTTATCTAAACTTATAGACGATTTGAGGTGTATTGCGATTGCCATGCTCTTAGTCGAAGAAAGCTTAGTGTTGCCTTCAACAACACTGCACGCTATATATGTGTACGGGTTGAGTAGGCTAGGCCGTGTCTCCAGTTTTGTCAGGCAATTTTATAACTTCACTCTCGACCATATTGCTTTTCAACATTATCCAGAAGCGGAAACCTAGCAGCCTTTTCGAACGACTATGCTTTGGATTCTCAAACAGATCTCTGAAACTAATATATATATGCATTACTCTTGCATTACTTCTGAACGACAGTTCTTCGACAACGCCATCCGCTTAGCATTTCAGGGAAGGACATTTAGAGAGGGAGAAAAGAGAGGAATCCATGTACATTGGTTTTAAATGTTTGTAAGCTATAATGGCCAGGAAATACAGAGATCGGCAGGGCATTGCATAAGCGAGTTGTAGAATGGCTTAGGAACGAATCATGATATATTAGAGTACGTTCGAAAATGGGCTTGAGGGTATACTGATGAGCATTCATAGCGAGACGGGTGTTACGGTTGAAGGTTTGAAGGGGCGGAATGCTACAGGCGGGCACTGGTAGTGGAAATAGCCACAAAACAAAGTGAGACACGAGACATTTCGTCGATGTTCGAGGGTGTTCATTGACTTTGTGATATTAGCATCACCTACGAGTACGGTTTTGAATCCTATCTAGCAGGTGTAGGCATGATTTAGGCGCACCTAACCAGATGTGGGCATTGTACTCCAAATTCGGGCCGAGGAATGCCTTATATATTGAGGCTAGCTCAGAAGGTGAAAAGTATTTCTTACATCGCTTGAGGAAATGTAGACATTGCAGCGAATGTGTGGTCACTCCAACGTAGGTTGTCATTGACACACATACCGAGAATAGAAGGTTTTTCGGTTTCGACGATGTAAGTGCCATTCATGGATAATGACAGCAGATAGCATTGAGTTTTGGGAGCGCGAGTCCGAGAGTCTTCAGCAGAGGAATATCTTGGATTAGAAGTAGCAAACAAGAGATCGTTGAAGAAAATTATAAAGAGTGTCGGAGACAGAACAGAGCCCTGGGGCACACCAGCATTTATTTTGTGAATATCAATCTTGAAACCATCCAAGACAACTTGAATTGAACGTTCCGAAAGAGAGTTATCGATCCCAAAGCACCCATTTTAGACAAAAGAGCCTGCTGTCAAACTCTGTCAAATGCCTTAGAAATATCAAGTGCAACGATCTTGCTTTCGCCAGATTCAGTACTACGAAAAACGTACTGCTGGTCATTCAGCTGACGATTTATCAGTGTTTCCATGGCCTTGGAAAGGAGGGACGTAAGTGCAATGGGTCTGTAGGAGGAGAGAGAAGAAGATTCGCCTTTTTTAGGGACGGGTTGGACAAATGCTGTTTTCTATCTGCTGGGAAAGAGTCCTAAAGAGTAGGATTGTTGAAAAAGCTTACGCAGCTATTTTGTCATCTCTTGCGAGTTTTTTCTTCGTTGTGCTGCAAACTTAAAAATATTAACTCGTATGCCAGTGCATCGACGTTGCACTTCCTCTATTGTTCGCCACCTGATTATAACTTTCGAGAGCACTCAATGCCTCTATTGTTACCGCACATGATTCAGCTGCCGCTTTCTGCTCCTATTTTTTACAACGCAGCCATTATCGGTTTCGCATGGTTGGAAGGCTTGCCTTCTATTACGTGTCACCATTTAGCGTCTCATCACTCCACCAACTCGTTTCTTTGAAACACCGAGCTGAATGTAAGCACAACTCTAGCATTTTTCATTGAAGTTATTCACATACTTTGCGCTCTTAGTTTATGGTATTCCGAATCCATTTCCGCACATTTGGCGCCCGGGGCTGGACTCTTTCTTCATTTAAGTTGCGACTGAATCTCGTTCACTTACTCGGATTGGCTATAACTGCGATTTTCGGGCTTGAAAGCTGACACACTTCATAAATGTTAATCTGACAATGCCCCCTGCAACTAATACCAATTCAAACTTTTATCAGCTGAGTTTCATTCTGAATGAAACTTCCGAAAAAGGTTAATCATTGTCTCCCAGTGGGAGTTGGTTCAACACCTTTTAGTAAACTGTCCAAGTCTGTAACTATGTAAAACTTTCCCTGAAGGAAGAAGATTAACATCATCATAACGGTTTGTGTGAAATGAATACCCAACTCAAGGCACACCAAACACGTCTCAAGTGCTCGTTTACTACATTCAACATCCAACAATTACCAATAACGTGCCTGTCTCAATATTTCACCATCAATTGTCAACACAAATCGATTGCCACAAATTCTTACACGTTACTTTCTTTCCATTGTACCATCGGTTTTACTCTAGTTTCCTTGAGCATTTATTTTCCAACTGTCACCAGGAGCTAAGCTCCTTAAAGTTCCCTTATTGAATTATTAGCCAAGTGCACCGAGAAGAGCATGGTGTCAAGCGAATAGCTTCATTTATTTCCTTTCCTTCTCCCGGACGACCGTTTTACTTTGGGAAATTGTCAAAAACTTTCAATGGAACATTTAAGTCCTGTCGTCTTTTTTCTGTCAATAATACGACGGATACCTCCCCCGAAAGGAAACCGACGAGGACGCTGCCACCATATCGGCGCGGTGGTGGAACCAACTTTAGAGATGACCTTTCGACACAATTTGTCATGTCCTCTATTCGGGTATTGTGCCATACCCTCCTGCCACGCTGCCGTCCATCCAAAGAAGGAGCGAGCTATCGTTGGGCGTTTTGCTTCTCAGCATGTTACGTAGAATTTATGAGCTAACATTTCTGGCTTTGCACTTTGCACTTCTACTTCTACTTCTACTTGTGATTGTGTTTCCGATCTTCCGCTGATGTTAGTGGGGGTTAATTGCTTGTATCTGCTCCTGTCTGTTGCGGATGAAATGGCAAGGGTTTCTTAAAACACATATCTACTCGTACATATACAAAAATAAATAAAAAATAATAAATGCTCCCACACGAGTAGAAGGGACACATCTAAGAACCCTCCGTGCGAAGGGTGGCTTCTGGTTTGTGGTTCCTTGCTGCGGGTTCCTGGCTGCTGTTTGTTAGATGTTGGAATTTGGGTTATGAGATAATTAAACATCATTTGAAGTGCTACTGACACCGAAGCTGGGCTGGAGCCTGATGCTAAGGGGATGATGCTTCACATATGCTACACAGTTGAATGGAATTAAGCCACGTTTATGGAAGTCGAACAGATGGTGTTGTGAGATTTAGATTTTATGCTATATGCTTTGGGAGAGACGTTCTCTTCTTTTGGGAACAGGATTTTAGCAATTCAGAAAGGAAAAATTGCTGCCGAATGAAATTGGGTAATAGAGCGAAAATTTACAGTCAAACGCGTGGTTTGCTTCGACGTTAGTATTATATGTTACTTTGAACTTTAAATTGACATGCAGGGATATTTGTGGTTTCCTTTTGGATTGGGGTTTCGTTAACATTCCGATTTAATTCTGATCCTTCCAAGATTTGGGGTCGTATGGGCCTCATGCCAGATGAATAATTAGTTCTGAAAGAACAAGCAATTGTGATTTGCGGTCGCTAGCAGATGTCTGGAATGAGTTTGTTTGCCTTGGCTTTTTGACTATGCTTAAGCAGTGTCAATGCCATTAAGTTATAAGCTGATGAGAGGTATTTATATTTGGATTGCTTCCAGACCACCTTCCAAATGTGTAGAGGAGTTAGGTTTTAGCATTTTTTTTGGGATAAAGACAACCATTACCCACACGGAGCTATTTTAAGCTTTTTTTCTTTTTTTTAACGATGAGGCGTTGTCTACTGTCCTTTTTGTGTGCTCCCTTCCATATCGATTGAGATGAATAAATTCAGGAGTTTGTCTGTTAGAACAGACGTGTGTACTCTGGTTCGATTGCGAAATGGATGCGCGTTTGCTTTATTTCGAAATCCGGCCGTTCATCGACCTTTGGGCTATCGAGTAGTTGCCTTTCTTGACCCAGATTGTAGCCAGATACTCGTCCAACGTCAATCAATAGCATTTTTATGGTCGATGACGAAAGTAATTTAATATTGCGATGAGTCTTTGCTCCACGGAAGGCTTGTGACACATTTCTGACCAAGTCTGCATCTCAGTTTTGAAAGAAATGTTTCCAAGTGCATTCGAGTAATACAAATTGCTTGCCACTTATCCTCTGATAGAAGCCGATTGCTGTGCCTACCTTGAATATTACTAAGCATACATGACTAGCTCATACGAGCTGAGACGTATCAACAGTTGAACTCCTTGAACTCTTGCAACACTAGTTGCTTCTGATCTGTTTACTCTTATAACTCTTACGGCTCCTACTAGCTTTGCTTAAGCCTCATGGCCAGTTGTTTTTAGCAATGGGCTTCAACTCTTGTCAGCTAACGAAACTCCACTTAGCTATTATGCGCAGTGTATGTATCATTCGAGTGCTGCCTTCCGATCCACTTACACCTCGACCTTCAATTGTGACGTCTTGACGTCTTCAAGCTTGAGGTTGATAATACCCCTAGGTTGGACAATCCACAGAAATGAGTCGAAATTACAAAGAGGATAAGTCCAGGATTTGGACTCCGAAGACAGCCCTGGCACAAATTTAAAATTTCCATTGTCACTGAAGGGAATGACGCCGACGAGTGGAATAGTTTTTCACGCCATCTTGCGTTCACTTACACACCCAAATATCCAATTGAGGCTCCCATTAACCTTGAAGACTCATACGAAACGCTCCTACTAGAGCATGTGAAGATACCATCTCGGAAGTGAGATGATTTTCCCTGTAGTGAACAGTTCCCAAGAATTGGATGAGCGCAAGACTGAGGAAGAGGATGAACGTATTCGAAAGTGGCAAGAGAATGCGTCACTGTGGAGAATTTCATGAAATGGAAAATGGAATTCGAGGGCAGCACAGGAATTCAAAGAAACAAGAAAAAAGGTTTAAGCGAAGGAAGCAGACTCACTATAGTCTCACTGAGTCCGACATGAAGTTTCTCCTTGAGGCTGGTGACTCCATTGACAATGTTGAGACACTTTTTCGGAGTACTGGCGATTTGGATCTAGGCGATGGCCCCTACGACTATGATGAGGTCACTAAAGTTTATGTGTCATGAAAAGGAAGCCTGTAAGTACCCTTTGTGGACTATCTTTACCCTTTTTCTTGTCAGAGCAGAGCACTCACACGTAGTCTCTGGTTTTTAACGTAAACACCTGTCGGGTAGACTTAAGTTTACGGGATACCTCTCCGTCAATCCATTGATACCAATTCGGAACTGTGTTGGACACAAAAGTTCCACCCTTGTATGAGTCGAGGACGGCCTAAAACCTCTTACTGCTCTTAGGCTCACAGCACCCAATACATATTGCAACTCTACATTGGGTCAAAGACACTTCCCGAGATTTTGGGTTTAAACCACAGCCACCATGATGCTCCCACAAAGCGGCTTACTTCTAACAAGTCAGGCTCGGACCGAGATGGGGGCTCTTGACTGCCATGGAACCGTGATTTTAGGCCTTGTAGGGGCTACCGGTGGTCCTGTCACCAACAGGGCCTATGACCGGCAACTTCTAACTGGTCAAATCGTAGCAATCTTCGGTGGCGTCATCTGAATATGTTTACGATAAGACAAGTACTTTGCTTTGCCCGCGCTTTTTATTAGACAACGTCATTAATGGGCGAAGCCTTGATAATAGGGCGGGGCATAGAGCCCTCGGACAATTTAACTCCTTGTAAGTTCCTTTTCATAGAATTTCGCAGTATTTAGTAATGAGTGGCTCCAGTATCAGCACCCACCACGTCAACGCCGGGTACCCACAACGTGATGAGAGCATAAACCGGAAACCTCAGAGTAATAGTGCTCCGCGGTGTCGTCATCACATTCACAGAAAGCATCACAGGATGTTGTATAAATTATGCCCTGCACATTTAAGTACTTAGCGAAAGTGTAGTGTCCGTCAGGAATCCAGTAATCAACCTGCAGTCCTTAGTACTGAAGGACAGCAGGAAGGCCGCTGACATCTTAGACACGTCGGAAGGCTTTCGTTTGGTCTTCCGACAGCCTAGAGTGTCATGCCATCTGCAGTAATGCTCGTATGAAACCCAACTGTCAATGGAAACACTAATCGAGCACACAGTCAGACCTAATACAGGTTCGGATCCAATTTAATTGAAAGTCGTAAGAGACTTCAGCAAGGCTCTAAGCGCAGCTTGGCTATCGCTACAGATGCAAATACTTTGCTCCCTCCACCGATTCTTCGCAATATAGTTTGTTGTCATCAGGATAGCGTATATCTCCTCTTGGAAGATAGCGACAAGATTTCCTAACGAGTAGTGACATCGTCCTCCAGAAAGACACCAGCGCGGCATCATAAGCCGGTTTTGAAGCCATCCGTCAAAATTCTGCGTCAAATTCTATCCGAAAGCAGTCTTGGGCACAAGGAAAGTCAATTTCGTATTTTTTTCTGCAGCAGGAGTTCTGGTGTCATTGCATCAGATGGCATGTGCATCAGACCAGACTCAAAAGATAGTCGGCTCGCGAGGTTACTAAAGCTCCAATGCGTGTTGTATCAAAGACCACTTCTTTTTAAACGGAAGATGGCTTTGGGAATGCAGCCCATTATATGAATATCCAGGGAAGGGAAATCCAGCAATGCGTCTAGAGCAGAGCCAGGTGTGCATGCAGTCAAGAAAGACCGTTCTTTGTAGTCTGGTAAAAGCAGCAATGACGTATTTTCGTGAGAGATTATTTCACCAAACAACCGACGCATAGGACAGGCCCCATGCCTGTACTCCGCGTTGTTTAGCCGGGTTACGTATGTCGTCAACAAAATTTACGTCGAAAGCACACTCGATGAAAATGTTCCTTCTTGCTGAGAGCACCTTCAATCCTGCCTTTTAGACAGAGGACACATTCTCGAAGCAGTTTTGAGCAAGACTTATAGGTCTGAAGCTCTGGGCTAGCGTGTAGTCCTTTTTTCGGATTTTCAGTATAAACGCTACCCTCACGCCAAAGCTTCGATATGTATGCCAGTGCCAGGTTAGCAGTGAGGATTCTCTTCAGAGTTACCATAAAGAAGAAATTATAATTTCGATAATACGAGTATACCCTTCCGAAAGGGTGGTGTCCAACCAGCAGATGAAGTGGTGATAGGCAGGTTGTTGCTTTGGTCGACTTAAGGGGAATCATCAAAGTAACATGCTTTCACGGATGTGTTTTAGGAGTGATAATATTATTTCCTTTTGTCTCTCTTCGAGATAAGACTCGGATTCACATACCCTCTCTACTATTATAGATAATGGAGGAGCTTGTGTATGCGGTAAAACGATCGACATTTTTGGACATTTTAATGAGGACAGCGATCTGATCTTTGCGGGAGAATGAGGTACAAATACGGACGTGCGTTTGGTTATACATTTCTGACATTACAGAGCTCAAAAATACGAAGAGAGTCTTCTAAGGCTTTCACAGGGTGTTGTCTAGAGTAACGACCATCGGCTTTTTTAGCTACTCGGTAGACGGTTCTGCTGTCGCTTCTACTTCATGCTTCATCTGCTCCTGCAGCCAGAGTGCTGGTGTTTATAAATGTACAGGGTACAGTAACATGAGATTATCCTATAACTAGGGCTGTCCTAATTTTGTGTCTCAGAGCCTTAAGCATCTCGACTAGCCTCCAAGAATATTCAGGAACTCTTGACATCTTCAGAAAAATGAACTTAACAACATTCTAATGTTTTTGGATGGTTGGAGGTGCTGAGCTGTAGATTACTTCCACTCCTTGCAGGAGAAGTTCCCTGCGACGTTCTTAATTCGGTCAGTGTTCTACATGGTTGGACGTAATTTAAGCGTGGCTACCATATGATGGCTCTAATGTGCTATCCCCACGTTTTCCATGCGTTGGTTTCGGACGTCCATCAGATGACACCAAGTTGATTGTGAGTGAGTCTCATCTCATCCCTTATAGGAACCTGATTGCCGACGCCTACTCGTATGTTCAGATTTGTTGTCAAGCTGACCGCGTCTTCGTTATAGGCTGCCATGTTGATGGCTCTTCCTGGGCATAAAAGTTGTCTTTTTCGTCAGACGCATGCGAGTGTGATATGACATGAATCTTGCTGAAAGGATTCTTTCGCCACCATAATAAAGCGAACTAATCTCACTGAAATATAATATAAAGGATGTTTCAGCAAGAGGTGTAGGTGTAGTGACAGATGTCATGTATACCATGGAACGCTACATAGTGAAAGAAGAACTCCAAATTTTTGAATTTTATTACGAAAATTCACGTTCAATCGCGGCAACGATGCCTTCCTAGACATGTGAGCGCGATATAATCAAAAAAGTCCAAGAAACGGGCTCAGTACAAGATGTGAAGATGTCAAAATGTGTCCCCTTGGACATTCAATAGAAAACATCGCCACAGTAAAGAAAAGTGTTTAAAACTACCCAAACACCTCCATTCGTCACAGCCACATTGCACCGAATTTTGACGAAAGATTTGGCTCTCCATGGGCACAAGATCCAATTATTGCAAGAACTGAAGCCGGCCGAACACCAGTAGCGGATTGGGTCGTGGAAAACATGCATGCTGACATTGATTTTTGCAAGAAAATCGTGTTTTCAGATGAGGCCCGTTTCCACATTGGCGGCTACGTTAGTAAGCAAAATTGCCACATCTGGGATGCAGAACGAGTAAATGTTTGGTGCGGTTTATAGACAGGAGGTGTCATGAGGCCGAAAAAGCCATTATCCTATAGAGCTCGCTACCGAGAAGTGATAAACAATTTTTTGTGGCCGAAACCCAATAATATCGATGCGAACGACTTCTACTTTCAACAGGATGGTGCTATGTGTCATACAAGTCGCGAAGCAATCGAGTTATTGCGCACAAAGTATACGGGCCGCGTAATTTGACAAATTAGGGGTCAAGATCGTGCGATCTGATACTACTCCAACCACCCGCATATAATTCCAACTATGACAGCGAACATTGAAGCCGCCATCGCCAAGATAGGGCGCCAAATAATGTGAAAGAGAGAGAGAGAGAAAATATCGAGAAAAGGATGAGGGTCTGCAAGCAGAGCAGAGTACGGCGCATGTGTCTACACATTTTATTCTATCCTTGCGTGTAATGTTGTCTGCTTCTGGATATAGTTCTTGGATGCGGCCTAAATTCCATTTCACTAGCGAAAGTCGTTCATCATTCAAAAAAACTAGGCCCCCTACTTTCAGCTGGATTTGTGGCTTCAACCATTTTGGGCGTTGTTGCAGCCGAGCTACTCGTAAGTACTCCACTTGCCACTGCTTCCAAGAGGTTTGTAGGTGTGCTTCAACTGTCTTCCACTTGTCGATGTGTCCTGAATAAGGTCGTTCCTATTAGGAAGTGTGCAGGACTAAGAGGTTTGAAGTCGTCGGGGTCCTCGGTTAAGGGGCACAGAGGCCTCGAATTTAAACACTCTTCGATCTGCGTCAAAAACGTGGTGAGCTTCTCAAAGGCAAGTATGCCGTTACCGACAATCCGTTTTAAGTGGGGGATGTCTGCTACTGTGATGTCTGCAATCTCCTTCCAGTCATGGATCGCGCCTTTCATCAGACGACGCAGTTCTGTATCTGCTCCAGCGAAATTAGTTCCGCAGTTGCTATAAATTTGACTGCAGACTCCTCGTTTCGACGTAAATCTTCTAAATGCTGCTAAGAAGGCTTGGGTTGTTAGGTCGCTTACCGCTTACCGTCGCTGTCACTGATGTGCTGTTTGACTCCGAAACCTGTAGCATATCGTACAAGTGTTTGTGCTTCTTCACAGCTCTTTTGATTTGGAATATCCAATATCTATGTCGAATGACCTTCCGTGAGAATCGCGAATGATGAGTTTAGTGAAATGATGTGTGTGCTCCAAAATTATCGGGTGCTCTTGGTCATAAGGAATGCCTACACGAAGAACTCCTTCTCCGTCAACGAATGGGTTTATGGATCCCATACCCTTGAAATTCGTGTCTTCGGCAAACATTTCATATTGGGCAGAGCGCGCAACTATTTTTGCAGCGTTGCCCAATTCGTTGGGTAAAAAACATCCGAAATGACGGTTGATGAAGCATTTACACCAGGCTGCTACCCGGACAAGTCGAGATAAGTTCGATGATCGATGGATCAGTGAAGTGAAGTGAACTTGAACCTTCCTTTCACCTTCCTCTGTCGAGAGACTTGCTGGCTGTGCTGGCAAATCGAAGATCCAAGTTGATCGCAGTCTCTCACCATTCCATTTGCAATCCCCTTTTTCGATTTGAATACTCTGAGCCCCTTACTCTGTTCACAACTCATTTATTCACTTTCAATAAAATCCCATAATACGGCTGATCGACTCGTTATGAAGTCCATAGCCTAGTTCAACTTTTAATTGAAGGTAATCAGAAGTACATTTCACTGCCTTACACTTTGAAATTATGGCAAACGACCAGGCAAACCTGTCAACACAGCAATCCCAGAAATAGCCATTAAACAAAGATAAATCAATATGAGCCTGTTCATCAGATTTGTCGCCAAATCTGAAAGGACCTTTTGCTTCAAGCAGAAGAGAGAGAGAGAGAGAGAGAATGAGGCTTGCTCGCTTCTCTGAATACACATTAATCTTCGAACCAATAACATTAATTTAAAGAGCTAACGACAAAAGTCATAAAGCATTCCAATTAACTGTCAAATTGACAAATCGAAATCCCTTGGCTCATTCAGTGTTGCCGCGCGGCGCTATTTACGGCTCCACAAAACCCAATAAAGTGCCAGAGCACGCGCCATAGTAATGTCTATGAAACGCTATCGCCACCCCCGTTGTTGTATTCCTAGTCCCCATCATCGGCATCATCGACATTGGAGTCGTTCACGGAGGGCAACTTCGTCACAAGTAACTGAATCTGTAGGAACTTTTAAGTACATTAATCATCCGCTTGTTAATAACACGCGGACTCATTCGGTCTGACTGAGTTCGAGAACTGAGCTACGAGTAAATCGAAGGCACTACTTTTTGGTCAGATGGATTCTTTCACTTTCAACCCCTGTGTACTTGATTTGTATTTGCAACAGCAACTGCTATAGCCACTTGTGTGGTTGATTCCGGTTCACGATTTGTGTGCGAAGAACTGCAACAGAAAAGTTTACGCTCTTTCATTGCGAGTCGAGGAAAGCCTGATGGTTGCTTAGAAAGACTTCCGTCTGTACTGCGATGCTCCAGTCATGGAACGTATTTAATTAACAGCTTCGGATTGAACACTTAATTGGGGGTTGAAGGTAGAATGGTTTAGGGTGTTTGCCAAACACACGTTCGCTTTTTAATTGAAAAGCTCATAACTCTTCGAGGCCCGATTTTCTTCGTGGATGCCATCACGTACAATTAAACCGCATCCACAAGGAGCAGTTTAAATTCGATCAGAGGAGGGAACAGTTGATTTTCTAAGGAATTTTGATGTCCTAAGGTTTTCGCAGAGGAGTTTCCAGCCTGAGGAAATCCTAAATCACTTTTTTTTGGGTTCAGAAGGTACAGAAGGGTGTGCTTTCGATGAAACGGATCCCTAGTTTTGATATGGTTCTCCACACGACGGTTGTGGTAATGACAAGTTTTTTAACTTTTCATCCCCTCTTATCTGTGTGAATTTGAAGGGCCTTATTCTTCTGCACGTGAGCTTTTAATAGAAGCATCCGTTGTATCTTGTTAAGATGTGATACTGGCACTTTTTGTCAGGATACACCAGAGGTTCGATATGAGGCGTTAATCCCTTAACTCAGTTCAGCTTAAAAGTTTTAATCGTGAACATGTTTCAATTGAGAGTTTTTCTAGCTCCAGTCGGTGTGGTTTTCGTGTGCGGAAGCTGGGAATGCTTAGGGGTAGATAAACTTGTTTCGTTGGTAAATTTTGTCTTGAGAGGTGCTTAGTGGGGTGCTAATGGGGGGAGGAAAATTCTACACACGTAATGCAAATTTAATTGGAAGTGAAAACCGAACTAGTTAGATGTTGGGGTTTTTTTTTTGTGGGACAAACTTTGCTGCTGGTTTTTAAGTAGGGGATAAGCTGGCTCAACAAATTCGCAACACTTAAAAAATTGCTGATACTTGTGGTTAATAGCATCAACACTACTTATTTCCCACTGCAACACAACTGGTCAGTAAAGTGATGCTGAGGTCGAGTGAGCTATAGTGGTTTGGTGTTCCATTTCATAATTCGGTTCGGTGGTTTGTGTTTAGTGGCTGAAGGCTAAAACGAGTGATAGCCGGAAACACATAATAGGAAAGTTTCATGGTATAAGCACCGAGACAAGTGATGTCAAGTGTTTAGCAAATAAGGCGTTTAGCACAAGATAATGACGCCAGTAATTGGCATGTATACCGATGGGTATGACTATATCCCGGAGAGTCTAATACCTAAAGTTGGGCTCGCCAGAAACCTACCTTAAGGTTGAAGTGACCCAATTATTGAACAAGACTTCACAAAAAATAAACCAAATCTGGTCAAAAATGCGCGACAATTCAACGAAAGGAGGTTGGTAAGTATGGAGGCAACTCTCATTCAAAGGAAAAGTTTGACCAATTCTGGGAAATTCAAAGTGACCTTGAGACGCCTTGCATCCAAAAGAAGTCAAGACATCGAATCACCAAGTGGATACCATTATTACCTGCCGCACCACCCGGTGTTCAAGAGTCCAGCAGCACAACGAAGCTTCGGGTGGTCTTTGAAGCTTCACATAAAACGGCGAATGGACAACCAAATATCCAAACAAATGGCGAAAATTTAGGGTAGCCTTCGTAGCAGATATATCCATGATGTACAGGCAGATCTGGATGGCAAAAAGGACAGCTCATTTCGTCCATTATGAGTCCATACAAATCTACGCACTTAACACGGTAACCTCACTACAGTATCGGCTCTATATCTAGCAGTGCGATCCTTACAGCAACTGGCGTTTGACTTTGAACACATACACCCACATGTGGTAAAGGATTTTATGACTTCATCTGCTGTTCAGACAACGAACCTTACACATTTTACAAAGACACATTCTAACCGGCTAGGTTTCCTCTCAGAAAAGGCGATTTCGGAGCAAGTTCCTAAAAACGTGAGAGAAGTTAATACGCCCTTCAACTTGGACTCGACAGATGCCATTGCAAATTCAAAGGCATAGACTCCTTCAAATTTAAATTGAATCTTCCTGAGGTAACTCAGCATACAAAACGCTCTGATCCACTGGGATAGATAGCTCCTTATGTCATTAAGTCGAAATTAATATTGGAACAACTTTAGATAACGGAACTACAGCACTATCCCAAGAAATAAAAACTACGAGGGATATAACTGCTGAGTGGGCTCACCATGTTCCAAGATGGATCGCATACGATAAATGCGCAGAAGTACTAGAAGAAGTACGGCTTCAGTGATGCCTCTGAAATATGCAGTACCAGTTGGCCACACGAAGTTGGCTGAGATCATTTTCTACAATGTGCGCCACTTAAGATGAGAAGCTCCTCTACAGCGTTGTGATTCTGAGTTGGAGTTGAGAACTTTCCTGTAGTTGACATTCTAAAAGAATACTGATAGGAGCTGACTGTTGACTAAAATGTCTTAGGCGTATAATGTGCAGGAGACTCATTCACCTCCAGTTGGCACAGTCCTGTGAATCTCCCTTCCATTCGTTAAATGTACTTTCGTCCAATCATTATCTGATGCTTTAAACAGCTCGACAGTGAAGCTTGAAAATTGCTGTCCTGATTTCATCTTGGTCGGGTGGACGGAAATGTTGTCTCTCTTCATCTTTCTAGATTCTCAGCACCAACTGTGGTTCATCCATGCAGATTCCTGTTTGAGCTTTACAGCTTTGGCAACACTTCTGAACTTCATTCTTCTGATAGCACTTCTCTAAGGCCTTGATCGAGAGTTTCTGGTGCTCTTTCTTTTTTCTTCTGAGGAGCCTGTGTTCTTCTCTTCTTTTCCACTTGTAGAGCATGAGAGCCCGTCACGTAATTTTCTGCAGGGTCACTCTGTGTCTGTCTGCATTCGAATGAGGGGTTTCTTTGTTGGGGCGCGTTGAAAGTCAGATCATCAGAGACGGTCGCTGGCAATGATGTCACTAATTTTATTCGTATCCAGATGACCAATTTGGTTTATGCTTTGTTGATCGGGAGTCAGTCAGGTCCCTTTTATATATCAAGGGGTGGAAACCTTGTGCTGTCTATAGTTGCATTACATCCTGCCACTGTCCGTTTCCGGAAGTTATTGCGTGAAGACTGTACTTCCCCACAGTATTGCCAATGATTCCTGCTTACCTAGCTCGACATTTGAAATGCCAAAGACAATTTTCAGGCCACGTTTAGAACATTGTTCGAAGGTTTTGTCGAGGTGCTCATAGCTGTCTTTTGTAAGGTTGTTATTCTCTTCTGTTGGGGCATGGGTGTTCATGGGGCTTATGCTTGAGGATTCAGCCTTTACGTCAGGCGTTCGATTACATGCCTACATTTCAAGACTTGTTTCCTAAGTCTTCCTCAGGTGGCAAGTCCGTATGTGAATAAATGTCGCACCTGCTGTCCTTCTCACGCCGGCCGTCTGTAACATACTCCATAGCATATATCATTCAAATTTGGTCCGGTTCATCCATAGCACTTCTTGGATGGCGGTCATGGTGGTCTGCTTTGTAACAGTCGAAGTCTATTAAAGGTCTGGACATTCCACATACAAATCCAAAGATCGTTGTCCTTTAACCTACGTTCCTTAGCCAGCTTTAGAAAATCGCTAGAGCGTTTCTAGTACACTGAAGTGTATTTACTCTTCATGTTAGCTCCTTGTCTCGCTGTCTCGCAATAGGTTGAATATATTGCGCTGTATAGCGTAGCTTTTCTTTCCCCAGATAGGGGCTCTTATGATTTTTCTATTGTCAGACGATAGTCTCAGACAGGTTTCACAGTCAGGTTGAGTGTTGGATAGTGGTCTTTCTGCACCTTGTTCTTAGGGTTTTAAGAAGAAGTAAGTAAATGTGAAGTTTTGCCTGACTTTGGTATGAAAGCAACACTGACCTCTTCTAAGTAGTCATACCAAACGAAACGCAACCATAAGAGTTTGGGTAAAACTCCAGACCGGAGTAAAACTTTCTTATTTCCTCGATTGCTCGTTTCTCATGTCAAAAATCCGAGGAAACCGATGTTGTCATTTACTCGTAGAGCGCACGAGTCACTTTCGTTCTTCTATGGCGAGTCGCTAAGCGCATGTGATTGCCTTCACTCTTCATTGAACCAGAGATTTCATGAGGGTAATTATGGTCGTTAAGCCGAAGTAAACCAGGTTGATGCTACTCAGAGCCTCCAGTAACGTGATGCTGCGCTATTATTCCGGGAAAGAATGATTCTGTCCCTATGTTACCTGTTATTATACTTTCCATCCAAACAAAACACTTCAGCGCAATCCCCTACTGAGTGACATTTTTGCCAAACCTCTTAACCCACATTTGTAAAATGCACGGAATACATGTGTTCCACAGAGCACCTGCACTCTATTATTACTCCAAACAATTACCGCTCCTGGTAAAACCTTTAGTCGTTAAAGTAAAGCTTCCCCGTAAAGCATCTGAACTAGTTACAAGCGTTTTCAAAAGTGGCTGGCCCATGACAGTTAACTACTCACATTTCCAGCAAATACAAACTAACTGTTGAGCGTCGTTTATTTTCTGTAAAAAAAAAAGAAGAAACTTCCCTAATATCCTCTGCTATCCTCAAAACTCTATTAGGTTCCGCAACACTGAATCCATGCTACCCTGTAGTACGTATGTACGAGTACTTACTGACATATACGTGGGAGAAACATAGGAAGGGAGCAAAAAAATAAAAATAAATAAAAAGATCCCTGCAAGCGAAGAGGAAGCATCAAATGTAAAACTCAGTTAATTTCCTTTTATTGTAGTACTTCCCTAGACCGTTACATTCAATCTTCTTTAAATGTGTTTACAGGATTATTCCGGCAATAAACTTCATCCTGACAACAGATAAGATATGAAATTCAATTAAATTATTCGCAAAACAGGAAAAATTAATTTCCCAGCTCTCCTCGAAAATAGTGTAACCAGAGCGAGCGGAAGCTACTTCTGAGTTCTGGTGGAAAATGTTTGCTCCCCAAAAAACAAGGGAGAACACCACGTCGCCAAAGAACAGGAAGATTTCATGTTGGTGGAAGAGGTAGAAGAATAAGCCCTCACTTAATGGCAGTAACTCCATCTGCAGTGGCCAATCGATTTTACAACAAAAACGAAATTCATTTCGCGTTTTGCGTAGAAAATACAGGCAACGTCGCGTCACTTCGTCGCTCGTGCAAGGTATCTTTGGTAAAGAACCAGTAATTAATTTCCTGGTTGACCTTCTGGTTTCCATGTTGATTTAGTGGCTTTGATAATTATGAAACAGCCCTTGCCGGAGGCGGCCATGATGGCGGGTTAAACCGCAATTCGTTATATGTTTGGTGGGTGATGGATAGTAGGACTGCAGGCGGAGGTTCCTTTCCTTTCCTTTCCTTTCCTTTCCCACTGAGTCCTGACGCGCATTCCCTCTACACTATAGAATTGTGACCAAGCAAACCAAGGAGAGATATTTTTGCTCTAGCAGTTCTTGGAAGAGACAATGCGGTTCGGTGTGGAATCCAAGTGGCATGATGCTATTATGGTGGTGTACGAGTAGTAGTGATATGTAGAAGGACGGAATGGAAGTGTGCTACTAGGTTATGATGCCACTTGGTAGCAGGTCTTTTTGATTTGCGGTGGATTTAATTAATTGTTAGACATTTGTGAGGTTTAGAATTTTACTTAATATTTATTTATTTTTGTTTTTTTTTTCTTTTTATTATTTCTTTGGTTAGTTAAGCTCTGAGATTGCGGACCTTTGCCAAGGGTACGGCATTATCGTTTTGTGTTTCTACAGACTCGTGTAATGGAAGTCATTACTCTGCTGGAAAATGTTTGGATTTAGTTTATGTGACGTATTTATGATTGTCATTGTGACGGCTATAACGTAATTTGAATGGAAATTAAAATAAAGCATCTCAGACGTGGTCGTGGTCGTGGTCGTGGGTATGCGGATTCCGATGGTAATTACCATGTGACCTGCATTTAGATAAATGTTCGCAAGATTTATACCGTAATAGGATTAAATGTTATGGAAATGATGGATTTATTCGCCTTTTTTTTTGGTTTATGTAGGTTTTATATGAGATATATCTTCGACGAGGGGTTGCTCCCTTAGAAGAGGTATGTGGAAATGTCCCAATCTAGACTTTTGGACCATTAATTATCTTGTCGTCGTTTGATGTGGAGAATTCTCTGTTTGGGAGCTCCATCACTATGACGCAAACATGTTAATGCGTATTATGTCCATGAGGTATTGTAATACTGACCTCCTCCGATTCCTCCAACAACCGATTCTGTTTCTTCTTCGGAATGCGACAATTTGTAGCGCCCTAGATGGAGCTTAAATCTAATTTCGCCACCCCTTCCGATGCCTGAAATATTTCTGAATTCTTCAGCCAAAACAGAAACTCGCGAACAAAAGGAAGGAATTCATGCCCCAACAGGCCAGTGTGAGTAAAGTATGTCTACTCACTGCGGGAGAATAATAGTCTCTGTCATAACGAGAAGTTTTCTCTTTCGGTGGATTTTTTTTTTTTTTTTTTTTTTTGTTTTTTGGTATATAACGTAGGAACCGAACTCAGACCTATAGGTCAGCGCTTTAAAATTGTATGTACGGAGCAATAGCTTTTGTAAGCCAGGATCTTGCCTCCTTTCCGGTAGTTTCAGCATCAGTAGCATCAGTTAATATTCCAATCACACCACCATGGGCCTCTATCTATATGAGCCCAAGAATTTTTCTTTCTCTCTGTATCCGCTGCTAACTAGCCTTTCTTTCGGCCTGTTCTTCGAACCCCGGCTGGAACCCGATCTTCTTTTGCCTTTTGAGTCGGATAGTACAACTAACTTCGTTGAACTGTGAAGACCGCCAGAAACTTGTCCACTTTTAGTTTCTTAATGTGGAGACTTATGCGAATGCGCGTACTTCTTATTTGATCAGGTTTTTTTACACACACTGACATTCGTAACATATTCATTTCCGTCGCTGCATTTTACTAGCAAAACGTAAGAGGCTTGCCTCCCTTTCGAAGTCTATGCTCTTTCAGAAATCAATCTGATCCCGACATAAAGGGCCAGGAGCTATTCCCATCTTCTTATAATGTTTTCCGAGATGACGATCACTTTCTCCCTGCCTAAAGTGGATTCTGCATGCCGAGGTGTCCTACTTACCATTCACAATAACCTCAACTCCTCTCTCATCTTATTCTGTCAAACTTGACTTTGTTTCAATTAAAATGACACTTCCCAATAGGTCCCTGTACGTTATGTTTTGCTACATTCTCCCAGCTCAACCTATCGAATCCTGCTTCCTTGCGTGTGAAGGCATAACACTGACACGTAGATTTGGCTGTTGTAGAGTTTCAAGCACAGAAACAAAAATGCTGTGAATTATACCTCGAATCACTCTGAGTGAAGAAAAAAATCTCCATCCTATTCGGACTCACACCCCTGGAGAGCGAATTTCGAAACCAAACACACCTGAGTTTCAAACCACTACAAAACCATTTTCCTTTCTCTTCCTTCTAACTTTCCGCCCACGCCCTGGCAACAGTAAAAGGGTATTTAACCCCTTAGGCGCGCGTAAATTATAAAAAAAAATAAAAAATTCCATTAAGCTAATTTTCGCAAAATCAATATCTATCTTCGCAAATCTTCTTTTGATTTGAATGTGTACTTGTGCCGTGGGGATAACACGCTTTTCTTTTGATCTCCTCTCAAACTTCTTTCTACCTTAACTCAACAGGATAGAAAAAAGTTTGAAAGATAATCAAAAATAAGTCAAATAAAAAAAAATAAAAAATAAATAAAATGCCTTGCATTTGCGTAATTTGTCATAGTAAAGTTGATAGATCCGTTTCCAAATCCAATCCGGTCTTCCATTCCGCTGCCCTTCCTGCACCTATACATCTCTTCGTCGTAGATCAGGATTCCTCTCTCCACTGTCCGCTGCTTTTCATTCCACGGACGCTGCTACTGTTCCTATCACCACCACCTCTGTACCTGCTCTTACGCATGTCATCTCCATCGCTGCCACCAACTCATCGGCTATTACAACAAAAACCAACGCCACTGCTGATCTCGTTACACCAATTTCTTTGGTAGACATACATATATACAGAGATTTTGGAGATTAAGAAAGTCAACACTGGCCTATTGAATGCGCTTGAGGTACTTCGTGAAGAGAAAAGTGACATGCTCACACAAATTAATTCGCTGCAGCATACTCGTAGATTAAATTAGCTTGAACAAAGTCAGACACCAAACGGTGTAAAAATAGTTGGAGTACAAGTCTAATGCTTTACACAAAGCTCTCAAGCTTTTTTCGGATGGCCTGGATGTAAATATTAATGAAGATCAAATTAACCACATTTGCATAAAAAAAAGAAATAAAAACAAACATTGCTGGCACTGAATCAACTGATATTCTTTGTACGAGTATTAAGTTTTGTTCATAAAGGGTTTCCAATAGGGACTTGACAACTTTGAATTTAATTTGTGAACGCACTCTTTCACTAATCATCAAACTGTCACCGTCAATTTATTCAGTAAACTCAACATTTTCATCATGATAAAGTCTGCAAATTATAAAAATTTTCTACCGAAATTCGGTCGTAATTCTCGCCCTAGTAGACAGGCAATAACAAGTTTAGTGCACAAATTTGAGTTTACATATTCGTTGTGTGATGTTGCCGTGTCAGTGAGACAACGGGTTGGTCGAAGTGTGGAAAATATTGCTGCCGTTCAGGCGTCCGTAGCAAACGATCCAAATCAGTCAATTCCACGGCGTTCTCAAGAATTGGGCATCACTCAGACCACATTATGGCGTATTTTGCGATCAAGCTGACTCAAGAATTGAAGCCGATGGAGCGCTTGAAGCGACGTACGTTCTCTGATTGGGTTCTGGAGAAGATGCGCCAAGATGATGAATTTCATTTTTGGCTCAATGGGTTCGTCAATAAGCAAAATATGCGTTATTGGTCGGGTGAAAATCCACATGTGCTTCATGAATCACCACTTCATGCACAAAAAATAACTGTTTGGTGCGGTTTGCATGCCGGCGGCTATATTGGGGCATATTTTTTCGTCGACGATAACGATCGTCACGTTACTGTGAATGGTCAGCATTATCGCGCCATGATCACCGATTATTTTTAGCCCGAATTGGAAGATGTGGACTTGGACAACATGTGGTTTCAACACAGCACACGCTACAATCGATTTATTGAAGAGTAAGTATGGTGTGCGTGTTATCTCAAGAAATTAGCCAGTCGATTGGCCGCCTCGTTCGTGCGTTTTAACGCCGCTTAACTATTTTCTGTGGAGCTACGTTAAGTCATTGGCTTATGCCAACACGCCGACGACATTGGAAGAGCTCAGAGCCAACATTGAACGCGAAATAGCGGCCGTTTCGGCCGAAATGTATGTCCGAGTCGTTGAAAATTGGCTCCAACGAATCGACAGCTGCAAACGTGCCCGCGGTGGCCATATGAACGAAGTCGAGTTCCATTCATAAATGTTTTGATTATACTTCAAGCCGATAATAAAGTTTTTGAAATATCTCAAATGGTTTGCGTTTTATTTAAAAAAAAATTGTCAAGTCCTTATTATTGTTATTGTTATTGGCCCGGGTCTACCCCGGACAACTTTATTAAGCTTATTAACAAGCCAAACTTAAAGCTAGACTTAAAAACTAACAAAGATATACTTAACCTAATGGGGCGAGGAGAAATGGTGAACGGCGGGGATGTTAAGGGAGTGTATTGAGCAGCACTTTTATTATTTCTTGTTTGCTGCTATTTAATTTTAATTTTGGTGGGGGCGAATGCCCCCATTTATTCGGCTTAATACAAGCTATAACTTAAAAAATAAACTTAAACTAAAACTTAAAACTAAGGTTGGTTGGAGTGGTGAAGGAGAACAGATTTGAGGTAGGAAGTGGTGCGGTGAAAGTCAAAGACGGTAGGGTTTGAGTTGATTTGACGTAGCATACGGGAGATTGGTTCGTTCGCGCCATAGGAGGTGTGGTGGGTTGGTAGATAGAAGAGTCGAGGGGTACGTAGATTACGAGGGTTAGTGTTGAGGAAAATGGAGTTGTGAAGGGACGCGCATTCAACGTGACCTGAAAGGAGTCGATGAATGAAGAGAAAGTCTGCTGCATCTCTGCGATCTTCGAGGGTGTTTAAGTTGATAAGGTTGAGACGATTTTGATAGGGGGGCTGATTAAAAGGATCGTCCCAGGGCATACCTCGAAGAGCAAATCGAAGAAAACGACGCTGAATGCTTTCAATTCTCGAGATATGAACACGATGATATGGGGACCATACTTGACTGGCGTACTCTAGGAGGGGGCGAACAAAGGTAATATAGAGGGACCTGGTCACGTATGGGTTGGTGAATTCTTTGGACCACCGTTTTACAAAACCTAGTGCAGAGTTGGCTTTGAAGATTATCTCATCCATATGTAAACGGGAATTGAGCTCGCTGTCACACAAAATGCCGAGGTCGCGAAGAGACTGTACGGAGGACTGTCAAAAAACAGATAGGTTGGTTATGGAGAAGATAGAGTCGGGGAGGAGATTGGTTCCGCTTATGTGAGAAGGTGATGGATTAGCATTTGGCGATGTTAAGTTCCAAAGAATTTTTGAGGCACCAGATCGAGAAACTATCAAGATCTTGTTGAAGGAGGAAAGAGTCATGGGATTAGTTTTAGCCTATTTTCATAGGGGGGTAATCCATATGGATCGGCCCAAGGTAGACCATGAAGCGCGAAACGGATAAACCTGCTTTGGACTGCTTCTATTCTTTGAATGTGGGTTAGTTTATAGGGTGACCAAACTTGGCTGCAATATTCGAGAAGAGGCCTTACAAAAGTAATGTACAGGGACTTTGTAACGTAAGGGTTGGAAAATTCTTTTGACCAGCGTTTGATAAAGCCGAGTGAAGAGTTAGCTTTATTTATAATGCTGTCAATATGTGAGTCGAAATTCAATTCTCTATCACAAATTATACCTAGATCCCGTACTTGGGTAGTGGAAGGAATAGGCTCATCGCAGATGAAGTAGTTTCTTGGAGGGGGAGGTAGACGTTTACGGGAATAGGTTATCGCTTGGCATTTGTTGACATTAAGTTACAAAAAGTTTTGCTTGCACTATACCGAAAACTTATTCAAGTCATCTTGCAGGCAATGAGATGACTTTGGAAATTCTCATGTCATCAGCGAAAATAGAAAAATTAGAATTCGTTAAAATGAGATTTATATCATTAATTGTGAGGATAAAGATGATTGGACCAAGGTGACTACCCTGAGGGACACCAGATGTTGCTTTAATGGGGTCGGATATTAAAGATCTGAAGATGACCCTGTATTCTCGGTCTTCTAAATAGGATTTGGTTCATTCCACAAAATTAGGGGAAAAGCCAAGTTTTTTCGTTGGTGAGAAATTTTATGGAATGCCTTGCTGAAATCTGTGGAAATTGAATCGACTTCATCACCGTCTGTTAGGTTAGTGGTGATTGATTTACCTTTCATCAAACCGTGCTGATTTGTGCAGATAGTTGGCATACAGTACGGAAGCAGTTGTTGATAGATTATAGAGAGTTAGGGTCTATAATTATCGACTTCGGCCTTACTTCCTTTTTTATGAATAGGGATGATGTAAGATTCCTTTCATAGGAAAGGGACAGTACCTGTTGAGACAAACAAGTTAAATAGGGCAGCAAGGGGAGGACCGAGATGGGTAACACACTCTTTTATTACAATAGACGGAAGGCCATCAGGGTCGGACGAGAAATCATCTTTAAGTTTGGTAATGTTTTGAGATACCAAAGTTGTTGTTATATTTAACGAGATGGATGACGTCTCAGGATAGTTATAGCTAAAGTAACTAGGATCGGGTTCTGCTGTTTTTTTTAGAAAAGGATTTGTTAAAATGAGAGACAAAGAAATTTACACTGGTTTTTGGGTCGCCAGAAGATTAACTAAAAAATTTAAGAGTAGATGGGTAGCCGTCTGACTTTCGTTTGGTATTAATAAACTGGTAGAAGCGTTTAGGGCTCGAGACTAAGCTAAATTGCATGCGGGTAGAGGTATTCAAGGTAAAGAGACTCACAAGGTTCAGAAAAACGATTGTATACCAATCGATAATTACTGTAGTCGGAATCAGATCGAGTTCTTAAGTATTTGTGCCACAACTTGTTTTTGTTATTATGGGGAGAGCGCAACTCCTTGTTGTACCAGGGAGGAGCTGATATGCAGTCCTTTCGAAAGGTATTCGGAACCGATTGGGCAAAGCAGGAGAAAATTAACGAATAGAACGTTGATAGGGCAAGATCAATGTTAGTTGTCTCAGCAATAAAGTCAGTAATGTTGTTGATGGGGTTTTTTTAAGTTTAAATTAATTTTCCGAATCGACACATGTGTTGCTATTTTCATATGAGTATATAATTGAAAAGGGGGGATGAAGGCGGTCTAGGATAGACAGAAGATCATCACTCCTATAATCTGAATCGGATGTGAAAACAAGGTCGAGTTGTCTGTTCATTGTATTAGGTATTCCACTAACCTGATGTATGAGTAGACTTGAGTTGGTTAGGCAGTCCACCATCAATATTTCTATTTCAGAGGTCGAATTAAGAGAGACAAAATGAGACGAATCATCGGAAGGCTCCCATTTAAGGTGATAGGGAGGTTGAAATCTCCTACTAGAACAATACAATCTTCAGGTTGTGCATCATCAGTCAAAAAATCAAATGCGTGAACTACAGGTCGATAAAACTCAATTGGTTGAGATGGGTGAATGTAGCAACAAAGTACGTAAAGACAGCGTTTGGGGAGCGTAATGTTGACACATACTAACTCACAGTTGTCAGTGTGGGAAATATCGACAGGAGTTGAGTCAAAGCAGTTCCGGATTGTTAATAAAACACCTCGGCCATAGGGATTATCAGCGATTTCAAATCCATATTTTCGAAAAATGGTTTTTAATGTCTGGAATTAGGTTTGTTTCAGTAAGAGCAATTAGGTCATAGGGAAACTTTTGAGAATTGATATATAGCGAGGAGATTTTAGAGTGCAAACCTCTTACAGTATACAGAATTCAGTTTGTTAGGAACTGTAATAGTTTTTAAAATTTGAACGAGTTCTTTGCAAGTGGGAAAGACGTTTGGAGCTGACATGCGAAGACAGCGTAGAAAGATCATTATGAACTTCGTCGGAAGAGATGTCGAAACTCTCATGGTAGCGAATGAAAATTTGTACCAATTCCACTTTCTACTGGCTTAATAGGAAGACCTTCTCGTTGAATCGAAACCATAATGTTGGTTTTGGTTATGCCATCAATGCAAACGGAGTTGGGTTTGTCGTGGTTCGTTTTTTTTTTTTTTAATTCATGAAGAATTGCGGCATGAACTAGTTTTGGAATTGGGTTTATCTTCTGTGATGAGCATGTAGGCATTGCTTTTTTCATGAGTTCCAGATGAAGTGGTTTGATGTTAAAAATAACTTCAAGCGCAGCTGTTGGTGTGATTTTCATTGCCCAAGTTGCGCTGACACAGACTAGTCTTTGTAGCTTGTTCAGTTTGGCCTGTGTTGACCTCTGCGTTGCTTTGTGCCACCAAACGGCGCTGTGTACACTGTACATCCATGGTGTCATTTTGGGATTAATTTTTTCCAGCTAGACTTTTGCTGGTCAAAGAGAGTGAGATCCTGGCCTTGTCTTATTCTTACAAAGATGAGTGTTCCACGATTCCTAGATATTTGACTTCCGTTGAGAACTCTATTGTTTCACCGAAGAGAATGGCATTTCTGATTTCTTCTCGCCTTCTTCTTTTAGTGAATCTGACAAGGATACTTTTCTTGGGATTGGTTTTGAGGCCAACTTTTATGCACCATTCAGCAACTAACTTCAAAGCCCTCTGGAGGCGATCCGAAATTGTGTCCTCGAATATAAGTACGAGAGATAGGTGCGAGTATATTGATTGAAAATTCATTTGAATGTTCCCAAAGGGAACCTTGTCTTCAGGTTTTATTAAAATGGTCAACTTTGTTTAATGCCTCTTTGCTAAATACCAAAAGTCGCTAAAACTCCAATGATCCCCTCTTCCCATATAGTGGATTTCAAAGAAAAGGAAACTATTGCTTGTGATAAGCCAACTTTAGGCACTTACCCTGCATCCCTAACGATATTAAGAAAATGTCTACTGATCGATCCTACATCAACACGATTCTATTTGTTTTCAATTACAATCCACTTAATTCATTCAACTTCTAATCCCTCTGTATATCCTCTCAACTTACACATAGTGGTTAGCAAAATATTATTAATAATCATAGCCTCTTGCTCGTGATATTGAATGTAGCTGTCAATAACGTCAGCAAGGATTTGCCCTTTCCCAAACTTCATAAGCCTGAATGTTGTCCACAAGAATTAAGTTTTTCCCAATCATATGTCTTTTCAGTCTTATATGTACCTGGTATACGAACTTAATTATTTTTGTGGCTGACGAAGGATTATTCTTGGTAAAACTTTCAACACGGATATTAACAAGTTGCTTCCATATTTTATAAGACTGCTAACATTGCGAAATATAAGGACACAACAAAGTTTTAATAATTTTTCCCTTATTACGTAGCAAAAAAAAAAAAAATAATAATAATTAGCCATTAATGGCTTTTTTAAAGATGATTTGCGACTTAGATCCACGTTGTGACTGTCTTTCGCCTTCAAGGGATTAATGAAATGTCCTTTTTTACTTTCCAGAAGCTGACGCAGAACTAATTAAATTTTAAATGCAATAATTCCAGTCCAAGGATTATGCTCACAAAAGGACTTTCTTGGAGGAATCGATTAATTTTTTAATTGCATATCATTTTACTTACGACTGACTGAAGGACTAATGACAGTTATATATATTTTTTTTTTTCATAGAATATCTTAAAGTATCAGAAGATTTAAGTATCTATGGCATGAAAAAATGATGTGTACTTGAGAGATAAAATAAAGTGAACACGGTGTTTCTGACTCTGAGATTACCCGCACAACGATGAAATATGAAATATGTTATTTTATCGCCACACTCACGAGTACCTTTGGGGAAGGCAAGTCAGAGTTAAGTACTTTTTGGGAGAGATTTTAATATTTCTGAAATGTACTTATAAGATTCGTGTAGACAGTTTTATTCCTTTTAAGAATTTAAGTCCGCTGAAAACATTTATTTAAACACGTTGATTAAAATGGTCGGTTAACTTAAGAGTTCTCAAAGAATTTCATTTTCTAAATATTGCACAAGTAACGTGAAGTTATTATTTGTTGTCTAAGTAGGTAAGGCCCCGTGTTTCCTAAAGAGCCTAAAAATAATTCTTTTGATGGTTTGTTGGGGCATATGGCAAATAGACCGCTTTAAGATTGGTGTTGTGCTGAGTGGTATTTCACTTCAATGTAGCTCGTGTTCTTATAATAAATTTTGTAGCACTCTGATTGCCACACGTAGAAAGTTTGAAGTTCTTAAAGAAGCGGAAATATTTAGGAGATACTGATATACAGAAATGAATCCCTTAGCGACTTCACAACTCCTGGCGAAATGAAATTCTTTTCCTCAAAAAGGCTGCTAATTAAAAGATGGCTCTCGTGTGGTCGTTGAACTTAAACCTATCGCCATTGTCTATTCCAAGGATCTTAATTCTCTTTTCAAGTAGAATTATTGAACTATTTAGGAGGTTCATTCTGGTGTTCCTGATTCTCCTTACCAGGTTAGGTTAAGTTATGATGGATATGCCATCACCCAGACACCAGGCACCAAAACGATCGCGATCCCTGTGGAACCAGTTGAATTTATCTTCAAATGGCAAAAACCTAAACAATCTCCCTGGTGAAACATCCAATTTCTTTGCAAAAGCCAAGAAGGCCTTTGAAGTTCGTGTCGTCTATTTCCACAGTTATATCCTCAACAGCATGCAGATATCCCTATCTGACAATTTGAGTCTCTTTGCGTGGCAGTGTCCTGTCAGGATTCCTATTATTGTCCTATGCTTTTCCCTGTTTAATTTTATTAACTCCTAACCTAGATTTCTTGCCATCAAAAAGTGGCCAGAGAACTTGGATACCCTGTGTCCTTCAAGATTTGACCACCTTAGGTTGGCAGTCTTTGTGATTTTTTCCTTGATAGTGCCCCTCACTATGCAAAGAGGTGGTTTGATGTTGGCAACCTCACTAATTTTCCGCTTGTTCATTTCCTTTAATACCGCAGTATTCTGGCACCCAGCACAGTCTCACCTGATTGAGCACTCTGCTGGTACAGCTCCCAGATTAGTGAGTTCTATGGCAATTTTGCCGGCAAGTATAGTGATTTGTAAGTCAAAAGGTATTAGGTGCAGGAAGATCTCCAATACTACCGTAGTGATGGTACGGAGCGCACTTGTAATCTCTATGGAAGCCGTCCCTTGAACTGCCGCTAATTTTCCGTAAACATTTTCTTGTTTGTTGCTTTCCATCATACTAGTGTGCCGTATGTAAGTAGGGGTCTTACCGCCACCGTATACAACCAGTACACCATAGCAGGTTTTAAGTCCTAAATTTTTGAGTCTTTCCGAGAGGGACAATTCCACTCCGTTGAGTTTTGGGAGTTTGAAATGCGGTATCTTGTACTTTCTGATAAAAAGAACCAGATCCGATTTGGAAGGGTTGGCATTAAGACCACAGCTTTTTGCCCAAGTGCTGATCGGCCTCAGGGCAGCCTTTCACGATGTCGTTTAAAATATTTAAGCATTTTCCCTGCCGTGACACTTATACCCATTGTACTAAAATTTTTGAAGATATCATTGATAACCAGCACCCACAGGAGTGGCGATATAACTCCCCATGGAGGAGTTCCCTTGGTTATGGAAATTCTAACCGAGCTTACCAAGGTTGCTTTCCTTCTCCGCTGAGCACGACCACTGGAGTCCGGAAACATATGAGCCTCGTTTTGCTACTATCTGTTGTATGTTCAGCGCCCATTCCAAAAATAAATCAAATGCTTATGTGATATTCAACTCGTCTTGCTGCTATCTACGGTGCTGAAGAATAGGCATATGTGATGGAGTTGTAACCGCAAAGAAATATTTTGCACCCCACCACCTTTATTTACCGGTCCGCTGTAAAGATTTTAGACAGGATTGGTCCCTGCCTCGAACCCTGTGGTACCCCAGTTTATACTCTTATACTCGTTCTGCTTTTATACCCTTTCTTCCTTCACTGTTTGTCATGTCTGCGTTTGTTATTGTCTCGTGTCTTAAGTCTCTTTGCGAAATCTGTTGTTACTGTTTCGTCTATACATCCGTGCCAATTGCAGGGTTTTGCATCTCAGTTCTTTCGCTGCCGGCGTACACTCGTTGCATGATGTGTACTTTGTAAGTCACTGTACACGGAGCCGTCATCGTATGTCTGTTTATTGAATAGTTTAATCGTCCTGTCATCCTACGGTTTTCGTACCAACATGTCTACTACTTGATTTGATGGCATGTGTCAACGAAAACTGGAACCAAAGCGTACATAAATCTGGTGAAAGCAAGAGAGTTGCACTTGATATTTGTAAGCCATTTGACAGAGTTTGGTAGCAGGCTCTTTTGTCCAAAATGCGGGCCTTTAGAATCGATGACTCTCTTCTTCGGTGGATTAGAAATTACCTTTCGGAACCTTTCAACTTGTCGCGTATGGTTTCAAGTCTGATATTCACAAAATAAATGCTGGTGTGCCCCAAGGCTCCGTTCTGTCTCCGACACTCTTTTAATTTTCATCAGGTTCGCTAAAACATCTCAGCACGATAAAACTCATAGGTGATGCTAATATTGACGTAATATATCGTGTTATGCTGCCCCCGCTTATGCTGACAAGAATCCCAACTGTCAATAGGAGCCTTAACCGTTTAGGTTCTGGACAGTCCTAACACATTTTTAGGTTCTGGAAAACTCTCCCATAGCCAGTTCTTCGGCAATCTCATTTCTCGTGATCGCTAGATCCCTAGACCTAGGACCCAAACTGTTTCCGACTACGTTCAGAAAAGCCTTGGATTCTCAAGCTAGTTTGAGAAGTTGTGAGAGAATTTACGAAGGCCTTAACGGCGGTTTTAACTGCCCTTAAAGACGCAGATACTTCGCCACGTCCGCTGATTCTTCACATTACATGCAGTTCACTGCCATCAGTACTGCGTATAGCTCAGTTTGAAAGGCAGACGCAAGTTCTCCCAACGATTTTATTCCTTTTCCGGCTCAGATTCTGTAAAAAATTAAAAGATTCCTATGCACAGGGTAAGTCTTACTTTTGTACTTTCCTATCAACAGGAGTTCTGTTCATAAGACCAAATTTAAAACTCTAGTGCGTGTTGCACCAAAGACCACTTCCCTGTAAAACGAAAGATGGCTTTGAGAGTGCAATCCATGATACTCGTATGTAGGAACATCAAGGGTATGAAGATTCATCACTGTGTCTAGAACAGAGCCAGGAAATCCTCCATTCAACCGAGATAGGCTGCTCTTTACGGTCTGGTTAAAACAGTAGTGACATATTTCTGTGAAGGCTTGTTCCACCAGACAATCGATGCACAGGGCATAATTAGTGTTATCATAGCCCTGTAGATCTAGAGAAACATCTTCGGTAACAAGCGGAAGGTTTAAACTGTCAAAAAACCGACAGCGTCACCCTGGAGGTTAGCGATCAACATGCTTCGCCCAAAAAATCTTGATACCCAGAATGAGACTTAGCTTCGTTAGGAAAACAGATGAGTATGCCTCTCAGCACTAGATAGGGCTCCCGGAAATTACAGAAAATGCAAAGTGAGCGAAGTGAACCACCCACCCCACAGACTCGCTTATAGGCAACTGCCTGATAGTTGTTGACATGTTGACGGCTAAACCCTGCGGAGAAAAGCGTGAAACCCTGTTAGCGAGCGAAGCGAGTCACCCACCCCAAACGTGAAATAAGCCAGACTCGTTTTAGGCGCCTGCCTGACAGTTGAGTGTTAAGTTACAAGGATTTCACACTATGAGCGTCTCTTCGACTCATACGCAGGTGCTCAGGGTGTTTTTCCATTATCAGGAAAGGAAAATATGTCAGAAATATTATTTCTGGTATTTTTTCCAAACATGTTCTCTCTGGCGTTTTTTTGGAAAAAAGATCTGAAATTTCGGAAAGATAACCAGAAAATTCTGGCTTTTCTTCCTACGAAAGAAGGCCAGACTTGTATAGAAAATTTTCTGGCGTTATTTCCGGGAGCCACTAGAGAGTGTCCCGGGTAATGTTTTCATTCAGAGGAGATTCCTTGACATGTTTTGAGAAAAATATCGTGAGGATAGGGGGATCGGAAATGCATTCCCTACGAGAAACACAGGTTTTAGGCAAAGTATGGTAAAAAATTCGCAATTACGAGTACCTTAGTTGCTTCTGAGTAAATATTTTCCTTGCCAGAGCTCCTCTTTAAAAGGTTCTAACAATGTCCATTCTTTCCAATCCTTCTCGGTCTTTCACAGTAGCCTAGTCAACCCTACAGTTCTAATCATCCAATGTTGTTATTTCTGATGTCTATCATCCATCCCCGTAAATAAAAGTCCATTAGCATCAAGTGTTGAAACCTTGGAGGCCATATGATGGGTCCATCCCGCCCTATCCACGAAACTACATATACGCGATCTAACCACTCTCTAACCGCATGGCCATGGTCTACCCGTAAACAATGCTTCTTATTTGTTGGTAATTTGTTTCGAAAATATTCCACGTCGAGTTTCGAATTTAGCCTTGAAGGAAGCCGATAGGGTCCGATCAGCTTGTTACCCAAAATGTCTGCTCCCATATATGTATTGACGTTGAACTTATGCTGAAAAGTTCTGTGTTTCATCGAATTAGGGTTACTTTCTGCCCAGATATGTAAATTGTGGAAATTAGTGATTCCATCACTGGCCAATTGGGACTGATCCATCCACAGAATCCGGCTAATAAAGTTGTCTTCTTCAAAGTGTCTTTCCAGAATGTAATTGTAGAATTCTGAACGCTTCTTGAAAGCTCCCGGGTTGTAGCTGCTGTACTGGTATATGATGAAATGTATGCATGCCTTCTGATTGCAGAATTCTCCAGATGTACATAAGTCCGGCTTGGATTAAAACGTCTTCTTAGTTGTCGAAGTTTCTCATATAATGTAAAACGTTTTCGTAGCTGCGAACACCTTCTGATAAAACAGGATGTGAGTTTCTTGACGATTTCCACATTGTTCCTGTCTCCTTTCTCGTCTAAGATATTCCAATCTCGCTCCTTGATCGTTACCGTTGCAAATATAATAAACATAAACCATGCCAGCGTACTCTTGTGTTGAAAAGTCCATCATCGAGGCTATTATGAATTAAACGTCAATATCTCACTTCAAAACTACAAAATGGTTAAGCAAATAATTGTGCACTCTTTTTATTTTATTTCCTAAGAGATCCGTTTAGTTTTTTTCCCAGGAAAAGGACCTGTAATTATTGTCGTAACTAGAAAAAAATGGGAGTTACCCACCTGTGGTAGTCCTTTTCTTCCCCTTTAGGGCTCATAAAACGAACCTTCTTTAGAAAAAATTTTATTGGATTTACACTGCGCAGTAAAAAACTTATTTTACGGGGAAAAAAAACCCAAAGCAGCTGCTAACTAGTTAATTTTATAGCGCCGTTGTAAAAGAGTACTTCATTGCTGAGTTTTGTAGTTTGAACAAGTTGGGTCGTATCTTGAAAACTGCTAACTTGAGATGAAATCACCTGTTTTTTTGTTTGTTTGTAAATTCTAGGTATGTACACGTCAAAACAGAGCAGCGTAGAGCCTCTCACCTCTTTATCTCTGAGAGGTGCATTACCGACTTCTCCATACGATTTTTTCTCAAAACACACTCGAGATCACTGGTCGCTAGACATGATTAGGAGATAACCCTGCCCAAACATTTTCGATTATGTTTAAGGCCGGTGAATAGGGCGGCCATGGCAAAATTTCCACGTCTTCTGATTGAATCCAACTTCTAACAACCCTGGAAGTGTGGTTGGGGGTACTGTCTTGTTGGAATATCCAAAGCAGAGGTCCGAAAATGTTTTTCACTTTTGGAAATGACCGTTTCAGCAAACATTTGTAGTTGTTTCCGTTCATTGTTGTGGACAAAAACTCCAACTCGATTGTGTCATAGTAGGTACTAGTTCACAACACCATGTATGGCTGTGATTTCTTGCCAAAATAAGCTCCTCCTTTCTTACATCATGGAAATAAAAGTTGTAACTATCGGGGACGTCAAGGTGAAGCTTTTTTTCATTCTAAAAGACAACGCGTTTCCATTCACTGCTCCAAGTGACATGTTCTCCTGCAAAATTCATTCGATGCTCCTTGTGTGCTTGCCTCAAAACAGGTTTCTTTTTAAGTTTTCTTCTCTGTGTGGTTAGGTTAGGTAAGAGTGGCTGTTGGAAATACCAACCCACTTATACCGATTGGTCCGTTGTGATGCCACGTGGATCTATGATCCTCTTACTAATGGAACCAGTTTGAACTTATGATGAAGCTTTCTTCTCTGCGAGAGAGCTGAACATATACAGAGTAGGTCGATGATTGTCTCCTCCTCTTCCTCGTCCATGCAGCTTCGACAGAAATCATTTGTAAAAGCGTCAAGCCTTCTTGCGTGCTTGCCTATGTGGCAGTGACCAGAGATGACACCAACTACGGCGCTGAGATGTTTCCTCTTTAAAAGATACGATTCAGACCCAGCTTCGGCAAGACCTCTTTGGTCGCTAGACATGTTTGCCCAACAGTCCACCTAAGGCCTGTTATTTTATTGGCATCCAGCTTTAATGCTAGTTTGCACGTAGCGATTGGTATACCTATACTACCCTTTTCTAGTAGAGTGGTCCCAATTTTGGCGAGTTCATCGGTTCTACAGTTCCCTGGAATGTCTCTGTGGCCCGGCACCGAGCAAAGGTGAAGGTTGAACTGCTCTGCCATCTCCATAAAAGATGATCGGCATTCAAGGGCGGTTTTAAAATATAATGAGACCGAGTCCAGGAACTTGATAGCGGCCTGACTATCCGAAAAGATGCGGATATCCTTTGCAGATATCACGTTTTTCTTCAGCCATGACAGAGGTTCTTTAATCGCCAAAATTTATACCTGTAACGCGCTACAGTGATTTGGAAGACGGAAAGAGAGGCTTAGATTTAGCTTATCTGAGAAAACATCGCCATCAACTCCGCTATCGGTTTTAGATCCATCTGTGTAGAGATGGACACAGCGATCTGCCCCGCGGGTTAATCTATTGAGATTTACTTGAAGGAGGTCTTTAATGGTATTGATGTGCTTTCCTGAGACGGCTATAGCAACGTCATCCGCATAGACAGTCACCCGCTTTCAGGTATATCAGCAGTTCATTAACTGCTAAGTTCCAGAGAAGGAGAGAGAGGACACCTCTGCTGACACATCTTTTAGCAGAAGTCTCGCCCAGTTTGGAGTTGATTATACTGCTTTTTAGGATGAGACCGATCAACTTCCCAAGTGAGTCGTCTAACTGCAGAGTTGACAGTGCGATCGTGATTGTGGATGTGTTGACGTTGTTAAAGGCGCCCTCTATCTACAGGAAAGCAACCATTGTGTACTCTTTATATTGCAGAGATCGTTCGATGTGGCTAGTCAGAGAGTGCAAAGCGTTTCCACTGACTTTCCTTTACGGTAGTCACGTTGAGCCGTTGACAGAAGTCTTGGATCAATTTTAGCTCGAATATGGATATCAATCAGTCGTTCTAGAGTTTTCAGAAGGAAAGATGATAGACTTATAGGTTTGAGGTCCTTTGGGATAACATGAGAGCATTTTCCGGCTTTGGGAATGAATACTCATTGACTTCTCTCCATGACAGTTGAATGTGGATAAGTTCTACACAGCTCCTCATAATATTTTCTAGCGCAGGCAGAATAATATCTGAGGACCTCTGTAGCTCGTCAGGTATTATACCGTCCGGACCAGCAGACTTGTATGGTTTGAAGCTATGCAGCGCCCAGAGCAGTTTGTCTCTTGTGATCAGACCATGAATTTTGGTCCCGGTTGCAGTAGGCCTGTTTGGCTGCTACTGGCCGCGAGTTGGGAGCTACCTGGAAAGTGGGTGTCCAGAAGCATGTTGAGTGATTCATCACTTGAAGTTGTCCAGGAGCCATAGGTCTTTTTTCAAACAGCTAGGCATCATAGGATTTGTAGAGAGGATTTTTCTTAGCCTCAAAGGTTTCCGTGATTTTGTCACAGAATGACCTCCAGGATTGTCGCTTTGCCTTCCTCATTTCTTTTTTGTATAATTTGAGGGATTTGTTGTATTCGTTGAGTCCCAGCCAGTCACCTTTCTTGTACTTTTTGCAACGTTCTCTGTATAGTATCGCTTTTTCGTATTATCGTTCGGACAGTTGCTATGCTGGCTGATACTCCGCTGTTGGCCCTTATTTTAGTCGCTGGTAGATTAGAATTTAAGGCATACCCTAGAATTAACCGCTTTTCTCGCAATATTGTTGCTTCTGCCTTACGTTCTTTTTGAATTTTCCGATAGTGTTGTGGATCTTTACAATAGTCTTACTTCTATTAAGCCTCCTTGCAATCTAGAGTCCTCTTTCTGTCGCTGTCAAAGTCTTTCCGGAATCCAATTTTTTTAAACTAAATAAAAACAGTTCTTTTCAACGCTTTTTTAAATATTCTTAACAAAACTCTGAAAAAAATCGCTGATGTGAGCTCCCGCAACGAAATATTCGCAATGGCCTCATCCTAGTTATTGCCAGTGTATGTTAAGGAAAGTTTTCCACACCCCGTATATGAAAGCCTACATATTTCTAGTGCATTAACCGTCACAAGAGCTGTAGTAAATGCTAGAAGATATCATCAGTCTGCCTTGTCAATATCTCTCAATATTAGAATCTAAGTTAAGTACCCTTCAGCAACAAAGCCGACACTTTATTGAATCGGACAGTTCAACCCGGAAGAATTGAGTCAATTTTAAATTTCAAAAAAGGGCTAATCCGGATGCAGCTTTTTATTAACAGATGCGTCAGTATCATAGCATACTGTGGTCAAATCTGTTGGCAAAACCAGTTAAACCTACTTCGCAGTATTTATCGACCAGCCTGGGCTTATGTAATTGTGTATGCTTCATAGGCCCATTGTCCCCAACCCCCTTAACTCTTGTTAATCCATAAAAAGTATGTTGTTTGACATAATTTGCTTAAAGTGCTTAACAGGCTGAAAATGTATCACCATTTCCATGGCATCGGAAATAATTGAGAAACGCTAAATGAAAACAAACGAACGGACACATGCGAATACCAGTTACATTTGTAGGTAGATTAAAATTGCCTCTGGGGCACAATTCTGTGTCAACACATTTCCCGCCACAATGATGTATTGCATCATATTTTATTCGTTCAATTCTGAGTGGATTAAGCGTTGAAAAACATCAGATATCGTTGGAAAACTAATTTTTTATTAATTTTTAATTACAAAACCATTCAGGTGTGTGTTTTAACAAATGATTCCTTTACACGAAATACGAGTAATTTAAAGCTGCTGCTATTTTTCAAAAAGGTAACCTGTTTTCCTTATCTTTTATTTGCACAACCGTCTTCAGCAAATACCGATGTTCTTGCTACACATTTGCAATAATTTCTGGGAAAACCACTTAAAATGTTCCCAGGAATCTTCTTAAGGACATTGTCAATAGGAATGTACTACATACACCATACAGATGAATATAGGTATTCCCGCATCCCTTTGGTTTGATTTTAACACAAATAAAGTCAGTAAATATATTTTTTTCGGAAATGGCATACGCAACACATTGACAGGTAGACGAAGGAGATTTCCTAAAAAATAAAATATTGTAAACCCGAAGTCGATTATTTTGAAGAACTCCCCGAGGTACTATCGTTGTGGGTTTGCTTTTTTTATATTTACGTGTAGTGTTTTTCTGTTTTTTAGGAAAAAAAGGTAAGAACATTTCCAAAATGATTTATTTACACTAGGGCTTATCAAATGTCTTTTGGTGTTTTGTTTAGAAAACAAATCTTTTAAAAGTTTCCATCAGAAAGATAGCTGGAGTTTTTTTTTTATTAGGAAATGTCCGTCCGTTGTATTATACAATACACAGATGAACTACGGGCAATTGAGTCAAAGTAAAGGGTGACCAGATAGCAATGATAGTGTAGAATTGCTATGTCTCAGCAGCTGTCAAAATTACTAATGACATCTAGCTGTCAAAATATTCATATACGGTTTGCTATTTCATCCTGCACCGAAGTTCCGTCGTGAGGTAGGTCATCATCATGGTTTCAGTGTACAGGCAATTCGTCGCATCGTGGAAAAGTTTGAGCGCGAGCACACTGTTTTGGAATTTAAGCCACCAAACAGGCAGAGATTGGTGCGAAATGAAAAAAACATAGCCGCCGTAGCGGTCAGTATCGAAGAAGACCCAGAAATGTCGATTCCGCACCGATCAGCTGAACTCGGCATCACCAGCCGGCTTATTTGCTGTTGGATTTGGGCCTATATCCATATAAGATTGTGCTGACTCAAGAATTGAAGCCGAGCGACCACAAATAAGGCCGTGAGTTAGCTAATTGGGCGCTGGAAATATTGGTCGGAGATCCGGACTTTGGCCAAAAAATCATCTTCCCTGACGAGGATCATTTTTGGCTCAGCGGCTATGTCAATAAGCAAAATTGGAGCTAACACAATATACAAGTGTTCGGCCGAGGATCAATGCATCCACAAAGATTGAGTGTTTGGCGCGATTTATGGCATGGCAACATCATCGTCACCATCAATTTTCTCAGGTATAGAGCAATGTTAAACGACTTTCTGCAGAGCTCGACAACATCGATATATCCGAGATGTAGTGCCAACAAGACGACCCTACATTCCATAAAAGCGACGCAGCGCTCGAAGTTGTGAATTAGAAATTTGGCGACTGGGTCATCTCATGGCCAGCATTCACCAATGGCCGCTGCGATGGTACGATTTGACATCACTCGATTATTTTCTCTGGAGCAACGTCAAGTCTTTAGTCTGCAGTAACAAGCCAATCACTTTTGATGAGCTCAAGCGAATAATGTAATAACGCCGCACATATTGAACAGAGTCATAAAAATTGGACTAACCGCTTGAAGCACTGTCAGCGAAGTCGAAGCGGCCACTTGAATGATGTGATACTCCACACTTAATGGCATGAACGTAGCTTTAAAATAAAGCCAGAAACAATTTTATATCTCACGACGCTGTTGTTTTATTTAAATTTTTTTTCCTATCGTTCTTATCTGGTCACCTATTTTTGACAGCTCACGCGTGATTCGTGACATGTGTCAAAGTCAAACATGCTCAGTTAGTATTGCCATTTCATCATGGAAATACTTAATCCCGATCATTGCTTCGCGCTCTTCGACCATTTTACGGTCGTCATAATCGAACTACTGGGCAAGCAATTCAAGCCATTGGGCATGAAGCTGCGTACCCATATGCATAGAGAGCGTACAGAGGAAAAGATTGCGGCTGTATCCGTCAGTGTTAATGAAGACCGTGATTTGTCCATTCGTCGCAGTTCGCAGTAGATGGGATTGTGTTACTCGACTGCGTGGAAGATTGATCTTAAACCTTACAAAATACTCCTCGTGCAAGAACTAAAGCCAAATAACCTGCCACAGCGTCGAATTTTCGGTGAGTGGGTCTTTGAAAAAGCGGATCTTCCAGCTTTTCTGCGACGAAGCTCATTTCTGGTTGAATGGGTGTGTTAATAAACAAAATTGCCATATTGGGTCCAATGAGCCAATACGAGTACAAGAGATGCCAATGCACAAATCCGGCGGAATTGTCCGTATTTTTTCAAAGATCACCGTGAGAACAACGTTACCGTCAATAGCGCCCGCTGTCTTTCAATGATTTCGAACTTTTCTTTGCCCAAAATACACGAGCTGAACCTGGTCGACATTTGGTTCCAGCAAGACGGCGCTACATGCCTCACAGCACGCAAATCGATGTACCAATTGAGAAATGAGTTCGGTGAGCAATTTATCTCTTGTTTTAGACCGGTGAAATGGCCGGATAGATCGTGCGATTTGACGCCTTTAGACTCTTTTTTATGCGGATACATCAAATCACTCGTCTATGTCGATAAACCAACATCGATTACAGCCTTGGGAGACAACATTACATCCAATATGCTCGAAGAAGTGATTCAAAATTTGGCTCAACTCAACTCAAATAAGAATTTTTTAAACTTTTGCAATTGTCCTGTACTTTTTTTTGACAATTAAGAACCAAACGCTCTCACCCATAATGAGGGAAAAATTATACCTTTTCTGAAGCTAGCTGGAGCACCACCCACGTTAGAATGACCTTTGCTAGATGTTCCAACAATTCGATACGATCTTGCTGGTTGGTGGGTTCAACAATTGTTCAAAACGATCAACCAGTACAGATGTGTCGGTTTGAATATTCCGTGCGAAAAGCTAGTCATTGACGGTTCGTGTAAGTTTCCAAAACGAACGAAGGTTCTTGATTCCTGCAAGCTCCAGGAATCAAGAACGTTTTTTTGACTTTCGCAAAACTGCTGCCTGTTTCTCCTATTAATCGCAAGTAGCTAAAGGAACTTTTCCTAGCTGCCACACATTCCCAGTTTCTTCTTACATCTTCTTCTAGCTCGAAAGGTATTTATGGCGTCAGATGTACAGGCAGCAAGAACGATCACGCCGCGTGTGGAGTGGATTTTAGTTGAGCTCGCAGTGCCTCTGAAAAAGATCCAGATGGCCCTGACTATCACTTTTACTCGTAATTCATCCATTTACTATCGCAAGTGTTTTCATGATGTTTTGCCAAACAATACTGAATAAAATATTGTGTCAGCTGTCTGAGTGTTGCCATAACTTCCTAAACAACGCCATTTAGTTGCATTTGTTTTTTAAGCTCATTTCGCAATTCAACTGGAAGTTTCCTTGCAATTAGTCTTTATGTGTCTATTTGTCCGCTAACCCAAAGGTCAAGTATCTTAAAAAGTACGGATTCCGTGATTATAACTTCGATGTTGCTTGCTTATTTACTGCTGCTGGCCTGCAGCGACGTACAGACACACACAATAGCAAACGAGGCGTATTCAAAAAGTAAGGTGACTTTTGAAATTTCGCTGCCAACGTACTTTCGATTATTGATTTTTTTTTTTGCTGTGTTGGTACACATGTCCCGAACATATGTTCACAGTTTGTTTTTGATGGATAGAAAGCAAAGAATTTGCATCAAATTTTGTGTAGAAAATGGAATCAAGTGCTCTAAACAATTTGAAATGTTTGACAGTGACATACGGTGAGTCTGCTCTAAGTAAAAAATATGTTAACAAGTGGTACAAGCTCTTTGAAGATGGCCGCGAAGATACCAATGACGAACCTCCCTCTGTACGTCACAGTACATCGGCAAAAGATGATAACGTCGAGGCTGTGAAGAAAATTGTTTTGGAAAATCGTCGAAAACTTGCTGAGGATGTTGGCATATCGGTCGTGTTATGCAATTTTTTTCGGATGTTTTGGACATGAGACGTGTGTCAGCGAAGTTTGTTTCGAAACTTCTTAATTTTGATCAGAAGAACCGTCGCATGATCATCGCTCAGAAGCTCTTGAACGACGTCAATGATGATCCCGACTTGCTCAAAAGGCTCATAACTGGTGACGAATCATGGTTATCGGCCAAATACGACTTTTTCCTGTTCCCGAAACTGAAGAGACCTATGAAAGGTTGGAGATTTGCAACGATTGATTTGCAGGCTATACCAAAAAGTGCTTCTCAGAAGTGCTTCGAGGATTGGAAAAAGCGTTGGCACAAGTGTATTATACCTGGTGGGCATTACCCTGAAGGGGACAACATTAATATTGAGAAATAAATAAATATTTTTGCATAGAAATATAAAGCCACCTTAGTTTTTGAACACACCTCGTACCGTCTTCCACATTTGCTAAAGTTTTCAATCGCCTGCATTTGTTTTATTGTTGTTGAAAACTGCTGGAAAGTACAGAGGAAAAGATTGCTGCTGTATCCGCCAGTGTTAATGAAGACCGTGATTTGTCCATTCGTCACCCTTAGCAGCAATTGGGATTGTGTTACTCGACTGCGTGGAAGATTGGTCTAAAACCTTACAAAATGCAGTTCATGCAAGAACAGAAGTTGAACGACGGTGAGTGGGTCGAATTTTCGGTGAGTGGGCCTTAGAAACGCTGGAGGAAGATCCGGATTTTTATCGAAAAATTGCTCATTTCTGGTTGAATGGGGATGCTAATAAACAAAACTGGTCGACGGCGTCCGGCAATACAAGTGATGCCAATGCATCCGAAAAAATGCACTGTTTGGTGCGGTTTATGGTCCAGCGGGATCGGTGGCCGGTATTTTTTCAAAGATCACCGTCAATGTCATTTCATTTCATTTCATTTCATTTCATTTATTTACTTGGTATGTCCAATAAGATTTACATCTTTTTTAGTACTTAGATATTATTGATTAGCTAACATAACTTTAATAACTTAAGATATAATAATAATAATAATAATAATAATATAAGAGAGGGGGAATAGGACCTGGACTCAGGGTTGGGTTGTTAAGGATGGGAGGTAAAGGAGGGCTGCACTTTAAAATTTTGCACGCTTTGATATCATTTTGATACGCGGTGGGAGGAGGCTCCAAAGTTTAACAGCGTGGATGAAAAATAAGCGTGACGAATTTAAATATTGGCGACGATGGGGAACGATACTTAAATTTCTTGCAGAACGGTTAAAGACAAGTTTATTATATAAATAGGGTGGGGATTTATTTTGAATAATTTTATGTAGAAATATGCAGTTTCTCACATTGATGTACTGTTGTAGCGTGCAACCTAGTATCTTTTTGGTATGTTCTGAGATAAGAATCTTCGAAGTCCATATACATAGCGAACCGCATCGTTGAATGCCACCTTTAATTAGTTTAGGGACAGTGAATCGAGAGCGCTATAAACAACTTCAGAATATGTAATGAGAGGTGCTATTAAGATCAGTAACAACTTACGTTTGGTTTCAACAAGGGTGAAATACGATGTAGGCCACAATTTGCGTAGACAGCCGTATATCCGACCAATAACTGCATTAATATGATTATAGCCTGAGAGGTCAAAGATAAAGCCAAGGCTAGTGCAGTGTTCAACAGCTGTTATTTTACTGCTACCTAGGTACAAGTCTGGCAGGATACTCAGTACAAAACGTCTTTTAGAGATCGGCATTACTTGGGATTTTTTTTTAGTTAAGAAGCAATCCATTCGCTGCGGACCAGATAGAAATTTGGGTAAGATCGTCATTGATGTGGTCAGCAAGTTCATTAAGCTTGTTATATGGTTTTGCTAAATGAAGTTGCACGTCATCTGCATAAAGGTGGACAGAACTATAGGTATAGACTGATGGAAGATCGTTAATAAACATACAGAAAAGAATAGGACCCAGAATTGAACCTTGTGGAACTCCTTGAACTAAGGCCTTAAGTAGTAGGGAGGATTTGCCGCCAGAAATGACTTTCTGGAATCTCTCAGAGAGTTTGCTGCCAATAAGATGGGTAGCCCTACAGCTAAAACCAAACAAATTTCTGAGCTTCCAGCTTAGAATGTTATGATCTACCCTCTCGAAAGCCTTCGAGAAGTCAAGTAGACAAAGAAGACTTACATATATTACCCTTGTCATAATCTTGCCTTATTTCATCTAGCAAATTTATCGTAGCGGTAGAGCAGCTGTGATGTGCCTTAATCCTGATTGTTTCTCGTAAAGCAAGTTGTGGTTAGCTACATGACTAAGTATTTGTTTTTGCAGGACTTTTTCGAAGATTTTAGATAAACTGGGTAATATGCTAATCGGTCTAAAGTCAGAAGGGGCATCACTGTTTGTTTTCTTTGCCACTGGAAGGACTCTAGCTATTTTCCATGACCTGGGAAAAGTTGATGTAATTATGCAGAAATTGATGGCAGAGTAAGATGGATAACTATCTGGGATAGGATAAGTTTGACAAACCGGATGGGTATTCCGTCCTCCCCAATAGCTTCAGACTTAATAGCCATTGTGCATTTAAAAATTTCGCTTTCGCTCACAACTTCAAAGTCATCCAGTCTATGCGCAGATCTGGCCGAACAGGCTGATGCTCGATTTGTATCAAAGCTACCATTAGCGAGTTGTTCACCTATGAAATAATCATTAAGAATACCAGGATCAAGATCACTCTGTTGGTTAAAGCCTTTAGAAAGACCGATCATTTTAAGGTTGCTCCATGGTTTTTTTTTGCTGGTAAGGTGGTATTGAGCTTGGATGCATAGTAATTTTTTTTGGACGCACGTATAATTGAAGTTGTACGATTGCGTGCCTCTTTAAATTCTTTCCAATAGACGCTGGTCGGTCTGCGCTTCCATCTACTGTGCAATTTATTGCGAACTTTGATTGAGTTTATCACATCTGAGGTAAACCATGGACAGCTTTGGTTACGGACTCTAACTGTTTTTGTAGGTACATGCCTATCATCAATCAACCTTTCCATTAGGATCGGCGATTTGTCTACACTGCATCCATGGGGCAGACATTGTGGCTAGTTGAAGGGCATTAACATCAACAGAATTAAAATCTTTATATGTAAAAGTTTCAGTAGTAGCACATTTAGACAATTTGACATTGTAAGACTGGGTGTACGATCGGGGACAAAACGTGTTGGGTAGGTGTAGTTAACAATACTCAGACCGACGGAGGACGCTAAGTCTTTCATTTGAAATGCAAGCGAGTCTTTTTTTAGTAAGTTAGCATTAAAGTCGCCGCACACAACAATATGCTCATTTAGTGCACACAAGTCCGAAAGTGCTGAAAAATATGGCAATGCAGAGCATCTTCGGTTTTTATTGTATGCGCAGGAGACAAGACATTTAGTAGTATTACAGTCACTTATTTCCACAGCAATGTACTCAATGCCGGATTCACTTGATTTAAATTTCATTTCATTAGATTTCAGAGTTAACCTACAGTAGACTGCAACACCTCCACCTGTGGTATCAGTGATTCTGTCATTCCTATGCAGTCTATAATTTGGGATATCGTAGATCTCATCACGCACATTCGGATTAAATCAGGATTCACTTACACAGATAGCATCAAGACAAGAAGTAGAAAACAGTACTTTAAATAGTCTAATTTAGTTATAATTTAATTATATAATTTAATTATATATATATATTTAATTATATTGCTGCGAAATAATTTTTGCAATAGTGTACGTTGATTTTTCATTCACACTGTTTGTCACACTTAAATTACTTAAGAGCATAGATTAAAACAAAAACAAAGGCAACCAGAAAAAAGTGCATTCCTTGTACAGGAGAGGAGGAAGAGAGAATGTCGCCCGCTATCCTTCAATGATTTCGAACTTTTTTTTGACCAAAATGCACGAGCTATACTTGGTCAATGTGTGGTTTCAGCAAGATGGCGTCACATGCCACACAGCATGCGAATCGATGGGCCAATTGATAAATGAGTTCGGTGAGCAATTTATTTGTCGTTTTGGGCTGGTGAATTGACAGGCTAGATCGTGCGATTTGACGCGGGACATCGTTTTACTTTTAGAAGAGTATTGAAGCTGTGCAGAACGGACCTGAAGTCAAGCAAGTTTGGGCTTAATGTTTTCGGTGATTCTTGACTGTCCGTGTGTAAATGGATGAAGACGACTTTCATTTCTATTCCAAGAGTGATACTGGCAGGTTACAAGATTGCATGAAGCTCAGCTTTGTTGATTTTGGGCCATTGATACCAGCACCCACTCTGCTGCCCAGTTTGGATTCATCCGTATCGGAATCGGTTTGGATTCACTATGTTGAACCCACTGTCGAGCCAAAAAGTTGCTGGTATGCGGTTATTAAGCGCCCAGGTCATGTCGAGTTTGTAAAAAATTATTCTACTGCAAGTTTCATCATTCCTCTTTGTAATAACCTGACAATGCGGCAAATTGCCACTTTTTCAACATACACGAGTATGTGCAGTAGAATGAGGCCAATGAAAGCTGTAATAGCACTTGTGGTACAGGTTAGGATACCTACATATGCGAGTCTCTGAAGACGTTGAAGCTTTGATTTGTTTTTTTCTCACTCCACTATATTACCAACGAGCAGGTGATGATCGATCTGACAAGCACAGACCCTAGTCTTAGTAAATATACATCTACTAGCCCATATGGCATTGGTAGCATTTAAATGACAGCTCAAGTTTAATATTTTCTCTAGAACTTTCCTGGAGAACTCGATACTTGTTTTACTCACAGAGATCTGGTCAAGACTCAGCCGTCTTGTATGACTGAAGGGGACCAGTAAAATCTGGGGTTGATTGAGAGGTTTTCTTCTGCTACTAAGAAGTCTTGCGTCCCTTTTATGATGCATCGAAACGATTTATGTGGATTTTATGAGTAAAAGTCAAAGATCAAGTACTTTGGAGTGTGTCTCAGTAGTCCACTAATAAATCAGGACCCTGCACTTAAGAGTATGTACGAACTCTACTCCCAAAATGCTTGAAATATAACATGAAGGCTAAATAAAAGAATTTCACCCAAGGGAAATTCCATTCACAGAGACTCCTCAGACCTCGTTAGATGAACTACACACTCGTACTGTCTATCAGACAGAAATGTTTACGTCTGCTTAGTAAGTAATATGCTAAAATCGGCAATTTACAAAGGTTCTCTGCAGGGAATACATAGTAGAACTTGCCATCTTTGTTTGTGGCACCTTCCAGCAACCTGTTTGCTAATGGGAGGCATTTCAACAAGTTCGATATTATCTCAGTGAGGACGTTTACCCAAAGTCGCAAAGAAATACATATAACATTACTATGCCCTTTGAGTAAATTTCTTTCGTTCACTTTCCTTCCACGTCCTCCAAAACTCATTTACATTGTCGGTATGGGGTATCCTTCCTTCAAATTTGCAATTCTGCCTTCGTACGAAAATCGTTTTCTTTTTTGACACGTTCTTTTCTTTGTTTCTCCGCAAACATAACCCCAAACCGTACAATAATTAAGCGATGACCGCCTTTATGGATCCTTTTAATTATTTGGACAATTCTACGTGCCATTTTCTTGTGGGAGTCATTTAATGGGATTAATTTACGTTCGCCATCAGGAATAATAATAGCAATAATAACAATAATCTCGCAAGGATCTCTATGTTATTGCCACAGGAACAAGAGCATTTACTCGTTCGAAAGCAAAACACAAAACGTAAAAAAAAAAGGTACATTCGGTTGGGTCGCATTTTATTTTACCTTGTCCTGGGAATGCTTGTGGCCACGTAGTATCTTAAATTTTACTTTCACTTCAATTAGTGAGAAAAAATAAAAAGAAATCACCATCATGTCGTCGTCGTCGTCGTCGTTTTTGTCGGTCTATGGTGCACATGTTACACACAGCAAACTCACCACAAATTGTCTCTTACAATTGTCTGGTCTTTACCTTTTGTTTCGTCCACAACACATTGCAGGAATAGGATCTAAAATAGAAGCAAGCAGGAGACATTCAAATTAATAAACTTAAAAAGGAAGAACCCTCTTTTATTCTTAACGTAATCGTTATCTATCATTAGGCTAAAGGACTCTCGTAAGACTTAAGGTATCCCTAAGGAGACTGCGAAAGCTCAATCTCTAAATCTTCAGAACCCTTAATCCTCAAAGAAAATCCGTAAAACTTAAAGCGTTCTACGGTGTTATGCTCTTGTCCGCATGAAAGGCATAAATTTAAGAATGTCCTTAAATTTAAAGAGGATATCCTGTTTGTGTTGTGCTGAGTTCTCACTCTATACAGTGGGGGTATGAGATTACGAGTACACCACTATTGCCAGTAGTGTGGGAGCATACACATTTGGGGGCTACACACCGCAATGGACGTAGCTTACCACAAACGGGGGAAAAAAACCTAGTACTCGTATTCGTACTCGCACCACATAAACCGGATGAACAACAAATGGGCGAGAAATGTTCACGAGTTGGAGAAACCGACATAGGGAAAGGAAAAGCTAAGCAACAGAAGTAGCGGCAGGAAAGCAAACTAAAATAACAAAAAATAGGAAAACAAGAAGTGCAAAGGATTTGCAAGGGCTTTTTAGAAATTCTCCACGTTTTCTTACGTCGTCGTCCTTCCGTTTTTATTTTATTTTTCCTTTCTCAATTTCACACAACCCACTTACGTGATATCTCGTCGTCCTGGTTGTCGAGAGCTGAAAAAGGCCATTTCTATCGTTTCATATCGCGTAAGGTGGATAGAAAAGGCAAATTAGGAAATCCAAGGGTTCAAAAGTCGATTAAAAGCATAAGAAAAGGATTTAATCGTTATCCCATTCCACGGCCCAAGTGTAATTTAATAAGTTACCCAAGTGGTCGGAGGAAAAAGTGCCTTTTGAAATTACCTCAAATCTTAAAAATGGCCTACGACATGGCCCACCTCATTCCACATAACACTTTAACCACAGAAAATTCCAATTGCCAATGGAGGTATCTATCCATCTGCTGAGGTGCTACAGAGAAACTAAACACCGGAAGCATCATCTTCTTTGTTATTGTTACGTTGTCCTTGAAGTTTCCACAAGGCAAACCAAATAGGCAACTAAGTTGTATGAGAATTTTTGGGCAATTGAACAAAATACACACCACATAAACCACTTTGTAATTTCGGTACACGATTCACGACCAGTGATCCTAATAAACCCAGGAAAAGTACATACGCACAGTATAGTGTACGAGTACATACGTAGGGAGAGTTGTTGGCCTTCACCACCAGGACCACAGACTCCCTCTGATAGTCATAAACGAATTCAAGGCGACCAAAACTTACAAAAGGGTTTTAAGGATTCCTTTTCGTTTTCGGTTTTTTTTTTTTTTTGTCAGCCTCTCCTAAAATGAATGCCCACACATGGTACACATGATATGTACCAATGAATGGAACAGCACTTGCTTCGGGGACATGATCTTATGTTGTTTTCACTTCGAAAAATTTCATTCGTTTCAATGAATTCGCCCCTGGCCCTATTCAATTGATGAATTTTTAATTAAAACACGTAAATTCAATTTTTCCAATTATCAAAAAACCCCAGGAGCCCACAAGAACGACAGAGGACTTTCTTCCATTGGAATGTTGAGTTTTCGGTATCAGTGTTCCCATCTCTGTGGGTTTAGACCTTTTTTTTTTGTTTGAAGCAATAGGTTTGAGCAAGTTACAGGAGAACAGATAATAAAGATGATAGTTGATGGTCCGTAACTAAGTGTCCATGTTCCAAGCTATAAGCAGATAAACTGGTTTTTGAACTCAGTATCAGTATCCAAGATCTTTTTCTACGTCTTGGGGAAGACATTTTGGCTCCAAAAATTGTTTCCACATGTTAACCTATTGAGTGAGAAAATAGGAACTCGGTCACGATATGGGGATTTAGCAAAAGGTAAGGATATTTCCTTGGGTGAGCTGGAAATGGGCTATTCAGCTCCAATTGCACAATATATGTCCTTCTGGTTGTTAAGGGTGTTTTTAAGAGGTTCAGACTGTTTGTTTGAATCCAGCAAAAACAAATTACCTTGATGACGGCTTATTAAATTCATTCAAAAGTAGTTCGTCATGGTCTTCACACACGAATAGAAGCATTTAAATTCGTTCGGTTAAAGCCAGCAAAAGGCTAGTGACAAATCGCTAATTTAATTCTAAAACGTACAAAATTCATTGACTAAGTTTGTTTGAAAACAATTTGTATTTAAACATTTGACATTAAGTCATTTTCAAAGAAATAAAGTGAAGTTTAAGTTTATATAAATTTCCCTCGTCTTATCAAACCAGCAATCATGTCTGCATCAAATCTCCGAACAAGAGCTGCGACAACAAAAACACTAATTTCTACGCCAACTCAAGTTTCCCCGGCGCAAAAACAACCGCCCAGCGACTGTATACCCGTCACTGTAAAGATTCTTGAAGAGCAATTATCCAAGCAATTCAATGCATTGCGGCAGAGTTTTTCGGATGAAATATCGAGGCTTCACAGTGATTTCCTTCTGAAGATCGAACAAATCTCTGAGTGTTCGAAAGGTAAATTTGATGAGGTTAACAAAACCATCGCCAACATGGTTGATCGTATCGAGCGGCTTGAAGCGAGTTCCATTGCAATATCTCGACAACATCATGAGGAAATTAGAACCCTCCAAAGGCAATGCGAAACTTTCGAAAAGAAGGAGATCTCTTGCGATGCCCTGCTATTTGGTGTACCCACCCAGCCTGATGAGAACTTAAAAAGCTTATTCAATCGTCTTTGTCACTCCATTGATTGTAAGCCACCACTTCTCATAAACATATTTCGTACCAAAAAAAAAAAAAAAACAATGCGACAATTCCACCTCCCATCATTATTAAATTCAGCAACTCGCTAGAGAGAAATGCAGTGTTGATGTCAGCAGCAGGTTACCGAAAGCATAATGCCACTGAACTTCGCCAGCATGACGTAGGTATTGAATCAAACAGCAGCTGCTACCTCAACGAGAGCCTTACAAGGAAGACACGTTTTCTCTTAAGCAGCGCTTTGAGTCTGCGACGGAAAAAACAACTGTTTGCCGTGCACACAAGGTATGGAAATGTTTATGTTAAGAAGACGGCGAGTGGAAGAAGCTTGCTAATTGAATGTGATGAGATCTACGATATCCCAAATTATAGACTGCATAGGAATGACAGAATCACTGATACCACAGGTGGAGGTGTTGCAGTCTACTGTAGGTTAACTCTGAAATCTAATGAAATGAAATTCAAATCAAGTGAATCCGGCATTGAGTACATTGCTGTGGAAATAAGTGACTGTAATACTACTAAATGTCTTGTCTCCTGCGCATACAATAAAAACCGAAGATGCTCTGCCCTGCCATATTTTTCAGCACTTTCGGACTTTTGTGCACTAAATGAGCATATTGTTGTGTGCGGTGACTTTAAAGCTGACTTACTAAAAAAAGACTCTCTTGCATTTCAAATGAAAGACTTAGCGTCCTCCGTCGGTCTGAGTATTGTTAACTACACCTACCCAACACGTTTTGTCCCCGATCGTACACCCAGTCTTCTTGATCTTATTATTGTCTCAGATCCCAACCTTGTCCTTCTTTTTGACCAGATACCCTTCGATATCTCTGATCACGACCTGCTTTTTCTAACTTACAATGTCAAATTGTCTAAATGTGCTACTACTGAAACTTTTACATATAAAGATTTTAATTCTGTTGATGTTAATGCCCTTCAACTAGCCACAATGTCTGCCCCATGGATGCAGTGTAGACAAATTGCCGATCCTAATGGAAAGGTTGATTTCTTTCAATCAATTTTGACACAACTGCTTGATAGGCATGTAAGTACAAAAACAGTTAGAGTCCGTAACCAAAACTGTCCATGGTTTACCTCAGATGTGATAAACTCAATCAAAGTTCGCAATAAATTGCACAGTAGATGGAAGCGCAGACCGACCAGCGTCTATTGGAAAGAATTTAAAGAGGTGATCTTGATTCTGATATTCTCAATGATTATTTCATAGGTGAACAACTCGCTAATGGTAGCTTTGATACAAATCGAGCATCAGCCTGTTCGGCCAGATCTGCGCATAGACTGGATGACTTTGAAGTTGTGAGCGAAAGCGAAATTTTTAAATGCACAATGGCTATTAAGTCTGAAGCTATTGGGGAGGACGGAATACCCATCCGGTTTGTCAAACTTATCCTATCCCAGATAGTTATCCATCTTACTCTGCCATCAATTTCTGCATAATTACATCAACTTTTCCCAGGTCATGGAAAATAGCTAGAGTCCTTCCAGTGGCAAAGAAAACAAACAGTGATGCCCCTTCTGACTTTAGACCGATTAGCATATTACCCAGTTTATCTAAAATCTTCGAAAAAGTCCTGCAAAAACAAATACTTAGTCATGTAGCTAACCACAACTTGCTTTACGAGAAACAATCAGGATTCAAGGCACATCACAGCTGCTCTACCGCTACGATAAATTTGCTAGATGAAATAAGGCAAGTTTATGACAAGGGTAATATAAGTCTTCTTTGCCTACTTGACTTCTCGAAGGCTTTCGATAGGGTAGATCATAACATTCTAAGCTGGAAGCTCAAAAATTTGTTTGGTTTTAGCCGTAGGGCTACCCATCTTATTGGCAGCAATCTCTCCGAGAGATTCCAGAAAGTCATTTCTGGCGGCAAATCCTCCCTGCTTAAGGCCTTAGTTCAAGGAGTTCCACAAGGTTCAATTCTGGGTCCTGTTCCTTTCTGTATGTTTATTAACGATCTTCCATCAGTCTGTACCTATAGTTCTGTCCACCTTTATGCAGATGACGTGAAACTTCATTTAGCAAAACCAAATAACAAGCTTGATGAACTTGCTGACCACATCAATGACGATCTTACCCAAATTTCTATCTGGTCCGCAGCGAATGGATTGCTTCTTAACCAAAAAAATGTCTAAAAGACGTTTTCAACTGAGTATCCTGCCAGACTTGTACCTAGGTAGCAGTAAAATAACAGCTGTTGAACACTGCACTAGCCTTGGCTTTATCATTGACCGTAACCTCTCAGGTTATAATCATATTAATGCAGTTATTGGTCGGATATACGGCTGTCTACGCAAATTGTGGCCTACATCGTATTTCACCCTTGTTGAAACCAAACGTAAGTTGTTACTGATCTTAATAGCACCTCTCATTACATATTCTGAAGTTGTCTATAGCGCTCTCGATTCACTGTCACTAAACAAATTAAAGGTGGCATTCAACGATGCGGTTCGCTATGTACTCGTATATGGACTCCGAAGATACGAACATATCTCAGAACATACCAAAAAGATACTAGGTTGCACGCTACAACAGTACATCAATGTGAGAAACTGCATATTTCTACATAAAATTATTCAAAATAAATCCCCACCCTATTTATATAATAAACTTGTCTTTAACCGTTCTGCAAGAAATTTAAGTATCGTTCCCCATGGTCGCCAATATTTAAATTCGTCACGCTTATTTTTCATCCACGCTGTTAAACTTTGGAACCTCCTCCCACCGCGTATCAAAATGATATCTAACCGTGCAAAATTTAAAAGTGCAACCCTCCTTTACCTCTCATCCTTAACAACCCAATCCTGGGTCCAGGTCCTATTCCCCCTCTCTTATATTATTACTATTATTATTATATCTTAAGTTATTAAAGTACTAAATAAGATGTAAATCTTATTGTGCATACCAAGTAAATAAATGAAATGAAAAGATTGTTTCATGCCATTTGATATTTGAATATAGTTGTGGGTATGTCCACCACCACTGAAGGTCCTTTTTCGGGCAATTTGTTTTATTCCCACAGAAAATAACACAATAGCATCAAATCGCATGATTCTGGTGACCAATTGACGGGTCCGTTTCCTGAAATAACTCCATTTCCAAAGGGTGATAGTAATATGGGAAGGAACACCATCTCGGAGTACCACAGTTCTTCAAAATGTCACGCAAATTTGGAAACAAACAATCGTTGATCATCGTATTGTACCGGTGCCTATTGACAGTATCTTGTGCCTCAGTCATGAAGAAACAAGGACTGATGATGCCACCGACATACAATCCCCACCTGACATCTGGTTGACTTCTTGAGGATTATTATCCTCGTTTCCATTACATCTCGAGGAGTTATTAGTACCCTTCAAATCTATGCATACAGCACTGTCAAAGAAAACTTAGGGAGGAATAAACGGGAGGTGCCCATGTACATTGGTTTTAAATGTTTGCAAGTTATAACGGCTAGGAAATAGAGAGCTCGGCAGGGCATTCCACAATCGAGTTGTACGGCTTAGGGACGAATCACGATATTTTAGAGTACTTCCGAAAGTGGGCTTGAGGGTATACTAGGTATACTACTTGAGGGTATAATTTTTGCAAATGCCGCCGTACGTCAATCATCCACCGACAAGCAATGGAGCGCTGTACTCCGCAAGAGCGTGGAATAATTGTGTCGATGTTATTGACTAATATCGGTCGGTGGTGTTTGCGCAGCGTGAATTTCGACATCGATTTCCTAATCGTGTCGCGCCAACTTTGGGCCCCCGCCCAATTATCAAGGCTTCGCCCTTTAATGACGTTGTCTAATAATGAACGGGGGCAGAGCAAAGTACTGGTCTTATCGTAAACATCTTGAGATGACGCTTTCGAAGATGACACTTTTTCCCTTGGGTTTTCCCTTGGTTTGACCCAATGTAGAGTTGCAATAAGTACTGGGTGCTGCGACCCTAAGAGCAGTAAGAGGTTTTAGGTCGGCCTCGACTCATACCAAGGGTGGAACTGTGCCGGCAACAGAGTTCCGAATTGGTATCTGAAACAGTGAAAATGTTTGGTGAGCGATGGCAAGGCGTATCCTTGCTCCCACGGATGTATGGGCATCCCGTAAGTTTAAGCCTACATGGCAGGTACTTACGTTAAACACAAGAGACATCTGTCGCGCCAACTGGGTAAACATTCCGGCACCTTAGCTACTCGACTCGAACAGGACTGGTCGTTCAACCGAGAATATCGCGGCTGTGGCTGCCGATGTCGCTGAGAATGAAGAGACGGGCATCACCAGACGGATATGTTCCCGTACAAATTACAAAGAGTGCATCAGTAAATGCCTCCTGATCGTCAGTCGCGTGTGAATTACTGTAAAGCCATCCACAATCTCAACAACGAAGAGGACGATTTTGTCTCGAAAATCACCATGAGAGACGAGACGCATTTCCACTTAAGTGGTTACGTCAAAAAGCAAAATTCTCGTTTCTGGGGCATTACAAGAGCGCGTTCACGGGGAAGGAGTAATTGGGCCGTATTTTTTTGAGGACGCCATCGGCAATACGGTCACTGTTACTGGCGGAACATGATAAACGACTTCTTACTGCCGGAATTGGATGAGCGGGGCTTGATGAACATGTGGTTTCAACAAAACGGTGCAACCGCACACACACCACGATCCACAATGGATATTGTGAAAGAAGCATTTCCTGGTCGCGTAATCTCTCGTTTTGTCGATTTAGCCAGCAAGATCGCCCGATTTAACCATCTCAGACTTCTTTCTTTGGGGCTACTTGATGTCGCGGGTTTATACAAACAAGCATCAGAAAATCGCAGCCCTTAAGGAGAATATTCGACATTAATGCTGTTGTAGGTGCTGTAGAGTCAATACTTCCACAAAATGGTAAACTGTATTGAAAATAAATGAAGCCTGGCAGCTCAGTATGACATTTAATCCCAATCGAAAAGTCAGGCACTGCAAGAACACCCATTATTTCTGCGTTGTACAGTTGACATACGTTATCCTACGCTGTTCAGGCTGACAATTGAATGTCAGAAAACCTACTGTTTTTACTTGGCTACTCGTATGTTGCTCTTCTCTTGTGGGCCATTCCTTGGTGCTGTACAGTCCTGATAGGTGGACATACAGTGGTCTTAGCATCACACATTTTGTTGCAGATTTATTTCTTAATTGCCGTGGTTTGCTTACTTAGATAGTGTCACAGCCCGTGGTGAACCTAGGCTCAACCAATAAACCTCTCCAAGTAGAACGATCTCTCGGGAGTTTCTGCTGTCAACCTTAGATGCTATCGTTTTATCCCCCGAAGTTAGAAGCGAAGACTCTGGCGGCCAATCGCTCAACATATCCCAATCATCTCAGATGTTGGATCCATAGACACCTGACAAAACCGATGTCGCTGTCCAGGCAGTATAGTGTATGATGAACTGTATTAAATAACCTTCCTAGTAATGCCAATTTCAGCTTTCTGTTACCTTCCGATTAACAACGCTCTTCCATTCTTTTACACAGAGATTTTCAACTGTCTATCTCAACCCGTGCCAATTCACATTCACCACCTTACTACAACAAACAGCTACGCTCATTTCGGAATCCAAGAAGTATATTATGGTACACTTATCCCTTGCTACCACTCTGTCTATATCGAATTCTCTGAACTTTGTCAATCTCTTTACCGGAGTTATTTGAAGGAATGTGTCATACCCTCATCACCGATCCCAAATATTTCTTTCAATTTATCAACATCAAAAGAAAGTCCCATAACTACCCATCTTCCCTGAAGCTCTCTGACCCAACCTCTGTCGAACCCCAAGTAATTGAAAATATTTTTGCTGACTTCTTCAGCCAGAGGTTCGCCAGTCGTTCTTAACCAACTGTTTACAAACTGCAATACTATTGAAAAAATTGTGGAAATTATTTAACTCAATCCCTTACAAGTCTCTGTCAGTTTTCCATCTCCCAAGGAATCTTTCCCTTGATTTCGAAGAATTCTCACATAGTTCCGCTGCACAAAAAAAAAGCGTTAAAGACGAAATCTAACTATCCACCCAAGCTCTCTTGCATTCCTAAGCTGTTTGAGAGCATAATTTACGACTCAATGTTTTCTTCATTGCAAGTCAATATTTTCCCAAAATCAACACGGGCTTCTACAATAAAAGGACGATCTACAGCCACAAACCTGACCCAACTGAGCCTTTGATAAAATCTCCCATAAAACCATTCTCTGCTCAAACTGAAGGCTCTAGGCTTTCAATCAAATTTTATTATATGGATTAAATCCTACTTAGAAGATCAGCATTACGACAGAATCTTCTGGAGTACCTCAAGACAGCCATCTTGGGCCCTTATTATTCATTCTAACAATTATTGATGCCAACTCATCAAAAGTTCATATATATCCATCCATGAAAATCTTCCGACATATCCGACATATATTTCCCACTGCAGGATCATCTGGATAAATTTTCTACTCAGTACCGAACCGATTTCCTTAAGCTCGATGTCAACCAATGTCAGCGCCTTCCAACTCCCTCTCGCACTTCTTCAATCTTAAATCAACCCGTCCCATTGGTAACTGAATTGCTGTGATAGGGAGCTCAATTTCCGTTCCTATATAGATAATATCATAGAAAAGCCAAATCAGCTCTTGGCTTTATCAAACGTGGTCTAGAGAATTCCCAAAACCTTACGTCACTAAGTCCCTTTACATTTGTCCGCCCTCTTCTTGAATACGCTAGCCTAGTCTGGTCACTTTACATTTTACGAGTAGAAGTTGTTTGCTGTAGGTTTCTCCGAGGACTTCCCTTGACTAATGGCGTGATCTTACCACCTTACATTGATCAACTAAAACTTATAGACTTGCAGCCTCTTACTGTACGCCGAAGAGCTGCCGAAGAGTTGGCGATATAGTTGTTGTTCATTAGATTTCAGCTGGCAACAGTTATAGGCCCCCTTTACTTCAACTTATCTCCCTCAACACTAACCCACTTAATCTTAGGTCCGTGATCCTCTTTTACCTCAATCTTCACCGAATAAATTACGGATACCCTGAACCAACGTCTTGAATGCTACGGGAAGTCAACGATCTCCAACCTCTCTTCAACTTCCACCTCAGCAAGCTGTCCCTAAAGTATTTCCTTCACACATCTCGTCCTACTCCTCCCACACCATGGTTTTAGTTATAGTTTAGTTTTTAAGTTTTGTTAGTATTAAGTCTAGAGTTAGCTTTAGTAAACCTAGGCCTCAAATCTCGAAACTTTCTTCTTTCGCTTCCAACAAAGTCCGTAGAGCAGGACTGGGATGATACTCGTATGAGTCTTGTAAAAAGCTGGATTTGTCTTACGAGAGAAGGCTACAGCGATTGGCAAGAGTAATTCTATCATATGTCTGATTTCTGTGCTGATGTCGTTGATGCCTGTAACTGTGGAACCAATGTAGATATTCTAGGCTTGTGTGTGGTGTGTGTCCTTTCTGATGACAGCATGTACTTTGTTTAGCCCTCTTTTACCGGTAAACCCATTTAAGCCACGTCAATAGTCATGAGAGCTTTACTGACGGTTCGCTGTGTCCGCGTACGACTTAAAAAAGATCGTGCCTCATATGTCGGTCAGTGAGTTTTGCACGATTCTTTCTAGGATGAGGACAGCGCGTCGTCTTATCTAAAACCTTCCTTGGCAGTGAAGATTTCGGTTCATTACTCACCTTGATGGAGCAGTGAGAATTCTCCATAGTCTTCTTGCATAACCTGACGAGTTTGCCAGTATCCATGCTGCCATATGCGGCTTTAACGGGTCTCTTCCAAGATCGGGTCTCTTGATCTATGGGGTCTAACTCACATAATAGGCGATATTTACCGGACTTATTTCTCAATAGTTGGCGGAGTCAAAACGATCTCCTTTCTTCGTATCGGACAAACGATGCTGAGATTCCATATTTCGGGCACGCTTTCGTCTTACAATATCTTACCGGTGACTTGATGCATTTTACCAACGAGGTCATTTCCAGCCACTTTTAATAGTGCAGCAGGCAGTCCATCAGTATTAGCAGCTTTCTTCGACTACGTAGGGAGACGGAACTCTCTGTCGCCTTCGTCCTGTGTGAATGATTCATTCATTCATTTTACTGTCTGCTGAAGTAATCTTTCCGACTGCGGCTCTACTGTACATCCGTTCAGGCTTCCATTCCTCGGTTGTAGCCCTGATATGTTCGTAGTATTCTGCGATAAAACTTTCGAACGTCATTCATTTCTGTTCGTGGAGATGTTTCCCTGCCATAATAACCGCTTATGTCCTGGTACTCAAAAGGAACGTAATCTACTTGAGTAGACCGCAAACTAAGGAACGTTCCAAGCTGAAAATTTAAAATTGACTTCATGTTTGATGTTCTGCCTTCACAGTCAAATCAATCGATGGTAGACAGCCTGCCACCAGTGGAAAGTTTGAATGCCACGATTCGCAAATTGCGTCGTCCAGTTTTTAGTACTTAAAATATCTCAAGGGCAGCAACTGAGAAAAGAGTAATGTCAAAATTCGGAGAGTCTGAGTTGATTACTGATGTCAGACCATAGACATGAGTTTGCCTATATCATTCCTCAGAATGAAGCGGAGAGCGCGGGAGCATTCATCCAGCATCATCGTCATGAACTGAGGATTTTAAAGGAGCACTATACAGCATACTATTTCCAAAATTTGCGTGTTCATGCCCACAGCAACTCAGCATTCACAGCGTCAATTTCAAATCGACCATCTTCAGCGGTGAGGCGGTAACTAATGTTGAAGAGGACAATTAGACGTTGTGTCACTGAAATATTAGTCACATTTCTGCCAAACCGCGTTTCGTCAAATAATGTCGCCAAAAACACCCCAAATGTGCCAGCAAAACCAAGGAGGCCATCAATTCATGAATATTTCACACACTTTTGCCACATGTCCATATTTCAGGATTGGATCAAAATTTCGGTATTTTTTTAAAAGAACAAAACCTACATTTTCCATCCTTGTTGCGACACCCTTGCATTTTGTTCCACATGCCTCAGTAACTATTGCCTTGCAGTTGTAGAAGGAGTTAAATTTAGTCTGATACTCCTATCTTAGAGATTCTGTCAGTGTTTAGGGGCTTCGGCTCAATCCACACAATACCACACTTACCCAATCAGACACATCTAACTGAAGAAGGATCTCTCAATTTTAAACTAGACTAGGTAGGAACAAACTAGTTTCTATAGCTTATTGAGATTGCCTGGTGATATCCTTCATTTCATTTTATTTTTGAGATACGAGTATGTTGTCTGTTTTTGTCATGAACAATTTGGTCCTAGACTGTGTCACCTCTACGGGATCTGCTCATATATGGCAAGACCATGGTATTTCACATCGTTGATGAGGTTTTTTAGTAATTTCCGTTTCATTTCTTGTTTCATTGTAATTCTTTCTTTAATTGCTTTTTTTTAATTTTTTTATTTATTTCTATTTCCCAGACCGGAATGGAGCTATTCAGGTGACAAGGGGCCTTCTGTTAGCGATTTTAATGAAAGTTTGCCATTTAGCAGATGATTTGGCTTTGTTAGTGTATTAGCGCTTCCTTAACACTAAATCTCCTTCCTAAGGTTTTGAAAATTTTCAAACGATTTGTGCTTCAAGAGTCACCGTTTAACAACTTTTCACGTCTTAGGCATGTATACTTCCTAATGGGAAAGCGAGGTAGTGCTCCCAATAGATGCCGCCACCGTTCACTATGTAGAAATTAATTCTAATTGATTTGTGAGGAAACGTCAAACAGAGTGGTCCCGTCCGATTGACCGACCACAGGACCCTACTTGAGGCTCCCAGACAATGTAGTAGTTGTCTCCACTCCCAATAGATGCCGCCACTGTTCAATATGTACAATGACCGACCACAGGACCCTACTTGAGTCTCCCAGACAATGTAGTAGTTGTCTCCACTCCCAATAGATGCCGCCACTGTTCATTATGTAGAAATTAATTCTAATTGATTTGTGAGGAAACGTCAAACAGAGTGGTCCCGTCCGATTGACCGACCACAGGACCCTACTTGAGGCTCCCAGACAATGTAGTAGTTGCCTCCACTCCCAATAGATGAGGCACTGTTCACTATGTGGAAATTAATTCTAATTGTTTTGTGAGGAAACGTCAAACAGAGTGGAGTTCTGGTATATTTAGTACGGGCGGATCGTAAAATTTCGTTGTTTGCCGTCCGATTGACCGACCACAGGCATCTACTTGAGGCTCCCAGACAACGTAGTAGTTGTCTCCACTCCCAATAGATGCCGCCACTGTTCAATATGTACAATGACCGACCACAGGACCCTACTTGAGTCTCCCAGACAATGTAGTAGTTGTCTCCACTCCCAATAGATGCCGCCACTGTTCATTATGTAGAAATTAATTCTAATTGATTTGTGAGGAAACGTCAAACAGAGTGGTCCCGTCCGATTGACCGACCACAGGACCCTACTTGAGGCTCCCAGACAATGTAGTAGTTGTCTCCACTCCCAATAGATGCCGCCACTGTTCACTATGTAGAAATGAGTTCTAATTGTTTTGTGGGGAAACGTCAAACAGAGTGGAGGTCTAGTATATTTTGTATGGGCGGATCTAAAATTTCGCTGTTTGCCGTCCGATTGACCGACCACAGGACCCACTTGAGGCTCCCAGACAATGTAGTAGTTGTCTCCACTCCCAATAGACGCCGCCACTGTTCACAAAAGTGTTCGATCGCAAGCGTGCGTATTATATTCTCCAACACAACATGACTTAAAATGTGGACGTGGGAACACTGAGGTACGCAATTTCTCTGTAAATACCTCGCACATTACCCACAAAACCAATTACGTTCCCTTCTCATTTTGACCCTAGTCCCAACAAATAAAAAATTAAAACACAACCAAAATCCTAGAAGACCAACTCCCGGCATTTCATTTTGAATTTGCTTTCAGTTTAGTCTCTCTGTCCACTTGCCCTCCTTTTTTACTTGTAGATACATTTTGTGTTGATTTGCTCCATGGTTTCGAATTATATTCTCACAAATTTGCACCTAACCACGACTCTTCCTCACCAAAAACTAAAAAAAAAATCCAACCAAACAGGGTCAAACCAACACAGCCCATGAAATTACCACCGGCAGGACTCGCAACTCGCAACATGGACACCCGTCCAAAAGACCGAAGAGCAACATAAAAAAAAGGAAAAAAAAAACTTCATATCGAATAGGACCGACAAACAATTTTATCCAAATGAAAAGCCAACCAAATGAAATAAAAATTTATTACAATTCCCCCATGTGGACGAGCACAATACGAGTACAATGGTCCATGGGGCTGGTTCAAGGGTGGGCGCATAGGCCCCCAAAGGGTGGTAGCAGCTGGATTGTGGGGTTGCAAAGCCCCCCACTGGTATTGGTGGTGTGACTGTGTGGTGTTTGGTGGTTTTTTAAAATACTCATAGTTCCTTTGGTCAACCGTAAACTATGAACATCGTCGAGAGCCTGGAAAGAGATTTTCGCCTGTTTTACATAAGTTGTTACACCAACAAAAAATCCCTGGCATTGGGCATTAGCCTTTTTTGCACGACTTCGGAACATTAACTGCGACTAAGTCGGAGGGTTGTTCATTTCCCTAGAGATACGATCACGACTACGACCACTAGGAATACGAATACGAAACGACGAACAGAGAAAAAGCAAATTCAAATTTCGAAAAAAGGAAAAAAAAAAAAAAGTTTTGAAATCTTTCCCCAGAGCAATAGGGTTGTGGGAAGGTTAGATGTACCTAGGAGTATAGATGGATGCTCACTTCACATACCCACTGTTCCGGTGTTCGTATAGCCTGCGACCTAGTACTTGATGAAACTTAGGAGGTTCCAGGTGAACGGATTGAGTTTACTTGTAGCTTGAGTCAATCAAAAGAAACGCAACCAACCAACAAGGAGCAACCAGTACCAGCAATCATGGCACATTGGGGGGTACTTACCCTTGGGAAATGACATTTAAAATTGATGGGTGAATTTTTGAAAAAGGATTGACTCTTGCTCAGTTTCATTTTAGTCGGATGTTGTTTGCTTTAAAGCCAAGTTATGATGGTATGGTGAAGCTGTAGGCTCCTTATTTACATCGAAAGGACTAAATTTCATTCAGCTGGTGCACGAAAAGTAGACAAGCATATAGGATCTATCTGGCCGGAGGTCACAGTCCGTGGACATGAGCCATGCATCAAAAATGCAACAAGGCAGAACACATTAGTGTATCTTGCCTCTAGTCTCTTGTTTCGTGTTTCGTTTTTCGTGTTTCGTGCCTCGTGTCTAAGGCATCATTGAATCGGAGTCTCGGTGTGTAGTTAATGGATAATTGATGATTTCGCAGAATGGAATTGATGTCAACGCTACGGAGACAAATGACAGCCGTAGTGTTGGAGGTTAATGTACTGAGATTTTTTTTCCAATTTTTCCTCCGTTTTTTTGGCGTGTTCGTGTCCTTTTTATGGAAGTACCCGATGGCTTTTATGTTTATTGCTGAATAAAATTGTCATTTTGGGTGGATCATACACGTCATTAAATAGTATCGATCGAAGGTCCAAAGGGACACCATATTTGGAGTAATAAATTTCCAAGAGCTAATACCTTTGAATGGGGGCCAAAATAACGTGCTATAAAGGCAGTTTCACTTGGGAGTTATCGTTTCGTTTGGGATGTTCAGTGGTGGTTGCTTCTAAGGAGAAATTATTACAACAATAATCACGTACAGTTTATTTTGGGATCTTTCTCTTTTTCGGGCCACAGGTTGGATGCCGGGTAGATTTGTTTCACTCGATAGGTGTATGCGGAAAACCGAATCGATTTGAGGTCACGTTTTTTTTATAAAGGCATCTATTTATGTTCAATATTTCGATTGAGCTTGAGCACTTAATAAATGCATAAAGAACGTGCTCATTACTATCTGGTTACAGGTTGTATTTTATAGCCATTTGGCTCAATTGCAAGGAAACATGACATTGCCAACACTATGCGGATAGGAAGGATCATGCAAGAATATTCCGAAAATTAAACTGAGAGAATCATCAATCAATCTCAGCCCAAGCAGAAATCTTCTGAACCGGACAATGCCAAGAATCGGCCAAACAAGTAGAAGCATCAGAGCTTCTCAGTTCTCAGTGAAGAGCAAAAAGGGTTCACCAACAGTTTAGTGGATCCTTTCGAGAGGTTCCTCTTGGAAGTAAATGATGCAACGTGCAATGATGAAAACTCCAAAATCAACGATGTGACGCTGGGCAAGCTATGGGAACTCGGAGCCTCTAGTTTCAAACCCAGTGTAGCTGTTCACAATACGAAAATTTGGAGATAAAAGGAAGAATCGCCGACATTATGACTGTCTTTGAACAGACCCAAGAGATCGACCCAAATAAGGTGACGATTGAGAATGTTCTCGGAGGAGAGTGCCCTGGTTTTGAAGTAGATATAAACATCCTCAACATTGGACATTTCGGAATGAGAGCCATTCTCTTCTGCACAATGGGATCACTTTATCAAGATGGCCGCCGAACATGGCAATAATCACCTACAATTCGGCAAGAAAATCAAGGTATACGGAGGCATCCAGGAGAAACTGGTTTGTATGTCAACGTTCCAGTACTCTACCGAATCTATGGCCTACACAATTGTGTAGTCAAGACTGCCATTTGGAAACAGGTATTTCGAAAGTGTTTATGTGGCATGGGACACATGAAAGATACTGGACTGGAGCGTATTATGGATAGAGAATTTCATGTACCTTTGAGGACAGCAACGACATTTTGAGATTATTTGTATCCAGTATGCTCGATCTCATCTGAAAGAACTACAGAGGGCTGTTAAAAACCCAACCGCGATTTCGGGTTTGATCTTCAAGGTGTCTTCAAGGAGGGCTGTCCGCTCTGTCGTTTTGGGTGGCTCTGATCTAAGTCAATTTTTTTATCCAAAACTCTCCATATTTGAAGCTGTTTTGATTTGTTTAACAAACTCCTCAACGCTCGCGAAAGCGCCACTGACATCACGCTGCTTTCGTTCGATTATGTCAATATCATCGGCATCGACTTGTCTAAATCCTCGGTGAGTTCTTTTCTGACCTTGATGGAGCAGCGTGTATTCTCCATGGTCATCCTGCACAAACGGTCAAGTTTGGCAGGGATTCCAAAAATAGATATTGCTCTGAATAACTCGTCTCTATGTACAGATGCTGTCAAACGCGGCCTTAAAATCGATGAACAGATGGTGTGTATCGATTTGGAGCTCACGAGCTTTTTCCAAGATCCGCCGTAGTGTAAATATTTGGTCGATGGACTTTCCTGGCCTAAACCCACCTGATATGGACCAATCAGGTTGTTGACGAACGGCTTTAGGCGTTCACACAACACGCCAGAGAAGATCTTGAAGGCGATATTAAGAAAACTCATGCCTCTGTAGTTGGATCGGACTACAATGCTGAGGTTTCATTCATCGGGCATATTAGTTGGTGTATGCTCCTTAACAAGTCATCGCATGTCGCTTTGTTGGACTTAAGTTTAGATATGGTATTCTTCATTTCGTCCAGGTCAAGTGGACGGAATTGTTGGTCTACATCGGCCAGGTTGAAAGCAGTAATTAATTCGTTATACAGTCTACAGTCTCTTTCCAAATCCTCAGCATCGACTACGACTCTACTACGATGTTACCTTATTCGTCTCTACAGGCTTCAGTTTATCCTTTTGGTAAAACTTCCGAATCTAATTCCTGTAGTAGTACCTTTCAATATTCTCAACCACGCAGTTCTCATGCTCCTCCTTTTTACTCCTGAGAAGCTGATGTTCGTCTCTCCTCTTCTGCTCGTAGAGCTCGTAAGCAGCTCTAATCTTCCTATGCAGCGCCGCTTCGTATGCCTGTTGCTAAGCTGAATGTGCTTACTGGCACTCGTCTCCAAACCAGGACCGAATGAACCCTATCACATCAGAGGCGGCATTTCTGACGACTTTTTGGCACTGGTCTTCGATAATTGATGCTGGCGATATTGGACTTCTTAAAAGGTTAAGAGAGACTCGATGGGAAAAGTATTTGGCGATGCGACGTCAAACTTTCAGACAGTATTAGCCTGTCTTTGCGGTGTTCGTGATAGCCGCAACCGTACCTTGATTACAACAAGGAAGTGGTCCGATCGATGTTGGCCGCACGGAAAGTTCGAACATCCATAATACTGGAGGAGTGCCTTGCGTCGACCTGGTTAACGGTTGATCCAATGATCTCCTTATGAATATCAAGCTGTGGGAACGACGTACTAGCTACGACAATGTTTCACCGTTCTTCAAAGTCCATTAGCCTGAATCCTTTATCGGAGGTGGTATCGTGCAGGCTATACCCTCCGACCGTACTACAAAAGATGCCCTCTCTTCCTAGCTTTGCATTAAAATCACCGAAGACAATTTTAATGTCATAGCTGGAGCACTGCTCGTAGGTCTTGTCCAAGACGCTCGTAGAAGCCATCTTTGGTGTTGTCATCTTTCTCCTCTGTGGAGGCGTACGCGCCTAAGGTTAATGTTGGCAAATAGCCTGAACTTGGATTGTTACAAGGAGCTCGTTTGCCTAAGTCTGCGTCTAACAACAAATTCGAGTCCAAATAGGCGCTGCTCTTGCCGTCGATAACAATCTCCGTAGTAGATGTCGGAGTTTTCCATCCTCTTTTTGTCAACCCCTTTCCATCGCACTTCTTGGATGGCGATAATATCTGCTTTGCAGCAGTCCAGGGTTTCCGCTAGTTGTTCGGCTGCACATGGCCTGTTAAGGGACCTAACATTCGACGTGCGGATCCGAAGGTCATTGTCCTTATGTCGTTTGTAGAGGTTGTCAATAGTAGATCCGTCAGTATCCGAGGCTTATCGTTGCTTCGTAACATAACTTTGTGCTCCATAGCCGGGCATTTATCCCATCAGCACAATCCCCAACCTGAAGGGCCGGTTAGACCGAAGCCAGTAACTCATTTAAGTGCTTCCGTTGGTCCATTAAGAGCTCATCCTTTTACAACACCCTGACTTAGTCTCACAAATTCTTACCGACTTGATCTCGAAATACGAGTATGTCGGAGTAGCCGATGGCTACAATTTCAACAATTTCATTGTTTGGATCGCTGTGTAATAGGTTGCGCCGTCCTGTTGAAACCACATGTCTTCGAGATCCATTTCAGTAATTTAAAGCCCGAAGAAGTTGTTTTTCATCTTACGGTAACGAATGCCTTTATCGAAGAACGGTCCAATCACTCCACCAGCCCGTGGTGGACGTTAATGGATCACTCTTGGATTTTCAGCTCCTTAAATGCATCAATTCTGCCAATTTCCATTCAAGTGAAGATGATTTTCTTCGCCATTCACTTGTTGTTGCTGTAAGATCCATTCTGCGAAAGTTCGGCACTGCGCATGGTATACTGCCTCCAAATGTTGTATCAACTGAGTCTTGTAGGCATGCAAATGCAAATCTTTACTCAAAATTCGCTGTAACCTGCTTCCTGAAAATCTCAATTGCTGAGAATCAAGGCGAGTTGAGATTGAAGGATTCTGGTCAATACTGTCACTAATTGCTGCAATGTTTTCATTAGACCGAGCTGCACGAACACGAACACGTCTCTCCTGGGTTTAAACTGACCCAATCGCCTGAAATTTTTCGATAAATCGGACCACTATACGACGAAGAAGGTGCATTATGGTGAAATTTGAAGCGTATCCGCAAAAGTCTCACCATTCCGGTAGAGGATTTCCACAATTTCTCTGCGTTGTGCGTTCGTGTAATTCCCCATGACAGGTGTCAAACAACAACCCTGTTCTACCTCGTATGCATTCATTTCGGATGCACTCAGCAAATGTTCCAGAGGTGTACCAACGTCGAACTGCTTCTGACCGAGAAAATGAGGTAAGTTTGTCACCTGTTTCAAACCCTAAAGCTGTTTTTCATTTCAATTTCAATTAAAACCCGAAAAAACAGTGTCCTACGCCGGTCACTATGTAATCAACTCTTTTGGCGATTTGTGGTTCCGAAGACTCCCAAATCCAAAACGCAGGTTTCTTAGAAGTAACTCCGTGGAGCATGATCCGTTTACTCGCTAAAAACCTGCACATGCCTATAATACTCAAAAGCGCTTCCCTCCTTAAATCTTATTCTGACAGGGCAGTCTTATACAAATAAGCACTGCTCACGCATGTAGCAACCACCCCAAAGGATGCGGCTTCCTTTTCCTACTCTTTTGACGTCACCTGAGTATGTAAATAAACTCTTCTTTAATCAATTCGAAAGACAATATTAAATATTCAGCTCTTTTTCTCCGCCGAATAAAAAATCAATTTCCCCAAAATCGTACAGCCAAAAATGTAAAATAAAAATCATTTAAATTCATTCCTCTGTAGCGGTACCTTAAAAGGAAAATTCGAAAAACCCCAACTGAAAGATAAAACTCACATCAAAACCAACGTCGTCGTCACAGTGTTACTGTCAACATTGCCGTTGCACAAAGCCTTCAATTTGCGAAATTGACTTGAGCACTTTAGCCCTGCTAAAGCACACACAGGTATCCATCCACAATACTTTTGTATGCCACCATCAAACCACCAGCAAACCAGGCAACGAGCTCATGCTCTGCTCTCACTTTGTCCCACCAAATATATTCGTTCGTACTCGTGCGTACGTATTGTACATGAGTATGTTTATGGAATGCACGAGTTCCTTCATCAACATATCCTGTGGGCTTGTTTATCGCCGCGACGCGCACCCAAATCACACAGGCAATAACAAAGAACACAGGCATCCTTCACAATATCACCCGTGTTCCACCTTTAGTGGTAAGACGACCAAGCAAATCTTTTCCACTTTTAAACCGCCCTCAATCCTTGTAATGTCACATTCGTCGAGGATAAAGACAAATAAAAAACAAACAACATCACAACAACAAACAAAATACTCGACAAAAACAAAACAAAAAAACAATGTCGAAGGACCAAAAAACAAAAAACAAAAATAAGAGAATAGTAAAAGTTATCACGAGCAAGGACGTCACCGCTTTGTCAGATTTAGAATGTAGATGTCGGTCGTATCAATGGTTTGGATGTGAGTATCCAAAGGAATATGCCGCAACAAAATAAGACCCGTCAATAGCACCGTCAGTCTCAATGTAGCCCGAGATTTATTCGGTAAATGTTATCCATGTACCAGTTTAGGGAGTGAACAGCAACAGCAACAGTAACAAATAAACGAAAACTGTCGAGGGCAAACGATGTTTTTCTTTGGGCCACATATACACAAACACAGATACAGAGGTGCTAAGTGTGTTTAATGTGGCCCTAATGAAACCCAGAGCCATGTGAAGATTTTCAGGGATTATTGTGGACAGAAAGAAGACACATACAATCAATTGTAATGGCAGTCGATTTGGATTCGTGCATTCCTAAGTTGACAAGATGAATGGAGCCATGCTTTACGCTTTTCATCATTGGTATTACTTAATTCTGATTTTCATTTGATTATCATTGTGATTGTGACCACAATCGATGGCTACACATCGTATTTGAGCGATGACACGGCTAATCTTCATGCAAACGATGACACATTCACACTGTCTCTCTTAACTTCAGAATGGAAAAGAAATTAGATAAATAGAAGGAGTGAGAGTCCTGTTTCTGTTGGAAGAAGACTCGATACTATCTTAAGCCGACATTGATGTAACAACTTCTTTTCTAAATTATCTCACAACAAAGTCCGCACTTTCCGCGAGCAATATGAAACAAACGATTCGTAGCTGCAACTTTGTCACAATGCTGGGTAAAAGTTTCGAACCAGAAAACGTGTTACGATAACGAAAAATCGATATAATAGGAAGCCCAGGGCCAAGCGTTACTTGATGTTGGAAACGAAACGTCTATATTATTAAAGAATGAAACAAAATGTGAACGGAGTTGTCAGATTGAAAGCAAATCAAAAATTATCCACCGACATCTGACCATATTATTAGCGCAAATAGGCAGTGAGCAGTCGGAAAAAGATATTTTTTGACTCGACTTTGATGGCCTCTTAAACATTTAATACAAATTAATTTATTTTTTAAGATGGTGCTGATTTAAAAATATAACCTTGAAACTTGAAGCTGAACGAACTTGAGTTCCGCCGCTTTACAATTTGTCTAGATATTGAGTAAGATCTGGAAGACCTTGCAATTTGGTATGGTTTGCTTGAAAGCTCCATTGGATCACCACGAAGTACCTGCCAATGATCAAACACACATTGTGGGAAATCTTGACCACCAGTATTTAAATGCACGTCAGCGGTAAAACCGAATGATTCATATACTGGCAAGTATGCTTTCACAACAAACATTGGTATACCAACGACCTGACTTTCTTCGAAAACGTGACCACGACGTCTGTTTAATACACCACCTACTGCTACTTCTGAACATTGAATTTCACACAGATAAACATGTTCCATATAATACACGACGAGCAGTTGGAATGATCTGACCACCACCACGATGGATGACTTCGGCGTGCAAGGTAACATCATAAACACGAGTATTAAACCGGACACCACGCATATTTTCATCAGCTAAAACACCCTCTTTCGTTGCCCTTTGGATTTGTACAATCGACGATAACGTTTGGACCAGTACCATCGGGGCCGAAACACCAAATCTTACGGGCTTCAGTCACATCGTAGTCGTGTTTCTCTGCCAAATAACGAGCACGGACCTTAAAGTCATCCTTTGGACTAACATCACCTTTGTCAATGTCTTCTGGTAGTCCATCTGGCATTGGCCAAGTTTTCATTACAAGACGATTGTGCTTGTTGGGCGACTTAGATAAACACAGTTGATTTGAATCTTCAATGACGGTTTCACGTTACACAACAGGGTCAGACTATTTAAGAGGAATGCACGCATGATCTTCTTCCAAATCCTTTAAGCAGATTTCCAAGTGTAATTTACCAGCTCCAGCAATGATGTGTTCGCCAGATTCTTCAATAATACACTGCACCATAGGATCGGATTTGGCTAAATGTTTAAGACCTTCAACAAGTTTTGGTAAATCGGCTGGATTTTTAGGTTCGACGGCAACACACACAGCAGGCGACGTGGAGAACTTCATAACTTTCATTTGTGGGCATCCTTAAATGTGGTAATACTCGTAGTTCCAGTTTTTACCAAGAACTGATCTACGCCAACTAAACCGCAAATGTTGCCAGAGGGAACATCTTCAATAGCCTCAACATAACGATCCATCATCAAGATTGTACGCTGAATGACTGCTTTTTGTACAAATCTTCTTTGTTTCCCGGTACATACGAGTTGTTGGGTCCCATGATACGAGCTTTCATACCAGTTGCAATTTTATCAGAGAAAGCTTAGAAACGCCGCGTATCAGAAGTAGGCACCATTTTCGATATGTACATCATCAGAGGTCCATTTGGATCACAGGGCTTTACTACAACAGCTGCTTCATCGTCGAGCGGACCCTCATATAACATTTCCATACGGCACTTTTGTGCTACTACTGGTGATGGCAGATGGATTGCTATCTTTTGAAGTAAGGCTTCACCGACTGGCAACCAAATACGCATAACAAGTTTTAGAAGTTGCTTTCCGTCCTTGATGGCATCAAAAACTTTGTAAATTGGGTCCAAGTTACGAGTATACTCGTACATGCAGAAGGAACGCTTGTTGTCAGATTCCTCTTGCTTTGCCCATTTCTTAGTTTTGGCATTGAAAAAGTTCTCACCCCAAAAGCTGTTCATTAGTTTGGCGACCATGAAGGCCCATCCATGAAGACCGGAACCAAAACCTACTGCACCCTTCGATGGATCAACACGAACTTCACCCATTGGACCACTATCATCATTGTAGTTGGCAATAATAACGTTCACGTTTTCGACTATCCTTTCGAAAGTCTGATACAATTCTTCTGCGCCCAATTGTAACTCCAAAAGAGCACGGTCCATCTTGTTCATGAACCAAATATGCTTAATACGTTCGTTCGGCAATAGCTTGACGCAAAATAGATTCAGTTTGCACGTAAACGCCAAAAAACGCAATCAACCACAACCAAAGCACCATCAGTAACTCGAAGAGCAGCTGTTACTTCTGACGAAAAATCGACGTGTCCAGGTGAATCAATCAAATTGATTAAGAAACATCTCTCTCCTCCTTCTCACGTTGATCGGAGAGGATGAATACTAGATCCTCTTCCTCAACTTCGAAGTACATAGAGATGGCAGTTGATTTAATGGTAATGCAGCGTTCCTGTTCATCTTTGCGGGTATCAGTGAAACGGACCAGCTCTGGCTCGAGCAATAATACCCGCTTTGGAGACCAAAGAATCGGTCAAAGTAGATGTTCCTTGGTCGACGTGAGCAATGACGGACATATTACGGATATTCCGCTTTTTGTTCATCAAAGAACGGATTTCATCTACGGTAAAGTCAACGATCTTGGATATTCAGTGATTTTTTGACCGTTTTCGTAAAACACTGGCGCAATGGCGTACTTTCAAAAAATAAATAGAACATCAATAGAGGAAATGGCTCTCATCGATCGGGTTTGGAGCTAGGAATATGAAGACTGTTATCGAGGAAACGCTTTCTAAACTACGACAAATTCAACAGTCAAACTATACTAGCAAGAGTGGCACTTATTTATGAACCAAACCCAGGTAGTTTGCCATCTATCCTGAAATAATGCGAATTACAGCAAGCTAGTACCGTCTTTTGCTGACAGAATTGTTCGTGACGAGACCAACGAAAACCGGCATCAGTCAAGAAAGAAGAAATAGCTAGCGCAACTTAAATCGCTCAAAAATGCCACAGCTTATGAGAGAGAGAGACAGGTTTTTTTTTCAAATGACAGGGCGGAAATATTGATAAGGAATAAAAGGCAAGTCTTTCTGTATAGGACTGGAAGCTGGAAGTACAGCGGATATACTGAAACCGATAAAATGCGTCTTGAATCGCGAAAAGGAGGTATAAAAAGGGGCAGCTAGAGTGGTAGAATTAGACGCATTTTGTTGGGAATTAGAACACCTACCCTCACAGTCTTCAAGAAAATGTCAAGCATTAGAAGAAGTATATCGTCATCACATTTGCGGTACAACGAAAACTGACGACGAGCAAAGACGCCTGCTAACCTAGAATAACAAAATTTGCAATAGAGGGAAGACATGCTATTACACGTTACTCATTCCCTTGGCAATTCGATAGGAAACGGCAGATTTTACAGAACTCGAAGCAGTAGAAAGAATGGACCGAAGAACTGAAGACGGAATGGATCATATATCCTGCAAAGTATGGACGACATTCGGATTTAAATGGTTCGCGAATTTGTTCAATAAAATGTTCAATAAACTAGTGTAGGGAGCGCTTTCTTGCTTCACTATATAAACGCAAAAGCGTCACGAAAAATTGCAACAACTACCAATCGGTGTTTAGCTTTGTCGCAAACTACAATATGAACATATACGAGGGAGTTCCAGACAGTCGAGAACGCAATGTTATTAAACTCAGTGGTAATCCATGGAAAAACATCGCGACGCTTCGAGAGATCTCTACATCGTCTTTTTCGATTTGGAGATCGATGACATTAAAACGAAAGTTAAATACGCAACTGAAATAACCGGAAGTCTCGGACCTGAGGTCAGAGAACACCAAGATAGGGTTTCTATTAACACAGCCCACAGATTCAACCCGTACGATTTCTCTTCTTTTGAAGTAATGACGCGCCATCACTGCAGGCAACTCTCAATAATTGGATAAAGGCGCTAGAAGATAATGGGCTAAGGATCTGTTGTACCCAGAAGGAATATATGAATCGGCGTTTTTCTGAACCCCTCAAACCTCAATAATGATTCAGAAGGAGTCATTAAGACGAAGGGCAACTGCTTTCAAACTTAGACCCTGCCACAGTGAGAGCTAGTATTGTTGATATATAAATGGCGCGAAAACTCCATTCTACTTTATAAACAACGACAGTCGTTCGTAAATTCGACGTTCGCATAGGTCTACAAATTAAGAAACAAATATTGGATAAACTTCAGGCCGAGCGAATCAACTGAGGCTCGGGTTCCAGCCGAGGTTCGGAGAACAAGGTGATATAAAGCTGAGCGGCCTGTAGAATGGTACTAAGGTTCGCAAATTAAGCCAACTCCAAAATCGGCGCAGTAGCAATATATGTAGATGTGTACATAAGATGAATATACAAGTATCAACAGATGATTTTATAAATAAAGAGGAAGAATCTCTGTTGCTCTGTTTCTCTGTTGCTCTGTTGGTCTGTTGGTCTGTTGCTCTGTTGGTCTGTTGCTCTGTTGCTCTGTTGCTCTGTTGCTCTGTTGTTCTGTTGCTCTGTTGCTCTGTTGCTCTGTTGCTCTGTTGCTCTGTTGCTCTGTTGCTCTGTTGCTCTGTTGCTCTGTTGCTCTGTTGCTCTGTTGCTCTGTTGCTCTGTTGCTCTGTTGCTCTGTTGCTCTGTTGCTTGTTGCTCTGTTACTCTGTTGCTCTGTTGCTCTGTTGCTCTGTTGCTCTGTTGCACTGTTGCTTTGTTGCTCTGTTGCTCTGTTGTTATGTTGTTCTGTTGCTCTATTGCTCTGTTGCTCTGTTGCTCTGTTGTTCTGTTACTCTGTTGCTCTGTTGCTCTGTTGCTCTGTTGCTCTGTTGCTCTGTTGCTCTGTTGCTCTGTTGCTCTGTTGCTCTGTTGCTCTGTTGCTCTGTTGCTCTGTTGCTCAATAAGATGCCTACAATGTGGCGTGTGGCATTTGATTCGGTTTAACGTTGTTTAAGGATCATCTGTATCAAGAAAGGCCATCAGAATAAACTCTTTGACGAAGCGGAATTATTCCAATGTATGGACGACAAAGTGAAGATTAGTTTCTGTTTACTTCTATTCACTTCTGATCCTTCTGCAGAATGATGGATGAAAGTTTTAGATTTCTCTGTAGAGTTAAAAACGATGCCAGATTTGTGGCCCCGCAGTTCTCCAAAAAGGAATGTGTACTGTTACCGGGATTTGGTACGAAAAGAACAAGGAACACTTCCCAGGAAGATGAGGTTATGCTGCCGCGATGGACTAAGCTAGATTTATGGACAAATGTGGTATACTTTTGCATAAGAGCTCTTCAGGTCCTATCACACTTTGATCTATGTCGAGACACTGTCTTATTATTGATTAGGTGAAAGCGGGGTCGGAAATCTGCTTCCAGTTTTCAGTTGAATGTCTTGTCTGATGTTGATTAATATCGTTATACTTGCTAGTGCCAGACATTTGCAGAGGAAATGGGAGAGAGTTTCCTTCTCATTTTCGTTCTCGCAAGAATTTGGCCAATGGCCTCCAATTGACCAATGCCCCGTGATTATCGCTGTAATTCTGCCGATATCTGGGCAGATTCTGTGTAGTAGGTTCGACAATCTTACCAGGACTGTTTATGTCTGTATAAGGAAGCCATAAAGACATCCAAAAAAACAGGTAGATGGACTATTGCCATTTAATAGAAAGCCTCAAGGAATCTGTCAAGCTTAGCGAAATTCTGTCCAAAGAACACTCCAACTCTTCCTTTCTTAGAAGGTCAGATGGAGGATGGACAGAATCCTCTGCGGAGACTTCTCGAACTTCTAGTGAACACGCACTTTCCCTGATGCAGTGATGCAAGTACAACCTGCATCCCACAGCAACATCAATTCAATCATTTCCGAGGAAAAGATTTCGTGGATTATTAACAGCTTCTCCCCGCTCAAATCTTCGGGGCCTGACGGCATACTACTTGTCATGCTACAGAGAACGCCAGATCTAACAATACCTTGAATAGCGTCAATCTTCAGAAGCTGTTTAATATCGAATTACGTACCGTCCTCTTGGAGACGCGCTCTAGTTTAGCCTCCTTTGTACTTCAAACCCTAGAGCGTGTCGTAGACTTCCACATGCGAAGCATTCTAGTAGAATCATCGCTATCCAAATCACAGCACGTTTACCTCACGGGAAGATCCACGGAAACGGCTCTCTAGGAGCTAGTGTGAACTATCGAAAAATCCATGCACTACAAAGAAAATACTCTAGCCTCCGTCCTAGACATAGGAAGGGAGCCTTGGATAATGTACACACTGAAGCCATTCACAAATCTCTGATCGAGTTGGGCATAGAGGAATTTATTAGTCAGGGTAGTCTCCATGTTCAGATCGAGAATTATCCAGGCAACACTAGGTAACAGTCACTTAACCAAATTAGGTTCATAGAGGAACGCCACAAGGCGGCGTTATTTCTCCTCTACTCTAGCTAATGGTTATGCACAGAACTCTTGTAAAAGCAGGCAGAGAAGGAATCAAAGTGGTCGCGTTTGCGGGACGCAGGGAATTTTGTCTCCATGGTAAGTGAAATTATGGAGGCTGCTCTAGCTGATTTTAGCCTCTCCTGTCTCAATGGTCAACCGCTCACACTATCCTCCAACGTTAGGTATCTAGGTATTCTGCTTCACTCAAAACTTAACTTGAAGCAAAACACAGAGTAAGGAAGGCGTGCAGCAAAGCCTTTGGAAAGAAGTGGGATCTTCAACCAAAGATGACCTTGTGGATATACATAGTCGTAGTATACACACGGAACACTAGTATGGTGGCTACAACCTCACGAAACTAAAAATACTCAAAATAACAGCCACTATAAGCGCCATCTCTCGACCAACACACAAAAAATACCGCACTTCGCACAGCAATCAGACTCACAGAATCTGAGTGCTGAACTGCACGGCCTTACAGCAATAGCAACATCCTAAACTCGATACCAAATGGCATGGTCATATATCGAGAGCAGTGGAAGAAAGACGAAGTAGTAAAGGACTTCGACACGGAAATCTACACCGACGGATCAAAGATGAGCTGTGGGGTGGGGACCGATGTCTACTCGGAATCGAATCGAATTTGGCTAGCGTTTTCCAGACGGAACTACTGGCAATCCGAGGGACATGCCCACAACTCGGGCGTGACACAGCGCACACACAAACCTGCTCAGAATATCAGGCAGGGATCAGCTCTGCACGGCTCACTCGCGGCAACTATCCACATCCTGCTAAGGGTGGTTAAAGGACAAATCCACTCATATTTCCTGCAGAAGCCCAAACTCCAATAGAGCTGGTTAACCAACTGCGCCAAGAATAATACGGCCGACCTACTGAAGCCTATACTTGATTCATTCGATAAGATTAGAGCATGATTCTTCGAGTCCTTAAGCTGACCTAATCTGAAAGCATTTTAACGACATCTCTAAGCTTTTGCCACTTAAAGTTGCTGCAATAAAATAATTTTTACATTGGCATCACCATCAGTCCTGCCGAACAAGCTGCAGGTCTAAAAAACGGTCGCCGCTTTTTCAAACCTTGAGCTTTCAGCTCAGTTAACGATCTGATAAGTTGCAGTTCCTAGGTATTTTGAAGTATTGGACAGTTTGAAGGCCGCTCTACCTATATAGGGAGATAAAAATCGCGGAAATTTCCTGTTTAGGTGTGAAAAGGAGAGCTCTGTTTTCTGCTGGCTAAATTACAGTTTCAGTGTGTTACACCTCTTCCTGCAAATGAGGAGTGTTGCGATCAGTACTTGAAATTTAAATCATTCAAAGCTATTGGTGGTTCTTTTCAACTCCTCGGCTCCATAAACATTTAGATAGGCCCTGCAAATCACATGGCACGTGTTGGGCTATGCTACAGCATTCTATTGTCTTTCTTACAAAATGATTAGACCGCCTTTTTGGTCACATTCCACCAAAATGATTGCCTTCTGGCCATATTTCTAATGACCAGGAATCTGGTGAATTCATTGATAAGACTCATCTGTGCTCTTACGATTTTCTTGGCGGCCTATGTGTCAATTTGACAAAGGGGGTACAATCGTGGTTAGTCCAGCATACTAGAAAAAGAAAGCTATACGCAGTGATAGGGCAGTGAAGACCTGAGGTCTTTAAAAAAACTGAAATGACAACCAGAATAGCAATACCCATCTGGGACAAGAGTAGGGCAGATCTCATAAAAATTTCGTAATTCCAATATTTCGCAAATTGTCAAGCATCAAGTGGTTTACATTTGGAGAATTCGAAGAGATTCAAAATTCAAGATAGCCAGGATGCAAATATTCCCAAACAATGCACTCGAGGCATTTAACTCAAGTAAATCACTTCTGATTTAATCAAGCCAGACAATTTGCATTGCAACTAATCGGCTTAGTTTCGTAAGCTCTTCCCCACTCCTATAACTCTCAGCTTAAGCCGAATCTAAGGCAAGAATGCCGTATCTAAGGCATTCCATCAGTATCCAAACAAATTCCTTTTACGAACAAGTTTATGAAAATCCCACACACAGGCAAAAGCATTCGCACCCATCAACCCTTGACGTTAATCCCAATGCGAGAAAAAAGCCAGCTTTCCTTACGCAAAAAAATATCCAAAAAATACGAGTAAATTGCGAAAAAACCTACAAAGCCATACATCAACCCTTATCGCTATTTTATCTTCTTTTTATTTCCTTTTTTTTTTGCGGTAAGCAATACTTTTGAAATATCCTCGTTATCTGCTATCATCAACCCAATTAAGCCTTTTCTGCGGCTTCTTTGTTATGTAAAATTATTTCCATGAACGTCGTCGTCGTGAACTGGCGGCGGCGCACAACTCTCCGTCCCGCAACACTGGATACTTCATTACGAGCACAACACTTGTTCAAATCACATTTCAATATGTTACAATGGAATTACCTCCCTCCCCCACGCTGAGTTTGTGGGATAAAGGATTGATACTTTGTGCTTGAGATTGGAGTAGGCCTTTTTGGAGCAGGAGCAGGAATAAAATCTGACAAACATCTGGTATCCTTGGGTATCACCATAAAAGCACTTCATAGTCATTCTTGTACGACACAAAGGCATTTTGTACCACCATTGACCTAGACACAGAACAGATACAAATAAACAGATACAAACAACGTTTTACCCAAACTTACGAGTATTTTTTAAAAAGGAAAACAAGTGCCACTTCAACATGTCTCAATTCAATGCGGTTCTCGAGCAGGTTCTTCAGGGCATCCGAATCTGAAAGGGAATCCGATTCACAAAATTAACTATTGAATTGAATTTAAGGGTATCCATTATACGAGTACGAGTGGTGATGCCATCCAATCTTGTATCTTGTCGAATCGGTGTTTTGGTAATCAGAATTTCCATTTAGCCCAAACGATTGATTTATTTAAAGCTGACGTCAGATACGATTGACAGGATACACAGCACAGGGGGGGGTAGTATTGGACTTGACAGGGCACAATCCACCTAAGGGCTAATTCAGCAAAACCCAAATACGCAGGTAATTAAGAATAACAAGCTCTTGTGGACGACAGTTGTGCTGTGCGCTACGGAAATACGAAAAAATACTCGTAACCGGCGCTGGTGTATTTCACAATAACCACCGAAATACGAATATCATTGTAAAAATAAACAAACACAGGCTATGTGGACGAGGACGAGGACGATGACGAGTACTTTATTATCAGCGACGTCAGGAGCACTTTGACGTGCAAAGTATACAAATCTGTAGAACTTTTGTTTGGGTAAGATGAATATTTTGTGTGATTTACGACATTTTTATTTAAAGGGATGCTTTCAGTTTATTTTTTGGGGGGTAGTCTCTCTTCCCAGAAATTGTAAATTTTCATTTCCTTTCGAGGCTTGACAACAACTCCTGACGAGTGACGTAATTTGATGATACATTGACCGAATTTTTCATATCCATTGGATTTATTGGGATGTTTTCGACATAAAAGCTGAGTTCCATTGGGGTGTACTTTGCATATTCGCTTAGGTGAACGAACACAAAGTTGATTTGAACAAGGATGATCCATAAAGTTCTATCCCAAGACTACCCTGTCAATTGACAAAATACGACTTTTCACCCTTTGAACGAAGTCAAGATACATGTACTCGTATAAGTGTCATCCAACACATGGAACGAAAGATGGTGGTGCTGGTTTCGGCCTTCTTTTTCTTGGTTTTTTTCTTTTGTAAAAAGTTGAGAAGGAGCTTCATGTTGAGGAGATAAATTAATCGCAACACATCCTCTCCGAAGATTTATCACTTTTTGTGAGCATAGACAGCATATTCACAAAAGCCTGCACAGTAACTCTTTGTTCCCTCTACTGCTAAATCTCAAGAGAGATACAAGGAATCCCGCAGGTTCCTTACGTATGTACATACATATATTAGCACTTACTCGTACATATGCTTTTGTTGTCCAATTTACTTGAACAAAACAGGTCTTTTGCAAGCTGCCTCCAGTAGCACACACGAAGTTGTCTGTGGTCCACTTTCAATTGTGTACGCCACTTAAGATCAGGGCGTCCTCTATTGCGTTGTCCCTCTGAGTTGGAATAGAAATCTTTAAGGCTCGGGGTGTTAGTGTCGATGCGCTCAATGTAACCTGAAGAAGTCGGCATTATTGCTCTGAAAATTATCCGCAGAACTTTTCTCTGAAAGTGCCAGAGAGCGACAATATCTAAGCTTCTGCGCCGTAAACCAGGACTGGAATAATGTATATTGTCTCGTATGATATTTTTCTTGGAAATATGTAGTGCGAGAGAGGGCTTTGCCACTCAATTGACTTGCAAGCCCGTCGTTGTCGTTGTTGATAGCGGAGTCGCCTTACTAACTCAAAAAGTTTTAGCTGCCTTTTGTGACATTTTGGCCCAGGCGTCGATGTGGTGATGCCCCTCTTTGTTGAAGGTATTTTCAAGCTCCGTTGACAGGTCGCTGTGTTCTTCTCATTATGTCAATGTCATCTGCATACGCGAGTAACTGGAGAGACTTTTGAAAGAGGAGTGTGAGTTTCGCACATTTCGTTCAAGGACGATGTTGGAAAAATCACATGACAACGCATCGTCTTGTTTAAATTCTTTCCTGACATTGAGAAGGTCTTGGTTTTGTCAGTACCGACCTTGGCGAAGCAGCTTGGATTCTCCATCGTCATCCTGAATATTCGAATGAGCTTGGCAGGGATCCATGTCATATTCTGCTTGGAAATAGATGAAAACGTGGCGTGTATCTCTTAGGATTTTGTCCAAGATTTTCCGTAATATCAAACATTGAGCTCTGGTTAACTTTCCTGGCTTAAAACCATGCGATATTGAGGAGTCTTATTCCCCTTATTCAAGGAATATCCTTCATGCTGTGGTTCCATTCGTCGAGCATACTTTCGTCGACACAGATTTCAGAGATGAGTTGATGTATGCTCCCTATCGAATCGTCACCTGCAGCTTTAAACAGCTCAGCAGTTAAGTCATCGAACACAGCGGCTTGGAAATTGTTGTTCTGACTTCATCTTGGTCAGGTGGGCGGAAATGTTGTCTGTCTTCGTCCATCGTTCGTCATAACAGCCTGAAGAAATAATCTTTTCAGATTCACAAGTACAATTGGCTTATAAACAATTCGAAGGAATCATAATTAAAATAATTTCACTCCTCGGTGCGTTTAACTACTTTTAAGATTTCTTATGCTCTCTTCGTTTCGAAGGACATTTTTGTGACGGACGAGAATAATGTGTGTAAACACGTAGCAGTAAAAGAAGAAAGTAAGTTGTTGTTGCTGCTTAAGTGCAAGTGAACGGATTGGGCAACAAAAAGGACATTTTTGGCATTTCATTTATAATGTAAGGACTTGGGCAAATTTAACAATATGTATAAACAACAAAGGCTTGAGGTGGTTGAGTCTTCCAGATTCCTGAAGGCTTGTTGTAAGTCCTCGTAAAGTTGATCGAAATCGGCCTTGGCTTGGCTTGGCTTCACCATCCTGGTCCTTGAACTTCATAGAAGACAGTTGGTACATAATGTGTTGCCCATGGCCTCCCTGATCACGTTCCATGTGATCTTGTTATTGGACTGAGCGCTGGATTCAACTGAGTGACCATATCGCAATAATATTTCTCAGCATACCGAATGTCTTGTAGACTGGCCAGAAACGATCGTATGAAGAGTAGGAGTTCTGTTGAAGCCTTACCGACGAGTTGTACAATTTCTGAAAGATCTTCTTCCGCTTGTAGGATTTCCTTGACCTTGGTTCTAAGTGGCACAAATTCGGCAAAATCTTGTCGTGGAAATCATCTAGAACACGCATGTATTTACTGTTTACAGTTTCTTATCGAAAACCCAGAACACCTGTACAATACCAAGTGTAACAGAAGTGACAGGATCTGAGAAATCACCACCAGGAGCTGATACAGTGCCGATAATGGAAACTTAACCTTGACGTTCTGGGTTACCCAAACGCTTGACACGACCGGCCAAACGGGCACCCAAGTAGGCTGGGTAACCGAAATCGGCAGCGAAGCGACCTGAAATTTCACGAAGAGCCTCAGCCCAACGAGAGGTAGAATCAGCCATCATGGATACGTTGTAACCCATATCACGGGAGTATGTGTTCAAAGTGATGCCAGTGTAGATGGCAGCTTCACGAGCTGCGACAGGCATGTTAGATGTGTTGGCAACAAGAGCGGTACGTTTCATGATCGATTCGGTGACACCATCGATTCCAACTGACAACTCGCGAAAATCACGAAGTACTTCAGACATTTCGTTAGCACGTTCTCCGCAACCGACACAGACGATAACATCCGAATTGACAAGGACAAGGCTTGTGCGATGACAGTTTTACCACAACCGAAAGCTCCGGGAATGGCAGTGGTACCACCTTGTACACAAGGGAACAACGAATCCAATACACATTGACCGGTCAGAAGCGGATGATTAGCTGGCAACTTCTCAGTAACTGGACGTGGTTGACGTACAGGCCATACTTGCAACATACTGTGTTTGCTGATCTCTCCATCGAATTCGGTTTCCAAAACAGCATCCTCGACATGGTAGTTGCCAGCTGGTGCAATCTAACGAACTGTACCCTTGGCGCGAGGTCCAACGATCATCTTGTGCTTGACGAGAGTGTTTTCATGTACCAAACCGTACAAGTCAACTCCGGTAATGTGTGATCCAACTTTCACGTTGAGTGGATTGGATTCCCATGCAATCGAATGGGATAAAGCGGGCACATTATCACTTTCAATGCTGCCCATAATACCGGGACCTAATTCAACTGAAAGTGGCTTGCCAGTACGCAACACTGGATCTCCGACAGTGACGCTAGATGTTTCTTCGTATACCTAAATGGTAGCCATGTCACCTTCGAGACGAATGAAGCTCGAAGTAGCCGACACGCACCAACTCGTACATAGCTGATCCAGACATGCATTCGGCTGTTACGACGGGACCGGATACGGCAAAGACACGTCCATAGATGGACTCCTTCTCCTCATCATCGAAACACTTCAAATTGAACATTGTGGTATTGGTTTAGCGTTGTTTGTTAGTGAATCCGCTAAGTTGAATTGAAATTGAAAATTTTCAATTTTTTCTTGTGATTTGGCGAAAGGGAGTTTTTTCTTTGAGTCTACACTTGCAACGAGAAAACGTTGCGTTTCACCAACAGAACAAATACCTACCGCAGCACCAACCCATTAGCCTTTGCTTCCTCTAAAAATACTGATGTTCAACAAATTTACCAAAAATTGAGGTAAAGAATACTACAATGTCCGACAGATCGTTGGTGAAAAACATCAGAAATTCTGCCTAATCATCCAATGACATTCCAGCTGTCAGCTCAACACTTCCAGATTTTGTCACTTCTCCACATACACTAGAGTGCATCGAATCTTCAACAGGACAAATCCATTTTTGTACTCGTGTAGTCGCTGGTTCATCTACCTTTCGCAGAGCTATTAAGTCAAGCCATGGAAAACCCTGATCAGCTTTATATGTATAACCTGAGCAGTTGTCCAGAAAACGTCATTGCTTTCGCTGGCCATCATTCTGGCTTCAAGGAAAATACTGGAAGACTTAAGGACGAATACTCTGCTGGTGCTGATGGTAAACCAGGCGTCATTTGAATAATACGTGTGAATTACTTGGCCTTTTTTGAACTCTCCTTATTTAGGAAATTTTTACTGATTACTTGAGTAAGGCATACATAAATTCCGTTTCCGTATATACTCGTAAATTCCTGGATGCTCTTGGATTAGTTCCTAATCAGACACCATAGTGTCTTCTTTGTGTCTACGGAATCAAAACCCAGATACTCTCCTTTTGGCGTGCCCCAAGGAAGCCATCTCGGCCCTTTTTTATTTGATCTGCCACTTACCGATTGTTCATTCATTAATATCTTTCAGTACATTTCGCCTTCCTCTGATTGTTGTAAGCCGCTGGACGGACCCCTGGGTTAGCGTCATCAAATGTTAGAAACATACGCTCTTACCATTTTACTTCTAACTTACTTCGTTTATAATGAACCTGTTCTCAAAGTATGGGCGTCAATTGTGACAACAGCCAACCTCCCTTCGGAATGCATAACTCTTCCGTTCTCTCCTTGAATACGCCCGTCACTCTACTATACCACCAATATATTTCGCTTGAAAACTGTACAACGTGGATTTTTTCGTTCCGAGTTATGGGGACTCCTTTTGACTTACAGCTGCAAAATATCACCTCATCTTGATCGTCTGCAACTAACATGCTTACAAACCTTTCCGTGAACTGAGTGGCATACTCTTCATTCAACAGCTTTTAACTGGTAAAATTAATTCTTCTGCTCCATTGCAACTCACCTCATAAACATTAGCCCAAATATTAGATCTGTTCCTCTCCTCTGTATTATTTTTCACCGAACGATTTATGGGGATACCATGAACCCATGTTCAGACTATTAAACGAAGGCATCTCCATTCAATCTATTTTTGACTATTGCCTAAGCAACTCTCCCTCAAGACAGCTCCTCGCCATTTGCTCCCAGTCCAAAACAACTAGCGAAATTGTTAATTTTTAAGTTTTTGGTTGTAACAAGCAAAGTACATACAGCTTTCTGGGGTCGGCTCGGACCCCAATTCAATTCAATTTTTCCACAAAACTGTTTTGGAAAAACTGCGACGTAAGATTTTCACCTGTCTACTCCTTAGGACTCTTTCGGAGAAAGAGGCTGTCGCTAAGAAATGCAAATATTTTTCTTTCTCTTCTTATGATCTCATGCACTTATGTAGCTCCTTTCAAAGGTCTAAGCATATACACCGTCACCTCATACAACTTTCCTATGAATAAAATCACGGGTTTAGTAACAAAACATCCACATTATACCTCACAGAAAAGTGGAACCAAGGTCTATCCCAACCTTAATATTTCGAAGGCACTTAACCGAGTTTGGCACGAGGTTCCTCTTTCATTTGGAATCGATGACAAAGCGAGTCGTTTCCGACGTTTTCAAGTCTGTTATTCACGAAGTTATTGCTGCCATGCAGGCTTAATTCTGTCCGCTGTCTGAATCCATGAACTACATCTATATCGTCAAACGTACTCGTAACAAAAATGCGATCTAAATTCTCTCAAAATGCGTAAGAAAATTTTCACTTATCCCCACCTGACATGGTCTCAATATACAAGGCTTTCATCAGCGCAGAACTGGAATAAAACGTCCACATCTGATCAGATGCGTCTAAAACGTATCAGCATTCGCCACAAAGGATTCCAAACAGTCAAACGATAGCCTGCAACACCGGTGTAATTTCTCTTGCCTTACCGTGTTGTATTTCTATTTCTACCACCAGCCCAATCAATTTGTCAGTAGCATTCCGCACCTTCACGTACTGAATAGTACTATACACTGCCGAGCTCCATATTTCCCAGTCATTATAACCTTCAAACATTCAAGACCAATATACATCGATATCCCTCTGTACTTCTTCTCTAAATCTTCTCTAAAAGTCAGTCTGGCTACTCATCAATTGCAGTACTCAGTTCTTACATTGAAAAATTGTCCACTTGTCGGACAAGGGCACGCTTCAAAGACTCAATGCTTAGATGACAATTAGTGAAAGCCATAGTCTTCAGACCGGACCATAGTCTTGTAGTCTAATGGATTGAGGTCTGGCCTATCAAATGACCATTCATCATGTTTGACTCGTTATTGACTTATGAGCTAAATTGGAGCATTGTTGAAAGGAATAGTGTTTTGTTGAGCCAATCTACAACGTTCTCTAAAACGCCCACTTGATACACTTTCGCCGAGGTTTTAACACCTTTCTCGGACAAATGGTGCTCCATACCAAACCATCGTAGAAGCTGGGTGGTGGTCATGTTAAACTCTCGAAACGTGGTCAGATACATGTCCTGATAACAGAGCATACATACTATCATCCTGTTTATTGAACGACTCTCCAACGGCGAAAATTTTCTCTTCAGTAAAAGGAATCCATCTGTGACCATTCTCCGCGTACTGGCGAAGCAAGATTTACGTTTTTGACTTACGTTTTTGACCTCTGTGAGTAAGTGGCTGGTGTGCGTCTCTTGTATGCGCTCATTCCTAAATCATGTTTTACGTTGCGCGACTGCTGAAATTCCTGATATCCATCCCCAGGGATATGAATTTTCGACTAATTTTATGCTACACGGCTTTGATGATTTGTGACGTTCGCACAGTGCGAGGACGTCCGGATTATGCTATTCCACCAGCATTCACCACTTCTCATACACAAAGTTCCACGTAATTTTCAGTAGACGCAAAATCCGAAAGATTTCGCCCTTTTCGTAGCCGCATTTTTGTAGGATAATTACGACAAGACGATTTTCGAGCGAGCTCCATTCCATGATTCCAAACAACTAACGTCAACAACTTTTTACGCGGGAACTTTGCGCATAAATGTCACTTGTCAAATAGCCGTCAAGTTGGAGTGGATGCGTTCACTGCTGCTTGAGAATGAATGTGTTCACTTCGTGTACTTAAACATTTTGCTTTAAAGATTGAGTTGATGTCTATGATTGTGCGGCTTTTGCAAATTTATTTTAACAGTTTCGACGAATGTCTCAGTTACGAGGTTAAGTAGATGTGTGCCACAGTTTGTAAATACGATCGATGTTGGCAAGATCAACTTCAAACGTCTTATAGCTTCTTGGCCCATGATATCAATTACCACGTTTACCAAGAGACGGAGTATTTTTTGTCAAAATTTCCCGCAGAAATACGATACATTGAGGTTAGGGAGACAAAAAGCTTGCTTAGCAAACAAGACCCACTTGAGCATACTTCGACTCTTTAAGGTGGATCTTTCTCATTGACTCCATATTTTTGTTAGCAAACCAATACTCATGTATGGAGTGATGATGTGGAGTACTGCTCTGGGGAAAGATACCTACCCGAGACGGCTCAGCAATCTATCCATCTCAAATGCCAGCTTCCAACTGGACAGCACTTCCAATTTGTTGCTAAAAACTGACTTCTAAAACGACGTCCATTAAAGTCAAAGAGGTCCTTAGGAGGCAAGTCGTGCCAGAATACTGAGATGTCATCTGCCTAGGTCAACGGACATTCTTTTCACCGAGGCACCATTCAGTGTTAGAAACATATTGTCTCCGACAGTAAAGACGAGGGTGCTGGAACCTTTTCCAAGTCTTGGACATTCGGATTATTTTCAGCCTTCCCAGTCATTGTCGTGCCTTCTGTACCAAAATCTAAAGAATTCAACGAGCTACAATCGGCCTACCGACAAAAATGATACCGCAGATCAATATTGACAGTTTCACCGATGGATAGACAGCACTATAAGACCTTACTTAGAATCCGTGAGTCATGGAATGCTGGCTGATACTCCACCCGAATCGCCCCCCAGCAATGTCTGTCAATTGCCAGCGAATATATTGCCGATAGCCACAAACTCTGCACCAATTAACCTTCAACATGGCACTCTTATACCTGTTCAGACTGTGCCCTTGACTACAGTGCTATTGCAAAATTTCAAAACTCTAGTGAACATTAGTCCGAAGCCTCCAGAGGGTCCAAATGCTGCCTCAAAACCCAAAACAATCGTTCTGTCGAGCAAAGATTTCAAGGCACTGATGCAGAAGATCCAGAGCAGCACGGGAACTGGCGCAACTATGCCCAAAATAATTATGAAATCTACCCCTAAACCATCTCATAACATAAGCCCTCGGTGCTACCGCAGATGGTGCCTATCAGTTCAACTCAATACGAACAGAAAACCAGCAAAGATTTGGGCCTATTAAAGGGAATCTACGATGAAAGACACCTGAAGAAGCAGCATCGAATAATCAAGAACAGGGAATCAGCCTCGCTGTGTCGGAAAAAGAAGAAAGAATACGTCGTGTCCCTAGAGACAAGTATCACCAATTTGGAAAAAGAAAACACCACGTTGAAAGGTGAGAACACAACTCTTCGATCTCAATTAATTGCTTTTGCTCAGACCTGCCAGTGCAATCACCATAAATTCAGTGAATTCAGACTTTCTGTCGTGATCCAATATCTCTATATTTACTCGTAGACCAACAATTCCGTCCACCCGACCTGGATGAAGTGAAGGCAGCCATACCTAAGCAGCTCTTCAAAGCGGCAGATGATAACTTGGTAAGGACCGTATACCAACCCATCTTTAAAATATGGTCGGACGAAAGTATGCCCGATGAATGGAACCTCATGGTTGGCCTAAACTTCAAGAAACGCGACCCTCTGAAATGCGTCAACTACAGAGGTATCATCATAACATCACTTACAAGATGATATCTGCCGTATTGTCGTATTGTGTGAACGCCTAAATCCGTTCGTCAACAACCTGAATGTTCCATATCAGTATAAGTTTAGCCCAGGAAACTCCATCACCGATACACACCACCTACTCATCGTTTTTAAGGTCACGCATATAGACGAGCTATACAGAGCAACATCTATTTTTTTCATCCCTGCCAAACTCGTCCTCCATCTATGTCAGTAAAGAACTCACCGAGACCTTTGATGTCAAAAAAGGATTTAGACAAGGCGATGCGCTATCATGCAAAGCACAATTTTTCAAACGTCCTTGCAATTGCTCTAATACCCCAATGATATTGGCATAATCGGAAGAAAAGAACGTGATGTCAATAGCGCTTTCGTAAGTATTCAGATGGAAGAGGGGAATATGGGTCTTGAGGACAAGATCAAGTACATGTCGTCAACAAGAATGGACAACCAACACCGTCTTTTCGGACAGAACCTCACCCTCGCCAAATATAAATTTGAAGTAGTTAAGGACTTTGGCTTCGCTACGAATATCAATTCAGACAACGATACCAGCGCTGAGATGAAACGAAAAATAACTCTTGACAATCGCTGCGTCTTTGGGCTAAGAAGACAAAGCCCTATTCAAACAATGAAAGTGACCCTATATAAGGCCTTAATAATCCCCCAGTACTGTTCTATGGTACAGAAGCATGGATCTTGTCAAAAAAGGATGAGGATGCACTTAGCTGCTTTGAGAGGGTTATTTTCGGTTACGTCTGCATAGACGGGGAGTGGAGGAAGAGATACAGCGACGGACTGTATGACTTAGCCAGAAGAATGAAGGTCCAACGACTAAGATGACTGGGTCATATTGAGCACACTAATGCTCCGGTTCGAAAAATCTACGAATCCACCCCCAAGTGACAGACCTCAACCAACTAAACACTGAACTGTTTGGAGACGCTTGTTGGTTTATGCCCAGGTCCACTCCGAACTATTGCCCAACCTTAAGTAAGTGAGCATAAAGTGTTGATAAAAACGCTGGTAATTCTCTGTCTTGAGACACCTTTTGGGATAAATTAAGGTGTAATTTTAGCCTTTAATATTAAGACGCAAAAAGCTCACTTGTAGCAATACATCATCAACTCAACTCTATAAATGTTATTCTCATTTTTACATCAGTCAGTCACTTTTGTAAGTCACACTGTACATTGAGATCTTAGGACAAGTGGGTTCAAAAAAAGCGATTTTGAAAAGAAGAATGTGGAAACACATGGAAAAATTATGTAAAATTCTTGTTTAAGGGGAAAGGTATCAGTGGAAGCCCAATTGAAATGAATGCTCTCCAGGTCCAGATGCCTAAGTCCAACAAAAGGCGATCTATTAACGGCGGTCCTAAAATAAAGGCTGTTTGTTTTAGAGGTTTATTTTTTAAACTGGCAACACTATTTCTGCAGATTGTCAATTTGACAGTTGAAAGCTGATTTGTTGGTAGTATTATTCGCATTTTCTTTCATATCGATACCGAGTCACAGTCATTCTATCGATGGTTTAGTATAGACTACTGCAACATTGCTAGCTTAGATGGCTGGCATTCAGAAAACCGCGGAATGGCTTACCAACCTAAAGAGTCACTACATCTCTAATATCACCAAGGGCATGATGGAACAGCTGACATATAAATCGCTATCCTGCTCACATCAAAAACCTACTGTACAAGCTGACCCTTTTTTCCCACACCACCCACAAGAATAGAAGGTGTCGAACGAACAAACCCTTTCCAAAAACTTAAGACTATTCTCTAACAAATGGCAAACCGATATTGTTTTCGTTTTCCTTCGATGCAAACATATATACCATCCAGCCTTTAATCCAATAAAACCTTCCATTAATTAGAGGGGAAACAGCAATAGCTAGCCATTCGTTGGCCAGCACCCAATCCACATAACTTCCTTGACATTGAAATATGTAGCCCAACTGAACTGAATATTTCCAGCACCACAAATCACTTGCTGCCCAAGACATAAGCACAAGACACCCAAAACGGAAAAGAAGTCATTTCTTCGCAAAAGTAATTTATTAGGCGCCCTCGGACAATTCCCCAATTTCTCCGAAACACTAACCGGGAAACATTTCCAAAAATTTTTAGATCAAAATACATTGATCCCAAGGCGATGATTATGAGATTTACAAACACAATACCCCCAATCTATCCACCACCAAGTGCAGGAAAAAAAATAAAAGGGTTAATGGATCAAACGCATCATAAATTTAGTTGAAATTCAAAGTATCTGACAATTAATGGGTCGTCTCCCTCAACCGTCGTACATCCGTGATTCAGCAGTGAAACCGCCAGTCTTTCTCTCGGCCCGCATACTCGTACAATATTCGATTTTGATTGTAATAAACACGTCCCATCAGAGGGGTCGGGTCCAGCAACTGAAATTCCATCTCTCCTATTGTGGTAAATTTTTCCCATTCATCATGCTTCAGATAATATTTCGTTTTGATAAAAATTAATCGTCCATCTTTCGGAGCACACGCACCCAAACCCACAGCAGCCCGAAACCAAACCAAAAAACGAAACAGAATCAGGAATCCCGATCGTAATGAAGGGTGAATGGCTTCGACAGCACATCCCATCCCTCTGTCTTTTAACTCAATACACACATACTAACAAATAAATGGATGCAATCGAAAATCAGTTTAAAGAGCAGTAGAAGAGGGAAGGGATTTGGTAAAACATTTTCATTTTTTTGTTTTCTCTTTTTCTTTCAATTCATCCATTTAGAAAGCAATCTTCCGCTCAATCAATCCCTTCCAGTTAATAAATATGAATCTCATCCCTTCCAACTCTTCAAACCGACAGACAGATCGACCAACCCCTCTATCCCTGGGATTCCATTCAACTCACACATTCCGATTAAGCCGAATATTCGTACGACGACCCACCCACCCACCCTCCACCCACCAAAAACAACGATGATGACGACCATGTAAAATATTTTTGTTCAATTTTCGACGTTCAACAAAAAAACAAAAAAAAAAAAAAACTCCCCATCCGACTTTTGATTCCGGTTTTCAACTCTCATTCCCCAACTCCCACGTCCCACATTACCATCAGATTCCATTCCAAAAAAGACTTCTATGGGCTGCCTACACTCCCGACGACGATAGACTTGTATCCCCGAGTACGTGTGTACGATGATAAACCCTTCCACTTTCAACATTCTCTCTACCTCTGCGGGGCACTAGCAGAATAATTTTGTAAGCCCACTGCAAGGTTACTGATATTCAGGCAAAGGCAGAGGCACGGACATAGCCAAAAAAAAAACAGAGAAACCGAAACCGAGGGTAGCAGGACCTCTTCAAACTTAGGACAAGTTTTTAGGGGTACAAATATTTCGTACTGCGAATTCATACATAACCCAGATACTTATCTTTGGTTGGCCCATATTCCATGTACCCGTACCCGTGCATATGAATATATCTAACATACGATGATGACAACGAATATAACGCTGGCGATGACGAGAGACGACGCTGCTAAAGTGGAAAATTTGAATTAATAATCGTTAAGGCCTTAACTACTCTGTGTGTGCAGCACCAAGGTAATAAAGTTCACCTTTTCTTTCTTTTAGGACGGTCGACGGATGGATGTTAACCCAGCATCCAGCGGGGTTTATGAGTATGTAGGCAACGGCACTTTACAACACTTGAAGGAGTATATTTTGAGAAATTTTGCTTAGCTTCTTTTGTAGGTCCTTTTTGCATCATCATTTCACCTTTATCACTATCAACGCCATGACTGTCGTTTGCGTCAACGATGTTGTTATTGCCACTGCTGAGATGCTCGTATCTCCAAAGTACGAGTAGTCAAAGAAGGTGTTTGTCCTGTTGGGATCTTGAAGATGCGGGATTGTTTGACTATATTGGAACAGTCGTTAGTATGCATATGAAAACATGTAAGATTTGAGTTTCCACTAAAGTTGAGAATAATGTGCATAACTAAGCTGAATTTGTAAATTCAACAAACAGTATAATCTGGTGGGATTGGGATTCTCTTGAGATACTTAAAACAAACTTATGGAGAATTCTACTCGCACGTACATAATTTTCTGGGACTTCATTTTGAACTCAGTGAGGATTTGTGTTCACGACATACCCATGGATAATCTCGCCAATCTCGGTTGTCATTTTCTGCACAAACAAGAGGGGCCTACTGTGAGCGCAAAATAAATCAAAGACTTCTCGCTGTTTGAGGTGCCACTCATCACCATTCACCATTGGCTGATTCGAATCCAACAGACTTAGATGATCACCAAACCGGTGTGCCGCAACAATGGCAAATAGGTCCTTTACTTTTTATTTCGCTTGAAATGACTGCGGTAAATGAGTGTAGAATTTAGTAAAAGAATTTAGTCTTTACCAGCAGAAGAAGATAACAGCGGTACAACTCTACTGTCGTTCCAAAGTGCATTTCTTTATTTGAAAATTTGCTGTAAACTGAAAAGATGCTTCCCTGGGAACTGCCTTCAATTGATTATCAGTAGAAATCTGGGGTACTCTGTAATAATTACGGGAATACACCTTATGCTTTTGTCCCCTGGGAATCTCCCGACATACGCGAAGCACCATGGATTTACCACTTGCTCTCAAATCTTGCTCAGAAGGCTGGCATTTTGAAGAACAATTTTCGCGTCGAAAATATATTTCGAAGACCAAATCTACGCGTTTCACATTCATTTACATGGTCCCTTATGTGTCATATATATTTGCTCGTAAACACAGAATCGTTCTTCTATAAGGATCACGGGACACGGCTCGTAAAGTTTGTCAAACCCTACATCGCTTCAGTCTGAGACACATTTCTCACTGTCGTTTCGTCCAAACATTACTGAGGACATATTTGGATATTCAACAACCGATGTAGCGCATCAAATGTTCGTACAAATTCCAACAAGTCATCCCCGAAGAAATGTCAGAAAAACTGAATGGACTGGGAATTGAATTGAACCTCAGAAGGCATTACTTCTACTGCCACTGACAGCTTCTTAATCTTCGAAGCGTTTTGAAATCTTCCCTCACTGGATGAATGACTGAAGAGTCGGAGGAAGCCAAATTCCAGTTCAATACCTGATCTCTCTTGTAAGATACCTTCTAATTCCTCTTCATGAAGTGTAACAAGTTCGGGAAATAGAACATCTTCAAAGTCATCATTCACCTTCAAGGGTCACGAGATCTCCAGCACGCGGATCACTAGGAAAATAATGCGAAAGCAAAGACCAAGCACAGTCGGTAGCTCAGGGCAATATCATTACACCGAATAAGCTACAAAATCTCGAACGTGAAAATTCTGATCTCCGCGCCAGACTCCAAAATATGGAATTGCTCTGTGCCGAACTAAAAAAGCAACTAGATGCCATTAAGCCGCAATATAAATCTGAGTCTGAGTCTGTTTCGCTACTTGACCGCCCCGAAAACTCGAGTTTTCACACGGACGAAGAAGAGCTAGTCCGCGAAACGGACTGGATACTTCAAAAAAAAGCCAGGTAAGAAGCGCAAAAGCTACTTCCTCGCCTGATATCGAGCAAACAAAGAAGCAAGGCAGTTTTAACACTGCTGAGGTCGATAAGGCAACAAAGCAACCCAAACAAAGACCGCCGCCGCCAATAAACGTTTTTGGAATCACTGTGCTCAACCGATTATAAAGTAAGATCTCGTAATAATGATACATGGACTATCAATGTCCTTAATCCAGACAACTAACGTTCGCTTTCGCAAAAATTAAATGCCGAGAAGATTCAATGGCATACGTACGAAAATAAAACGGAAACACCCATACGCGTTGTAGCTAGAGGATTGCATCCCTCTTGCCTTAAAGAAAACATCGTAAGTGACATTAAAAATAAGGTCATTGAGCAAAAACAGCGCAATGTTGAATGCGAGAGGACGACCCCAAGACACGGTCTTCCCCTCTTTAGGCTAACTTTCGACAAAACCGAAAGCCTAGAAAGAATTTATGCCATAAATTCAATTTTGGGACTTGTTGTCAAAATTGAACCTCCGCGGAAAAACTCTAGGCTGATTCCCCAATGTACACGTTGCCAGGGATTCAGCCATGCTCAGGCCTATTGCCAGAAGGAACCTCGCTGTGTAAAATGCGCTTGCAAACATCTGACTCGAGAGTGCAATGCCGTGAAAGAGTCCCCAGCGATATGCATTAACTGCAAGGGAAAACATCCAGCTAACTATCGAGGCTGCAAAGTCGCGAAGGATTTGCAAAAGCTACGAGATCAATCAAAAACGAAGCCTTTGAAAAACGCAGGGACAGCTAGAATGAGAAATAACAACAGCGGTCCTACTCCAAAGCCTTTAAAGAAGGTAATGGTGATAAACGCTAAAATCACCAATAACAACAACGTTAAAAATAACAATGCGCAAGTGGAAAGTGGAACGCGCAAATAGCGGCGCGAGTAAATATGACTAACTGTCATATTTACCGGATCACCGGATCCTGCCTCAAATGTGTTCTCAGTAATTCTCGAGAGACCAGAAGATCAGACTAAAATAAATAAGATAATAGTCGAACGGCTTCTTAAGCTCGAAGCCAATTTCTGCAACTAATTATGGCCAAGAAGCTCAATATACTTGCGTGGAATGCCAACGGGCTACAGAAAAGGCTTGATGAACTAAATATTCTCATTTATGGCGACTTTAACGCGAAGCACACCTTTTGGGGCTCAAGATGTATTTCTCAAAAAGGCAAAACTCTCTACAGGGCTGGTATGGAATGTGGTTGCTATTTTTAGTCAACAGGCAAGCCGACATACTGGCCCTCGGATGTCGCCAAAACACCCGATCTAATAGACTTCTTTATCGGAAAAGGAGTAAACGCTAGTTACGTCAAAGTTGAAGAAAGCTTCGATCTTTCCTCCGATCATTCTCCAGTTATCCTTTCACTGTGCGAATCCTTGGTTAAGAAACAAAGACCACCCAGATTAACTAACAGCAAAACTCACTGGGAAGATTTCCGAATAGACTTTGTAGACAATACTGAGTTGAAAGTAGCACTTAGAACGCCGTATCAACTTGAAAATGAAGTTGAACGTTTTGTTGAAGTCATACAGCAAGCGGCCTGGAATAACACTTCCCGCGAATCGAACAAAGTTCCCAAAGTCGACATAAGATACACACCGGAAATCAGAGAAATGATAAAGAAGAAACGAAGAGCACAGAAAAAGTGGCATGAAACCCGGGCACCACATGATAAAACGTCCTTCAATAGGCTCTGCAACTTGTTGAAAAAATCGATCAAGCACTTCAATAACCAAGGTATTAATAACTACCTTGAAAGAATCACAGCGACAAAGGATACCAACTACTCTATATGGAGAGCCGTTAAAAGTGTTCGAAAGCCCCAAATACACGTGGCGCCAATAAGAAGAAACCAGGATGACTGGGCGAAAGAAGACAAGGAAAAAGCTAATGTTTTCGCCGACCATCTTGCAGAAACATTTAAACCATTCGACGGGGAAGTGCTTCCAGAGAATGTCAATACCCTAGACGTGACGACAAACTTTCCAGTGGAAAAGGCTACACTTAGGGAACTTAGACAAGTTATAGACACGCTTAAGCCCAATAAAGCCCCCGGGATATGACTTAATAACGGGAGGGATACTTAAAGCGTTGCCGAAAAAAGTTTTGCTAAAGCTGCTCTATCTTATAAATGCCAGCATTAGATTAGAGCATGTACCGTACCAGTGGAAAGTAGCCGAAGTTATTATGGTTCCGAAACCCGGTAAACCGCTGTCTGAAGTCAGGTCATATAATCAAAAATCTTCGAGCGAATCCTTCTTAATCGTCTTAAACCAATTACCGACATAAATTCCCTCTTACCTGATCATCAATTTGGCTTTACAAGCCAACACTCTACAGTTGACCAAGTGCATCGAATAACCGATGTAACTGAACGAGCAATCGAGTGTAAGTTAGTCTGTTCAAGCGCATTCCTTGACGTTTCGCAAGCCTTTTATAAGGTGTGGCACGAAGGCCTAAAATATAAACTTCGACAAGTTATAGACACGCTTAAGCCCAATAAAGCCCCGGGATATGACTTAATAACGGGAGGGATACTTAAAGCGTTGCCGAAAAAAGTTTTGCTAAAGCTGCTCTATCTTATAAATGCCAGCATTAGATTAGAGCATGTACCGTACCAGTGGAAAGTAGCCGAAGTTATTATGGTTCCGAAACCCGGTAAACCGCTGTCTGAAGTCAGGTCATATAATCAAAAATCTTCGAGCGAATCCTTCTTAATCGTCTTAAACCAATTACCGACATAAATTCCCTCTTACCTGATCATCAATTTGGCTTTACAAGCCAACACTCTACAGTTGACCAAGTGCATCGAATAACCGATGTAACTGAACGAGCAATCGAGTGTAAGTTAGTCTGTTCAAGCGCATTCCTTGACGTTTCGCAAGCCTTTGACAAGGTATAGCACGAAGGCCTAAAATATAAACTTCGACAAGCCCTACCCCAGCAATTGTCTCGTATTTTAAGTTCATACCTGGAAGACCAACTCTTCCGTGTGAGACACGGAAACGAATATTCCACTTTTAAGACAATAAAGGCGGGGGTGCCGCAAGGAAGTGTACTTGGCGCTCTGCTATATTTTCTTCTTACCCGCGATATACCGCAAACGGACGACACTGTCCTAGCCACATTTGCTGATGACACTGCCATTTTGGCAACGGCTAAAACAGTCGAAGAAGCAACTGCCAAGTTGCAACGTGCCCTTACACGGATTAACAATTGGACAAAGACTTGGCGAATCGCGCTTAATGAAAACAAGTCTGTCCACGTGAACTTCACTCTCAAGAAAATTGAGAATCCACCGGTGTTTATCAACGCAGTACGAATTCCTTACGCGAACGAGCGGTATGACACTCGACGCTAAACTAAAATGGAGAGCATACATTAGGAAAAAACGTGAAGAGCTTGAAATCAAATATAGAGATATTTACTGTCTTATTGAAAAGTATTTCAAGCTTAGCTTAGAGAACAAACTGTTGTTATACAAGCACGTGCTAAAACCGGTCTGGACATATGGTGTACAACTTTGGGGTTGTACTAAAAATAGTAACATTAATGTATTACAGACATTCCAAAACAAAGTTCTTCGAGGTATTGTTAATGCGCCATGGTACATTAGAAACGATGATATCCACAGACACTTAGGAGTCGAAAACGTTCAGAACGTAATTAAAATGGTTGCGCGAAAACATAATAATCGATTACAAGGTCATACGAATATCTCTGTTCAACAGATCCTCGACGAGACAAATTTATTGCGCCGTCTGAAAAGGACTACGCCTCTCGATCTAGCGCGGTGATTAGCAGCGCGTAATTTTCTAAAGTACACAGGAATTTTCAATGGAAAGTCGCCTGCAGGATATCTTATAAAAACAAAATAAAATGCAATAGAAGAACTGCTTGTTGAGTGTGAACTCAGTCGTGGTTTGCATAAGGGAGGTGTTTTTTTAGTGAGTAAGAATCTCACACTACTACAGGCTCCGGGCCTATAGTGTCTATGAAGATTTCTCACCTTCCCACGAAAAAAAAAAATTCACCTTCATCTTCTTATCTGATGGAATCCATTCAAAACGACCTCATTAGGACTGCATTTTATGCACTCGGATTCTGGTATTCTATAAAATAGAAATCTTCTCCCTCATTTTGAACCACACAGGACATCCAAACACGAACAGATAAATGCTGTCTGTTAGAAAACATTTTCTTTGTACGGGCAAAACCACATTTGCTCTTGTTTGAGTAACATTTGTGTGTATATCCCAAGATCTCTGACTACCTTTCGTTAAGCATGGGGTTGATTGTATCCCATGTCAATGACTTTTTCTAATTTAATCAACGTATATTCACAAAATAAGTGCTGGGGTGCCCCAGGGCTCCGTTTTGCCTCCTACACTCTTTTCAATGTTCAGTAATGAACTCTTTCCTGCCATTTCTCATTCAGTGTATTCGTTCTCAGAATGACGTCCCTGCTTTAGGTCATTGAATTCTGATTTTTTTTTTATAAAGAACTTAACACTCAAGTGGGTATGAATAGAAAATGGGATAAAGAGAGAAAAAAATGTGTTTAGGCTCAGTGGTCACTTCGCTCTATAGGTGACATCCAACACTTAATGGGGGGAGACTAAATTTTTAGTGGAAGTTGGCTTGTTGTTGATTTCTATTCATCTACTCATTTTGCTTGATTTTCGTTAACTGAAAAAATGAATGTCTTTCGGGGGTGGTTGGGATTCAAACACTGAACCTTCTGATTTGGAAGCCAGTCCACTACCACGTGAGCCACAGCCACAGCATAAATAATTAGGGAACTACCAAATGCAAATTGTCTAGGTTTCCTGAAGCGATCTAAGAAATACTTTAAATACCGATCAGGCTTCAATATATAAAGCATTTATCCTCCCAAAATTGGAGTAGAAGCTCACGTTTTCTAAGAGCCCTCTGCACGAACTATACAGGACTCAAAACTGTACCATAATACTCAAGGTTATGCGTTATATTGCACAGTCAATTGACATCATCGAACACTAAGGTAATGTCTCCTGGCTTACCTTGTTCTACCGATATATTGGCCACCAGTGCTCCATCGTAATTGCCAGTAGCATTCCGCTCCTTCAAATTTATACCCTCAAGCCCACTTTCAGACATATTGTGAAATATCACGTTTCTCTCCTAAGCTCTACAAATCCCTTATGGCCGTGCTCTTTATTTCCCAGTCATTATAACCAGCAAACATTCAAAACCAACGTACATTGGTATCTCCCTTTCTTCCCTCCCTAATCTTCTTTCGTCCGCGCTATTTGCATACTTTTAAGGATATATTCACAAGTTTGGGTGCGCGTCAAGAGAATCACTTACAGAGTTTGTAGATATATTCATGTCCTCAACTTACTTACAGGACTCTCCTGACCTTGCTGATATTTTAAAGCAGATTTATCGATCGCATATTCGCCGCATTAGGCATGTCTTCATACCTTTTGAGAATTTAATGTACCATCGCTGAATAAGGGATACTAAAGGGTCTTTCATTAAGCGCTCCCTATCTTTCAATTTAAATAAAACAAAGTGTGTGTGAGATGTCATCGAAGATTTTTATCCGTCTGAAAGGCCTATTGATGCCGATACTCTGGCGCATAAATCAGACTGAATTTGACCGATGGCATGGGTTAAGTTGGCTTTGAGAGCCGCTGTGGTTTGTGGTTTATTAGCATAGATCTGCGATTTCAGAAAACCCCACAAGAAAAAGGGGTCAATTCGCACGATCTCGGTGGCCAGTTCACATTACCTCCACGTAAGATGAACATGCCTTCGAAACGCTAGTGCAGAATTTCGAATATGGCATGAGCTGTGATGCCACTTAGACCGTCACCGTTGACGGTGATGGCCTGGCCAAAGTCGTTCTCAAAAAAATATGAACCGATGCCGCCGCCAGCCCAAAATCCACACCAAACAGTGACTTTTCGGGATGCATTGGACGCTCTTGGATCTCATGTGGATTGGTATTGTCCCGAATTTTGTTTGTTGATGTAAGTAGGCCAAATTCTTGTGAGCGACGCGAAATCGACTGCCTCGGATTCTCCTGCACACTCTCACGGACAGCGGCGATGTTTTCGGCAGATTTTGGGTTTCGTGGACGTACGGGTGTTGGTTTATCGTTTACTGAACCAGTGGACTCAAATTTGTCCACCACACTGCGAATAATCCTCTCGGTAGGACAGTTATGGCGACCGTAAAATTGGCGGAACGCGCGGAATGTTGCCCGAACAGAACACCCATTTTGATAAAACGCTATTTCCATCCACGGTGATTTGACAAAACAGACTGAATAAATGACAGCCAATTTGACAGATGTAGCTTCAACGAGATGTAGCGAAACCATGATGACTAGGCAATGACTCGGAAATGAAGATCGAACCTACTGTTCAAGACCATCTACCCATCAAGGAAAACCGTAAAGTAACTCTTTGAAACTCTTGAAACCTAATGATTTTTCTAAACATGAAATGTCATCCAATTTCCTCCCATCTTTTACGAATCGGGAAGGAATCAAATCTCGGTTGTGTTGCAATTTCCCTATTCCCTAAGGGTAAAGCTGAGAAGTTAAGCTCTCATAAGGTATGCAATCTACTAATTTATTTCCTCTTCGACGTCAGAACCATAAACAAAATTATTTCATTTGACTTATTCAACTCAAAACGTTGACCACTTCAATTACCTCATCTTTCGACTCTCAAGTGCTTTGCATGATACGAGTAGGATATAGCGTCCACTTACGAGTAGACTTACATACTCGTACACTGCATTTCTACACTTTTTGTGGGCACTCTCGGTCTCGTTTGATGATCAATCAAATTTATTTCCATATCTCTTCCGAACAATAAACTCAAAATGAAGGAAACACTTAAAGCACTCTTCGAAAATACCCCCCATTCTGGGCTGGCAACTCTATTTACGGACGCATTTTTATGCGCTCTAGCTGAACGACTCTCGTGAGTGCTCGTTCCAATGCTCACTCGTCATCATTGTGAGTGCCCACTGTACACTGTTATACAATATATTCTACATATATGTTTATCAAAAAAAGAAAAGCCATTTCTTGGTTTTGCTACTTTTTCATAAGCCTCCCTTTACCCCACTCATAAATTGGAACGATGGGATTTTTTATTCCAGAAGTGAAACGACGACTCTCAACGGCTGACTGCAAACATCGAGCACAATGAGCACAATGTCAACGACGACAACGGTAACGAAAACGAAAACAAAAACGACAACACTGGTGAAGTTAAAGGAGGCTAAAGGAATTTAATGCTGATGCTTGTTAATATTCCTTTTAGATGGATGGATGCTTAAAAGGAAGAAGAAAATATGGAACCTGTCACAGCAAACTCGTTCATTTAGATATTTCCGCTCGTACGACATGTAGAAGGGCAAAATGCAATAGACACTGGCGGCAGGGATGCCAAATTCGATGAATTTTTGGAAATTCTTATTTAAAATGACAGTTCTCGAAGCTCGATTTCAGACTCGACTGTCCGAAGGAGAAAAAATCCAATGTGCTCCTCAAATTTTCCGAGTTTGCCTGCTCTTCGTAGGAAGATGTGTTTCCAAGAAGCTTGTTGCTGACTTAAACCATATATTCAGGGAAGCATTTGCTGTCTTTTCTGCTGACGGATTTGAAGAGTCTCACGGACTCTGGCCAAAAGCTTGTGAACTCCTCCTCTAGGCGTTACCTAGGAAATCCATCAGCAATATCATTTCACGTAATCACCAAACTAGACTGCTTTCTGAGAAGTGTTGCATTCTTGAACTAGTTTGAAAGTGGTTGAAGAGCCAGGTAAAACCTTAAGATTAGGCTGGCTGTCGCTACAGGCATTTTCTTTAAAATAAAGCAACTTCACGTTTACCTAAAGAAGGTTGTCATCCTCCATGATGATGCTAGCGCCACATCCTTGTAAAGTTTTAGAGCCATTTTTTGTCAAAAATGTCAGAGTTAGTCCTGAATACAGGGTATTTTGTCTTCACATTTTCCCTGTAATTGGAGTTCACGTGTCATTGGAGCACGCAGCATGTCCAAAGAACAGAAAATAGTGGACGGACAAGGCAATGGGAACTTTCGTGGAAGTTGTATCAAAGACCATGATATGCTGATATGCTACAACAACAGCTTGTTACATCAACAGCTGCAACATATTTCCATGCGTGAAATCTTATTCCACCAAATAAACGCCACATATAGGCTCACATCCAAAGAGCCCGTCACAAGCCATATGTCTTGCCGAAAGCTCGACGCCAAAAGATGTTTTCTATCAAACAGTTCAATCGAATAAAGAAGAATCAGGTTACCGAGCTGACATTCGAAAGAGTTTTCCAGCTGATAACCTCTTGTTGTGCTATTTATCTGAAATGTCCCGGAATCCAGCGAGTAAAAGGGCTCGTTAACTAAGGCTGCCCTATGTTCTCAGAGGCAATGTTTGACACAGAATTCTTGATTGTGTTGCATGTTCATGTAGAACCACACAGCCTTGTTCTTAGCCTGTACTCTGTATCAATTACACTTCAAAGCGTCAATGAGAAGAAAAGAGCCGCTTTATAGACTTTCAAGCTCTTTACAATCGCCGGCATTGTTGGAGGTAAATTTTCTGCAATATCCAGTTCGTTCTACCCTCGAATATCGAATAACGGGTTCGCAAGCAACTACGATCTGCTTTTTATCGATTGGCTTGCTGTTTGAAGTACTGGTTTGATCTGAGAGTTGTGCATAGGCAAAACTATTATCAGAGCTGTTTCTGTCTATGAATTCGACTGCTTCGAGCGATTTTCATTTAGTAGAACTGCAAACTTTGATGGTTATGGAACCGGTTTAATTTAAGCGTTGCAAAAGAATCTCTGTCCTCATCAGTCGAGAATATCATGGATGGGAAAATTACATTCTTTACATGTCTTTTCAGAACCGAAGGTCTTTGACTGTTCAGCCTTCTTTTCACAATAATCCAGCCAAAAGGGAAAGATCCGTAAATTTGTTACAAACGCGCTGTCATGTTTGAGAGTTCTTTGATCTCCCTTCTGGTGGTACCATCGATTCTTATTTACTTACTTAGATGGCGCTACAGTTCGAGGTAAACACGTGCCTCAATTAACAAGCCTTGCCAGGTACCCCGAGCCTTAGCTAACTTCCCTCAGTTGCGTTCTCCAAGTCGGCTGACCTACCCTACCTACTTGGGCCCGCCACCTATGATGAGCTCATCCTCTACTACGTTGTCCCTCCGGAGTAGATTCAAAGGCTCTGCAGTCCGGGGCACTAGTGGGCATTCTCTATACATGTTGAGTACAGCTCGTTGAATCTTCTCCTCTAAAGCCTGTAAACGCTAACAGGACCGAATTTCTTAAGAAAAAAAATTTATCTCGAAACGACCGAATATACTTTCACCCGCTTTCGATGGAGTTCATGCTTCAGCGCCATAATGTAGGACTGGAATGACTGAGGTCTTATATAGACTCTTCTTAGTTGTTCAGGATAGGGCCTTACTATTCTTAGCTCAAGGAAACAGCGTTTGGCAAGAGCGATTCTTCGTTTAATTTCTACTAACGTGTTGGTGCCAGAATCGATAGCAGGGCGAAGGTCCCTTACTATTGTACATCAAAGTTACAGCGACTGTGGCGTTCTGTCGAATTCGTCGACGTATACATTACAGTTGGTTTTTCCCTCATTTACTAGTGAACGCACCAGTCACAGCCCGCTGAGTTCTGCCAATTATGTCGATATCATCGATGCACGCCAGTAGTTGTGACTTTTCAAAGATTGTGCCTCCAGTGTTCACGTGTGAGTTCCGCACCATTCTTTCAAGTATGATGTTAAAGAAGCCACATGAGAGCACGTCACCTTGTTTAAAACCTTTTTTGACATCAAAGGTCTCGGTTAAGTCGTTATTGGTCTTAACATACCAGCGAACGTTCTCCGCCATCATTCTGCATCGACTCATGAATTTGGTTGGGACGCCCAGGCACGGCATGCGGGGGTATAGACATCTTCATATGCAGCCTTAAAATCGATGAAAAGATGGTTTGTATCGATTTGGCCTTCTTGAGTTTTTTCCAAGACCTGCCTGAATGTAAAGATTTGGTCGATTGTAGCCTTTCTTGGTTTGAAACCACACTGATAGGAGCCAATCAGGTTGTTTCCGATGTTGAAGAGACTTATGCCTCTATAGTTGGCGCATTTGAGGGGCTTCTTTTTTGTGGATCGGGCAAGATTCTCAACAAGATCGGAGCTGAGATTCCATTCATCAGGCGAGTGTATGTCTGATCTGAGAAATGAGTTTGTGCATGCTCTCCACAAAGTCATTTCCAACAGCTTTGAACACCTCGGCCGGTAAACCGTGAGGTCCAGATGAAATGTTAGATTTTAGCTTAGATATTGCTATCCTTACTTCGTTATGGTCAGGCGGACGAACATTTTTGCTAAGTTTCTCCATATTCTCAGCACCGACTGTGACTCTACTAGAAGGTTTCCTTCTTCATCTCTATAGGTCTCTGTACGAGTTTTAGTATTGCATTTACGTTCTCGTTCATATAAGTTCCGAAGCTGCAATTGGATCGATGTTCTTCTATTGAATGGAATTAAGTGGAAGAGCACATGGCGCCACAATCAATTTATTGAAGGGAGCATTCACTTGGAGCGATTCAGATCCAGCTTTGGCCAGATCTGTTTGGTCGCTAGATATGTTTGCCCAGCAGTCCACCTAAGGTCTGTTCTTTTATTGGCATCCAGCTTTAATGCTAGTTTGCACGTAGCGATTGGTATACCTATACTACCCTTTTCTGGTAGAGTGTTTCCAATTTTGGCGAGTTCATCGGCTCTGCAGCTCCCTAGAATGTCTCTATGACCCGGCACCCAACAAAGGTGAAGGTTGAACTGCTCTGCCATCTCCATAACATATGATCGGCATTCAAGGTCGGTTTTAGAATTTAATGAGACAGAACTCAGTGATTTTATAGCGACCTGACTATCCGGAAAGTTGCGGATATCCTTTGCAGATATCACGTTTTTCTTCAGCCAGGACAGAGCTTTTTTAATCGCCAAAATTTCCGCCTGGAACACGCTACAGTGATTTTTATTTGTCCACTGTGTAGTCGCTTTAAGGCGAATAGCTGAAGTCGCAGCTACTTGCCTGCTGAAGATATCGAGGGGTGTCAAATGAAACAGATTGTCTAATGCGGCAGAGGAGGAAGACCGCAAGGCTCTGCTTATGCTTAGACTTGCTGTACTTTGGACTCTGCTTAGTTTACTGCAGTTGACTGCATTTTCTAAGGCCGTCCACTAGACGACAACCGCGGTAAGTATCGTTCTTATGACCGAGATGTATAGCTATTGTAGCTTTATTGACCCTTTCTTGGATGTTAGGTTTCCAGTTTAGTTTCCTGTCAAAAATGAGACCAAAATATTTTGCTGTATCGGAAAATAGTAAACTGGTAAACCGTCTCTTTAAGAGACGGCTATAACAATGTCATCCGCATGGACAGTCACCCGCTTATAGGTATATCAGCAGTTCATTAACCACTAAGTTCTAGAAAATGGGAGATAGGACACCTCTGCTGACACATCTTTTAGCAGAAGTGTCACCCAGTTTGGAGTTGATTATCCTGCTCTTTAGCATGAGACTGATCAACTCCCCAAGTGAGTCGTCTACCTGCAGAGTTGACAGCGCAGTCGTGATTGCGGATGTGTTGGCTTTGTTAAAGGCGCTCTCTATGTCCAGGAAAGCAACCACTGTGTACTCTTTATATTGTAGGGATCGCTCGATGTGGCTAGTCAAAGAGTGCAGAGCCGTTTCCACTGACTTTCCTTTACAGTAGTCATGTTGAGCCGTTGACAGAAGTCTTGGATCAATTTTAGCTCGTATATGGATATCAATCAGTCGATCTGGAGTTTTCAGAAGGAAAGATGATAGACTTATAGGTCTGAGGTCCTTTGGGACAACATTTTCCGGCCTTGGGAATGAATACTCATTGACTTCTCTCCATGACAGTAGAATGTAGATAAGTTCTACACAACTCCTCATAATATTTTCTAGCGCAGGCAGAATAATATCTGAGGACCTCTGTAGCTCGGCAGGTATTATACCGTCCGGACCAGCAGACTTGTATGGTTTGAAGCTATGCAGCGCTCAGAGCAGTTTGTCTCTCGTAATCAGACCATGAATTTTGCTCGCGCTTGCAGTAGGCCTGTTTGAACTGCTACTGGCCGCGTGTTGGGAGCTACCTGGAAAGTGGGTGTCCAGTAGCAGGTTGAGTGGTTCATCACTTTAGGTTTTCCAAGAGCTATCGGTTTTCTTCAAACAGCTAGGTATCATAGGATTTGTAGAGAGGATTTTTCGTAGCCTCAGAGGTTTCCGTGATTTTGTCACAGAATGACCTCCAGGATTGTCGCTTCCTCAGTTATTTTTTGTATAATTTGAGAGATTCTTTGTGTGAGTCACATTCAGTCACTTTTCTTGTGCTTTTTTCTACGTTGGAAAGTTTTTCACAAGAATTTCTAAGCAGTCCGAGTGCTGATGTCCAGCAATGTGGCCTTTTCTTGCCTCTAGGTTGAATAAGAGGAGGCCGGAAGCGGCCATAGCCTGATTGAGAGCCAGAGTGAATTCCTTGACTTTCACGTCAAACTCATTGGTGTCACGTGGGGGACTTGATAGTTTTGAGGATAGCGTTTCAGACAGTATTCTGAAATATTATCAAAAAGTGACTCACTTCTATCATTGATATCGGTACTGCCCCATACCTTGTGATGTGCGTTAGCGTCGCATCCGATGATGAGGCCATTTTTTTTGCTTTCCAGCTTCCAGGGTGGTACTCCTTTCTAGGTTATCACCAGGGAGAGGGGGTCCATTTGGTCGTGGCCAAGGTAAGCCAATGCCAGACAGTAAAAGCCTTTGGCAGTCTCTAGTCTGGCAACGGTTAAGTCGGGGTCGCTGAGGTTAGGAAGAAAAAATACATTAAGGCTACGTTTCACTAATATACAAGTTCTGATCTTACCTTTGTCTCTTGTATAGAGTGGAGCGTATGCGGATGTCCTAAGTCCACGAACCACGCCTTCTACAATCCATGGTTCCTGGATTAGGATAAGTTGATGGATAGCACTATGTTCCGTTTTCTATGAAGGACAAGTCCGAAGATGATAGCTTCCTCAGCCTTCTTAGGCTCCGAAATCTGATTATCCTTCTTGGATAAATAAATTGTTCAACTCGAAAGAGATGCCCACCCCCCATTGGCACTATGTTGACTAAGGGTCTGCGTTCTTTCAAAGTTCTCAGCATTGGATCTGACCTTTATAAATCTACCATAAGTGGATGAGAAAATATGGCAACTCTGTTTGAAAGGACTCTGGCTCACATTTCGTTCCTTATTCGTCGTTTGTCATTCTTTGTGAATGTAATGCTAAATCTAATTAAAACACAAGGAACGTAAAAAGTTGGAAGGCCAAGGCGGAATCCCTCGGATGCAGTATTCTACCAAAATGAAAATGATTAGCATCCACACAAATGAAAGAATTATTCGTATATCTGCCACAGATATTTATTTCGTCGTTTCGAATGGATTTTCGTGTCATTTTCGCTTACCTTTTGTGGCAGTCAGAAGACTCAAAATACATCTGGTATTCGTTAAATGAAGTTGAAACACCTCTGCCATTGCTCATATCCTTGTAGATACGGATGTTCTTACGTACGAGTATGTGGGGGATATAGTTACTTCACTGTCGCTGTCACTATTTATTTATTCCAAGAATCAGACACTTGAATAAACGAACTTTGAAGCACAGGGTTTCGTTGGTAGGTACTAGTACGAGTACATCGGTTCCTCCCGGAATGAAGATGTATGTTATTCTTTTCTTCATCTCGAATTTAGTGGTTTTCTGTTTTTTGTGGAATCCTTCCCTCTTCAGGATCCGATGTAAATTCATTATTTATGGGCAAAAGTCACCTGTAGATGCTGCAATATATTATTTCGTGAGTTGACAGAAACGTTTGAGCTCGTTGTCTCCGTTTTGGGGTTGGATTTCGGTTGTTGTTCGTAATTCAATTTTGTTGATGTTTCTTCTGTTGTCGTTAAAGGGGTTGGAATTGTCAGAATCCGGTTGTTTCCATTTGACAATGTTGACAATGAACAGAACGATTGAATATGAATGCGAAAGCTTGTGGTTAGTTATTCCTGATTCCGTTTTCGGGAAAGAGGATTTTGTTCTTTTACTGTTCGATGGGATATTCCTTATTTATGAGTGGAGAGGATTCTCAAATAGTTTGATATAAGGGTTGGTGTCTGTTGGCTGGTGAATGTAAATTCTCGTGGGCATGAGGTTTACTCTACTTTCCATTTCGTATCAAGTGGCTTGGATAAGAGTAAAAGCAGGAAGCACTACCAGAAAACAACTGATTCAGCGAATATTCGACACAACGAGGACTTGAATGATGTACATGTGTATGTCCTGGCATTTCGTTATACTCCCCTGAATCTCTGTAAACTATAGCAACTCTTGAAAATGCTTCAGAGTTAATTCTTTAAATTGTCGGGCATTTAAGGATATCGTGCTAAATCTGACCTTCGACTGTCCTGTTCTTCTTAAGTAGTTCCTCGTAGTATTAAGAATTTGTAAGTGACCAGATGTTAGACTTGATATCTCCCCTAAAAACAAGTGGCTCGTCACATCTGTCGGGCAGATGCCCAGTCCTGCCGACATTGTTCGGCAAAAATCACATCATCACCACCTCGTTATCCACAAATTGCTCCTAACTGCTCTTGTTCGTCGGTGTGAACTTTGACGTTGGGTCGACAAATCGGATGAGGTTTTGATAGCAATCAGAGGGTTCAAAAGCATCTCAGCTGTAACTGAAAGGGAGAACTTACGGGAAGTGGTTTGGTATACCTAGTTGGCCTTGTTGGTATATTGGGTATACGGGAAAAGGTGAAGGGTTAATGTATGGATTCACAAACAATACGTTGCCTCACAACTGGCTGTGTGACGACAACTGCAGTTTTCTATAAGATTGACTCAATTATTGACGACACATGACAAAGTATGTGGAATCTGAAGACTCTTAACAGACCCGGTGAGCCCAAGCACCATGTGAAACCATCTAAGAAAGCCTACGACGATTGTAATCGAATCGAATTTATCAGTGGAACCAGTTTTATGGGTAACATAAAAGCGAGCGACTGTCGACAATTCATATCCTTACCACAGAGGAGAAGGAAGACACTCCTAGAGGGAACCAATGAACAGTGTCCCAAGTACCTAAGCCCTCGCTCAATTATCAACGCTTCTTCCATTCATGAAATTGTCTAATAAAAATCGATGGTGGAGCAAATACTCGTCGTTACAGTTACAAACTGCCGGTCATAAGTCTTGTTGATGTTGACTACCGGGGTAGTCCATACCAGGACTTACATCACAGTACCGCGGGAGTCAGGAGCCCCCCAAGTTTCGGTCCGGGCCTGACTTGAAGATGTAGACCCCCTAGTGTGAGCATCACGTGGCTATAGTTTAAACCCAAAATCGACCCGATTTAGAGTTAATCAACGAGAGCTATTAGATCGGCCTCGACTAATAGCAAGGGTAGAAATTCTGCCTCCAACACAAGTTCTGCTTTGGTATCAATGGATTGACGGAGAGAGATGGCAAGCGTACCCTTACTTCCATGAATGTTTGGGCGTTCAGTATGATTAAGGCTTATTTTTTAGGAGGTCACTTTAAGGCACACGAGACATCCGTCCGAAATACCTACATATTCTACAGACTGACTGGAGACTCACCAGACTGTGTACGATGGCCTTTTTGTTGCTTGTGCAGTTTTGTTGGCGCATCGGCTTGGTACGATAGGGTAATGTGAAAGTGTGGACTTCAGCGGACCTTGGCTTGCTATAGAGTGACCTTGCTTGTATTTACGCATGCATTACAGGTGCTTTTGGGGGTGCTTCCCCTTGATATGGAGTTGATACGTCGAGATATCACCCACAAGATTAGGAAGGGACCCACAAGCTGACAAATGTTGATTGGGTCTCCTCGATGGAGGTGTTGAAAGCTGATGCTTTCCGAATATGTGCGATTTAGATGGTAATCTCGATGGGACATGAACGTTAAAGGCAGGGCTACTTATAACTTCTTTCAGGATATGTTGTCCGTGAGCGGGCTACCAGAGCTGAGTTTCAACCAACATAAGAGAGGCCTTAGCGAGGTGGCAGGTGGCTTACGCGGAGTTCCCTTTGAGGAATAGATGCATGTGTGTCCAATCTACTCTGATGATAGGGATTTGCAAGCTATGGGCACCACCTACGATGGTGTGGCCTGTGATTTCACCGGTAATCTCGTTGACAGAGCGAATTTTGAAAGAATTCATAGCTTCGCAAATACAATTTTCTGTCGTAGACGACATAGGTTGTACTACAGGCCACTGGTCCGGGGTTGTAAGGTGCATAAGTGGATGAGACCCCAAGGTTGAGAACCTCGACCAGAAGCATCAGCGGCCCCTGAAACTTCTGTTCCAACTTGGCCCAGGGATTGGCCCACGTCTGGGAGTATCGTGGTGGCTGCAGATTATACCCAAAACCGCGGGGAGAGTAGATTGACTGGAGCTTGAACATCTAGTGGTTCAGCATATGCGTGTTCAACTCTTTGATGACTATGGAACTGATCATTCTGCTCCATGTAGAGTTGCATACAGCAGTAAATTTAAGATATTTGAAGCCGCAGTCCAGGCAGTAATGCTCTACGCAGCGTAAGTCTGCGGGTATAGGCCATATGAAGAGGTCGAAAAGCTGCTACGTTTTTTCATTAAGAAAACTTTTTACCTCAATGTAAATAGGCCGAACTACATGCTTATGCTGGAAACGGGCTTATCTCCGCTATATATAAAAATGGTTAAATGGTTACCAAAGGTAGTGGCCCTACAAACAATGCGCGAAATAAAACTGCATGGTTTCAAGAGTGGATGGAGTTAGCTCGTGAGTGCTGCGTTGAATTCAGCCTGGAAGGAAGGAATTTCAAAAACGTATTATACTGGGTTGATAGAACACGTCGACGAAGGGGCCACAACGAAGTTCTTAGACCAAAGGTCGGGATCGCAGAATGTGCAGAAATATGGTCATGCCTACGAAGCCCATGTATATATCGCATTGAGTCATTGAAAGCTACTTGAAGTTTTTGCTGTGACAAGGTCACTGTACACCACCTTAGAATGGCTTATTAAAGGTACATTTAAGGTCCTTACCAATTTCTGTCCAATCGACATTGGGGTGAAACTAGCTGTCAGCCAGAGCTTTCTTAGACATCCGTAAATGGGACCAATGACAAGGTTTGTTTGATCGTATCCGGATAAGTGTGGAGACTTGTTGCTGACTCTACACGTTTAATCCTAGAGCCAGAGAGCCATAAGTCTGGTATGACGTTAATGTCAAATTTTTGATTAGATATAGGGAGAACTTTTGATTTTGCCGGGTGGAGCAACAATCCGTTAGCTACAGGCCAGTCATACATTTTTGATAAGTCAGTTATCAAATTCATAGGACTAGACCGATATAGCTGAACGTCGTCAGCGTATAAGTGGATCGTTCCATGCTGGCATACTGATGGCAAGTTGGTAATGAATGCACAGAATAAGATAGGACCGAGAATCGATCCGTGTGGTACACCTCGTGTACAACTCTTTGCGATCTATTGGAAAGCTAATTTCTTAGAAGCTGAGCAGCTTGTTCAATGAAGCCAAACAAGTAATGCAATTACCTTATCAAAGGCTTTTGAGAAATCAAGTAAGCAAAGAAGTGCTACGTATCCCTTATCAAAGTCAATACAAATCTATATTGTCCCCTTCAAAGTAATCCACATCGACTGCAACGCACTTATGCCAGCGCTTGATCCAATCCTCGAAACATTTTTTATATTCGGTTTTCGGTATGTCCATCAGTGTTTCCTGCGATTTTTCCATTACTTCCTCTCGGCTGCTGAAACGCGTTCCCCGTAGTGGTTTTTTAACTCGATTGAACAGAAAGAAGTCACAGGGAGCCAAATCAGGTGAATTCGGTGGCTGTTGGATGGTATTTTTTGAATTTTTCATCAAAAAATTACGAATGATGGTGGCACTGTGCGACCTTGCGCTATCATGGTGCAAAATCCACGAGTTTTCTCTCTTTCGACGAATTGCTTCACGTAATCGTCTCAAAACGCCCACATAATACTCTTTTTTTACTAGGTGGGGTGAAAAGTAACCTCCTTGACCGCCGGAATGCGCTGCTACTGCAAAAACGGTTATGGTGCCTTGAAGTCCGTTCATATTTAGGCAGACATGCCAAATTTCAGTGCGATACTGTCTTTAGTTTTGTTTTGACAGCTGATTGTTGACGTGTTTGGCATCATGTTGAGTATGGACAAAAACGATGTTCGTTCTCTCATAAAACATTATTTTTTGAAAGGCGAAACGGCGAAGGAAACAAAAGAAAAGTTGGATAAATATTATGGTGCTCCGTCAGATTACACCGTCAAATATTGGTTTCGAGAGTTTCGTGATGGCCGCAACTCCACTAACGATCAAGTCCGCAGCGGCAGGCACTCCGATGCGGTTACAGAGGACAATGTCAAGAAAATACATGAAATGGTGTGGTAGCAGATACCACAAGGATTAGTACTGAGCGCACACGCCATATTTTGGGCGATATTTTGCATATGAAAAAGTTATCCTGCCGCTGGGTGCCGCGCATGCTCAAAAACACGAACGCGAGAGCACTTCGAAAGAGTGTTTGGACTTGCTGATGCGGAATCGGGCGGGCTTTTGGCGTCGATTGGTAACTGTTGATGAAACTTGGAACCACTATTATACACCAGAGAACAGAATGAGTGCCCGGCAGTGGACTGAATCCGGCACGAGTGCTCCGAAGCGGCAGAGGGAGGCTCGATGGGTCGGAAAGGTTATGGCGTCGGTTTTCTGGGATTGTCATAGCATACTCTTCGTGGACTACCTCGAAAAAGGAAAAACCATCAACAGCGAGTATTACTGTGCATTATTGGAGCGATTGATAGCCGAAATCGCTGCAAAACGGCCTCACTTGAAGCGAAAAAAAGTTTTGTTTTTGGAACACAATGCGCCGGCGCACGAGAGCATCGCAACCACGGTTAAAATCAATGACTTACGGCTCCAATTACTGTCGCATCTACCGTATTCGCCCGATTTGGCTCCCTCGGACTATTATCTCTTCCCAAACCTCAAAAGATGGCTCATCAATAAAAAATTCAGCTCACGCGAGGAAATCATCGACACCACGGAGGAGTATTTTGCAGACCTTCCGGAAAATTACTTTTCGCACGGGATCAAGAATTTGGAAAATCGCTGGGGACTATATTGAATAAAATAAAAAAAATTTGTTCATTCCCAAGGAGGTTACTTTTCACCCCACCTAGTACTGTCTGGCCTTCTGGCAAAAATTCATGATGCACTACACCGTTGTAATCCATGAAAACCGTGAGCATTGCCTTCTTTTTTGACTGAAAACGACGTAGGTTTTTTGGTCTCGGCTAATTTGGTGAACGCCATTCACTTGCCTGATGTTTGGATGGCGTGTCGTACTCATAAACCCACGTCTCGCCTCCAGTAATGATCCTTTTGATGAATGTGGGATCGAATTCAGACTCGCAAATCATCTCTATTTTGCATGAAATTGAGGTCTTTTGGCACCCACTTTGCTGCTACACGACGGAAACCCAAATCATTAACCAAAATCTCTTGATCAGATCCATAAACAATATTCAAGTCCTCCGCTATCTCTCTGATGGTTAATTAGCGGTTATTGACCAACATTTCTTCTACTCCATCAATGTTTTCGTGGATTTTCGATGTCGATGGTCTACCACTGCGTTCATCATCTTCGATTGACTCACGACCACTTTTGAACCGCTCGTGCCACTGGTAAACGACCGTTTTCCTTAAAGAATCGTTGCCGAAACACTTTTCCAACATTTCGTTACAAGTTCGTTGTTACAACTTTAAATCCATTTCTAAAATTGTAAAAAATCGCCAACACACGCAGAGAAAGATGTACTCTTGGCTACGTAACTTTTGCAAATGTCAAGCTATGATGCTAAGATTTAGAGGGAATGTCAACAACAGATGTACGAACTTAACGCATGGCGGTTATCCTGGGAACTTTTTGATCAAGATGGTATCGACGATATGCCTCCCATTATTAGCACTTGGGCGGTTTGGGGACATTTGTCTTACATATTACAGTGTTTCATGCAGCTCCGAATTTCGCCTTAGGTGAGGATGCACGTCCTTACAAACTAGACCGCGAAAGATATATTATTTATCGATTGCCATTGAAGTCCATCCGCACATAAAGTTACACATGTCTGCCTTTCTGCCTTGATAGGGACGTCAGCTCAGCTCTGTTGTGTTGAATTTGACTCTTATCGGAATTAAAGAAGGGCGATCCCTATAAATCTATGACCAGCCGACAAGGGTCATGCCTGTTTTGTGATCTTAGGATAAAGACAATTCCTTATAGATGTGTGCGCTGTCCTTGTCACCATAAATTCAATCAAAGCAATTATTCCGCTGAAATTTTTAAAGTACCCTTGCCAAATCTCTGAAGGCACCTAGTAAGCCTGATCAAAAGGGAACACGAGAATCTCATTTATTTTACGTAAACTAGGTAAACTACACTTCGCTGGCCTTGAATTTATATTGGATTTCCTTTTATTTTTGATTAAATTTCTGCACACACATTCTACATATGTATACGAGTGTATGAAGGGTATATACTCAAGAATTATCAACTAATTTCCTCACATTAAGGAAATACAATTTTCTACTCATTTGCTTTACGGTTGGGGTGGGGAGGCAAAAACAAAGAACAGAAAAAAAAGAAGAAGAACTAAAATAAAAACAAAAATGCGCAATAACTCTGGGATATCATGCCAAGTATTTACGATTGTTAAATCATGTGTAAACAATGTAATTAGATGTCGAGCGACAAGATGAAACTCGATACTCCATGTGTATTCGATTTGAGGATATTTTCGTTTCGAAGATTACGTTTGACAACTCCCAGGAGTGAGTTATTGTTGGTTTTACTGTTCGGAAGTTTTCCTTTTTAGCGCATTGTAATCCTCAAGGGATAACAAGAAAAACATTTATAATGGATGTAGTTGGTTAGATTATGAAGAAGACAATAATTAATTAACACATCTGGAACCATCTCTGGGTTACTGAATCCAAACTGAATTAGCCGCTTAAGTGAGATTTTTTGGCAACATCCACTCAAAAATGTTCTGAGCCAGGGGTACCTAGTCGATGCAGGCATATGGAAATTTGATAATTTGTCTTTTCGCGGAGTTTTGGACTTTGTTTTACTTTTCATTTGACTAACGTGGTTTAAGCAGGATCAACTCACATAAATTAGAAGAAAATGACTGCTACTACATATTTATGTTTTAGTATATGATCGTTACATCTGAATTGGGATAATTGCTGCCTTTTAGTATAAGTGTCTTAGAAATAATAGTTCTGTTGAAACAAATATAGAGGACGAAGGATTTTTTATTTTTAGAACAGAGCCGAGCTAACTTCTGTTGGTCCACTGTTTCATTTTGGTCCACAATTTGATTCGGTAAACCAACTTTAGAGTTTTCACATTCCAGCCTTGTTTAGCATCGTCGGTGTTTGTGTCTTTTTTGTTTGTTAATTTGCAAGGACACGGGAGTTTAGAGTGCACATAGCAAATATACGCGGGCTAAAAAGTAATTACTTTTCTGCGTACGTCCACGTCTGTAAATTCAGACCAGCTGTTTTGGCACTTAGTGAAACACAGGTAGATCCACGCCCACAACTCTCAGATCACTCGGATCTGAAGCTACCTGCCTACGAACTAGTGCCATTATTCTTCTCTCACCGCGGTCTCGCCATTTACGTGCGTAGTGATGAGGCTTACCAAATTTTACCAGAATGCAGTCCCTGTTCCAATCTGGAATTCAATATCATGTGGTTAAGATTCCATCTCCGTAAGTAATTTATCCACTACAGCTTTATTTAAAGAAGCCCCAAACTAGACAGCAATTCGACTTTTAACGAGTTTGATGCGCTGTGTGACTCCATACAAAGAATTGTATCCCTGTATCCCTGTATCCTGATACTGAAATCATTATTACACGAATACCAGACGTTGATAGTCATACTGCCAACATCCTGGACTTGTTTTTAACCTCTCACCCTGATAAGTACACCGTTGATGTGCTCTCTCCGCTAGGCTCGTCGAACAATTGTGTCATATCAGCTAATTTCTCGTACACCGAATACACAGTTAGAGAAAAAATTAGAAATTCTGCCTTATCCTCCATCCTAACGCTCATTTATAATGACATTCCAGCTGTCAGCTCTTTGGACAAAGCCAATCTGCTTGCTGCACACCTGCGGCCAGCTCAACACTCCCAGATTGTGCTTTGTCTCCACCTACACTTGAGCGTGTCGAAGCTTCAATTGGACGAATTCACTTTCGCACTCGTGTAGTAGCAAGAGTACTTAGAGATTTCAACATACATAAATCCGCTGGTCCAGATGGTATGTCTCCACTTCTTCTGAAGAGGTGTTCTTCCTCGCTGGCAAAACCACTGCGTAAGCTTTTTCATCAATCCTACTATTTAGGACTCTTTCCGAGCAGATGGAAAGGCCAATATTCTTCCCTTTCCTCCTACAGACCCATTACACTTACGTCCCTTCTTTCCAAGGTGATGGAAACGCTGATCAACCATCAGCTAATGAAATATCTTGAAACACGAAAACATCTCAATGACTGGCTGTATGATTTTCGTAGCAACAAGTCCACTGGTGATTTGATGGCATGTCTCACCGAAAAGTGGAATCAAAGCGTACATCAATCTGGCGAAAGCAAGATAGTTGCACTTAATATTTCTACATTGTTGCACATTGATTCTACGGATCAATGGATTAGAAATTACCTTGCGGAACGTTCAATTCAAGTTGTCTTGGACGGTTTCAAGTCTGATATTTACAAAATAAATGCTGGTCTGCCCCAAGGTTCCGTTCTGTCTTCGACACTCTTATAAAGGGTTTTCCAATAGCGACTTGACAACTTTGAATTTAACTTGTGAATGCACTCTTTCACTAATCATCAAACTGTCACTGTCAATTTATTCAGTAAACTCAACACGAACGTACACAAACGAGCAACGTCTACAAATTATAAAAATTTTCTACCCAAATTCGGAGTCGGTGACTGCAACTTAAAGAGCGTTAACTCCAATATTCGGTCATAATTCTCGCCCTAGTAGACAGGCAGTAACAAGTTTAGTGCAAAAGTTTGAGTTTACATATTCGTTGTGTGATGTTGCTGTGTCAGTGAGACAACGGGTTGGTCGAAGTGTCGAAAATATCGCTGCCGTTCAGGCGTCCGTAGCAAAGAATCAAAATCAGTCAATTCCCTGGCGTTCTTAAGAATTGGGCATCGCTCAGACCACATTATGGCGTATTTTGCATAAAGTTCTTGGTTTACACCCATACACGATCAAGCTGACGCAAGAATTGAAGCCGATGGACCATTTGAAGCGACGTACGTTCCCCGATTGGGTTCTGGAGAAGATGCGCCAAGATGAAAATTTCATCGCAAAATCATCTTCAGTGACGAAGCTCATTTATGGCTCAATGGGTTCGTCAATAAGCAAAATATGCGTTATTGGTCGGGTGAAAATCCACATGTGCTTCATGAATCACCACTTCACCTACAAAACATAACTGTTTGGTGCGTTTTGTTTGGTTATTGGGCCATATTTTTTCGTCGACGATAACGATCGTCACGTTACTGTGAATAGTCAGCGTTATCGCGCCATGATCACCGATTATTTTTGGCCCGAATTGGAAGATATGGACTTGGACGACATGTGGTTTCAACAGGATAATGCTACAAGCCACACAACACACGCTATTTTCTGTGGGGCTACGTTAAGTCACTGGTTTATGCCAACACGCCGACGGCCGTTTCGGCCGAAATGTGTGGCCGAGTCGTTGAAAATTGGGTCGAACAAATCGACCGCTGCAAACCTGCCCGCGGTGTCCATATGAACGAAGTCGAGTTCCTTTCAAGCCGATAATAAAGTTTTTGAAATATCTCAAATGGTTCATCAACGATCTCTTGTCTGCTACTTCTAATCCATTATATTCCTTTGCTCACGACAGTATTCGATGCTTCTCATATTCGTTCCCGGACTCACATCCCTGATTTTCGGCTGTAGAACGGGAACGACAGCGTATGTTCAGCACATTAAATTCCAATATTAACAGCATAACCAATTGGGGAACTATCAACAGAGCGGAATTTAATGCTTCCAAAACACAATGCTGTCTGCTGTCGTTAAAGCGAAATTTAAGCACCCAGCGATTATCCATGAATGGCACTTGCATCGTAGAGACCGAAAAACTTTCCATCCTCGGTATGTGTGTCAATGACAACTTACGTTGGAATGACCACACATTCGGTGTCGTCAAAAATGCTGTGAAATGTGTAGGTTTCCTCAAGCGATGTAAGAAATATTTCACCCCCTCTGATCTGGCCTTAATATATAAGGCGTTTATCCGCCTGAAATTGGAGTACAATGCTCACATCTGGTCAGGTGCTCTTAAGACCTCTCTGCACTTGCTAGATAAGATCCAGCACAGCGCGATAAAACTCATAGGTGAAGACAATATCACACAGTCATTAGACACCCTCGAACACCGAGTTAAATCATTGGAATGCCCTTCAATAGTTCTGCTAAATCAATTATGAAAATTGGTGGTTCCATCTCTTGTAAACTGCGATTCGTCTGTCCAAAGAATTCCTCATCCAAGCTCCGCTCCAGTAACCAGTTAGGAAACTCAAGTCTCTTTTTCCAAACCATCGGGAAGCAGTTCTTGCACAGGTGTATGGTTGTATATATAAATAAAGTCCTAAACTAAGTTTCTACCATTAGTATTAACAGAGCAATTTCCGTTAACATGGGTCAGGGTACACCAAAGTAAGCCTTTTCTTAAATCCTCGATAAATGATGTCAACATTGGAGATATAGCTTTACTGCGAAACGTTTTTTTTTTTCTTAGAATACTCGTATACCCAAGAATCATTTCCCAAATTATCCCTGACGAATTAGGAGACTCCTGTCCAGGCCATCCGGTTTAAGCCAATTCAATTTCAATTTTATTTAACAAGGCACAAATAAGAACAAATAAAGTAAGCCAAAGCTCATAACAAAATATTCAGGCACATTCAATTAATTTATGGAAATAAGGAGCACAATTAAAACACTAAGTGAAAGTATAAATTAAATTTAAATTAAATCTTAAATTAAATTAAAAGATATTCATTACAAATACAGAGAGAGAGAGAGAGGAGAAAATAAAGGAAGCACAGATGGATAAGAGGAAAATGAGGGATGCCAAAGATAAATGCTGAAAGGAAAGTTGAAATAAAGAGAAAAGAGAAGAAGAATAGATTACAATGATGAAAAGCGTGCAAACAGCGCACTTTTAAATTTCTTTGCTAATAGGAGCTAATGGTGGTGGGCAGTGAATTCCACAGTCTGGCAGGCAACATGAACAAGAAAGAGGCGAGACGAGTTGAAGTATTTAGAGGAGGGCGTGATAAGATTGAAAGTTCACGGCTACTTAAAAAATTTCAATTTTTCAAAGAATATTCATTTTTGTAAAAACACCCAGCATCTAATTTCCCAAAAAATTAAAAAATGCACACCCACGGGCATGCTTATGGTAATGAGATACGAGTGTGGTGTATCTCCTTATTCTAAGGGCATATCGAACCATAATCTTCAATACATTTACAATAGATTAGACTAGATTCTATTTTTTTTTTCATATACTCTCCTTGCATAAGGTACAACAGATTCAATGTAGCATGGCTTTGTCGTCTCCCAGACTGAAAATATTACCATAAATCATTTTTGTATATAAATACGAAAACGTTCAATGTATTATTAACTTTAGAAGTTCCCTGTTAATATTTATTGAAGGAGTCTTCAATAACGCGGAGTGCACCGCCATTAAAAATGTTCTAGTAGACGCTAACATTGGACAGGGCATTACAAAATGCCTCTGCAACATGCTTGTAAGGAGAAAAATAAACTATTCCATTGGGCAAAGCTGGTAACTAGAGAAACCCTTCAAGGGGGAGTCATATCACCACTCCTGTGGGTGCTGGGTACCAATGGTATCCTCAAAAAGCTTAGTACAATGGGTCTAAGTGCCACGCCATACGCAGATGACATGGTCATAATATTGCAGGGAAATTCGCCGTTAGTACTTGAGAATTCTGGTTGGAAAGATTTTCTGGGTGCAGACAATTTTTTGGAGAAATTATCTCTTCCTCTTGAACCAACCGGCAACCCCACCGTGGAAGGGAATCTCAGCACTGAATTGGGACTTTTCCGTGCAGCTGTACCATCTGGAGCATCCAATATTGTGCATTAGGCATTTCAACTCCGTGATGAGGAGAAGAACAACTACCATGGCAAGAGTGTCAGGAAGGCTGTGGATAACATCAACAAGTCGTTCGCCCCAGAAGTCTTGAAGGCTAACTGGGAAGTTACCCAACAGTAGGAGATCGATAACTTCATGACTAAGCTCGATGGTACCGAGAACAAGTCAAAGTTCGGAGCTAATGCTATCTTTCATTGGCTGTTGCGAAGGCTGGCACTGCTAAGAAGGGAATACCATTGGCAACAAGAACATCATTCTGCCAGTTCCAGCTTTCAATGTCATCAACGGTGGGAGTCATGATTTTGCCAACTGGCACCAGCACCTTCACTGAGGCCATGAAAATCGGCTCTGAAGTGTACCATCACTTGAAGAAGGTCATCAAGGATAAGCTCGGTTTGAATGTCACTGCTGTCAGTGATGAGGGTGGTTTCGCTCCAAACATTCAGAACAACAAGGAAGCTTTGATTTTAATTCAGGATGCCATCGCCAAGGGTGGTGATACACCGGCAAATTCGAAACACGGTCTATATGATTTGGACTTCAAGAATCCCAACAGCGACATGTCATTGTGCTTGACCCTCGACAAATTGACCAACTTTTACCAAGAATTCAATCAAAGGATCATTGGGATGCCTCGACCAACATGACTGTCACTAATCCCAAGCTCATTGCCACCGCTGTCGAGAAGAAGGCCTGCAATTGCCTGCTGTTGAAGGTCCACCAAATCGGTACAGTCACCGAATCGATCAAGGCACATTTGCTTGCCAAGAGCGACGGCTGGGTCACCATGGTATCGCACAGGTCCGGCGAAATTGAGGACACATTCACTGCTGACTTGGATTAAGACTGGAGCTCCATTCCGCTCAGAACGTTTGGCCAAGTACAATCAAATCAGAACTTGGGCAAAAGTCTCAATTCCAATCTGGTAACGTAGCGGAAATAATCAAAAAGGCATATTTTTATTTGCAAAAGAATAGACGGTAGACGGTGGTGGTAAGACCCCTACTTACATGACTTTCATTGAAATGAAATTTCTGGTGCACTTGCTCAAATGTGGGGTTAACATTAAAGTGGTTACCGGAGGTGAAGTTGTTGACTGTTTTTTTTTTTATAATTTACGCGCGCCTAAGGGGTTAGATACCATTTTACTGTTGCCAGGGCGCGGGCGGAAAGGTAATTTTGTTTTTGTAGTGATTTTAAACTCAGGTGTGTTTGGTTTCGATATTCGATATTCGCTCTCCAGGGGTGGGAGTCCGAATAGGACGGAAAGTTCTTTCTTCACTCAGAGTGATTCGAAGTTATAATTCGCACTAGTTTTTTGTGGTTGAAACTCTACAACAGCCAAATCTACGTGTCAGTGTTATGCCTTCACACGCAGAATTTTTCTGTCTGAGTTCCCATTACACAAATGAAAAACTGACTTGCCATGGGCAGGATTCGAACCTTGAACCCTCAGAGTGAGAAGCGATTGCTAGTACCACTACGCCAAGCCCAGACTGTGTTATGTCTATTAAATCTAATTCAACTGGCGTGGACGGTATACCCATTCGCTTGATTAAGCTTTTTTATATTCTTAACCACTGCATAAAGGCATCCACATTTCCATAGTCCTGGAAAGACTATACCGATTACCAAAAAATTGAATGCAACCTCCGTCAAAGGTTTTTGAGAAACTTATATCGAAGCAGACAGTAAGTCATCTTTCCTCTAATAATCTCCTTAACTCTTTCCATAAGTAATCATAGCTGTTCCTCGGCATGACTTTGATAAGGGATACGTAGCACTTCTTTGCTTACTTGATTTCTCAAAAGCCTTTGATAAGGTAATTGCATGACTTGTTTGGCTTCATTGAACAAGCTGCTCAGCTTCTAAGAAATTAGCTTTCTAATAGATCGCAAAGAGTTGTACACAAGGTGTACCACAAGGATCGATTCTCGGTCCTATCTTTTTCTCTGCATTCATTAACGTGTTGCCATCAGTATGCCAGCATGCAACGGTTCACTTATATGCTAACGACGTTTACCTATATCTGTCGTATCCTATGAATTTGATAACTGGCTTATAAAAAATATATCATTGGTTTGTGGTTAACGGTTTCTTGCTTAACCCAGCGAAATCAAAAGTTCTCCCTATATCTAATCAAAAATTTGACATAAACGTCATACCAGACTTATGGCTCTCTGGCTCTAGGATTAAACGTGTAGAGTCAGCAACAAGTCTCGGTTTTGTCTTAAGTACAAACTTATCCGGGTACGATCATACAAACCTTGTCATTGATCCCATTTACGGATGTCTACGAAAGCCCTGGTTAAGGGCTAGCCTTACCCCAATGTCGACTGGACAGAAATTGGTAGGGACCTTAAATGTACCTCCGCTTGTGCATAGACATGCTGTTCTTTGGACTCTGCTTAATTTAATGCGGTTGACTGCATTTTCCAAGGCCGTCCACCAGACAACCACCCCGTAAGTAAGTATCGGTCTTATGACCGAGATGTATAGCCAGTGGGTTATGCGAGGTTGAAGGCCCCATTTGTTCCCAATGGCTTTCTTGCAAGAGAATAAAGCTATTGTAGCTTTATTGACTCTTTCTTGAATGTTAGGTTTCCAGTTTAGTTTCCTGTCAAAAATGAGACCCAGATATTTTGCTGTATCGGAGAAAGCTAAACTGGTACCATTTATTGAAGGAGGGTCTATGATTGGAATTTTATATTTCCTAGAAAAGAGGACAATATCAGTTTTATGGGGGTTTATTCCCAATCCACAGCGATCTGCCCAGCGGGTTAATCTGTTGAGATTTACTTGGAGGAGTTCTTTAATGGTATTTAGATGTTTTCCTGAGACGGCTATGGCAACGTCAGCCGCATAGGCAATCACTCTGCTACCACCCGCTTCCAGGTATATCAGTAGTCCGTTAACTACTAAGTTCCAGAGAAGGGGAGAGAGGACACCGCCTTGCGGCGTACCCCTACTGACATATCTTTTAGCAGAAGTCTCACCCAGTTTGGAGTTGATTATCCTGCTTGTTAGCATTAGATTAATCAGCTCCCCAAGTGAGCCGTCTACCTGCAGAGATGACAGCTCAGTCGTGATTGCGGACGTGTTGACGTTGTTAAAGGCGCCCTCTATGTCTAGGAAAGCAACCATTGTGTACTCCTTATATTGTAGGGATCGTTCGATGTGGCTAGTCAAAGAGTGCAGAGCCGTTTCCACTGACTTTCCTTTACAGTAGGCATGTTGAGCCGTTGACAGAAGTCTTGGATCAATTTTAGCTCGTATATGGATATCAATCAGTCGATCTGGAGTTTTCAGAAGGAAAGATGATAGACTTATAGGTCTGAGGTCCTTTGGGACTACATGAGAATATTTTCCAGCTTTGGTAATGAATACTACATTGACTTCTCTCCATAACAGTGGAATGTGGATAAGTTCTACACAGCTCCTCATAATATTTTCCAACACTGGTAGAATAATATCTGAGGATCTCTGTAGCTCGGCAGGTATAATACCGTCCGGACCAGCAGACTTGTATGGTTTGAAACTATGCAGCGCCCAGAGGAGTTTGTCTCTCGTAATCAGACCATGAATTTTGGTCACGATTGCAGTAGGCTTGTTTGGGCTGCTACTGGCCGCGAGTTGGGAGCTACCTGGAAAGTGGGTGTCCAGAAGTAGGTTGAGTGATTCATCACTTGAGGTTGTCCAAGAGCCATCGGTTTTTTTCAAACAGCTGGGCATCATAGGATTTGTGGAGAGGATTTTTCTTAGCCGCGATGCCTCAGAGGTTTCTGTCATGTTGTCGCAGAATGACCTCCAGGATTGTCGCTTTGCCTTCCTCAGTTCTTTTTTGTATAATTTGAGGGATTCTTTATATGAGTCCCAGTCGGTCACTTTTCTTGTGCTTTTTGCTGCGTTGAAAAGTTTCTGCAGGGGTTTCTGAGCAGTCCCAGTGCCGATGTCCACCAGTGTGGCTTTTCTTGCCTCTTGGTTGAATAAGAGGGCAGGAAGCGGCCATAGCCTTATTGAGAGTCAGAGTAAATTCCCTGACTTTCATGTCGAGCTCATTGGTGTCACGCGGGGGACTTGATAGTTTAGAGGATATCGTTTCCGACAGTATTCCTCTGTATTTTGTCCAATCAGTTTTCCGGTAGTTCCGGAAAGCAGAAGAGTATATTTGAGAGGTTTTCCCGCCTCAGTAAACAAACATCTTCTTTGATGAATTATAAAATGCTCTCCAGCGAAATCTGACTTACAACTGCAAAATCACACATAAATATGGAATAAAAAGTATGGAGATATCTTTTACGAGCATATTTTGAGTGATAAATTCCGGATACTTTTTATACAGAATAGTATACTTACTTGCGGACTCCAAGACATTTTTTAAACAAAAGCGGTGTGTTGTCAGTACCTTCCCTGGCGCCAAGAAATTGTTAGTTGTAGGCGGCATCTTCACGCCTATATTTTTGATATCTATCGAGACATAGCATTGTATGGTAGTAGTGTTTCTCATTCCACTCAGAAGTCTGACTTTCAATACTCTTACTGATAAGAGGGTTTTTGTTCATTCCGGAGTTATTTTAGCTCTTCGGCATACTACTGCAATTAGCTTCACAGAGTAGAACAAGAAGGTCTTTCTCTGATTATAGGTTTCGGAGGAAGAAAGGCCACAAATGAACCGATACTTATTCTATATAGATAGACGATTTTATTCCTCAGCTTCTCCAAACACCAGATGCTTTGCCTAACATTTGTAGTCATTGTCAAATTGTGTTCTTTCGTAAACCACACTTTCCAATCTATTGTATTTCATTGCTCGTGTAGATGTGATGACAACCATTTATTCAGGGAGACGTTTAACCCACCATTATTGGGGGATATCTATACATCAGCGAACACTTTGAATGAAACCCTTGTAAACTCTCTTTCATACCCATCTATGCGTGAACGCACTGAAAGAAAGCACCACCATTCACCAATACACGAAATTCTGCCAACCGCACTCGGGCGTATACGTAACATTTTTTTTACCCAACTCCATTGCCAGTGCGAATACATACACAAAAACATACGGAGTAAAGGATTCTTTCTGAATTGTTTTAATTAATTATCCTGACAAATTGGCAATTACTTTTGTACACATTCGAGGCAAATTGCAGGTGCAATTTATTGAGGCATAAATCTGTATTCAACCAAATTGTTATCAAACCTTCTGTCGCTCTCCCTCTCACCAGGATACCATTCTTCTCAGCAGCGCTTTGAGCGAAAAACTGATGTTGTCGCAAAAAAGTCTACCTACCAGAAATGCAGGGAATGTTTGTCTTTTTTTTTTTGTTTTTGTTTGGTTTCGTCGCAATGAGGCACCTGCTGCTATCAGAGCTTTTTATCATGCCAGCCTGTTGGCGTGCTTATGCATTGAACATTATTTTCGCCAGCATGGTAGCTGCCAGTGTGGAACGTGGGGGATGGCTTATGGTATTTCAACAAAAACGCACCAGTCGCACCAGCCCTGCAAACTATAAATTATACTTTCTACACCCTCAGAGCATTGATTATACTCATGGGTTTCTAGTATCTAAGTTAGACCCTCTAAGCCTGCTCTTCAACACCGTTCTCTCTCCGTAAACAAGAGCCAATTTATATTTATTTCAAATGGCTGAAACTAGTCTGTGTTGCGGTGTCCTTAATTATCGTAACAGCCAGAGATACATACACATGTACAAACGTACGTATGAACGCGTTTCATTGGAATGCATCGGACTTGGACAAACTTGTCCGAGATACAAATATGTAGATGCATGCATATGGTACAGGCGGATGTGTGCAATGCGCATTTCGGCAGAAACTGTCCCTACACCAATTTCGGAATTCAGATTTGTTACTGTTTCAATATAACGACGACAGCGGGATTTGAATGGAATTTTCGCTGTCGTATGGTGTGACTGACTATAACAGCGACTCATACAGTAAGTCTGTAATGTAATGTAATATTGTAGTATCGCCAGCTTGTGCGGCGCCTATAAAAATCATTCTTTTCAATGGAAGCTATAAACGCCAGCATAGTAATAACTCAGCGAAAGGATTTCCATTTTTTCTGTTCCCTTCTTTTTCGTATGGGAGGGCGCCAATGGTATTCCCCCTCACATACTCATTACATGGCTGAATGTGCTGTTCGGCTTCAACTACGGCCTCTGAAGTCCCTAACCGACTATAAAGCTAGTTCATGGCTTCCGTTGGTAATAAGTTTGAATTGGCAGAAAGGATAGAAGGCTTTTCTGGTCTCAGCCAATGTGCCAATAATCCGTTTGGAACTCTTTGCATCTGCAGGACCGTTTATGTGGTGAACTCAATCTTCATCTTGGTCCCCTAGACAGGTTCTCGGTTTAAGTTTGATCATCGGTGCCATTGGTGGATTACACACAGACACGAAATTTATATTGCAGTTTGGGTTGAAAGATTAAAAGTTATCCCACATAAGGTATGTAGAGGAGTACGTATGCATGGTGTCAGGGGATTGCATCGTGGACTCGTGGATCGATACAGTGTGTGCAAAAATTCATGGTGCAGCCAACAGAAATGGTTTTTTAGGAATTAAATTGAAAAAAGCCAGTTGAAAATCAACCTAATTCTTCGGAGGCAATCAGAATTGCACAAAACGGGCCCTCCGAACACAACGAGTCCAATAAAGTTCTTGTAAACGAGGGCACCTAAGTCACACATTTGTTTATCTAGCGAAACTATGTTCAAAGCTCGTTTTAGTTTACCTATGCTTGGTACTACCGGCATGCACACTCTTTAAGATAAGCCAACCAATGACGTGGTCAGATAGACCTCTTTCTCTCCTTTCACTGACCGCCGAAGTGTGGATGTAACGCGCATAAATACATGATACGCTATGCATGGATCCTACTCCTATGTACGGATATCTGCACATACTTTTGCTCCACATAGAAAGGTTTTCTGAGTTTGCGGACCTTGATCAAAAAGCCGCTATATTTTAGACTTTTCCGAAAAAGTCAAGAGTTTTGGGTCATTCAATAAATTTTTCCTCAGCCTCTTCCCAATCCTTGGCGGGACTTAGTTTCTATCGCTCTTGAGACTGGGGTTCCAATGATACTCTTTACATATTTGTGCCGTCATAGGTTTTGTGAAAATGCAAGCTCCCTAGAATACACGCAATTTCAATTAGATCACGTTTCGAGACTGCCTTTGGCACCAGCTGACTTTCGTCGTTCTCGACTCATCTATATGCTCTTGCACAACACTGAAAAGCAGCAATCTTTATATAATACATTGCTCCTCAGATTATTTCCACACTCCCACTGGTATCGCAATAGACTTACAGCTGGTCTAAGTGCACCTTAAATGGCGACCACTCAAATCGAACCTAACCCTTTCCGACGTAGCATCTTATACATCTTATTCCTTTTACAAAGGTCCCCTTCACTTTTAACACCTTAACGCCATTTATTTGTTCTCTTATAAATTCTCTCGGGCAACTCGTGATTTCCAGATCGATCAAAATGATGTACACTTTCTTCACGAATCGCTATATTGCTGCAAGCTTTAAGGACATTTGTTAGTTTGTCGTCCAGCTCCGACAAACCCGCACTCAATGCCGTGACATTTAATTGTATTGCGATGTCGATGTTTTGTATAATTTTGATTGTATGACAGTCGTTACATTTGTTCGTGTTGTTTTTGCATTTATACCAAGCAAATATGAAGCTTTTACTCCACTAGTTAGGCATCCGATCGCGTTTGTTTTGATATGTCCTCCTCATGTTCCTTCATAGAAATTTTCCGTTGAGCATCAAGCTAGAAAAATCTGCAAATCTTCGAAATTTTGTTGTTTAGGCGTTCTACTGGTTTTTTTATGTTTATAAAACGGTGTTAAAATGTCATGCGAATTTTTTGGGTAACTCACTAGGCGCCCACTTGGCGTTTTATCTCAAAACTGTTAGAATTGATTTCTACAGAGTGAAGAGTGGCGGCATCTATTGAGAGCACTGCCGCCCTTTCCCACGCCAACCAAAATGGAGATAACTACTACATTGTCTGGGAGCCTAGAGTTACAAATACCCTGGAGTCGGTCAATTGGACAGAAAAGAACGAAAATTTGCGAACGAACTAAGCAAATTTGGCAACTAGGCGCCCAGACAATGTTTTAATTATCTCCACTCTGTTTGCCGTTTTCTCACAACTCTTAGAATTGATTTCTAAATAGTGAAGAGTGGCGCCATCTATTGGGAGGATTGCCGCCATTTGTAGCGCAATACCGCGATGATCAACAATGGTATCGATTCTCGCGCATGTTTTTTCTTGATCCGACCACTGGACATCTTTCTACATCTTCACTACTTTCTAACATTGCCTGGAATTCACCTGTTGTCCAACTTGGCCGCGCATAACAGCTGTAGAAGTTGATCTCATTTATTGTTGCACGATCTTGCCCACCCTGATCGAATCTTGGAAGGCATGTTTCCACATGTCGAAAATGCGGCATGCCTTGGTCAGATCCAGATGTTGCTGTCGAGAGTTTTATACGGCTCTCTGATCAAAATGATGTCCTCTTCCTCGTTCCTAGACGTTGGTTCCAGGATTTCCTGGACTGTCCTCCAATGGTTAAGGTTAAAGTGGTATTATCTTCATGGTTGTTTGCTGGTGATGGCCTCTTGAAGACCGGACATTTTCTGCTATCGGCTACATGTTTAGTGTTCTCCGGGTTGTCCCTCTTTACAGGTTGCACTTAGAGGCAAGCTAATCGTAGCAATTTGGCATTTCTCAGACTAATTATGTCTGCATTGTCTATTATATTGAGCTGGTATTGCTGTCTGGCTGATTCGCATATCTCTTCCTTCATTGTAGCCTCGTTGATGTCCTTTACTTCCAGAGTAATGCGATGTGTCAGATACCTAGTCTTTACATTGTTGCCTAGGGTTTCACCAATTACCTGCGTTGCATCAGTAGGTATTCGTAACTGATTCACCGAGAACGTTGAGAACCCACCCATGTATCAAATCGTCACCGCTCTCAGCATTTTGGCGTCAGTGGAACCACCATGCGGCGCATTTTGAAGGACGATTTGCATTTATTTCCGTATAATTTTATTTTAATTTTAATTTTTAATTTTGATGGGGGCAAATGCCCCCATTTATTCGGCTTAATACAAGCTATAACTTAAAAAATAAACTTAAACTAAAACTTAAAACTAAGGTTGGTTGGAGTGGTGAAGGAGAACAGATTTGAGGTAGGAAGTGGTGCGGTGAAAGTCAAAGACGGTAGGGTTTGAGTTGATTTGACGTAGCATACGGGAGATTGGTTCGTTCGCGCCATAGGAGGTGTGGTGGGTTGGTAGATAGAAGAGTCGAGGGGTACGTAGATTACGAGGGTTAGTGTTGAGGAAAATGGAGTTGTGAAGGGACGCGCATTCAACGTGACCTGAAAGGAGTCGATGAATGAAGAGAAAGTCTGCTGCATCTCTGCGATCTTCGAGGGTGTTTAAGTTGATAAGGTTGAGACGATTTTGATAGGGGGGCAGATTAAAAGGATCGTCCCAGGGCATACCTCGAAGAGCAAATCGAAGAAAACGACGCTGAATGCTTTCAATTCTCGAGATATGAACACGATGATATGGGGACCATACTTGGACTGGCGTACTCTAGGAGGGGGCGAAGAAAGGTAATATAGAGGGACCTGGTCACGTATGGGTTGGTGAATTCTTTGGACCACCGTTTTACAAAACCTAGTGCAGAGTTGGCTTTGAGGATTATCTCATCCATATGTAAACGGAAGTTGAGCTCGTTGTCACACAAAATGCCGAGGTCGCGAAGAGACTGTACGGAGGAGATAGGTTGGTTATGGAGAAGATAGAGTCGGGGAGGAGATTGGTTCCGCTTATGTGAGAAGGTGATGGATTGGCATTTGGCGATGTTCAGTTCCAAAGAATTTTTGAGGCACCAGATCGAGAAACTATCAAGATCTTGTTGAAGGAGGAAAGAGTCATGGGGAGAGGAAATGGTTTTGAAAAATTTGGTATCGTCGGCGTAAAGGGAGACAGACGAGTGTTTGATGATCATATCGAGATCATTTATGGTTAATATGAAAAGAAGGGGACCGAGATGGCTGCCTTGTGGCACTCCAGAGGTGGCCAAAAATGGAGCGGACTGGGCTGACCTAAAACGAACACTGTAAAAACGGTTTTCGAGGTAAGAGGATATCCATTTTAACAGTATGGATTCAAAGCCGAGGGCAGACAATTTAAAGATAATTAACCGATGAGAGATTTTATCGAAGGCTTTGCTAAAATCGGTTGCAACTACATCGACTTCATTGCCATTCTCTAGGGCAGAGAGGGCAAAGGATACGAATTCAACGAGATTTGTGGTAGTTGACCTACCCTTTAGGAAGCCATGTTGTCTAGGGGAAATAAGTGATTTGCATTGGAAGCTTAGAGCTTCATACAAAATACTTTCGAAGAGTTTGGGTATATGGGAGAGTTTAGCGATGGGACGATAGTTGGTTATTTCATTCTTTGATCCTTTCTTGTGGATCGGGGTTATGAAGGAGGTTTTCCAAGTCTGAGGAAATTCTCCTTGTGAAAGGGATAGACGGAAGAGATTAGAAAGGGCAAGGGAAAGAGAGGAAGAACATTTTTTAAGAAATATGGCAGGGAGGCCATCTGGGCCGGGTTCGAATTCGTCATTGAGTTGGTGTAATTTATGTTCGATATAAGACGGATCAAAAATATGAGAGAGAAGTGGGCCATTGGAGAAGTTCAGTAGGTAACTAAAATAGGATGGATCTGGTACAAAGGAGTCGTTGGTGAAGGATTGTTTAAAAAATGTGGCAAATAGGTTGGCAATGGTGAGTGGATCGGTTGATGACCTGTTGTTGAAAGAGAGGGAAGGAGGGTAACCATCGGACTTCCTTTTGTAGTTAACAAATTGGAGAAAGGACTTAGGGTGGTTTATAAGGTTGACTTGCGCATTGTTAAGGTAGCGCAGGTAAAGGGAATTGTAAAGTTCGGTGAAATGAAGATAAGCACCAAGATAGTTGGAATAGTCGGTAAAGTATCTGGTACGCAGGAAAACCGCCCATAACTTATTTCTCTTATTTCGTAAGGAACGAAGCTTGCGATTATACCAGGGAGGACTAGTAGATGATGTTTTAAGGCGGGCAAACGGAACGTAAAGGGAAAAAGAATTAAATATTTCTTTATAAAAAATGGATAAGGCATCATTTATACTTAAGTTGTGAAAGTTAAAGAGGGATCTGCTGAGATATTCACTGATTTTGTGAAAGTTTGCTTTATGAAAGTCGTGTGATGAGCGAGTTGTGGGGGGAGTCTACTGGAATGAAGAGTTATGAAAAAATGAAAGTAGAAGTGCAATTGACTCAAGGAATACGGCCAAACAGTCGCTCGAATGGATGACACTGAATCTGATTTTTTTGGAAGCAAATTTTGATGACCGATGAGGTCCATTTCACCCTCTCTGGTGCCGTTACCAAGCAAAATTGCTACATTTAGGGAACCGAGAATCCACACGAGATCCATGAAACATCATTGCATGACCAAAAAGTGACTGTTTGGGCGGGCGTTTGTGCCACTTTTCTTCAGAGCCGGCGAAACATTCGATGCGAATCGATATCGGTGGATGTTGTTTTAGTATGTCTGCCCACAAATGTGTGAAAAAGGTCTGGACAAATCAACCAATGCAATTTCTGCAACGAAAATTCCCTGGAGGTGTGCTGTCGAAAAATGGTGACATTGACTGACCATATTTGAAAGGCAAGGTATACGCCAGCATGCGTCAGACAGACAAACATTCGTGTCAAAAACCTCACTGTGGATTCAAGAACTTCCCTATCAGGAAGCTAAGCTATGGGCCTTTCTTGACTTCATTATGCTAACACCATGCTGGTGAATGCTGCCTAATTTGCACCCGTAAGACCCAAGTTACGGTTAGTGGTATCTGAAATTCACTACCTTTGTCCGAGTACGATAGGCAAGAATTATCATCATCAGTCCTTATCGGAGTGGTAGTGCCCATTTCGGCAGCGCTAGAAGTTCAGTAACGCAGATTGTTAACCCAATACTTGGGTAGCCTTAAGAGATGATTTGGAGTCCGGTCCTCACCTTTAACATTGTTCCCTTCGTATTTGGTCGCCTTTTCCAACAAGCTACCACATAAGACTATGCAACCACAGATATTTTAGCTGGATGACTTGACATTTTAAGAAAAGTTCTTCGAAAATCTGATACCGGTTCAAGCTATATCCTACCTAAAAACACAAACAGGGATATTTCGAAACCAACAAACAAAAAAGAACAACGGCTCAGCGCCTCCTGATCTTTTGGAAATGGCATACCATAAAGTTTGCCATCGAGACATCAAAGGCTTTATTTTAGATTATTTTGACTCTTAACCAACCGACACATCTTAGGCGGTGAATGTAAATAACTCCAAATAAAAATTCCTACAAGACTGAAGTCCTCCATCAGTCCACCTCTCGCAGTCTGATTACTTTCTTGTCATACTATCTTCAAAACCTGAAGAAACTTTTTCAAATTACGGAAATTCTACTCGTCGTCTTCGTCGTTCTACATTTCCAAAACTCCTATGCACACAAAACTTTTCCGAAGGTGACTTTGTTTTGCTTTCATTTCGTAAAAAAAAAGGGAAAACCTCGTCCTTTGAATCTGGAATAAGACAAAGTTTGTGGCTTATCCTTTACCTGCTGCTGCTGCTGCTGCTTGTGTTGCTTTTGCTGCATGTGTTTGTGTTAACCTTGCCTCTGGCCTTCTGTTTTTGACCAAAGTAGGTGTGCAAAAGTGTGATCGACCAGAGATAATTGGTTTTCACCATTGGTCCTGCGAATTTTCCAAAATAAAAAATAAAAAAAACACTTACACCATAAATACATACAGAAACCACAAGGAGAGGAGAAACTTTTCAGGTTGCATCCGAACCCTATTCGAGGGCTGATGGAAATAGTTTCATCCCGACTCTAGGGTCTGCGCGAGAACAAGAACTAAAATGTGCCTTCAACAGGCGGAATTTGAAAATTTCCAATTCCATTCCCAAAATAAAATTTTCACATGAATTTAAATTGAAATATGAATTTATTGCTCGCCGGGGTGTCCCCCTGCTGCTTCTTGGCACCCTCAACGTCTGACATATTGGTTGGGGATCTTACTATTGTTTTGTGAGGCTAGGAAGCTTCGATTGTTGGCGAGAGTCCTAGGTTCTGGCACCGGTCCTTGCATGGGGCAGAAACAAACTTTCTCGATAATGGGGTCGTTTCCGACAGATTGGTTTTTACGGAGTTTATTTATTGTCTACGTTCGAGGGTATAATCGATTCATGGGGTAGATTTCCGGATGATACTCCGAATACGATTCTTTCTCTTCTCTTTTTATTTTTTATATTTTTGAATAAAGATTTTCATTTTCATTTTCATGTTCATTGTCGTTGTCGTTGTCGTTTGCAGTTTAATGGCCCTTGACACATATCCTGTGTCGTGTCGAGAAGATTCAAGTACTTCTCTGGCTACATCCTCCTCGATAAGATATAATTATTGCAAATTGCTTTAAATTCCAGGACCGGGACAGCAAAGCGTGCTCTATTAAGTGATGGAAATAATAATTATACACATACTCGTACTCGTGCTCGTGCTCGCAAACTATACACTCTCACTCACTCACTCAGTCGCACTCACGAGTTGGGCGAGAAATGACCAAGTTGAAGAATTTCGAAAATTTGGCCAATTGCCAGGTAGGAGAAAGCGAGAAAGTTAGAGAGTGCATTTCTCGATAGGAAATTCCGGTACAATGTCGACCAGATTTTCTAATTTCCGCCTTTGGCTGGAGATTCAAGGAGGCCACGGACCGTGAAAGTTCACTTGGTTTAGTTTAACTCCACGGGATTGCGCTTTAACAGATGAATGTCTGACATCGCCAGAATATTGCTGGAGCAACGGCACAGATACTATTTATAATGGATGATGCAGAGGACGTGACATGTTTATATTGGATGATCGAAATTTTATACAGATACGAAGAAAAAGAAAAAGAAAACCGGAAGAAGAGAGCTCTTAGAAGTTGTCGAAGACGTGATAAGTTGTTGGTCTCACCATCGTTCTCTTGCAGTTAGTCTCCCGTGGAAAGTTAGTATAAACTGAAGTGAGTGTGGGCATAGATTGAGTCTCTGACAACGATGTGTAGATGAAGTCAGAGTGAGTAAACCACTTTGGGGTGTGGAGAAGAATAGATGTCTGCTTGGTGTTGTAATAAAAGTGTAATTTGGCATCGGAAATTGATCACCACTATTCAAAATACATATATTAGAGTGCGGAGATGGAATTTATTTTTAGCTTGCATCCATCCCATGGCAAATAGGTAGATACGGAGATTGGCATGCATTGGAAATTCTGTTCATTGATTGCTCATATAGAGTTACGAGTATAGACAACATAATCCCAGTTTGCTTTCAAGAATCAACTCTCGTACTATGGTAGTCACCTTTGTCGACTCCTGATGGGATATCGTTATATAAGCGTAGCGATGTTTATTCTATATCTTCCAGTAATGCTACAAAAAATATGTATTCTAGAACATAGACAGAGATAAGGTAACTCTATGGTCCTGGGACGTAAAATATTTCTATATTCTACGCATGTACGAGGAGGGTCAATAAGTCCTCGGCGTCGCCACCTTAAACCCAACATTTTGCTTGTTAAGAAGCATCTTCCAAAAGAACTCACCCAAATGATTTATTTCATGTGCTCGTTAAACACTATTTTTTTCGCAAAACTCACCATCCACCACTGGTTATTATCAACAATCTGATTGCTCCCTATCAGAGCGGTTTGAAGACCGGAAAGTCTTCAATCAAAAACACCTCAAGAAGTCCAAATGGATACTCTTTGTATGTACGGAACACACTCGATTTTAACTTTATATTGATAAGCATCAAATGCAGTCATGAGAAAATATTGATCGGCGTAGTCTACAGACCACATAACTCCATCCCTTTTGCTCCACTCTATGCCATCCCCGAGGAGAAAGGCTATACTGCAACTAACATAGTAATATAAGGGATTTCCAATAAGGACTTGACAACTTTTTTTTAAATAAAACGCAAACCATTTGAGATATGTTGCACGTTTGCAGCGGTCGATTCGTTGGACCCAATTTTCAACGACTCGACCAAAAATTTTAGCCGAAACGGCCGCTATTTCGCATTCAATGTTGGCTCTGAGCTCTTCCAACGTCGTCGGCATGTTGACATGACTTAACGTAGCCCCACGGAAAATAGTCAAGCAGAGTTAAATCGCATGAACGAGGCGGCCAATCGACCGGTCCATGTCTTGAGATAACACGCTCACCATACTTACTGTTCAATAAATCGATTGTAGCGTGTGCTGTGTGGCTTGTAGCACCATCCTGTTAAAACCACATGTCGTCCAATTCCATATCTTCCAATTTGGGCCAAAAATAATCGGTGATCATGGCGCGATAACGCTGACCATTCACAGTAACGTGACGATCGTTATCGTCGACGAAAAAATATGGCCCAATAACCAAACAGTTATTTTTTGTGGATGAAGTGGTGATTCATGAAGCACATGTCGATTTTCACCCGACCAATAACGCATATTTTGCTTATTGACGAACCCATTGAGCCAAAAATGAGCTTCGTCACTGAAGATGAAATTCATCATCTTGGCACATCTTCTCCAGAACCCAATCGGAGAACGTACGTCGCTTCCAATGGTCCATCGGCTTAAATTCTTGAGTTAGCTTGATCTTGTATGGGTGTAAACCAAGATCCTTACGCAAAACACGCCATAATGTGGCCTGAGCGATGCCCAATTCTTGAGAACGCCGTGGAATTGACTGATTTTAATAGTTTGCTACGGACGCCAGCGATATTTTCGACACTTCGACCAACCCATTGTCTCACTGATACGGCAACATCACACAACGAATATGTAGACTCAAATTTGTTCACTAAACTTGTTATTGCCTGTCTACTAGGGCGAGAATTGCGACGGAAAATTGGAGTTAACGCTCTTAAAGTTGCAGTCACCGACTCCGAATTTCGGTAGAAAATTTTTATAATTTGCAGACGTTGCTCGTTCGTGTGACAGTTTGATGATTAGTGAAAGAGTGCGTTCACAAACTAAATTCAAAATTGTTAAGTACCTATTGAAAAACCCTTCACAAGGTGGCGCAAAATTAATCACCCTATCGAAAGATGGTATAATTTTTGAAAATAATATTTGAAATTTGTGAACTATACAGCCGCAGTATACAAACAGACAAGCAATGGAGCGCTATAGTCAGCAAGAGCGTGGAATAATTGTGTCGATGTTTTTTACCAATAATCGGTCGGTTGTGTTAGCGTGAATCTTGAAGTCGATTTCCTAATCGTGTCGCGCCAACTGGGCAAACATTCCGCCGCTTAGCTACTCGACTCGAACAGAGTGGAACCACAGGAGACCCTGCAGGGCGTGGCCGCCACCTAACTCGTTGTTCGACCGAGAAAATCGCGGCTGTGTCTACCGATGTCGCTGAGAACGAAGAAACATCAACCAGAGGACGGGCCACCCAATTGAGTATAACCAGACGGACCATACAGCGAATTTTAGTGAAAGACTTACACATGTTCGCGTACAAAGTGTGGGGGCCGTGGCTCAAGTGGTAGTGGACTGGCTTACAAATCGGAAGGTTCGGTGTTCAAATCCCAGATCGCCATTCATTCTTTCAGTTAACGAAAATCAAGCAAGATGAGTAGATGAATAGAAATCAACAACAAGCCAACTCCCACTAAAAATTTAGTCTCTCCCCATTAAATGTTGGATGCCACCCATATGGAGCGAAATTACTACTGAGCCCAAACATCTTTCTTTCTCTCTCTATCCCATTTTCCAAAAAAAAAAACAACTTAACTCATGCTGTGGCAATATACGAGTAAGTGTACCCACTTCAATGTTAGAATAGTGCAAACAGTGCATCAGTTAAGAATTACTGTAAAGCCATCCTCAATCTCAACAACGAAGAGGACGATTTTGTGTCGAAAATCATCATGAGCGAGGCGCAAGCCACTGTGTGATGCGGCGCTCACCTGGGTGGAGTAATTAGGACGCATTTTTTTGAGAACGCCATGGCAATACGGTCATTGTTCCTGGCGAACGCTACAGGGCCATGATAAACGACTTCTTACTGCCGAAATTGGACGAGCGGTGAACATGTGGTTTCAACAAGACGGTGCAACCGAACACACAGCACGAGCCACAATAGATATTATGAAGGAAGCGTTTGCTGGTGGCGTAATCTCAGCCAGCAAGATCGTCCGATTTAACCATCCCACACGTCTTTCTTTGGGGCTACTTGAAGTCGCTGGTTTATGCCAACAAGCCGGAAATCTTGCGGAAAATCATGGAAAATGAGATAAAATGGGCACAACCCTAGCAGCAGCCACTTGACGGATATCATCTTTTCCACTTTACGGAAACAATTGTAAAGGTCCAAATAAAGATTTCCATCACTCAAAATCATATTTTTTTATTTAGTAAAAAAGTAATTTTGCGCCACCTTGTATTTAGAATAAAATGAAAATAGTTTGCTTCTTATTTTGGTTTCAGATACAGGGTGCGCCATCTTTTATGTCGGTATGTGAACAATGAATAACTTTGACATTTATCCGCCGACTGTCTTGAGTAGACATGTTTTTGAAACGTCAATTCAGTAGAATTTTAAACATTCATCGCTTTTCACCGAAACAACGCGGTGAAACCAGTCTATGGGAATCGATATCGGTAGATGTTGGCTCATTAATCATTATGTCTGCCCACAAATGTGTGAAAAAGGTCTGAACGGTTACTGGTTTCAACAAGACGATGCGCCATGCGACACTGCAGATCAAACAATGCAGTTTCTGCAACAAAAATTCCCTGGACATGTCAAAGAATGGCGGCATTGACTGGCCACCCAGATCTCCAGATTTGAGCCCCCCGGACTTCTTTTTGTGGGATTATTTGAAAAGCAAAATATACGCCAGCAAGCGTCGGACCATTGACGAGCTCAAGGCAAACATTCGTGCCGAAATCATTGCTATACCGCCCGGATTCTCGAAAAAGGAATGGAAAACACTGCTTTGATCAATAAAGGCGGCCGCTTGATAGATGCTGTATTTAAAAACTAGTCCAAATAAATGGACCAAGTTGAATAAAACTACACTAAAGGCGGCCTCAAACTTTGAAATGGAATTTTCTCGCCATAAGTGCGAATGTTCGTAGCCCGAGAAGTTACTGTATTACGTGAATCCCCACATGGATGGATTTATTTGATGGAGCTATCACCAACAGATTGTAAGGCTTCTATGATTCTCTATAAGAAAATTGCTCAATTAGTTGTGGATTCATCACCAGCCGTCGCAATCTTTCAGGAATTTTGAAAAACCTCTACCAATCATCTGCATAGATAATTAAGTGAATAATGCTGTGATAAACCATAATTGATGAACTCAAATAACATGCCACTTTATTATTTACGATATACGAGTACTCGTAAGTATGTACGTATACATCTGTTGTGGGTAATTGTTTTCTGATGGCCATAAAAGCCATTCTTCCGATTCCCACTTAACTAAAAAGCGGCTCCTTTTGTCGAATCGATTCGTCTCTCTTAATTTGCAAACCTTTAACCCTCCCCACTCCAACCGATGCGCACTTCTATTCATATTTGCCACACATGCCATTCTTTTTTAACTCGCAATCGATCAACCCGTAACGGGAATTTTTCAATCACAATCCCATAAAAGCCATAATCATAAAAATTTGCTACATCGACCTAGCAATGTACTGAAAGTAGAACGTTCTTCTCCGACCTAGCACCCTCACGCCATTAGCCTTACCCAGAGTAGGGTTTCCCCTTGAGTAGCTGACAGGCAAAATGTTAACAAGTACTCGTTACCACTGGAAGTGTGCAGTCGGTTGTATGACAGGGTAATGATTGATATGCAGATGTATGTAACGACTGCTTACAGACAAACCCGTACATGTTGTATATTTTATGGCAGCGAGATGATGCATTCGCATCCCTGCGCTGCTGTACATTTGATGGTCGTTGCCAATTACTAATTGAAATGTCAGAGTGGCTTTCAGCGATATCATCATCATCAGGCAGTTACTTGTACTTGAAACCACATCCGCGTGCAAAATGAAAAAATAATAAAACAGCACTCCAAGAGTCTACAGATACAAAGCCACAGATACATCAAGAGACTCGCACTCGTACCTATCTATGTACAGTAATTTATTACGCTGCCAGAAAACTAGAAACAAAAAGGCAAGTGAAAGGCGTCGAAATTAATAAAAAAGACAAATACTCGTAGGTGTTTCCAAAGAGACGCACGAGTGGCGTGACATAAATGCGATTGCGTGTGCCATCAGCGTAAATGTCTTCGAAGTGATGCCAGCAATATTGTTTGATGTGGTGTAAGGTTTGTCACGTATTCTATATCCATCCCTCTGGCGTTGAATTTTGACATTTGCATAAGGGTTCAGGAAGCGGAAGTCTTGAAGTACGTTTGAGTGTACACGGGTGTTGTATAAATACTCGAATATTCGGTTTGTACAGCCACACTTCGTGGAAACGACATTTGCGATTCGCTGCAGAGGCGTTTCACGTGCTAAAGCACAATCGTTTATTAGATATCTTCCTACATACCCATACCAACAACAGGGGGTTATGGTTTTTTTTTTGTTTGGGAGAGGGGTTCTACTCCATTAGACTGTGCTCTATGGAAACTTGAGTTAGTAATGAGTGATGAGTTTCAATAAAGATTTTTCAATGTCGTGTCATAAAAAACAGTCTCTGATGCTGCTTCTGATGAATGACTAAATCCACCGAACTATAAGCAAATGAGTTTGGCCAAATTGGAAGGATTTTGTTGGCTCACACAGAACTTGTGATAATATTAAGTGTCAAACCAAGCGGTCCATTGTGTACACATTTTTCGATGTTTTGGTCGAAAATTGGACGAAGCGGTCAAACCCATTGATAAAAGCAAAACCAAGCAGCTTCATCAGTGTGGATGAAAATGGCGTTACAACCAGCAAAGGTCATAATTCTGGTGGTCGGAAGTCAAATGTCAAAGAAACAATCCTGCCGATAGCTTTCCCGATACACAAGGTAAGGTTGCAGTTCAGGTGGACAGATTTTGGATGACACTGTAAAATTCGCTTCATGAAACATCACGAAATACCGAAACGGACGTGACTGATTGAGAGAAAGTGATAGGAGTGTTATAAGAGTCGTGCTGAATATAAAAAAATTTTGCACCAAATGCGGCTTTCTGCTGGATCCAGGAGTAACTCAGAGAAAAGGGGGATGTTTTCTTTATATCCAGAATCTTCGAGTTGGCACTGAAAAATGGAAATCCATTACCTCAAATGAGTAAAAATCGAGAGTACAAAGATGAGTCTGGTCTCGTTGTGGAGTAATACAAAACTTCTGTCGAACCCATTAAATTTAAGTACGACGATTTATATAGGTGTCTCTCCGTCTTGAATACAAAATTTCATATAATATCGAAACAAACTCATCTGTGGTTTCGGATGTTTAAGTAGTTTCACTTCAGTATATGACGACGAGCGATGGGGGAGACCAAATTTGGCCCCCAACCTCGTTGTTGGGAATCAATGGTACACAACGAACAGAGAATAATTTGATACAAAACTTATCATTGCGTATTCCTCTTTTCCCTTTTCGGTACCACCGCCACCGCCAAAAGCAGCAACACATCTCATTGAATGCTGTGATTCCACAAAGAAATTCTAGACAACATTTGTTATAAGAAGCAGGAAATCGAATTAACGCTATTTAACTCTTAATCACGGCGATTAAATTTTGACCAAATAGTAGTTATCCCCACTCTGTTTGGTGGCATCTATTGGGAGCACTGCCGCCCTTTCCCGCACGTCGCCGCGATTACACACAAACTCATCAATGACTACCATTTTAGTAACAATATTGGGATCGATTCTCTCGCATGCTTTCTCTTTCAATCGACTTGATCCATTGTGGTGAAAAGAGAAAGCATACGTCAAACCTCTCGTTCTCCACATTCTCATATACCCAAGCTGGGTTGGATCTACAAATGCATGGAGATAGAGAATAAAATGTCGTTCCTCTTACACAATGTCTGCCTGTCAATCACATCTAATTAAAATACAACAATGATAAAAATAACATATACAGTTAAGTTGGCACAATATTTTATTTCAGTTTAGAGAAATATGTGCTGTGTTAGTTCAACGTCATTATAACACTGTTTAATGCTTCCTCAGAAGACCAGTTCACGAAGGGAATAATTGAAAAATCGAAAAACCAGAGTTGTAATCGATTCATTGCTAAGTCACTTTCTAGCCAAATAATGATTTCAATATACCGATAGTTGCAAATGTTGTATAGCACATAGCGGCATCATTGTTGCAACCACATCTTGCCCGAATCAATCTCATCTATATTTTGTAAGAAAGTTGCTTTTGGAAACAAATTACCTTGGCACAACAAATTACATAATTCGGACCTATTCTGCCAAGTTTATAAGTAAAATCGTTCATTGACTCAACCCTGTTCTACCGAGAGCATACTCAAACTGCCAGAGTCCGGCATTCCCTCAAATAACATCACCCTGCTCCATAGGAAAAAAAGAGTCTTCTTGTATGTGTTGGCGAGAAAGTAGTTTCACACTGTTTTCCATAAAAATAATAAACTTTAGTCAATTATTTACTTTCCATTTTGTTTGATGGCTTTCCGCCATTTTTGTTGCGACTTCATGATTCCGTTCTCATAGAACTTCTGCCACTTATTTTCACACAACTGGAGCAAGTGCGATTTCAAATCATCATCATTTGCGAAAGTCTTACCAGACCTCAAATCAAGTCAAAATCCGATGTTGGAATGTCGGGGCTGTATGGTGGATGTGACTTCACTCTTCAACCAAAACGATTTCCTTACAACTTGAGGATTCGAGCCATCTCCCTTCTATCGCTTCCTCCAGTTGCACTAGGTGTGCCCAGTAAACATCTGAACTGATCGCGGAAAGCTCAAAATTCACGACACCTCGATAATCGCAGAAAATTGACAACATTACTCTACTTTGATGCAGTTCAGCTTTCGATGTGTTTTGTGCTCGTTCATCACCCTTGGACGATGATCGTTTTCGATTGACATTGTTGTAAACGACACATTTTTCATCACACAGAGAGGATCAGTTTCATCGCGTTGGAGTTGCATATCGCAAGTATTGGTTGATTGTGTTAGATGTGTATCTAAGGCGTTTAAAATTATTTCAAACTGTTGTGTGTTATGCACTTAACTTCTCTGTAATCTCTAGCACAGTCATACGATGATCTCATTCAGTTATGACTTGATCTGGTCATCATTAACTTCAGTTTGTCTACCCAAATGTTGGTCACCTTTGAGTGGAAAATCTCCAGAACTGAATTTCTTGAACCAATTCTTACATGTGCGTTCCAATACGCAGTCAACACTATAAACTTCACATATCTCCTTATGAGCCTCAGCACCATTCCTGTCTTTATGGGAATAACAAAGCAAAATATGTCAAAAATGGCGTGTTTTGCACTCCATTAACACTGTACTGTACAGATGTAAACAAAATTATGCTCTCTTTGCGTCTAAAGCAAACTTAAAGTGACAGCTATTAAATGTCAAAAGAAAAAAAAATTATAAAGTTGACATATTGCCATCTACATGTACAAACTGTAATTACTTTCTTGCCAACCCAATATCCGGACAAGATGTGGTTGAAGTAATGATGGCGCTTTGTGACGTTAAACATTTGCAACTATCGGTTTATTAAAATCACAATTTGGCGAAAAGGTGGCAACAATAAATCGGTTACAGCTCTGGTTTTTAGATTTTTTCAATTATTCTCTTCGTGAAAAGGTCTTCTGAGGAAGCATTAGAAAGTGTCATAATGATGTTGAACTAAGGCAGCACATAGTTCTCGAAACTGAAATAAGACATTGTGCCAATCTGTCTGTCGTCTTACTGGCTTTGTATTTACCATTCAAGCAGACATTTCGTAGGGGAAAGCGACATTTTATCCTCTATCTCCATGCATATGCACAACCAACCAAGTTCGCTTATACGAGAATGCAGTATACCAAAGGTTTGACGTATGTTTTCCCCTTCTCATCGCTGTCTTTCGCCACAATGGATCAAGTCGATTGAAAGAGAAAGCATGCGAGAGAATCGATCCCATGATTGTACCTGGAATAGTAGAGACATTTTAAGTGATGAGTTTGTTTGACATCGGATTGGTGCACGGGAAAGGGCGGCAGTGCTCCCAAGAGATACCGCCAAACCGAGTGGAGATAACTACTACATTATCTGGGCGCCTGATTGCCCATTACCCTATTTTGCTCAGTCGTCGGTCGCCAAAGCAAAATTTCGTTCTCAATCTCTGTTCTGGAGTTTTTCGTGTTTTTTTTCCTCAACAGGATATAAACATTGCTTACACCATTAATTGAGGTTTTCGGCTAAAGTTCTGTAACTTTTTTCCATTTCCCTTGTATGTTGCGTTAGCAACTCGTTCTTGCTCGACGGAAAAAGGAGATAACCTCACCTGCTACACTTTTTTTTCTTAGCTTTATCAAAACCTTGAGAATACTGCAAGTTCTCTTTATCAGGAAGTTCTTGGGATGTCCTATCGGTCGCACCCATTTCGGCTAGTTAAGAATTCCTTCACCTTTTTAACTGATTAGAGGACCAGAGGTTGGCTTTTCAGGTATCTTTGGTGTCAAAATCGCTAAACGAAAGCAAGCGAACCATTTCCTTGCTACGGATTCTGATAAAGTTCCTTTCCCGTACTCAATCCAAATTTTTTTTATAGTCCTGCGCAACATTCTTCCTCTTGTCGTAGCTGTTTTGCAAATGGTATTGAAATTTCTCCATTTTCAAATGCGAATATCTTTACAAAACCACTAGAATACACACAAATTCTATCACCTTTCAACAAGCGTCCACATTTATCGCCATTTATCACCAACAACTTTTTCCAAGACCCAATATTCTCGTTAAAATCTAGGTGCAGGTAATACGTTCTTGTATCGGGGACCACATCACTAGTCCTGTTTATAAACGAAAAATTGTTGCATTCTATAGGCCTCGGCGATGTAAAAGAAACTATTGTCAACCAAAATCCTCAGAAGCGTCAGTCATTCTTCTGGCTAAAATCCTAAGAATCTGGAGAATCTATCATTGTCGAGGATAGACGACTTACGAAGTTCATGCCGAATACTAGGGGCTATTCCATACACTTGCACATATCGATTAAGATCCTATATATCGCTTTTCTAGCCATATTTTCGGGATCAAGAAGAAGATGCGAACCACTTAGATTGCAACTGCGTCTTAGAATGGAATCTTACTAAATGCAACATCCCAATTCTGTATGCCGGAGCACAACAATTTCGGGGATTGAGGTGGGTTGAGATGCGTCGTAGTCCTACAGCATACGTATTCCTGAAATCTACTGCGTTATCCGTCCGGATTAGAGTCAAAGATTGATTCGCTCTACATGTCCCAGTCATCTCCGTGATCGCTGTACAGCTCGTAGAGTTCATCGTTGAATCGTCTTTCCAGAACCCGTCAATGCATACGCGACCAAATATCTTACTAAGAATTTTTCTCTCAAAACGACCAAGGATATCTTCATCCGCTTTAAGAAGGTTCCATGCTTCGAAACCATAGGGCAGGACTGGGATTACAAGAGTGCTTGGTTGTTCGGGAGAGAGGTTTACTACACAGTTGCCTTCTCAGCTCAAAAAAAACAGCGATTGGCAAGCGTTATTCTTCGTTTGACTTCTGAAGAGATGTCATTTTCAGATGTGATAGCAGAGCCGAGGTAGACAAAGTCCCTGGCTACCTCAAAGTTATAGCTGTCGATTGTGATATTTTGGCCGATTCGTCGATGTTGGGTGTCCCTTCTTGTTGACATCGTATACTTTGTTTTGCCCTCGTAGACCCATTTTTGCCGTTTCTGTTCCTATACTCGCTCGCTGTGTTCTACCATTCTTATCAATATCGTCGGCGTCTGCAAGTCAAGTATGAGCAGACTTTTGAAAGACCGTACCTCGTGTGTTGGCTTGTGAGTTTTGCACTATTCTTTCAAGTATAGTGTTAAAAAAGTCACACGGCTTGCCTAAATCCGTTTTTGACATCAAAGGTCTCGGTTAGATCGTTACCGACCTTGATGCAGCAGCGAGCTTTCTCCATCGTCATCCTTCACAGGCGGACGACATGGCTCTGTATAGGTCGTCTCTGCAGATGCTGTCCTATGCGGCTTTAAAGTCGATAAAAAGGTGGTGAGTATCGATCTGCACTTCTTGGGTTTTCTCCAGGATCTGTCGTAGTGTGAATATTTACACAATTATGGACTTACCGCGCCTAAAAACGCACTGATAGGGTTTCAGGCGGTTGCACAATACGACAGACAAGATGTTTAGGAACTTATACCTCTGTACTTGGGACAATTTAGAGGGTCTCCTTTCTTGTGATACTGAGGTTCCATTCATCAGGCATACATTCATCCGACCAAATCTTGGAAATAAGTTGGTGTATGGTGTCTACCAAGTCATCTCCTACTGCCTCAAATAGTTCGGCGGGTAGGCCGTCCGGCCCGGCTGCCTTGTTCGACTTCAGTTTAGATATTGCTATCCTCACTTGCTATCCGTCGGGTGGATGGAATTCTTGACTTGCATAGTCAATATTGAATGTTTCGCTCTGCATGACAGTGAAATTTGTATCGTCTTCACCGTTTAGCAGTCTGCAGGAATGGTTTTTCCATATCCTCAGCACCGAATGTGACTCTACTACAAGTCTTCCTTGTTCATCTATACAGGTTTCCGTTCGGGTCTTAGTACCCTGTCACGTTCTTTTTACTTTTTGTAAAACTTCAGAACATTATTCCTGGAGTAGCACCTCTTTATTTCCTCGATGTTCTTCCCTCCTATTTTGCTCGTAGAGCTCACGAGCCGCTCTCGTGCTTTTGTGCAGCGTCGTACTTTGTAGGCATGTTGTTTTGCTGCATGTGCTTGCCGGCACTCATCATAAAACCAGAGGTTTCTTGGTGGTGAGCGGGTGAAACCCAGCACATCAGTTGCGATGGTATTTCTGATGACTTCTCGGCATCTAAGCCACTGGTCTTCAGCACTTGATGATGGCGGCAAAGGACTGCTCGAGAGGTTAAGGGATACGCGATCGGCAAAGGTTATGGCAGCTTATTTGCTTGCTAGCGAATTATATAATAGCACACATCATAGAGCTCCACCAAAGTTGTTTCTAAGGACGATAGAATTATACCAATGAGTTTTCCAATAGAAACCGTCAGATCACAATGTATCTGACAGTTTTTTTTTTTAAACATCAAAATCAAAAGAAGGGAACATTGTACAAATACAAATTCTTAACGCGATCTCCAGATGGAATATTGTCTTTTCAACCAACTTTCCACACCAGCATCAGATCAAAGACATGTCTGAACACCAAACATCCCTCTGCCACTGAAAAAGCAATATTGATGCTCTCAGACAGAGCCTTCTTAAATACTTGTTTCACTTCTTTAACTAGTTACACGTGCCCATGTTTGTGTGTGTGTATGTATGTCAAAAAGTTTCAATAAACCAAGGATACTCGTAATAAAACATAAAAGGAAATAATGTTCCTCCTTTATGTCGTTATTACGTTCAGACTTTATGTACGAGTAGCACTCTCCATTAGATTACGAGCGAACATACTCGTACCCAGTAACAGCACAGGTAATTTGCCACCTCTGCCACAAAATTACTCGTGTAATAAAATTTTAACAAAACAACAACGTTTATGCTGCTTCAGCTAGCCCCAGGTTTGAGAATATCAACTCCCACCCCCCTTAGACGAAATACAAAAGATTAAGGATTTCCCTCTTCCCGAGACTTGTCAGAGTTAATCTGTGTCGGAAACAAGCATTAAGACTGGAACAGCAGCCATCCAAATAGCGTATCCAGTTTATGCAGCGCCTTCATAGGCCGCATAATTATCTTCCGAAAAATAAACAACCAAAGAAACCCCCAGGATCCGCTCCAATGAAGCAATAACTATTTACGAATATTTGCCTTTGACGTCATGGACATTGACATTGGCAAACTTATTTTAATGGAAGGACAAAGAGTACAACATCAACTACTACTACAGTAACCCAACTAAGAGTAAAGTCAATATGGAAAAAACCAAATTACAAGAGATTATCTTGAAAAGTCCTGCTAAACAGGACCTTTCAAGGGTAGAATACGAGTAGGCTTCCTGGACCTTCGTCCCACCAAATGGTCCCATGTTGCCATAAAAATCAATTTAATTCCCAAAGAGTACACAAATTAAATTGAATTTTACACCAAAGTACGGCTCCGGAAAGAATAAGGCCAAACCCTATGGATTGAACACTTAAAGTCCATATTAGAGCGGAAGTGCTTTAACTTTACCTACCGTACATCCTGATGGCGGGCGGATTGCCTTCTTACACAATTTTATGATGCCGCCGAAGACACCATTTAGTAACTGGGTCCCTTTACGAGCTATGAAAGCCACAGGAAATCAAATATGCTATTATCCTGTGTCTATTGATAGTGAATGTCAAATAATGGACCTTTATGTGAGGTCTGCGTCTAAGGATGAGTATAAGTATAAGTGCAAATATACAAAGCCAAATACGAGTACTACTCGTAGTGTGAGTATGGTACACTTAGAGGATGTTGTATTCGACCACTACTTTAAGATGAGGACCGCTGTTTGCTTGCTTGTGGATAACCTTGTAGTGGATGGTGCGGAGAAAGAAATCAAATAAGTGCTTCACCTGAAGAGAGTTCTTAACGGTAAATAAATCAAAATTCAATTTGGTTTTGTATTCGAGAGGTTTTTGTCAAATTTCCACCGTCGTCGTCGGGACGGATTCGCAAATCTCCTTTTCAATTTGTACTCGTAGATTCTACTGGGGGATGATGATGGAACCAGTGTTGCTATACCAGGGATTTTTTTTTCTATTTTAAGGGAATTTGTAACTGGTCTCTTGAGCTACTTCTATGATTATGATTCTGGCAAACGAATAAAGGACGTGGAATTTTTGGACCCTTAACCGACCACAGCAGGGATCCTCGACTGCACCATCCAAGAACAGCGATTGGATGAATCGGACAAGAATTGAATGAAAAATTGACAACTGGCGCGACAGGACAGGAGTCACAACGTTTTTCCGGTTGCGGATTTGGCATCAGAGGAAGACTTAGAGAACAAGTCTTGAACTTCAGGCATGTAACCGAATACCTGACGAAGATTCGCATGAAGGATGCCTTCGCCTACATAAGCCTTATAAATGCCCTTATACAAGCTCATCGGCAAAACCTACGAACAATGATTTAGATATGGCCTCCTTCTAGATTTTAATGCCAGGCTGGGTAAGGAATTTGCACAAAGGCAGAAGACTGCCCTTTCCTTAACCTCGAAGAGTGCGATAGCACCATCAAACCTAGACAACAAGTGGAATCAGTGCCAAAGATGAATCAGAGCCGCCACCTCTGATGTGCTGGGATTCAACTCGCCCCCAGAAAAACAAATCCTGATTCGATGACTATGTGGATGTATGCACAGAACAGCCATGCAGAAAAGAACGAAAGAGTCTCACAAGCTCGACGAGCAGTACAGGAAATAAAATGCTCTATGACTTAACTAACGATCTGTTTAAAGCAGCAGGTGATGATTGGACAACTCATCTCTAAAATGTGGTCGACCAAAGTATACCCAATGAGTGGAATCTTGTCCATTGTCTGAACCTAAAGAAGGTGGATCTGCTTAACTAGGCCAACTACAGGAGAATAAGTTTTGTCAAGAATCCTGTCTGTTGCACTATACGAATGAATCAGATCCTTCGTAAACAGTCTGAAAGGTCCCTATCAGTGTGGATATAGGCAACGAAAAGACCACCATAAATCAAGTTGTCAAATTATGGCAAATCCTTGACGGAAATCCTACCGATACACACCACCTCTTCATCGGTTTTAAACCTGCATATGACAGCATCTAGAGAGATGAGGTGTACAGAACTTTGGCATCCCTGGCGAGCTCATTCGACTATGCAGAATGACGACGGAGAACGTACGCAGCTCCATGACAAAGCCGAAGCCTACAATGTCAAATTTTTGTCAAAATCGTTCTTGCGAGAAGCACCATCTTTAATAAGTCTGTTGAATAACTGCATACGCCGACGACATTAACATAAAGAGAAGAACACAGGGAGCTGCCAATGCAGCGTTTGCGACTATTGAAATGGTAGCAGCAAAGGTGGGCGTAGCGGTCAACGAAGGCAAAAAAAGTATGTGCTGTCAGTAAAGAGGAACACACAATATCGATGCCTGAAATAAGGCATCAAGGCTTTGAGGTAGGAAGGAATTTGATCAACTCCGACAACGATAACAGAGCGGAAATCATGTGAAGAATCACCCTTGCTAATCGCTGCTTCTTTTAGTCTAGAATGCAATTGAGTTGCGAAGCCCTCTCTCGTGCAACCAAAAAGACTTTATACCAGACCCTAATCGTCCCAATCCTGAATTGCGGTTTAGAAGCTTGCACACTGCCAAAGCGGATGCTCTAGGGCGCTTCGAGTGTAAAGTTCTTCGGGTGATTTTCAGACTCATTTGCATCGATGGAGAATGGAGAAAATGTTTCAACAGCAAACTGAACGGGCTGTACAAAGTTGCGCCGATATAGTCAACGCTCGGATAATCCGACTTTGATGGTTGGGTCACCTTGAACGTATGGACACCAGCATCCCGACCCGGAAAGTTTTCGACTCTAAACCAGAGTGACAACGCAAAAGAGAACGAGCTCATCTTAGGTGTCGCACATAAGTGGAAGGGAACTCAGGCATCTTTGCGTGCCTAACTGAATGCAGCTGGGAAAAGACGGCGCTAGCTGGAGAGGCATGTTAGATGAGGCCTGGCCAAGATCAGGCTTTAGCGCCATCTAAAGGATGGCCGCTACGATAATGCCTAGTTCGTTCAGTCTTATGCATTCTGCTGAAAACCATTCGTTGGATCTGTCCTCATCCTGGACAGAACTGTCACTTAAGATGATTCTCATGAGACCCTTATGGATATTCTTGCAGAGGACGCAAGTTAATTCAAAAAGCAATTTCATTTCCTGAGAAGTCCTGCTATTAGTTTTTCTTAGTCAGTGTATGACAACTCATCCAATTGTGACCAAGGAATCAGACAAGTTTCGGTTAATTCAATCTTCTGACTATGATCATGAAAGTCTTGGGCTGATTTGGAAGTAGTTATCCGGTTGTAGAAGGCCTTAAATCAAGTTCTATACCAATACAGACCCAGATACTTCACACTATTCACACTGTATTTTGTGAGAGACCGACGCACATTTGCCTACGGGAGCGGGAAGATTGCTCCTGACCAAGATTCTGGCCAAAGACAGTCATGAGTAGAAGGAAATTCAATTTCCGCATTTGTAAGGTATATGACCAGAGCCAACAGATTGTTGTCAACTCATTGTATGAATAAAAGATTCGGTTAGAGCTATGTCTAGTACGCTAGAGAAAGCTCATATGCAGCCGAAAGAGTTGAGTCCCTAGTCGAGTCCACTGAAAACAACGGTGAGGTACATATTTACATGAAAATTTCATCCAGATGACTAATTCATAGGATAGAATGGGTCTTATCATAGCCAAATAGGTATAAAAGACGCTTTTCGGAACCACATCTCACAGAAAATCGAGACCGCTCTGATAGTTTTGCATGCGAAATTTTAGATCCAAGGAAGTTTTCTCTCCGGTACAAAATTTAAGTACTCAACTTTCATGGAAAAACGGCTGGAGAATCCAGACAGTCTATTTCCTCGTTCTCATTAAGAGAACAACCTCAATCTTAAGACAGTTTCAGAGAACCCAAGTCCTCTAACTTTCTGGAAAAATTGCCGCATGTCTGCTTTCCATTTTTGAACAGGGGGTTCTTAGAGAGTTTGCTAACTGATTTCACAAAATTTAAAATATTTGATGCGGACATCAGGTTATGCTCAGGTTGGGCACCACTTCATTTCATTTCTATCTTGGTTGACACTTAAGTCGTGACATACGAGTATAAGAGCAGCGTCTCTCTAAGAGACCGAGTTTTTCATCGGACTTTGGGACTTCACATGCGATTCCGCAGTCGTAGAGCCTATAATCTGACAAGACACTTCCGATAGGTCTTTATAGCTTGTCGATATCTCGGCAGACCAGTTTCCAATCAGGCAAAACGATAAGATGAGCCGGAATGATGGTTAGCTCTTGTATTGGCATTATATGACAACCTCTGTATTTCTTGAATATCTAAACAGTTGGCCTACTAGTTTTGGTTGCGATGGTAGATGCAACGACAAACGCATGCCAATTTCCCTTTCGTAGCTTGTGAGAGCAGAAACATTTTTTGAATCATGGGTTAGGTGATTAGATCTTTTGAAACGCTCGTGGATGTTCGCGGGTTCTAAGGCCACAGTATGTTTTAAATTGATAAATATCACAGACACATGTATCGCCATGATTTACCTCATGGTCTCCATAGAGCTTTAGAGCTCTTCACGGTTAGAGAAGGTTTTTTTCTTATTTCTGCTCTCCTTTTGAGAAAAGATTCGACTTAATTGTCTTGAGTACATGCTTCTGGATATGAAAAAACGTATCAGCACATCCGTTGTTTTCATAAGTTCTCCTGGATCGTGTAAGAACTACAATATAATTTCCAAGATCCACGAGCAAGTTGATGGCAATACAAAGAAATTGTATTCCTTCAGGGATCCAGTTCTTTCTCCTACTAGACTCCAGACATCGCTATCTGTCTTATGTCAGCATGAAAAATAGACTTTTATCAGAGATTTCTATTGCTCCCTTCAAAAAGTACCAAGAACATCCACAATTTCAAGAACCCATGGGAAAAATAAGAACAGACATCTAGCAACACTGGTGAAAAGACGAAATCCAGAATCCATAGAACTTGGTCGCATTGCATTTATTTGATTTGTGAGCTCGAATTAGTGAATTTTATTTATAAATTGTATGTCTGAGTGGCATAACAATAAAGATAGAAAGCAGACACAGTTGTCGACATCATGGAAAACTCAAGCAAAAGGAAATTTAGCAAACAAATCAAAATTTGTTTTGATGTAACCAAATCCCTTGGATACTGGAAATGGGTGCATCCACAGCCACAATTGTTGTTTGACGAACAAGGAAAGATTTCGTTTTTCTGTTTAATTTATTGCACAACTTCAGAGTGCGACCTTATACAAAAATGGCTGGAAACTGCTGATAAAGGCGGGAGAAGGAGGTGCAGGAATGTATTGTACAATGAAAAGATGACATGGAGGTGATACAAATTTGCATTTCTCCCCAAGATTTAGGTGACTGCATATTTTAAAGATAAATGGACGTACCTTAGTAAAATACGTACATACGAGAGACTGCATGGAGCTTATGTGCTGTGATATGTAAATTTCAATTGTTATACGAAAGCCATTTTGGTAAAAAAACAAAAAATGTATAAATGGATCGATTTTCAAGTTTAAATTCAAACGATGAATGGTCAGAAATTTACACATATTCTTACAGACGATATAAAACAAAATATGTATTCATAACTCCTTTCAACTTAAATTATGTACATAAAGATGTTTGCAGCATACGAGCGAACGCTTGATTGACAGAAAAGGGTCACCAACTCAGGTCTGTACTTAGAAGACTGCTTACTAAAGCTGGTTGTGATATATGATAATTCGGTTCTAAAATGAGATGCTCACATCTGATGCGTTTTGGAAAACTTATGGACGTTTTCTCCTCCCTATTAGGAAGAAAACTTAAAGACACCCTTGAAGCTGAACAAGTAGACTTCCACTCTAGTTCCTCGTGTGCAAAACACATACGAGCTCTGGGAATAATCGCGGAGCAGCGCATTGAATAACGATCGTCAACTCACCTGCTGTTCAATGAGTCAAAAAAGTGTGGTTGGGGATAAGGAAGACTGACGTTCGGTACGTACGGATAGTACTTATACATTGGAACCGTGTACCATCCCTCGTGCTCTTGGCATCATGATCTTATGAAGTTTTAACTTATAGAAACCATCTGCGACCTATACCTTAGCAGGGTACTAGTTTCGAAAGAGAAATAGTGAACTTTATCGCAACTCTAAATAAAGGTTTGTGTATCTTTAAAATGTTTGTACACATCGCTGGTGAAGTAAATTTAGGGAGAAAGAAAAGATAGGTACCGATGTGCATTGTTTTTAAATGTTAGTAAGTTATAACGACCAGGAAATACAGAGATCGCTGGGGTATTCCGAGTTGTACGGCTTAGGAACGAATCATGATACTTCGGTGTTCGAGGGTGTCAATTGATTGACTGATATTAGTATCAACTATAAGTTTTATCGCACGAGAATGAATGCATTATATATTGAGGCCTGATCAGAGGACCTTACATCGCTTGAGAAGACCAAGACATTTCGCAGCATTTTTGACGACATCGAATATGTGGTCATTCCAACGTAAGTTGGCACTGGTACACACACCGAGAATGGAAAGTTTTTCGGTTTCGACGATGTAAATGCCATTCATGGATATTGACAGTAGACAGTATTGAGTTTTGGAAGCATTAAATTCCACTCTGTTGATAGTTTCCCAATTCGTTATGCTGTTGATATCGGAGTTTAATGAGCCGTTCTCGTTCTACAGTCGAAGAGCAGGGGCGTGAGTCCGGGAACGTATATGAAAAACAGAGAGTACTGTCGTCAGCAAAGGAATATATTGGATTAGAAGTAGCAGACAAGGGATCGTTAATGAAAATGAAAAAGAGTTTCGGAGACAGAACGGAGCCCTGGGGCACACCATCATTTATTTTGTGAACAATAGACTGGAAACCGTCGAAGACAACTTGAATTGAACGTTGCGAAAGGTAATTTCTAATCCATTGAAGAAGAGAGTCATCGATTCCATAAGAAAATTCTTTAGAAATATCAAGTGCAACTATCTTGCTTTCGCTAGATTGATGTACGCTTTGTTTCCACTTTTCGGTAAGACATGCCATTAAATCACCAGTGGACCTGTTGCTACGAAAACCGTACTGCCGGTCATTGAGAAGTTTTCGTGTTTCAAGATATTTCATTAGCTGACGGTTTATCAGCGTTTCCATGACCTTGGAAAGAATGGACGTAAGTGCAATGGGTCTGTAGGTAGTCGCCTTTTATAGCGACGGGCTGGACAAATGCAGTTTTCCATCTTCTCGGAAAGAGTCCTAAAGAGTTGGATTGACGAAAGCGCTTACGCAGTGGTTTTGCCAGCGAGGAAGAACACCTCTTAAGAAAAACACCTCTTAAGAAGAACACCAGCGGATTTATGTGTATTAAGATCTTGAAGTGTGGATTGGTCGCACTCAAGTGTAGGCGGAGACAAAGCACAATCTGGGAGTGTTGAGCTGGCCGCAAAGTGTTAAGCAAGCAGATTGGCATTGTCCAAAGAGCTGACAAATGGAATGCCAGTGTATTGTCATTGTACTAAATGAGCGTTGGCATGGAGGATGAGGCAGAATTTGCCAAAGAAGAAGTTAAGTCCGCTCCAATTGGCTTTCTCGTATTGCCATACGATTCTTTTGGGAATCTTTTCTCTAACTCTCTGTATACGAGAGCACATCTACGGTGTATTTATCAAGGTGAGAAGTTAAAAACAAGTTCTTGACTCATAGTTCGCAAGTAGCTCTTATCATAACTTCGCAACAACGCTTTGTAAGACATTTCTTTCACTGCATGCGTTGCCAAACTCTTGACTGGTCTACTACGCTTTATGCTGTGTGTATAGGGCTCCTCGAAAAGTTTAAAGTCGATCAGCAAAGATGTTTGCTGTTATCACGTCCGGAATGTTCACAAAGTAGTGGTATAAGTCGATGTTGACTCGTCGAAGTTCCTGGTTGAAAGTTTTTTAATCAAATGACTGGCAGGCTTCTTTGTGGGTGTTGAAGTGTAGGGAACATGTGCTAGTTATGGTGACATGCCGGGAAGAACAATGTGAAATTGAATGGGCTGAGTACATTTTTTTTTTTTATAATTTACGTAAGCCTAAGCTGTTAGATACTCTTTTACTATTGCCTTGGCGAGGAGAAAGGAAAATTGTTTTGTAGTGTAGTAGTTGTGGTTTTGAAACTCAGGTGTATTTGGTTTCGATATTAGCTCTCCAGGGGTGGGAGTCCGAATAGGACGGAGAGTTTTTCTTCACTCAGAGTTGGTGTGGACTATGTTTTCCAACTGTGACAACACCTTCCCTTACTTGGAGTTACAATCACCAAAGTCGATCTTGACGTCGTGCTTGTCTATTTGAGGAGCTTGCGAAAACTGTCTAACGGCAAATCCACATCCAAGTGGGCGCTGCTTCTGCTCTCTATAGCAGTCACCATATTGATTTCTATCTTACATTTACCAAACCATCTCATTGCACTTCTTACATATCAGTAATATCCTTTTTGTAGCGGTTTAGAGCTTCCGCTAATTGTTCGGTCAGTCCCGGTATGCATCAAGTACTTAACATCTTAACACCATTCACTCCGGAACCGCTTTCGCATTACTTCTGAGTTGTGTCGTTATCTTTCCCCTTGGGGGGACGGTTCATTCATTCTACAATATATTGCCGGTGAGGCTTTCATTAGTTTATTAAAGGCATATTTGCGTCTTGCTCTCTCTTTTTTGTTCTAAGTGTGACTTCTACGAAGGAACCAATTTGGCTCCACATCTGATCGCTCCTCAGCATCTTTTCGACCATGTTTTCTAGGTTGATTACGGCGATGTTGCTCTCCAGCTCCCGCCGTTTAACTTCCCACCTCCTACTGACGAAAAAAGGATAGTTTGTATCATCTACTGGAAAGTGGAAAGAAAGGTTTACCGACATTGCGAAGAAAGGTGTTGAAATATCCGTGTCCGTTGAGAAACTGGGTGACGTAACAGTTTACTTTGCCGTGTTTAAATCCATTCTATTTAGCCACGTCCTTGATCAGCTTCGCAATCCATCGTCCTCTACTTTCCGAATTCCAACACTCTTGCGGCTGGGGGTTCGTGAGCTCGTCACTTATCCGATTGCCGCTTCCACACCAATACTTCCTTTCTAGTCATGCCTGCAACGAAAGTACAAGGACAGGTGGTTTCGAAACCATTCGGTGATCTTGATACGCGTTGAACTACACGTCTCCACAGTGCTACCATCTGCTTCCTATACATTGAATTTCTATATTATTGACATTAGTAGCGTTTGTTTGATGGCCGTAGGACCCCTTATGGGTCCTTTATCTATTGCCAGACAGTAAGTTTCGTACTGAAGTCCAAAGTATTTCACTGCTTCGGGCCGAAGTTAAAGACGGTCATGATAATCTTCTTGGTCAGAGGGACTATCTCGGTTTTTTCTATAGCTGGGCTAGAACCGTGTTCATGCATCCATGAGTTCACCCGTCTTATAGCCTGGTTCAGCTTCATTTGAGAGTTCTCCGATCGTAGAGTGGCCCTTTCTGTTGTTTCTATTCTATTGTTTCAACTTCACAACTTGGATGCAGGCAGTACACAGTCATACAAGGAGGATATTGGCCAATAGCGTATAGAAAGACGATCATGAATATTAAGAAGTGAATGAAGCGCTCTATTACTCGGAGTTTGCCTTGCAGAAAGTGAATTTGGAAAATAAATTTCCACAGCATGCAAGCTTGTTGAGGCCTAAGCAATTCCACGATAGTTTGACAAAAGATGCTGAACAAAAATTTTATATATACGAGTATCTGTCAAATTTTACCCTTCAACCCTACCATCAAGAAGACATCCATCTTTCTGAATATCACTTAGAGGGTCCAAATCAGTACCCATCAAAACCGGTCATCGATTAACCACACATTACACCATTTGTAGATTTCAAGACGAACTATAAAACATAGAGCCATGTCTGGTTTAACAGCGCTAAAAAAACTTGTTTACATATGGCAGGGTGAAGACCACCGATACCTTTCATGTCAAAAAGCATTTTGACAAAGTGACGCGCTGTCATGTGTCTTCCCCAATTTAATCCGTCAAATGATTGACACAATATTTCAAATATCTGTACAACTGCTCGCATATGCCTTTCATATTGAATTCATGAAATCAGGGGGTTGTCAACGTGCATTTGCGGTTATTTGAACGCGACATAGACGAGGGCAGAACGATATACAATACATATATTCTGTCAACAAGAAACAGCGTCCAACACCATTTATTGCTGATGTTTTGTGCTATCTTTTCAAGCTTAGTAAAAAAAGGCAAAAACACTACTCTCGGTGTTTTCCGAGGTTTTTAAAGAGGGAATTCAAACTGTCATTTTTGGACGGAGCTGATTTTTTTAGTAACCTGCCGTTTGGGTTTAGAAAAGGATAATCCACAGCAGCTGCACACTTAAAAATTCGCAGTGAAATTTATTATTCTATTGATGAGTCTGAAGTTCCAAGAGCAATGTTCATTGACATAACAAAAGTTTTTGATTGAAAAAATATTTCAGGCAGGTTTCAGAGGCTTCATGGTCCGGCTCCTTCTTAAATAACCGAAAGCAAAGAACGAGGATTAAGTCCAATATTAGTTCGGAGAGCTGTTTTAAAATGGGTATTCCTCAAGGTTCCGTACTGGGTCCAATTGTATTTTTTATTTTCATTAGTTCTCTATTATCGCAGCAATGTCCCACTAAGAATTTTGATATTAATCATGACTTGGAAATACTTCGTTGCTAGGTTAGGTTACATAGACTGGCCATTAGCAACAATACCAAATTCCCCATAGAACTAAAACCTATGGGAGTAGCTCTTGAGGGTATCTCTTTAACCTGCCTTGTCCCCTCCTGTCCAAAATTCTAACTTTTTCCACTAATATTTAACTCAGATTTGCAGTGTTATGAAAGGTGGTTTTCAATTCATTGCGTTGATAATTTTACGTACTTGGGCATCACATTAGATGCTAAGCTTAGTCGGATAAACCTTACAGTATATGTAGTACGATAGATTTACAATCTCAGTTTATACTGTTGTCCTTTAATATTGCTTCTTGTTTACAACGGCTTAATGAAATCGAAGCTCCTGTACTCAATTTACATCTGGGGTAGTTCGCATTCGTTTAAAACTGATTCGCTGCTTTGGAAACAAAAGTATGCTATTCGAATTATTTCTAAAGTAGTTCAAAGCACACCAAGTTTTGAGCTCCTCTTTGGAATTGCTATTCTTCCAATTTAGCATTTACAACGGGTGACCAGCTAGCAATTTTGAAATTGTTATCTTTCAGCAGCTGTCAAAGTTGCCAGTGACATCCAGCTGTCAAAATATTCAGCACGGCTTGCCATTTTATCATGCATCGTTTTATCGTGCAGGCAACTCGTCGCACTCTTTTGGATCTTAACCCACTAACCAGACAGAAATGTCGATCAGCTAAGTTGGGCATCGCCTAAGAGTCACCCCGGCCTCCATCCGTATAAGATTGTGCTGACGCAAGAATAGAAGCCGGACAACCATTGACAATGCAGTGGGTTCACTAGTTGGCCGAAGATCCGGATTTTGGCCAAAAAATCATCTTCTCGGACTAGGCCCATTTTGGGCTCAGCGGCTATGTCAATAAGCAAAATTGCCGTTAGTGGAGCGAACGTAATCAACAAGGTTTCGGCCAAGCATCAATGCATCCACAAAGATTGACTTTTTGGCGCGATTTATGGCATGGCGACATCATCGGACCTTACTTCTTTCGGAATGAGGAAGTAGACACCGTTACCGTCAATGGTCTCAGGCATAGAGCGGGAAAGATGTAGTAGTTCAACATTAGATACTGAAATAGTAACCCAAATCGAAGACGAGATCTTTAATGTCAATAGCCTTGGAATGCACAGTTTTGTGAATTTCGATAGATTTTTAAAATTGAAGAAATGTGGACTAAGATACCTCACCTGTGGAACACCAGTACGGATTTGAGAAGTCGATGTAGATTCAGCTCAGTTGTAGACCAAATTGGAAAGGAAAGTTTGTTTTAACAATTTATATTAGTCCTGCTCTTTCTCTGCGAATTCAGTAGTTGGACAAGGTACATAGGGTGTTAAATAAGCCTACGCGCAATCGTGTTTGCTCTCTCGTGTCATGATGGAGTTCTGTCCAACTTTTCTTTTGCAAACTTGGGAAAAGCGTTCTCGACGTTATGGAGATATGTTCTCGCCACTTTTTCCTCCATATGACGACAGATCTTGGTAAAGTTCTGTGTAAACAGGGCGATTCAAACGAAGTCTGGTAAAATGGTAAAATGACCAGAGATACTAGTGGCCACTTTCCAAGTACTGCATTCATTCACTTAATGTTTGAGCTTATATTCCCGTCTCTTTTGCTTTGTGAATTCTGCTGTCTGTATTTAAACTCGTTGCCAACGTCACAAGAAATGATACAGGACGGAGCACGTCATTGATGACAATTTGGAATAGCAGTGGGAAAAGTATGAACCCCTGAGGTACTCCGTTTTGAACTATAAATTTCTCCGACAAATATGCACTTTTTTGGAATGAACCCCGAACGCAAGTCTATCTAAATGCATTTGAGCACAACTAAAGACTATTCAAAGTGAATGACGATCAAGGGAAATAATCTTTGGAGCCGCCTGGTAAATTAGTAAAGGAAGTTCGAATTCTAGAGTTAGATTCAATTTAGAGTCGGTTTCATTCATAACAATAATTACAGCCAAAGAACATCGGGTGGCAACTTTTACGCCATTTTGATTTTTAGCTGATGTAGCTTCTCAAGTGTCCGAAAACTGGAGAATGATCATTCTTTATTTTTATATTTATAATTGACGCGTTTGGACAGAACGTGGTCGAAAGGAAAGTTAGGGAAGAGCGATGGACAGATATTGATGTACTCGTTCATTGGTTTTGAATGTTTGGGAATTATAATGACTGGGGAATATAGAGTTTGGTAGGCTTCAAAGAGTACATCCAAAGATTGGTTTTAAGGTTCACTGCTGAGCCATTCGTAATGAGACGGTTGTTACAGTTGAAGGTTCGAAAAGGCAGCACGCAACTGATAATTTTGTTAGAGCACTTAGAGTAAGAGACATAACGTCGGTGTTGGAGAGTATCAATTGGCAGGTGAATATCAATCGCCTTCTGTAATCGGACCTCAATAACATCGATATATCTGCGCAGTGGTTCCAACAAGATGGCGCTACATGCCATGCAAGCGATGCAACGCTCGAAGTTATGAAGGAGAAGTTATGGCATGAAGGTAACTTCAAAATAAGGCCTGAACCAATTTTATACCTCACACCATTGTTGTTTAATTTAAATGTCTTTTCCTATGGTTCTTATCTGGTCACCCATTAATAAAGACAGATCTTGGGAGGTCGGTATCCAAATCCCTACACCCACTTTACTGAAAGACGTCCCTATTGAAAAATATATGCATGTACTGCCTCTAATTTAAGGCATACCGTCCTCGAAATAGAAGCCACAAATTATAAACAAGCGTCCATCATGTGTGACTTAATTCGGCAAACATTAATATCTGTATGGTTTAGTCCGCCGCATCTGAAATTGATGAAGATATTTAAAGAGATTACCATTTTAAATATGTATGGTACATAAATAGTTTGTATAAAAGGGAATATGATGTTCTGTATCCTCCTCAAAACCAGAGTGTCCTGTTCATCATTAACGAAACCTATTCCTTCCAAATTACATCTATAACGAGAAGTTATAGATCCAGTGAAGATACAATAAAGCTTACTTGCTACCAAAATATAATGGCAACTATCCGGACTTGACTTTATAATATATGTATGCCATCTGTTGTAGGAATAAACCAGTGGGTAGCTGCTCGAAGCCAACCATTTGCCATCCAATTACAAACGAACAAAGGTCGTGTAAGATTACTTATTCATCATTGCCACTTGGGTATGTGACTATCATCTTGGTTACATTTACTTTTACTGGCTAAAACTCAAAGGATAATGGCCATCAAGATACATACTCGTACATGCACTTAAAGGGACCATCTGTTTTTCTGTTTTCTTTTACAGCAACCTGGAAATTAGCACTTAACATATCCCTGGAAATTATTTTTTCATTTTTTATTTAAGCATTCCTGACACTTTCGTTAAGGAAACCGCACCTTAGTGTTTTGTTCTTGCTAGTGTGCTTGTTTCTATTGGATTTACTTGAAATTGGCTATCGTGTGGAACTTGGCTTTTTGAAGAGGTTTTTCAATATCATATCTCCCTCTACATTTTACTTAAGTTGCCGAATGGGGAATAAGGAGCGGAGCGGTTGCTCATGTAGGTTTTTTGTTAGGTATTCATAGTCATGGCTATTTTTTTGTTAGATTGGGTTCGATTCCCATTGGACTCATTGTCACAATCTCTTGTAAACTGTAAAACTGTGCAAGGAGAGCAACCAAATATTTACTATTCAATTGCTGCTTGAAAATCTTTGTTCAAATTGATATGGTACTTGGTTGCGAAGTGTGAAAGACTGGAAAGACTGGAAAGACTCCCCGTTACCGTATATCTCTAAAAGGCTTTCTCCAGAAATCCTTTAAACAGTGCGGTACGTTCACATCTCGTCGAGAAGAACCTTAAGAACTATGATTGTGGTGCACTGCAGAACTAATTTCTCAAACAGAATCATCTTCAGCCACGAGGCTCATCTGCATCTGGACGGCTTTGTCAAACGTCGCAATTGTCGAATTGGAGTTTAGAAAATCCACGAGTGATTGTTGAGAAACAAATGAATCCACAACGTGTCACTGTTTGGTGCGTATACAGGGCTTAAGGCTTCATCGGACGATTCTTCTTTGAAAATGAGCCAGGTCTAGTTTTTTTTTGTCAAATTACAAGATATGGATGTGGACGACATGGGGTTTTAACAGGATAGTGCCATATTCCATACAGCCCAAGAAATAATTCAATTACAGCCTGGTCGTGGTCCCATTTTAGTGGAAGAGCACATCATGCAAATGGCCACCTGTGCTTCAAGCGGTCGGTCCAATTTTTAATGAGTCAGTCCAATATGTGCGGCGTTATTCCAGCAATAGCGTGTCGAATGTTGGCCTCGAGCTCGTCCAAATTTGGTTAGCGTAGACTAAGAATTCGACGTGGCCCCAGAGAAAATAATAATCTGGTGATGTCAAATCGCATGATCGCGGCAGTCAATTGATGAGCGCACGCCGTGAGATGACCCAGACGCCAAATTTCTCCTTCACAACTTCGAGCGTTGCGTCGCTTGTATGGCATATAGCGCCGCCTTGGTTCAACTGCAGTTCAGATATATCGGTGTTGTCGAGCTTTGACTACATAAAGTTGGTTAACATAGCTCTATATCTGAGACCGTTGATGGTAACGGTGTCTCCTTCCTCATTTCGAAAGAAATAAAGTCCGATGATGCCGCCAATCTTTGTGGATGCATTGATGCTTGGCCGAACACTGTGGATTGTGTTTGCTCCAATAATGGCAATTTTGCTTGTTGACAGAGGCAAAGGCCAAAACTGGGCCTCGTCTGAGAAGATGGTTTTTTTTTGCCAAAATCCGGATCTCCGGCTACCATTTCCAGCGATCAATTATCGAACTCACGGCTTTGTCTATGGTCGTCCGGCTTCAATTCTTGCTTCAACACAATATTATATGGATGTAGGCCCAAATCCACTCGCAGAATAAGCCGGGCTGACTCTCTGGCAATGCCCAATTCACCTGATTAGCGCTGGATCGACATTTTTGGGTCTTCTTCGATACTGGCCGCTACGGCAGCTATGTTTTTTTCATTTCGCACCAATCTCTGTCTGCTTGGTGGCTTAAGATCCAAAAGAGTGTACTCATGCTCAAATTTGTCCACGGTGCGACAAATTGCCTACACACTGTAGCCATGATGACTACCGAACTCACGACGAAATTCACGTTGAGTATGTACAAAAAGGCTAAAGACTTTGCTATTACGTTACATAAAGGTTTTGAGTCAACAAACGGGTGTCTGTGACAATGGCAGCGGAGAGAAAATATCAGCTTCGAAAAATTCATAGAGAAAATTCATGGCTGATGCAGATACCACATGGGCCAATCTATATCGTCATGAAGGTTTCCTAAACTTAAATCCCGATTACGAGCTATGCAATATATTCAATTCTGTTGCAAGGTAGTAACGTATCAGGTGAAAAAGTTGACAAGACTAAGCTCACCCTTCTCTTCTTGTGTAACGAAAAAGTTTTTGAATTTGAGAAGCCCAAGAATCCAAGGTGTTTCAAAGAAAAACCAGTACCCTTACCATATTGTAAAACATTTGTGTGGGTTCAAAAGATAGAACTCATTTCCTTCAACACAATCAAAATTAAAATATAACAGCAATTTATAATTCAATCACTTTTATCAACCACTTCAACTTTACTTTATCTTTTACGTGAACAGCTTTATCACTGTTCAAATTCAACTTTAGAACTGATTTCACCTCTGTTAACCTCTCCCTGCCATCTTTCGAGAACTTTCTGTACTACAAACCTTTCGCTATCAGTTGTTAAATAGTCAGTATTCCTTCATAGCATGGGTCTTCTGCTATTGTGTTGAAAAGTTATAACACTGCTCCCTTCCCTTCGTTATTCACCATTCCGTTGAAATGACACATTCTTTCGACAGGCACCGCTTTCATTTTCCCTTGATTCCCACGCTAGACAACGTCATTGATGCGAGTTGTTACCTTGTTGGACCTTCTCAATCTTGTTGCAATTTTGGTGATTCTCCTTTCTTACGCAGAGGATTATATGTTACAGTCACACCAGGTGTCCTTCGTTGAAGTCGGAAAATTTTGCTTTGATGTCGTACCTGTGCGGTACGCTGCGGTTGCTCGCTAGTTTCATTAGCTGCATCCTGCTGCACTAGTCCACAAAGTTGTTCATGGGTAAGGATCCGGACTTCGTTTCATTTGGCAACCGAACTTTTTCACCAAATAGGGTGTTGCGGCTGCGTAAGAAGTGTTCTGGCCCCTGACACTGATGAAAAAGAACGTACCCCTTTAATTGGTTTGGTGACGTTTATTCCTCTATAATTTAACATATACACATTATAATTCATTGGGTTTACATGTATTTCATAGGTACTTACAATTTTTGGCAGACTCGTGGCGGCACAGAACAAAGAAATGGCAGAAATTTCGAGAAACGATTGAAATGGCGATTTAAAATGGCGTAACCTCGTTTAATGTGACAGCTTGGTTAGGTTTGTTTCATTTGACGTTTTATGAGCCACACGCTGCCGCCAGGGCTGTTACATTTTTAAAGAAATTTGTGCAATATTTTCTCAACTATGGACTGTGCTGCGGTAGACCATTAAAAATAGAGGAATGGGTCGATTCCAGTCCTGCTCATTCAAGGTCCTATTCTATCGGATTAAGGGAGTAAAGGCATTGTCTTTGTCTTTCTTATTCCAAGATATTGGCACACTTGGAAGACTGTTGATTCAAAGTTTCGTCCTTTATCAGAATGTAACTCCATTGGGACCCCAAATCTGCTCTCCCAGTTGTTGACTATTTGCTCTGCTACTTTCTTAGCCTCTTGATTTGGGACTGCGAACACTTCCAACTACTTACTGAGGTAATCTATGACCACAAGGATGTATCTGGTGCTTGAACATCAGCGTTTGAATAACTAATTTTCACAAAATATTTTCTTTAGCGATGATGGCATGGGTTATGTTGGCTTTGAGGGGCGCTGTGGTTTGTGAATTATTCGCATAGACCTGCGACTGCAGAAAACCCCACAAGAAAAAGTCTAACGGGGTCAAATCGCACGATTTCGGTGGCCAGTTCCCATCACCTTCCCGTGAGATGACCATGCTCTCGAACCGCTCGTACAGAATTTCCAATGTTGCGTGAGCTTTGTGGCGTTGGTGTTCATATCATTCAATTCAGACCAAAAGAAGTTGGTAATCATCGACTTATAGCGCTCGCCGTTGTGCTCAAAGAAATATGAACCGATGACGCCCAAAATCCACACCAAACAGTGACTTCTTGGGGATGCATTGGACGCTCTTGGATCTCATGTGAATTGGTATCGTCTCAAATCGGACAATTTTCTTTGTTGACATACCCATTCATCCAGAAATGGGCTGAAGATGATTTTTGATGAAAATTAGAGGCAGTTTTCAACTGCTCCAGAGCCCGTTCAGCGAACACACAACGTTATCTATGGTCGTTTACCTTAAGCTCCTGGGTCAGTTGAATTTCGTACGGGTGTAGGCCCCAGTCACGGTTCTTGTGAGTTCTTGTGAGCGACATGAAATCGACTGTCTCGGATTCTCCGGCACACTCTCACGGCATTTCGTTGACGTACGGTTTATCGTTTACTGAATCAGTGGACTCAAATTTATCCACCACACTGCGAATAGTCCTCTCGGTAGGACGTGTTGTTGAACGCCATCCATGGTGATTTGGCAAAACAGACTGAATAAATGACAGCCAATTTGACAGATGTAGCTTGAACAATATAGCGGCCATCAATTGTTAAAGTTCGAAAGTCCCTATTGGAAGACTCTGTATATTTAGTAAGAATTATGAGAACCCAGACCACAAATCAGACTTCTTAATCTCAATTTCAATTAGTTTTCGAAAGTCTTAATCATCTTAAAATATTCAATCATAGATTTATGTCTATGAAGCGTTTCAGTTTATCTGCTGGATTATTCAAAAAGTAACTTTCCAAAGCAATTCAAGTTTCCAACAAGTTATGAAATCAATCATAAATTTTAATAGAACAAAACCCCAAATCTTTGCCAACACATCTACAACCACCACCAGGGCGGATGAAAGCAAACTTTCTCCCTCGAAGACAACTCTATCAATTGTACAGAAACACAAACAGAGACCAATTAAATCAAAACCAAAACTAAACCAATAGATACAAATACAAACGAATCAGAATATCCTTATCCATCGTTTTCTCCTAAAATACTCAACACACTCGTTTCCTTATTAAGCCGTAAACCCTCTCTCCAATCAGCTTAGTGTCATGTTTTGCATCATTACGAAATGTATGCGATGCGATAAGAAATCAGTGTCGGTTGCGAACTGAACTTTTGATATGAAGAGTACATCGAACAGAGATTTCAAACTCACAACAATCCTATAACCTTTCCGTCATGATGAAAAGTTTACCCGTTTGCTCTGGCATTGTTATCCCAGCCGGCTTAATCCGACACCATTGTAGAAACCTCTTTTATAAATTAAGAGATAACAACGCTAGACAACTAAATAATACTACAACATAAAATTAATCCCAATTCATTAAACTTTTACACCCAGTAAACTGGGAATTTGTTGTCGTGCTCACAGTGGTGTGGATCACCGGATCCAGTTTCTGAGTATGGTATGTGTGCCCAAAATCCGACTAATCCAATCGTAAAAAATCCGTTAAAAAAATTAGGGTTCGTTTTTATCGAAAATCATTGGGATTCTAATCTCTAAAGGGAAGGGGTGGAAGGATATCGCGATAACAACGACATGAAAGTATGTGCAGTCCTAAAGATGGGACGATGAGAGAGAGAGAGAGAGAGAGAGAGAGAGAGAGAGCAGCCTGCAACAAGCAGGATATTCCAAAATTTACTATCCACACCAACTACAAGAATTTACGATCCACATAGCATAGACAGGATTAAAGCGCAAGACCAAAACGACACCGAAAAGCTCTCAATTTGGATGAAAATTGGAAAATGCTCGTCGTCCCAACGGATGAGATAATTCTTCAGTCTCCGTTTCACTTTGAACTCGATAAGAACGATGTTTTTAATAAGCGCCACCTGCCGGTTCATTGGTTGTAACTTTTGTGCAAAATTTCAAAACACTATCTAAAAGCATTTGAGAAGAAAAAGAAGGAAAAAAAAAAAAGCAAAAACTTTGGGCGTGTGGGTGTGAAACGCAAAAGAAAAAGGATTTTCAGAGAAATTTATTTTTTCCTTTTGCTTTTGCAAGAATTTAGTGGTGTGCTTTAGTGAAAATGGATTTAAGACCGTTAAATTACGATGAACTATGTCAGTTGGAAATGTTACGGTTACCAAATGCTACAATGGTACCGGTAATGGTGATTCCGGCTACGGCTATACAGACCATTGATAATCCATCGGGAAGTGGTGGCGGCCATCGTGTAATCGGAACTTTAATTAATGAAACCAATCAACATCATCAGCAATTGGAAGCGCCCTCATATCAGCTACATCATCATCCGTCTTCGTGTGCTGCCTCGGTTTCAGTTAGCCCTCTTGTCGCGTATCCGCAACCCTATTGTGTACAGTCTCAGGCCACCAGCAGCGTTAGTGGTCTCGGCAGTAGCTGTAGTAGTGGTCCTGGTCTTGTTGTTAGTTGTGCTAGTGGCGGTGGTGGTGGTAATAATGCTGGTGGTGTAATCCTCCCAACACTGATTACAGAGCAAACTCCATCAATGTCTCCGATTGTAAGTAGTGTCGGCAGCACTGGCAGTGGAGGGGTTATGTATCCGAGTGCTGCTGTTGCTGTCATGGAATCCACTGGATGCCCAAGGCACCGTCGCCTATCAGCCACTGGATCCTACACAACTCTCAATCGAAAAGCTCTAGAGAGCAACGAGAGCGAGAGTCAACAAATAAAGCGACGACCTGGCGGCAGTGGACCCACCACCAATAAACGTTCCACAGAGAGTAGTGGCATCATAGGAACTGATGGCAATGAAACAGTTGCAACTACATGCATTCCAGGATTTAGTTTCGGTGGATGTAGTACAATTGATAACAATGAGTATGAATTGAGGACGCCAGGAGAAGCGGGCATTGGCGTTGCCACTTCAAACAATGAAGATTACCCAGTTGTTGGATGCAATGCTTTGGCCATGATGAGCATTGCCGGCGATATTGTTACCAGCGGAGCATTAGTGGGGACATTACGAAGAGCCGGAGATTGTGTTAACAATAGCAGTGCTAGTACACCAAAAAGGGTGTCCTTTAAGCGCGAACCCGTCGCTGATGGTCTAGAGACAATTGAGGAGGCGAGAAAACGCTCTCATGCTGGAACATCGGCGGACATGTATAATTCCTACATGAGCTTCGATGACAATTTCATGGATTATCAAGTAAAGAGATTATATATACATTTTTTTCCCCCCTCTTCTTCCTTTCTATATTTAATGAAGTTTCAAGTTAATTTGAATTTTTTCGTAATTAAGCTTAGCAGGGATGTTATTTCATTTTTATTTTTTGTTTTTTCTTTTATTTAGCACTCGCTGAAGTACTATAGTTACCTCGTTCGACTTGACTTTTTGGTCCTTTAGACGTACTTAGCCTCATTTCTTATTTGTAGCCCTTCTCTACTACTCGTATGTGTTTTGTTTCCATATTCGTTCTACATACAGAAATAAGGGTATAATGGCAAATTATTCACAAGGAGAAGGCGAAAGTTTTACAGAAGACGGATTATTCTCATAGTCTACGATATACGAGTACAGATGCTTTCTTAAAGGATACTGCGTATCAAGACTTTTAAAGCAATTTGCCATTAATGAGCAAGAATATTTGTTAAAGATGGAAATGTGTCACAAGCGGTGTGCTTTTGTAGGCTTCTACTCTTTCATGGTAATCGAATTTGCATTGAGTCAGCACCGAGATGAAAATGCATTTCTTTAACTTAATAATTTATGCCCTAACAGTTGTGCATGTCCCAGACATTTACGATAGACTGTCACATGGCCTAGTTTGCAGTAGGAGTCGTCGTTCCTTTTGCAATTAATGAGGGTGGTCTGAGTTCGCTCTGGCCTCATTTTCAATTACCAAATATGCAAATTCGTACATGAAACTGGGGGATTTATTTAAATAATTAGTGCATAGAAATTAAATTAATTTATTTGTTTAGGTGATAAAGTTGCCGAGAATATCCTCATCGAGACCAAGGGCATTAGGTCATTATCAGTCCCCTGGTGATGTTTATTTACGGTATTCCCTGATATTGTCCCAAATTAATTCATACTTTCTTAGCTTACATATCTCTCCTCCAGCTAGAGTGGTCTTTTGCTTGCTGCTTTAAGTGTGTGTCGTCCTCTAATGCGTTGCCCCTCTGAATTGGAGTCGAAAACGTTCCGGGTCGGGACGCTAAACCAGTTTTTAGATAGATATACGAGTACTCGTACCTAGACAGATCAAGGTCCTGAAAAAGTCGTCAGCTGCCAAGATTTTGCATGCCTATGGACCGGACCGTTTCCATTTGTTAGACTCTTTCTGTCTGAGTAGCGTAACATAAAAGCGAATATTCATTACACCACAGCCATGAGCAAAACTCACTGATTGACTTGAAATTTTTTCCAGCTGGGTGTGAATGATTTTATCGGGATTCATCAAATTGACATATGCGCCTGCGTGTCGATGTTACTGGATATTAATTGTAGGAATTCATTCAATATTTGCTTCAGTCTGGGGGCAGTACGGAGTCTTCCATTCAGTTGCAACCCACTGTTGCTCTAGGCAACCGACGGAGCAAAAGGACGAATTGGGCAACTAGGCACCCAGACAATGTAGTAGTTATCTCCACTCTATTTGGCGTTTTCTCACAAAACTCTTAGAACTGATTTCTAAATAGTGAAGAGTGGCAGTAGCTATTGAGAGGACTATCTCCCTTTCCCGCGCGCCACCGCGATGACACATAAACTGATCAATGACTAGTAACAGAGTAACAATGATAAGATCGCTTCTCTCTCATACTTTCTCTTTATATCGACTTGATCTGTGGCGTAGCTCCCGGGGGTTTTACAGGTGTCAATCACCGGGGCCACCAAGCTCAGCGGGCACCAAACTCGAGGGTAGTTTAGTTCCCTTATCGACAGTAAATCAGTCCTCTTTTGAAATTAATTCAAAATTCAAGTGAAGGGTTGATTCTTGTCACAGCAAGTTTGGGCACAACGTTGTTAATAGAACATTCTCTTTGGTCAGAAAGTTTTCCAGATGTTGGCACTGCCTTGATGTTATTTTTAACAATTCCTGTGACTGTTGCTTCAGCTGAACGTTCGTTTTCGAAACTTAAAATAATTAAAAACTATCTACGAAGTACTATGGACCAAGATTGAGGAGTTTAAGTATTTCATCTATAGAAAATGAATCTGCAAATGACATGTTTCTCCTTTTAATTATTTAAATGGTATTTAAGTGTTTGCAAAATACATTCCTCTTTTTCTATTGCATATTCGGGCCAGTAATCGTAAGTATATTGTATTTGATGACGATGGCCTGATAGCTAAGCTAACGCGCTCTCATGCTCGAAGCCTGGGTTCAATTCTGACTATGACTATGAGAGAGCTTCTCAGGAGAGCCGGTTCGGATTCGGTTAAAAGCAGTAGGCCCAGCTCAAAATTGAAACGTGAGCAACACAAATGAGTGCGAGAGGCTTTATTTGAATTCAAGTACATTTAAAAGAGCACTTTACGGTATTTTCTAACTTGTTATCACTTTTCCGTGACATACGACGCATATTGATAATAATTTCTCTCTTTTGAGTTGGGTAAGGAGGCCCCGAAGTCAAGCTGCGCCACTGGACATGATCCATTGTGGCGAAAGACAACGGTGCAAAGAGAGAGCATACGTCCTCTGATAGTACGCACATCCTCGTATTCATACGCGAACTTGGTTGAAACTGCAAATGCATGGAGATAGAGAATAAAATGTCGCTCCTCCTACGAAATGTCTGCCAGTACTTCACATATACAAGACCAGTACGGCAATAATAAATTTCCCATCCTATTCCAATTCAGCAATGACAAATATAACATGCACCGATAGGCTGGCACAATATTTTATTTCAGTTTTGAGAAATATGTGCGGCGTTAGTTCAACATCATTATAACACTTTCTAATGCTTCCTCAGAAGAGCTGTTCACAAAGAAAATGATTCAAAAAACTGAAAAACCAGAGTTGTAATCGATTTATAGTTAAGTCACCTTCTAGCCAAATTGTGATTTCAATAAACCGATAGTTGCAAATGTTTAACGTCACAAAGCGCCATCATTACTTCAACCACATCTTGTCCGGATATTGGGTTGGCAAGAAAGTAATTACAGTTTGTACATGTAGATGGCAATATGTCAACTTTATAATTTTTTTTCTTTTGACATTTAATAGCTGTCACTTTAAGTTTGCTTTAGACGCAAAGAGAGCATAATTTTATTTACATCTGTACAGTACAGTGTCAATGGAGTGCAAAACACGCCATTTTTGACATATTTTGCTTTGTTATTCCCATAAAGACAGGAATGGTGCTGAGGCTCATAAGGAGATATGTGAAGTTTATAGTGTTGACTGCGTATTGGAACGCACATGTAAGAATTGGTTCAAGAAATTCAGTTCTGGAGATTTTCCACTCAAAGGTGACAAACATTTCGGTAGACAAACTGAAGTTAATGATGACCAGATCAAGTCATATTTGAATCAGACCGTCGTATGACTGTGAGAGACATTACAGAGAAGTTAAGTGCATAACACACAACAGTTTGAAATAATTTTAAACGCCTTAGATACACATCTAACACGACCAACCAATACTTGCGATATGCAACTCCAACGCGTGATGAAAAATGTGTCGTTTACAACAATGTCAATCGAAAACGATCATCGTCCAAGGGTGATGAACGAGCACAAAACACATCGAAAGCTGAACTGCATCAAAGTAGAGTAATGTTGTCAATTTGGTGCGATTATAGAGGTGTCATGTATTTTGAGCTTTCTGCGATCAGTTCAGATGTTTACTGGGCACACCTAGTGCAACTGGAGGAAGCGATAGAAGGGAGATGGCTCGAATCCTCAAGTTGCAAGGAAATCGTTTTGGTTGAAGAGTGAAGTCACATCCACCATACAGCCCCGACATTCCAACATCGGATTTTGACTTGATTTGAGGTTTGGTAAGACTTTCGCAAATGGTGATGACTTGATCCAGAGATGTGAAAATAAGGGGCAGAAGTTCTATGAGAACGGAATAATGAACTCGCAACAAAAATGGCGGAAAGTCACCAAACAAAATGGAAAGTAAATAATTGACTAAAGTTTATTCTTTTTATGGAAAACAGTGTGAAACTACTTTCTCGCCAACACATACAAGAAGACTCTTTTTTTCCTATGGAGCAGGGTGATGTTATTTGAGGGAATGCGGGCTTAGGCAGTTTGAGTATGCTCTCGGTAGGAGAGGGTTGAACTAATGAACGTTTTTACTTATAAACTTGGCAGAATAGGTCCGAATTATGTAATTTGTTGTGCCAAGGTAATTTATTTCCAAAAGCAGCTTTCTTACAAAATATAGAGCTTTGTTCAATGAGGCAGGATTTCTGCACTTACTTTTTAGGTAGAGCAGATTTGTGAGAAACATCAAAATCAACTGTGATTGCAATTAAATTGATTAATTGCAGAACTGAGAAAGTGGAGGGAGGAATTTGCTGAATATAGAAAGTTTAAAAGGGACTACAGCAAGGCCAAACTGGAGGCATATATGTTAAAGGGCGAATTATGGAAATGAAAAAGCAAAGAGAGCAAAATCAGCAAATATTTAAAATATATGTAAACTCAAATAATTATCCAACAATCGAAAGTGAAGTTGTCATTTTTGACAACTAACATATGGCCGTACTTTTCTGCTCTCATTTGATCTGACATTTTTCACAAATTTGCGCTGCTCTGCCTTGCCTTTTTCTCATTGAACAAAGCTTAGATGAGATTGGTCTGGGCAAGTTGTGGTTGCAACAATGATGCCGCTATGTGCCATACAACATTTGCAACTATCGGTTTATTGAAATCATTATTTGGCTAGAAAGTGACTTAGCAATGAATTGATTACAACTCTGGTTTTTCGATTTTTTCAATTATTCCCTTCGTGAACAGGTCTTCTGAGGAAGCATTAAAAAGTTTCGTAGTGATGTTGAACTAACGCAACACATATTTCTCAAAACTGAAATAAGACATTGTACAAGCCTGTCTGTGTATGATATAATGTCATCGATGTACTGGCCTTGTATTTAATATACTGGCAGGTATTTTGTAGGAGGATCGACATTTTATTCTCTATTTCGATGCATTTGCAGATCCAACCCAGCTCGGGTATACGAGTATGTGTGTTTAGCACACACAGAGGTTTGGCGTATGCTTTCTCGTTTCATCGTTCTCTTTCGCCACAATGGATCAAGTCGGTTGAAAGAGAAAGCATGCGAGACAATCGATCCCATTATTGTTACTGGAATCGTAGAGACATTTTAAATGATGAGTTTGTTAGACATCAGGGCAGTGCACGAGAAAAGGCGGCAGTGCTCTCAATAGATGCCGCCAAACCGAGTGCAGATAACTACTACATTGTCTAGGCGCCTGGTTGCCCATTTCGATATTTTGCCCCGTCGTCGGCCGCCTGACTTGAAAAAGCAAAATTTCGTTCTCTATAACTGACCCCAGGATCTACTCGTATGTTCTGGAGTTTTTCGTGTTTTTTCCTCAACAGGATAAAAAAGGATATATGTATGTGTATTTATGTTTATCATTCATACACTTATATTCTTTACTAATTTGTTCGGAGCAAGCTTATGATTGATAGAACACGCTGTTGTAAATTTATAAATTTCTTCTTGAATTCTACGTCCATAAGTTTGGGACCCCTACGTTAAGCATATTTTTTATTATTGCATTTATCGGAATACGAACACTAAGTAGATACAACGTAAATGGATTGAATGTTTATGTAGCTCTATTTGTTAAAAATAACACACCATCGACATGACCGACTTTTTCTTAAAGATAGAGAACCCTTTCTAACGAAAATTTGAAAAATAAGCGATCCAGAATGATCTGAGTCATGCAAGGAATAGTAAGAATTGCGGTACTACAATTTCATTAATACAAAGTTTCTCAGCTCTGACCTTGACTTTTTAACAAAATTTAATTATTTTTAGAACAAGTACTATGCTTCATAGAGGGAAATTGATCACTGAAACATCAGGCTAAAGCCTAAAACCGCGATTGCCATAACTAATCTTACAATTTCCCATATATTTTTGTATCAAAAGAAGCCTTAAACAAAGTTACTGGACACAAACCAAGGGCTAATATTCCAAACGGAATTAAGGTGCGTACACCGATTAAGAAAATTATGTACATTGAGCTTTCGACTTCCGACTGAAGTCCTGTAATTTTTTCCAATGCATCTCGAGTATGTTACGTATGCGGCTCTTTCTTGTTCTACGGAGAAGGGGAGATAAGCCCACTTGCTACACCTTTTTTTTCTTAGCTTTACCAAAACCTTTCAAGCTTAACCGGTCAGGCTTAACTTGAAAAGCCATTGGAGAATACTGCACGTTCTCTTTATCAGGAAGTTCATCGGTCGCACCCATTTCGGCTAGTTTATGAATGGAATTAAATAAGTGCCTTTCAAAAGGCGAGAAAAATCCGCAGTACTCTTGAGAAAGATGCACCTTGTTAGGTAGCAGAGAACGCCACATGCCCACTGTATGGATTCACCCTTGTAACCGGCATTTTAGAGTTCAGACAATATTGATTGTGGGGTCCAAATGAGAGTCAATTAGTCTTCCTTTTAACGATTTGAAAAAAAAAGAATGAAATAGGCTGATAGGGCGACAATTTTAATGGTTATTGTGTATGTCTTGGTCTACCTTAAATATCCAACAACGGAAGTACATAATGTTGAATGAACCAATATGCCACAAGTATATGTATAAGTTCCAGGAAATTTGGATGATTTCAAGTCATGCATATGGGGTATTTTCTTCCTGATAGATCTTCCAATTTCTGACAATATTTTGACATTTATGTATTTTGACATAGACCTACACTAGAACAACGCTTCCGTATCATTCAAACTTATTTTGAAGCAGCTTAGCCTTTGTCCGTCCACTATGCGAAAAATTTTGCAAAAAACCTACACTTGTATAAGATCCAGCTGGAGCAGGAACTGAAGCCATGTAACCTTGGCTTGCGACGAAATTTCGGCAATTGGCCTCTGGAGCAGCTTGAAGTCGATCGTTATATTTATGTTTTTGACTCAATGACTTTGTGAACAAGCAAGATTGATATTTCTGGAAGACTAGAAAAAGTTCAGAGACTTAAAAGTGCGATGTTTCATATGGTCTTTACGCTGTTGCACGATCGGCCCTAATTTTTATAAATATGGGGTTGGAGCTCACGATGCAGTCAATCGTCAGCTTTAATGTATAGGGTTTTCCAATAAGGACTTGACAACTTTTTTTTTTAAATAAAACGCAAACCATTTGAGATATTTCAAAAACTTTATTATCGGCTTGAAGTACAATCAAAACATTTATGAATGGAACTCGACTTCGTTCATATAGCCACCGCGGGCACGTTTACAGCGGTCGATTCGTTGGACCCAATTTTCAACGACTCGGCCACACATTTCGGTCGAAACGGCCGCTATTTCGCGTTCAATGTTGGCTCTGAGCTCTTCCAACGTCGTCGGCGTGTTGGCATAAGCCAATGACTTAACGTAGCCCCACGGAAAATAGTCAAGCAGAGTTAAATCGCACGAACGAGACGGCCAATCGACCGGTCCATGTCTTGAGATAACACGCTCACCATACTTACTCTTCAATAAATCGATTGTAGCGTGTGCTGTGTGGCTTGTGGCTTGTGGCTTGTGGCACCATCCTGTTGAAACCACATGTCGTCCAATTCCATATCTTCCAATTCGGGCCAAAAACAATCGGTGATCATGGCGCGATAACGCTGACCATTCACAGTAACGTGACGATCGTTATCGTCGACGAAAAAAATTGGCCCAATAACGCCGCCGGCATGCAAACCGCACCAAACAGTTATTTTTTGTGCATGAAGTGGTGATTAATGAAGCACCTGTGGGTTTTCACCCGACCAATAACGCATATTTTGCTTATTGACGAACCCATTGAGCCAAAAATGAGCTTCGTCACTGAAGATGATTTTGCAATAAAATTCATCATCTTGGCGCATCTTCTCCAGAACCCAATCGGAGAACGTACGTCGCTTCAAATGGTCCATCGGCTTCAATTCTTGAGTCAGCTTGATCTTGTATGGGTGTAAACCAAGATCCTTACGCAAAATACACCATAATATGGTCTGAGCGATGCCCAATTCTTGAGAACGCCGTGGAATTGACTGATTTGGATTATTTGCTACGGACGCCTGAACGGCAGCGATATTTTCGACCAACCCGTTGTCTGACTGACACGGCAACATTACACAACGAATATGTAGACTCAAATTTTTGCACTAAACTTGTTATTGCCTGTCTACTAGGGCGAGAATTACGACCGAAAATTGGAGTTAACGCTCTTAAAGTTGCAGTCACCGACTCCGAATTTCGGTAGAAAATTTTTATAATTTCCAGTCGCGTACTTTACCATGATGAAATGCTCAGTTTACTGAATAAATTGACAGTGACAGTTTGATGATTAGTGAAAGAGTGCGTTCACAAATTAAATTCAAAGTTGTCAAGTCCCTATTGGAAAACACTTTATAATGATCAGTGATTATCCAACAATTATCCGAACGCCAGATAGATAGCGCTACGTACGAAATGAACCAATTAAACACCACTCCATTGCTTCTCATGGAGCTAAGTAAATTCTTTGATTTATGCTTATAAACCTCAGATTATTCAGGTCTTGGAAGCCAATATTCATCGTGTTGTTGGTAAGATAAAACACCAAATCCACGAAAGATTGATCTAAGACAACGACGAAATGTGCCTAGAAAAGCAACTGTTTTTAAAATAACTAAAATGTCATGAACCATTCAGTATAACGAATGAAGACCTTCGTTTTATACTCCTTCTACTAAAACAAAACACTTACAGAAGTAAAATCGTTTGTTCTTAAATTTTTATACTTTCTCGCGGAAGGAACTTCAAAAATTCGTTGCTTCTTCCTCCTCCTACCAACCAAGTTTTCCTTGTAGAGGTCTTCTGTGAGATTAAATTCTTGAACCTCCTTTTTCACTCTGTAAAATCATTAACATCTTTGGTTCTAGTTGTTCGCCGAAATTCAGTAAAATCCTTGTGACATAGCTGTTGAACGTGAATGTGGAATACTCTGATAGATTATTTATTTGTCGGCCATTGTAACCCGTGCTGGATTTTTATTCTGCACCAATGTACTCCATTATCCTTCTGATATGTGTGCACATACAAATCCACTCTGTTTTAATGCTAATGGCCTTGTAATGGGCGCCAATTAGTGGAACTGGGAGGATCACTATTGTAAAGAAAATTAATTACCGAGACCTTTGTAACCTTTAAGTGCGCTATAAATTACATTCTCATTGCATTGCTAATTGCAGCATTATTTCCAACTGTTTTCAGCGAATTTTCCTGAAACAGTATCGTTTGGTACATTCCAAATAAGAGGCAGAAAAGCGTGCTCTCGCACAAAGCTATATTTGTTTTGGAAATGTTTCAATGTTCCAGGATAATGATTTCGATGTCGATAAGCAAAGCTGCATCCCTTCTGCATAAACAAAACCCATCGACCGTTTTTCATTCTGTCAAAGAGCACGAAAAAACCTCCGTCAAAAAACCCTTTTTTTGGCACAATACAACTGCAAAGTTTTAATTAATTTTTCCAACATAGAAGGCTGGCTGATGATGAAACAAACAAAAATCGCTTTGCCAAAGAGAATAATCCGTCAGCCAACCAGGCAACCATTCATCTAACCGACCCTCATGACATTCACCCTCATCGGGCGAGGTGCACAGATGGACACATTTCGACGACAGGTGGTTTCAATGAATGTTTTTGAAGTTCATAAAATCGAATGGGCTTGTTCTGTGAAAAAAAAGGGATTTACCCAAGCCCTACCACCACATACATACTCGTATCCGAACACCACAAACCTCGTGGCTTTTTGGTTGAATTTTTTTTGCCAGAATCGTTAAGTTCAAATTGCAAAAGTTTGTCCTCGCAAGCAAGAGCAGCACACACAGGTTGCGAGCAGCCTTGGCGCGCAGCTTTTGTGCGACATCATTTGCAGGACGCGCTATTTAAATTCTTTTTAATACTCACATTCCTGGCTTGCGTGGTGTTGGGCCCCCGGACGACTCCCATTCGTCAAGCGACATTTTTATTACAGAATTTCATTGAATCTAAATTGAATTTATATCGTTTTGACTTTATTGCAGATATGTGCACGCGAGGAGAAGTTTTACGGGGGTGGTGGTAGGGTCGAAAGGAAAAGTATATCAACTTTCTAATTCCTGTGTTGAAGAAGAATGACCCGGCCTCTGGTTCTGGTTCTGGCTCTAGTCCTCGTTGATAGTCATTCATTTTTATGTTTGTGTACAAATAATTTACATTTTAAATGCGAGTCGACGGAATCTGTGATGTAATCTGAGTCTAAGAGTGAATGGGACTGGGAACCACGGAATGGGTAGTGGTTAACAGCGAAAGCGCTATTTGAACATTTTTTTTTTCTTTTTTATTATTTTAGCTCTTCGTTTGACTATTACGCTCTGTGGTCCTTACGGTTGTTAGCTTTTACTCCTGCACTTCATACAAAGAAAACAATGTTTTTCTTTGTTTTTGTTTTTTTTTTTTTTTTTTGTAAATGAGCGATGTAGATCATTGCGGAAGTCAACAAGGAATGAGAACTTGCTCTCGCTTAATCTAGATATGACTTTACATGGCTTAGAGATTTGGAACAGAAAAAATAAAAAATAAAAACAACAGAAGGATAACCAAGGAGAGGAGGAATTAAATGAAAACATTTTTTTTTATTGCGGCCTGTTGGCTTTGTGTAATTCAATTTGCACTCCACCTGAGCATTATTAGCTAGGAGCTGTTTGAGGAACCGCGCTGAAAGTGAGGTGAATTACATTTCCTTTATGAGATGAACCAGTAAAATGAGGTCGAAAGTAGGAAATTTTCAAATTAAAGTCTTCGTTTTGAGTGGATGCTATAAAAGGACAAACATCCCTTTTCCTGAGTTGAAGGCATTCGATTCAGGTCGGCAATGCTGATTCTTTGGAGAACCTGTGGGGACCTTGTGCCAATTGTATATTTAATTTTCAATTATCTTTTTCATTTTGTCGCTGCTTGCAGTTTAAATTTTTCATTTTCATTCTGGTACAGAGGTGGTTTTGGTGACTTGGATAATAAGGAGCAGAAGATATCCAAGTAATAATAACTGAACATTGTAATGGCAATAGCCTGGGGTTATAAGAAATTATTGTTCCACCTTTGTGCTGCCAAGGCTTTCATAACTCTCTACAACTTGGTATGTTTAGTAGGTTCAGGTCCTTTTTATACAATTTCCACTATTAAATAGGAAATTCTTCTTGCCTCTGAATATTTAAACGATCTCTCCCTGATTATTACTCCTATAACGAGTAATTGTTTGGTAATAGGGTTTTTGGATTTCATTTTTCACCCCATCCAGCTCCTTCGTAATACGAAAATTTCAACAACGATTTGTCGTGCTGAATATTCGCATAAAACACGTATGCTCGGGGCATCGACTTCCGAATATTATATGCGTCGGGATGAAAAGAAGGTTGAATAGGCGAAGGATTACTTGGAGATTCATAACTTGTAACTACCTTCTACCATGCTTTGTCATCCCGGACACTCTGCTAGACCAATCTGTCTAGCATCTTCATTACACAAACGTTTAACCCGAGCTTCGAACTCCGGCTTCCGTCTCGGACACTCTGCTAGACTAATCTGTCTAGCATCTGCATTACACAAACGTTGAACCCGAGTTTCGAACTCCGGCTTTCGTCTCGGACACTCTGCTAGCCCAATCTGTCTAGCATCTTCATTACACAAACGTTTAACCCGAGCTTCGAACTCCGGCTTCCGTCTCGGACACTCTGCTAGCCCAATCTGTCTAGCATCTTCATTACACAAACGTTTAACCCGAGCTTCGAACTCCGGCTTTCGTCTCGGACACTCTGCTAGACCAATCTGTCTAGCATCTGCATTACAAAAAAAATTGAACCTGAGCTTCGAACTCCTGTTTTCGTCCTGCATACTCTGCTAGGCCAAGCTGACTAGAATCTGCATTACACAAACGTTAAACCCGAGCTTCAAACTCCGGCTTTCGTCTCTGACACTCTGCTAGCCCAATCTGTCTAGCATCTGCATTACAAAAAACGTTGAACCCGAGCTCCGAACTCCTGTTTTCGTCCCGGACACTCTGCTAAACCAAACTGTCTAGCATCTGCATTACACAAACGTTGAACCCGAGCTTCGAACTCCGGCCTTCGTCCCGGACACTCTGCTAGGCCAATCTGTCTAGCATCTGTATTACAAAAAACGTTGAACCCGAGCTCCGAACTCCTGTTTTCGTCCCGGACACTCTGCTAGCCCTATCTGTCTAGCATCTGCATTACACAAACGTTAAACCCGAGCTTTGGACTCCTGTTTTCGTCCGGACACTCTGCTAGGCCAATCTACATATCTAGCATCTGCATTATGCAAACATTGAACCCGAGCTTCGAACTGCAGTTTTCAACTCGAGCTACGTGAGTGGATATTAAGGACAGTACCTACTTTCCCTTCACACAAAACCCGACGAATTTTTGCACTGTTGAATATGGTATATCCAATCGCATATAGAACAAATATCCGAGGAAGAATTTTATTTCGCCTAGAGTCGGCTTGGGCTTATTTCTTACGTCTAGCATTCTGGCAGCAAGTCTGACAAAAGGTGTATTTTATAGAGCAACACTTTTATATAAGGGGCAAAGCATCTAGCTGTTTGAGCTGCCCGGAATAGCCGATTGGCTTATTTTCTGGCGAATTTTTATGAAGAGGTTGTTTGTTGAAACAATATTCTCTCGGAGATGGTGATGTTTTGTCAAAAACGGAGTGGGATCTGATTAAATGAAGGTGTGAATTGCGGCACGCTGGCACCAACAATGACATCTACGTCGTCTAGATATACCAAAAGCTGGATGCCTGCCCGCCGCTCTAAAGAGTTCTTCATTAGATGCGCCTTAACTCGTTTATATTATGAATTGAAACATAATTGACGCCATTAGTTGTGAAATATCACACCACTCAACTGTCTTCCACAGAACCACTCACATGGGTGTGGGTGGACGCTCTGGGCCCAATTTGCCATGATATTCTAGCAAGTTAACGTCGAATTCTTGCCTTCACGCCGACCGTCTTAAGCTTCCGGATTGTTGGCGTAGATCAGAGACTTAGTGTATCCTCAAAGAAAAGACTCGTAAAGAGCTAAATTGGACAAGCGGGGCGGCCAACTGACAAGGCCATTTTCGGCAATAACACAATCACCGAACTTTGACTTCAAGTTCAATAAGTAGCACAGGCCTGTTAAAACCACTAAAGCCTTCCAGTTCTAATTTATCGCCAAAACAAAAATTAGTTGAGATGGAGCCATAGCGGTTTGCATTGATGGTAACTGAGTCGGCGGCATGGTCTCGCCCATGCAGCAAATATTGGACGATCATGATGGCCATTTGGTTCTAGCTCTTGCGTCAATACGATCTTAAGCAGACAGACGTGTTGCCGAATTTTTTCGCAAATTATGATGACCAGCTCCAGAGACCGGCGTGGAATCGGTTGATTGCGATCTTGACTTGCCGACTCGCGTGCAGCAACAATACTTTCTTCACTTCTGGCGCTTGGCTGTCTTTTCGGGAGTGAATAAGTCGATTCAAATCTATTGTTTGCTTTTCAAGACAATTATAATGACCGACCGTATAAAAATTTGGATTATTTGTAAACGATGTATACTCGTATCTTTCCATGATTAAGAGGTAGGCAATCTGGAATACAAATATGACATCTGTCGAAAGGTGGTATGCGTGAGTTCAGAGAATCCCTTTCTTAAAAATTTCCTGCGGCCGGCATCAATTATTGTCCTAAAATATTCTGCAAGTCAAATAGCTTTTTGTAGAAAATTGTTGGTCTCATTTCTTTTCCTTGTCTCTTTTATCCCTTAGCTGAAGGACTGCGAAGGCTCTATTCTTTCTATACACATCTGGCTAAATGCCAATGGTAGTTGATTACTTCATGTTTCAACTGCGTCTTTAATTATGCTGCGGTGCTACGAGCAGATGTTGTTGACGTCTGTGTTTGATAATTGTAGAGGGTCACTCGAACTTTGACAGTATATAACTGTCATGTCAGAAAAATTGCAGCTGTCTAATTTTGAGGTTATAGTAATTAATGTTGGACAAATCGTCATTGACAATTTTTACGGTGCACACAATTGTGCTGTTGCGTCGACTATTGGTCGTTTGGTGGACAAATTAATCAAACAACACCCGTACGTCGTTAAATGTAAGGTCGTAACTTAAGGAGAGTGTGCAAGATAACCGGAGGCAGACAATACCTCGTCGCGCCCAAGAACTTGGCCTTCTGCAGGCCTCAACGTGGCTAATCTTGCGCCGGGACTTAGGCCTGCACCCGTATAAAATGCAATTGATCCAGGAACTAAAAGTAAACGACCATAGGCAGCGTCGGGCATTCCCTGGCTGGACTCTGGAAGAGTTGCAAGTGGACTCTGATTTCAAACGGAAAATCTTTTCCAGCTATCACGAGGCCAATTTTTGAACGAATGAATCAACAACCAAAATTATCACATTTGGGCCCCATCATCCACATGAACCCCATCAGTTGCAATGCATCCAAAAAAATAAAACTCACCGTTTGGTGTGGATTTTGGGCCAGCGAAATCATTGGGCCGTACTTATGGTTATGGATGGCCGTGGGCTCAAGAGGTAGTGTATTTGGCTTTCAATCCCAACTGCGCGCGAAAGCATTTTCTTTGCAGGAAACTTAAATCTTGTAAGATGAGTGATTGCCTCTAAAACAAGAACAAGTCCAATTACACTAATAATTTAGTTTCCCCATTAAATGTTGGATGCCACCCATGGAGCGAAAAAACTACTGAGCGCAAACGTAATTCTCTCTCTCTCTCTCTCTCTTTCTATCAAACTTTCCTAAAAACTTAACACGTGCTCTGGTATTTCAAGTTCTTAAGTCCAAGATCTTGTGATTTAATTCCTTTGAAACATTTTCTGTAGGGATGATGCCCCAAGCTGGCCTATGCCGTCCGGCTACATATACGAGGGTTTAGGAAAACGGCAATGCAGGTATTTTGTTTTTGTACTACGGATTTGTAAACCATTATCTATTCTATAACGCCTTTGTTATATTTTAAAAAGGGTTCTTCTTTCGCAGCGTCACGATATGTAAGCTATGAATAGCATCACCTATCAGTTTGGTTACAGTTGGTTACACTTTTTCGTGACGCCTTTGATTTTATACAGTTGATCAGTTCGCCTTTAGTCAATTTTGCATAAATGGCCAGTCTTTCCAATCCAAGAATTGTTTTCTTATCCACATTTTCCGGGATCCAGGATCTGTGTGATCCAGGATGTTTATTGAAGGCATCTCCACTATAGAGTCTACAGAGGTGAATCTGCCAAATTCTCAATACTAGCCTTCATTCTGCCTTTATAGTATTACTTCTTACTTAGGTCCTTGGTCCAATTATGTCCGTAAGGTTCCCCTTTCGGGGCATAGGGCCTCGACTACTGGATATGTATCTCAGCTCTCTCCAAATCCTCCCCACTTGGGCTAATTGCTCTTCGACCGTTCTTCGCCAAGTACTTCTAGGTCGGCCCACTCGTCTGCCTATCTGCGTAAGAGGGTTATATTGCATTGCTTGACTCGCAATACACTCACGACCTTTACGAAGCATATGCCCAATCCACTGCCACTTACGTCTTTGTATGATAGAGTCAATGGGTTCCTGACTTGTTCTCGCGTGAAGTTCATCATTAGAGATACGGTTGGGCCAAAAAATCCTCAAGATGTTTCTCAGACATCTATTCACGAACGTTTTCAGCTTTCTTGTGGCAGCGGGTGTGACTTTCCATGTGCTGCACCCACAAAGAAGCACGGATTCAACATTGGAGCGGAACAGTCGTAGCTTGGTCTTTAGGCTGATGGAGTTATTTTTCCATAGCATTCCGAACGCAGCCTTTGCTTTCCCGCAAAGTAGTAGAGAGAACACTCCCAAGATATTGAAAATTCTCTACCATCTCTGCTGGTTGTCCAGAAATCTCTATTTGGTTAGATGAAGAAGTTCTAAGGCTGATCCTTTTTGCTTCTCTCTCCACCCTAGTTGTCATTTAACGGAGATCCATGATCCTATGAGGGAGTAAGCATACGTCCGCCGTGTAGTGCAGATGTTTGAGGTGTGGATTCAAGGCAATACATCACTTATCACCAATAGGAACAGTATTGGTGACAGTATACAGCCCTGCCTAACCCCACTTTGGATTTCAAACTAGCCTGACAACCTTCCCTTATGCAGAACGTAAGATTTGGATCCATCATACGTAGCCTTGATAATAGCAATCAATTTATCTGAGATGCCCCTCCTGCTCAAAACAAGCCAGATAAATTCTCTCTATCGAACGCCTTTTTGAAGTCGATGAACAGCAGGTGAAGTGGTGGTGGATATTCAACGCACTGCTTTTGATGTGGTTCACACACCAATATCCAGTACGGGATTCTGCTTGTTCGGCGTCTTCGTATGTCGTCGAGGTGATCTTTTATTCGCTCCAAGATGATTTTTGCTATTAACTTGACTACGTGCTGGCGGCACGCAAATCCCTCTCCAGTTTTCGTACTATCTAAGGTCTCCTTTCTTTGGGTGCTTGACAATCATTCTTTTTTAAACTCTTCAGGAAAACTCTCTGTTTCCCAAGCTCTCTCAATGAATACATAATGAACGGCTGCTAAACGCTGTTCTTTAAATCCATGAAGGACCGTCTCAGTCAAACCAACAATTCCCACAACAGGAGGAGTACTTTAATTGTATGTACGAGTAGGTAAATTTAGCTTTAAAGTGGATGAGTTCTTGGGAAACTCCTGTACAGTAGTCCATTTCGAAATTGTCTCATCTACGTAACGACACGCACATGCCTGACAGCCTCCTATGCCTAAGTCTCCTTTCCTCATGTACCTTCCCAAAACAAAAAATCTTCTAAATGCCATCGGTAGTCATAACAAAAGTGTAAGCCATCTGTATGCCTAATTCCACCCCGGTAGATAAATAACTTTAATATTCTGCTTTGTGGAGATAAGACCCTCCCCTCTAGGCTTACGTTTCATCCGAAATCTAAACCAAACCACAATGGAGCGCATCAGAAATCGTTAATTATCTTCAAACCAAATGTGAACCACCCACATTAGTTACAGATGTTTACTCGTATATGCGTTGTCATACCTAACACCTCTCCGTTCCGTTCTGTGGCTTTGGTATTCATTTGTGTCAAACAATTGTACTCATACGTTAGGGCTGCCCAGAAGTCCTTCACATCTGTACAGTGCTCTCGAATCAAGAAACACTCTTATTAAGCCATTACCTAGAGCAACTAAGATGTAAATTATTTATGTACACCGACTAATTCCTGCATAAGTGGGTAAAGGACTTTTCTCAAAATCGATTAAGTGCTACTTAGTACAGATTATTCGTCTACGAGTACGAGTACGAGTACACCACATGATATTTCAAGAAATCTAATTGTATTTTGTTTACCTATTTTCATTTTTCTTTTCTTGCAGACAACAGGATTTGGGGGCCTACCCGATGTAACCGAACACTCGAATATCAGACGTTCGATTTCACGTCAAAACTCTATATCGAACAGTGATTCCATTGAAATATCAAGCATACAAAAATCCAAAGGATTAACCACCAAATCAGGAACATCGCGTCAGAGTAAAACTCAAAATGACAGTCAAAAGAGTGCGTCAGTGAAGCGTAACTTTTGCATTTACAGTCTGTCACTAATGGCGGCCATTGCACTGTCTGTGGTGGCAGCTATGTTAGCATACCAACATTTCTTAATGGCACCCAGCCGTAACTCACACGAACAAAGACTGAGAATAGTTCGGAGAATACTTCGCGAAGTACCCCTGGTGGATGGGCACAATGACTTTGCATGGAACGTTCGAAAATACGCACACAGCAGTCTCGAATTGGTAGAACTTAGTCACGATTTGGATCATAAATCAATGTGGAATCGACCGGCATGGTCACAGACAGATATAACGAGGTTGCGTCAAGGACTTGTGGGTGTACAAGCATGGTAAGAATGCAAAGCATAAAAAGTTAACATACTCGTACAATACGAGTACATAATATATTTTGCACCGATTGATATGTTTATTTAGTTGATCACGTTCCAAATTACAGGTCAGCATATGTTCCATGTGAGGCACAAGGACTGGATGCCGTCCAATTGGCATTGGAGCAAATCGACATCATACATCGACTCACCGACATGTATCCAAAGGATACTGCCTTAGCAACGTCGTATCAAGATATACTTGCTGCTCGTCGAAAAGGATTGATGGCCTCTATGATTGGGATTGAGGGTGGACATGCCATCGGCTCGTCGTTAGGTGTATTACGTTCATTTCATTCATTGGGTGCACGCTATTTAAGTTTAACACATAAATGCGACATACCGTGGGCCGGTTCCAGTTCATCCGCATTCGAAGTGGGAATCTCTACCTTTGGCAAGGCAGTGGTAAAGGAAATGAATCGTTTAGGAATGATGATTGACCTTTCACATTCATCAGATGCAACAGCGCGTGACGTACTCCAGGTGACAAGAGCACCAGTGATTTTCTCACACTCTGCCGCCCGTCACTTGTGCAATTCGACACGTAACATCCCTGATGATGTACTACGTTTGGTAGCGGACAATGGTGGGCTGATTATGATTAGTTTCGACTCTGAATACGTGTCATGTGGTCGCCCCTCAAATCTAATAGATGTTGTAGCGCACATCAAATACATTCGAACTATTGTTGGCATTCAGCATATTGGCATCGGAGCTGGTTACGATGGAATTGAACAACCCCCAGTTGGTTTGGAAAATGTTTCCAAATATCCCGACCTATTGGCTACACTTTTAGAAGACTCCAATTGGAGTGAAGAAGACATTGCCATGTTGGCTGGGAAAAATTTCCTACGTGTATTGAAATCAGTTGAAAATGTTCGAGATTATTGGAAAAGGGCAGCTATCCCACCGGGAGAGGTTTCCGAACAATTACCAAAGTCACATTGCACGTACATGTCCTCGTGACCTAGTGTACAAGCCGTGCAAGAGCGACGGAATCAAACACGCCCCAAGCGTACCCCTACTGAATGGGTGCTGTTCTAGTCGAATTCGACTAGTTAGGTAGTTAGTTAGCTAGTTAGCGACCAACTGTAAGTATGATATTTTGTTGATTCTATTCTTTCGGTCGGTCAGGAATCCTTTTTGCTGTGTGGACCGTCATCTTGTGATAAATTAGTGTCGTTTTTTTTTTTCTTTCGGTTTGCTCATCGAAACAACATCTCTCTCAAATGTTATTTGTTATTGCATTCAAACACAATGAGTTAACGACGTTTTCATTTTACAAAAACCAAAAACAAAAAAATTCAATAAAATTTAAATATACGAATATTTATATAATTTTCATTTCCAATTGGTGACTTGTGTCACTTGCATAGAAATGCTTAATTAGAGTGTCATTCGAAGGTGAATGTGTAAAATCGCCCAACCTTATACGAGTTCTGGTGACATGCTAATGAGTTTTGTATACAAACTATGTACTCATGTTCAAAAATGAAAAATAAATAAACAATTGACGACAGCATTTTTGTAAAAAAAAAATATAATATATACAAAACAGTGAATTTAAATAAAAAACAAAAAGATTTTTAAGAAACTGTAATGAAAACAAATTAAACAAAACAAAAAATATAAAAACTGACTAACATCTCTGTAAAATTAGGAAACTAGCATTACAATAAATTTTGTTATGTTATTATTGTATTTGACAACAACAACAAAAACAAAGTTAAACGATTTATTTATAATGTATTTAAGGAAAACTTCAAATAAAATATGGAAACCAGAAAACAGAAATATATTTATTCTGTTGGATTGAATGTAAACAAAAAATATAAAGTGGAACAATAAATTGGATTTTTAAATAAGAAAGATTCAAACACAATTTGTTTTATTTAAATAAATCTAGAAACAACTATTCGATGAAGAATTTACAGAGCTTCAATGGAGTATAAGGTCATCAATCGGTACTGTCATAGTCTGGGTTTTGTCCACAATTTGCCCGAACTTAAAGAAGTAACACTCTGCAATCAGGTAAGCAAACTACTTAAAAGTCTAAAAAAGAATGGTCTTCTGTCCTTAGAATTTCATTTTCTTAAGTTTAAGTTTTGGAATATCTACAGTCCCCACAACGCCATATCCCTTCAACGTCTTTTCAACTTCAGCCACAGCCCATCACCTTCGTTCGCCTATTCACTTGTCATCCTTCAAGAAGGCGGTCTAATCAGGCCATGTGACAAGAAAAAAAATACAAGTTAGAGGCTTTTTAGAAACAATAGAGGCTCTAAGGGCCAGCGCGCTGTTGGAAAATTTGGACTATTTCTTTAACCAACATAATGATTAATTGGAAAATGTTGGATCCTCTGACTAATGCCTCAACATTAATTTATTCCCCACAGGACCGTTTATAAAACCATAGGTGCTATTGCGTGACAACGTCTATGGATGGTGACATGAGAGAAATGACAGATGTTATGACAGTTGAGTGCCTTTCAAAGGCGCTGTCTCAACAGGGCTTGTTATTCATAGTGTTGTGGATATTTCGTACCACATACACCATACACGACCTGAAAGGAACAATTGGTGTGAATGCAATTCTTTCCTTTCTTTGGCTGCCTTGTCGTGACAGGAAGGCTTAAGAGTCAAAGAACCTAAGGTTCTGAATAGGATCCAAGTGAGACGTTGAGACGTGTTTTTTTTAGGTTGTTTTTTTTAAACTGGCAACACTGTTTCTACAGATTGTCAATTTGACAGTTGAAAGTTGATTTGTGGTGAGTATTATAAGTTTTGCCATTTTACGATGAATATGAGTAGATTAACGCCAGAACAACGAGTGCAACTTGAGCAAACTTATTTTGAAAACCATGGTTCGGTTCGCCAAACTTATCGCGCGCTACGTCCATTTTACGGTCGACGAGCAAGTTATGCGGAACACGATGAATCGTTTTTGCACCACTCTAGTGGATAATACGCATCCCCACAGACGACAAACAGTGCGATCAGAAGAAGTTATTGCCGTTGTGGAGCGCAGTGTTGAGGAGAATCCGCAAGAGTCGATTCCTCATCGTGCACAGCAATTGGAGCTATGCCCATCCACTTTGTGGAAGATTTTACGGAAAGTTCTTGGTTTAGAAACTTATAAGATTCAGCTTATGTAAGAGTTGAAACCACGTGACCATTATACGCGTCGTAGGTTCTGTGAATGGGCCGAAAACATGATTCAGCTTGATCCCCATTTTTAATGCAACATTTTGTTCTCCGAAGAGGCCCATTTTTGGTTAAATGGATATGTACGAGTCTGGTGAAAATCCAGAAGCCTTTGTCGAGACGCCCTTACAACCATTAAAACTCACTGTTTGGTGTGCTTTATTGGCTGGTGGAATCATCCGGTCAACCAGAATGTTACCGTCATTGGGAAGTGCAATAGAAACATGATTTCCGACTTCTTCGTTCCTCAGTTGAATGGCATTGGCGTGACAGAGCTTTGGTTTCAACAAGATGGCGCAACATGAAACACGGCGCGACACCATCAATTTATTGCGGGAAACATTTGCTGAGCGCATAATTTCAGGTAATGGACCTGTGAACTGGCCTCCATGATCCATGATCTCACACCTTCAGATTACTTTCTTTGGGTGAAGTCACCCGTCTATGCCGATAAACCAGAGACGTTGGACCATTTGGAAGTCAATATTCGCCGGGTTATTGCTGATACATGGCAATAGCGACAATCCACCCGTGGTCTTTTCAACTGCGGCAGGGGCACGGATTCTGGAGACCTAAACCAACATGCTTCCTAAACCTGCCACCGATATAGGCATTGACCCAGGAAATGTTGGATCATAATCATGTCCTGCGGTTCTTTCAATGACATGTTCGGTAGACCCACAGGCTTTGCCTGTTATGGTTGGTCAGAGTGCTGTTTTACCGAAAAGGTGAAATGGATTCCAGAAGAGGTACAATCTAAAGGACTACCGCCATGGGGCAGTTGAAGAGGAAACCTAGACGGTAAGGGCTGTCGAAGGCTTGAGTGCTAAAAGTCTCACTCCCCCAGCGGCGACGGAGACGAGAAACAGATCGGCGGAAGTGACACTCACTGAAACGGACAAACGTATCGGATCTAAAACAGCGCCCTTTTCTTCTGTTCCGAACAGAGAGCCCTAGCTCAATCATCAAGGCTTCTTGCATTAATGAAATTGTCTAATATAAAGCGAGGGTAGAGCAAATACTGGTTTAGTCGTAACGGTTTTCTGAAGATTGCTACGATTTATGCCGGTCATAGGTTCTGTTGGTGGCAGGACTACCTTAAATTAGACATAAATCAATCAATGGGAGATCCCCCGGATCTCGAACCGGAGGTTGAGGTAGGCCCCCTTTTGGGAGGGTCATGGCTGTGGTTTAAACTCAAAATCTCGCGAAGAGTCGTTCAGTTGGTTTAGACCCTAAGATCAGTTAGAGATTTTAGATTGACCTAGACTGATACCAAGAGTAGAACATATATATGTTTCCAACACCGTTCCAAATCGGTACTCAAGAAGGCATCAGGTGATGGCAAGGCGTATCCTTGCATCCCGTGAAATTGAGTCTTCACAGACATAGTTCACTTAAAACCCTAGAGACATCTCTCCCGAACAGGGACAAGGGGAAGGGAATTTTCCTCACTTCCTCTGTCGATGGATCTCTCCACGCATGATGCCCCAAAAAAATTAAGGCTGCAACCAACAAAGGCTGCCGTTCTAGTGGTGGTTTTACACACACACAATGTCCGGATAAGACCAGTACTACAGGTGGGATCCCCGCTCAGAAATAAATCTGGTGGTGGTATTCGCAGTGCATTCAATCGGATCGAAATCGGTGCTGTAACTACAATAGCACCAGTTGCAGTTCTGGTGGATGGAACTTGGACGTCGCTAGAAAAGCAATCTCCAAGAAAACTCCGAAAGTCTAAAGGTGACAAGACAGGCGATGCTGAGTGCATACACTGTGTCGATCAACGGAGCTAGCCAAAGCAGAGAATGTTTGCATTCATCCCTATGTAGGAGGCCTTCCGGGTTCAATACAAAACCTCACATAATATCCATACAGGAAAAATGGGTGTAGAATAAACGCATCTGTTGTTTCGGATTTTAAGGTTCACACCATTATATGACGAGAGACCGGAAAGACTAAGAACTTGTCTTTGCTTGTATGTGCCGAGTTCACTCTCGCCATCTAAACTTGGGCAATTGTGGAACCTACGAAAGAAACGGAGAATGGCATAAATTCATTATTGCGTTTGCTTATTTTCCCTATGATCCGTAACTGCCACCATCATAGAAGGCGTTAGCCGAAGTCATCGAATACAATGACTGCAGTAAGATACTAATGTTCAGAATATTTTTTGGGGCCGTAGGAAATGCAACGTAAGAGGCAATCCAGGAGATGATTGTGGCAATCGACTTTACGTTTTCCAACAAGTATGATACGGAGATTACTGGCTGGAAAGTACTACGGGAGATCTCCATTTCACACTATAGGTACATCGGATTCAGAATCGGATCGAAAACCAACTGAACACGATCTAAGGAGGAGCTCGGCAAGTTCAATAGTGCTCCCCCTAAGCTTAGAACAAAACAAAAGGTAGAGTAAGCTATTCAGAACTTGAACGGTGCTTTGCGAATACATCCTCTATCTGCGATGTAACAAGTATTTGCGAGAATGCGCTTCCAAATACAGTAGACAGAATTGAAGGCGCGCTTGACAAGAAGGAATACGCCTTAGGCATTTTTATCGATATTGAGGTTGCTTTTGAGGTTGCAGTGCTGGTGAATAGGACGCTGAATTCGGATTGTGACTGTGGCCAATATGTGATGGCGGGTGTAAACAGGGGTTGCCTGCAAGGTGGTGTTCTGCCTCCACTGCTATGGTGCATGTTGGGTCGACTCACTGCTCAACAATCTCAACATCTTTGACATTTACGCTCAGACGAAAGCAGATAAAATTCCTACACTTTCTGTCGAATCATGGCCATCGACCGTTTGTTCTAAAGAAGTGAAGATGGCACCACTGGTCAACAAAATTTGAGAAAATTGTTTGCGCATGCTTCGAAAGGTATTCAGGCGTTTTCGACGTTTGAGTGAGTCGATGTGAGTTTTCTTGTTAAAATGGAAAAGATCAATTATCGAGCTGTCATTAAATACAATATTTTTTTTTTGAAATGTTATATGCTGTGTACCATCACCATCACTTAGTACTGTAAAATTTTGGGCAGCTGAATTTAAACGTGGCCGTACCAACTTAGGTGACGATGAACGTTTGGGAAACTCACCAAATGGTTCTAGAGAACCATCAAATGAAGGTTAGAGAGATAGCAGAGCCTATGAACATGACCCAAGAACGTATTGTCACATATTAAATCAAAATTTAGGTATGGGAAAGATGGGAAAGGGAAAGGGAAAGGGAAAGCTCAATGGGCACTACGTTTGCTCACTCCGCCCCAAAAACGTGTCTGAATGAACATTTCCCAAGCTCTATTGACACCGATTAATTATAAAGGGTCCGCCATCGAACGTTTTTTTTTTTGTTCAACTAGTGCTTATTTCGTGAATGGTAACACTTAGCTCATGTCTGATTTGACAGATAATTAGTTTTATCCTTCCGGTTAATAATGGAAAATAATTTCATTCAAATGGCTGCCTCGGCTGACCATGCAGTAGCCTACACGATCGGTCCAATTTTTAAGCACATTATCGATTGTGTGCAGCTGTATTTCACCAATGACTTCACGAATATTGTCCTTTAAAGCGTCAATTGTCTCTGGCTTATCGGCGTAACACTTATCTTTTACGGCACCTCACAAATAATAGTCCAACGGTGTCAAATCGCAGCTCCGATGTGGCCAAACGACATCAGCTCTGCGGCTGATAATGCGATCTTCAAAAACAGGGCGCAAAACATCGAGTGTAGCTTCGGCTGTGTGGCACGTAGCGCCGTCCTGTTGAAACCAAATGTTGCCAATATCCTCCTCTTCAATTTTTGTGAACAAAAATTCGTTCAACATGGCCCGATAACGATCGCCATTGACTGTAACAGCCACTCCTTGCTCATTTTCGAAGAAAAATGGCCCAATTTTGCCTCTGGACCAAAATCCGCACCAAACAGTGACTCGTTTTGGGTGTATCGGCTTTTCAATGTATGCGTGCGGGTTTTCTGTGCCCCAAATGCGACAATTTTGCTTGTTTACATACCCGCCAAGATCAAAATGAGCTTCATCTGAAAAGATGATTTTTTTGGCAAAATCGGCATCTTCTCTAAGTCGATCGCAGGCCCACTTAGCGAAGCGAAAACACTTTGGATGGTCAGTTGGCTTCAACTCCTGAACCAATTGGACTTTGTATGGCGTCATACCAAGGTCTTTATGCAAAATTCGTCTCAATGATGTCTCCGAAATGTTCAATTGTTGAGAACGACGGTGAATTGATGTTGATGGCGCTTCACACTTCACACTTTCTGCCACAGCAGCAATATTCTCGGGTGTACGCAGTGTTTTTGGCTTTTCACGCTTTGGTTTATCGATGAGGATGCCAGTTTCTTTCACTTTTTTCACAAGATAACGAACATACGGAGCTGACGGTGCTTCTCTTCTTCCAAAATCCGTACGCAATTTTCGCACACATTCTGCAACATTACCATGATTTTCAAAGTAATGTCGCAATATTTCCCAGCGTTGTTCAAGCGTATACACAACCATATTCGTTCAGCGGAAGGATAAAACTAATTCACCCCAATTATGAAATTCGAATTTTGAAGTAGTATTCGTGTCGTATCGTATCGTATCGTATTTTAAAAGCATATTATGAAAGTAGTATGTCGTCTATACGACTCCATTCAAAACCAACGCATATCAACACAGCTTGAAATGTCAAAACGGAACAAACAAAATTTAGTTTTCTTCTCAGTAGGTTTAAATTTTCGTTTCGCCTTCGTACTAGCAATTTTGAAAGACTTAATAAATGTAAAAAATGAACTCAATTCAATTGTTTACGAGTATTATTGAGGACGACATTGAAGACCGAAAAAAGGAGTTGATTTTGATTCGCCGGTCGATCCGAGACAAAAGTGATCCAATGAATTTAGAGGATTCACGGTAGGCAGTTTTTTTTCACATACATTTAATCATGTTATTAAATTTTTAATTCCTAGTTTTATAAAGCTGTTTCGTTTATCAAAATCTGCTTTCATTCAACTTTTAACTGAGATAAAAACGCATTTGAAAAGTGGTTCAAATTCGAGAGGTGTTCCCATTACCCTTAAGCTTTTGGCTGTTTTACGGTTTTTTGCTGAAGGGAGTTATCAAACCGGCCTTGGCAACGATTTCAACTTAGGAATATCTCAACCAACATTTTGTGTTATTTTGATGGAACTACTATCGATATTTAAACAATATATCTGCCCAAAATGGATAACTTTTGAGATGACAGAATTCGAAAAAGAAGAAGCAAAACTCAGTTTTTATCAAAAAACAAGATTTCCATGAGTTATTGGGTGTGTAGATGACACCCACGTAAGAATAAGATCTCCAAAAAAACAGATACAGCATCTTTATTACAATAGAAAGGGGTTTCATTCATTGAATGTTATGCTGGTAAAATCAATTTAACCGTAAAAAAATATCATGCATTTTTAAATGCGAATTTTTAGGTATGCGATCACAAACTTCAGATTAGATATGTTGATGCTAGACATCCTGGATCATGCCATGATTCGTTCATCTGGAATAATAGTGAGTTGCGGAACTTTTTAAACCAAAATTATAATGATGGAGAAAAAAACACTTGGCTTTATTATATTAAGTTTCTAATGGCTACATATGCCATATTCTGGAGACTGGAGACTCTGGTTATCCACTGGAAAATTTTTTTGATAACTCCTTTCCGTTCCGTTTTAGAAGGATCGTCAGAAACAGTTTTCAACACTATGCATGCTAAAACACGCGATCATGTCGAGATGCCGATTGGCGTTTTGAAAAATAAATTTAGATGTATTCTCTAAATTACGCTCCAGATAAAGCCACGGACATCATCAATGCCTGTTGCGCTGTTCACAACATAGCGATAAGTTTCAAAACACGATACGACATTGAAGAAATTGTTGATCTGGACAACAATCATTCTGAAGTGTACGAAACAAACAACGATAATGAAAGTGCAAATGAAATCCGAAATTCAATAATGAACTCAATTATAAACTAATTAATAAGTTAATAAATAAATAATAAATTAATAATAAAATCACGAGTTGGAGGCCCCTATGCTATTAAGTTTCTCGGCCAAAACACTCCAAAACATTTTTGAGTCTTGTTTATACAGACCCCATTTCTACATTTTGTTCCATAGCAGAAACAAGTGCTTCCAGTTGGTTTCTGTTAGTAAATTTCCTTTAAATTGATATGTTAAAAGTTAACTTTTAAATAAATAGAAAAGATGTTCTTACATTTGTTTGCCTTCCATTGCCAAAAAAAAATTTCGAATTTTCGATAGTCGTACTCAAAATGCCAAGCGACAATAAAACAATGAAAATGCGACTAACGGTGAATTTCATAATAGGGAAAAAATAAAGCGACTGAAATGCGATGAGATGCGATAGGTTAAGCATTTGAATCAAATGTCAAAATTTGAATTATGCCTACCACCTACTATGACTGAATGATGTAAAGCGATTTTCATAATCACGATATACGAGAATAGTCGTGTGCGACTCCAAAATACGAATTTCATAATTGGGGTGATTATCTGTCAAATCAGACATGAGCTAAGTGTTACCATTCACGAAATAAGCACTAGTTGAAAAAAAAACGTTATTGGCGGACTCTTTAGTTAAAGTGGAAGTGTATTTTTAAAAGGTTAGTAAAAAGTTTACTTACCGATGTACAGCTCTGTGAAAAAAAATAGCACCAACAATTTATGGAGGATTTTGAGTGAAACATTTTAGAGACATATGATAATTTGGATTTTGTTTTATTTTTAATGTTAAAAGTGAAGTCAAAGTAATCTACGAGTATAAACACGAACATTTATCCATTATAACTAAAAATAAACAAATTATGTTCATTTACGAGTAAAAAAAAAAGATACATTTTGGAGTGTGAAAAATAATAGCACCAAGATTGAAAATTCATAAACAAAATAAGTTCTTCAGTAAAATTAATAAGTTTTTAGTTTTCAATTATATAAAAAAATTTAGTATTTGGTCTTATTACCTTTATTTTTAAGCACAGCGGCGCAACGTCGTGACATGGATTCGATTAATGCCTGACACCGCTGAACTGGAATATCCCTCCACGCAGCCTGCACAGCTTCCCATAATTGCAGTGTATTTTTCGGTTTGGCTTGAAATACGGCTTTTTTAACATCTGTCCAAAAGTTTTCGATGGGGTTTAGGTCTGGGGACTGAGCCGGCCATTCCATAACCTGAACCCTATTCTGTAAGAAAAACTCTTTCGCCAATTTGCTCGTATGTTTCGGGTCGTTATCTTGTTGCAGGACCCACGTGAGAGGCATATTCCATTCAGCGTAAGGCAACATGACTTCCCTCATAATGCCAACGTAAATTTCGGCAGTCATTATCGGTTTTATCCAAAATATGAGACCAGTGCCATTGTAAGAGAAGCATCCCCATATGTTTATTTTTGCGCCGCCGTGCTTGATAGTCTTAATAGTATACTCTGGTTTAAACTCTTGGTGTTTTGGCCTGCGAACAAATATCCTGGTACCAGGAGTCCCAAATAAAACAATTTTGGACTCGTCGGTCCATAATATATTTCGCCATTTACTTGGTTCCCAATGCAAGTGTTCTTCTGCAAATTTTTTTCGTTTTTGTAAGTGGGCCTTTCTCAACAATGGTACCTTTCTGGGACTTCTGGCAGGTAGATCTTTCTTTATGAGTTTTTTTCTTATTGCAGAAGTAGTCACAGGTAGATTTAGTTCCTCTTTTATTTTGTTGGAGGTAATAAACGGATTTTGTTTCACCAATCTTACTATGCGTCGCTCATCGCTAGGAGCCAATTTCGGTTTTCTTCCTCTTGTTTCTTCTTCTTCAACATATGTACTTTTTTGCATTCGATATCATTTTATTGGAACATCCAATGATTTTCCTAATAAATTTGTAAGTTTTTTTCTCAGAAATTAATTTTCTTATTGATAAACGTTCTTCAGGGGTACAATGTTTACCGCGACCCATTTTAGCTGCCAAATACGTTGCACTTATGAGATATTAATTTTAAATTACTTAAATATCTTACCTTGATAAAGTTTAATTTAAAAAAAATGTATAAACACTAGTGTACACTACCAAAACGTTCTGCAGAATGATGCGGTGCTATTATTTGTCACACCACAAATATGCTTTCATTACGTATAACAGGAATTTCCTTATCTTAAATTACAGTTTTTGCCAAATTTGTTTTTGCATTATATCACTGAATGCCAGACAGATATTCTACAAAAGACGAAAAGTGTTTACATGAGCAGAGAAGATTGTAATATGCATGATAAGTACAAAGTTCACCATGGTGCTATTTTTTTCACACCGCTGTATATGCGAAGATAAGTTGTCACACAGCAGCACTATTTTTCCTTTTAGCTTTTTAAGTCTTGGCAGCATCTAATATTGTAGGCAGTCCGTAAAAATATGCGCATCAAACCATCCAGATGTACTTACATTGTAACAGCAGCCCCTAGGACCATTTTCAGTTCAAGTTGTCCACATTTTACCAGCTCTATAAACTACATAAGGTGGCATCAGTTCTCCAGCGGCGAACATAACAGAAACCGAGGTTTTTGACGCATTTCGTATAATTTCTGGATATTTACAACGTTTCTTGACAATCACTTTATTTTCTCGTGGGTCGTCTGTAAGATTGGTTTCGTCAAAACGTCCTTTAATTAGTTTCCCAAATTTTTTTGAAAAAACTTCTAAGTATCGGCTCATCCACCGCCGCTCGTGTGCGTTTCACGTTTTCTGCAAACCGAACTGAAATCTCTGGGTGACGAGCTATAAAAGAATTAGTCCAGTCCAGGCCTGTTAAATTGTTCGGAAAAATGTTGATTGTCCTTCCACAGCGGCTCAGATAGTTTCTGATAATATGTCGCAGTTCTGCCGAGTTTATAGGGAACTCATACTCTTCCAAAGATAGCAAACAATCTACGAATCGCGCCTCTTCATGTGCACTAAAATCAGGCTTTCGGGTATCCTTTCCCTTAAGTTTATTCAAAATGGTTCTTCTTGCAATTGGAATTTGTCCCAACAGAGTACACCCCACACAAAGAAAATCTATAGGTATATATAAAAACATTTTTATATAAAAACATTTTTATATAAAAACATACGAGTATGTACCATAAGAGTATTAGTGTCAAGGGAAAAATAATTGCAATTTTGTGTGACTTTCTTCAGTGAGGTACGACGAGTAGGTTTTTGATTTCTTTCATTTTGTCTATTGTACTCTGAGAATGGATTTTAGTCGACATTTGATAAATTTTATAAAAATAAAAGAAAATAAAGAAGATCGTCTGATAGTAATAAATAAATAAAGTACAAACGCTATTCCATTTAGTAGAATATTTTCTTTAATACTTAAATATGTATCATTGTTTTGTTTCTTATAAAGCTCTGAGGAATATTGGTTTAACAAAATTTTTAAATTAATTAATATTCATTACACTTTTGTAGTTTGTTGCTTTTTGTTGTTTACTTTAATTGTTAGGTTCACATATTGTATTTATTTAATTGTTATCGCTTTGTGGTTGGTTTTTGTCTATATTTTTTTTTTTTGTTTTAGAAGTTGTTCACAAATCTATTTAACATTGATTACTAGCACTTAGCTTTACGTAATTGTAATTGTTTTCGTTTTTACTTTATACTATTGTTTCTGGTTTATTTTATTAGAATTGGAATTGAGATACGAGTGTTAACTCACTGGGTTTCTGCCAACATTACGAGTGTTATGATTTTGTTCACTTCAAACAATTGTCCACATTTAGAAAGATATCATATGTATTGTATATACGAATAGATTGTGCATATATCTAAACTTGGTTACTTTTTTTTTGTTTTTAATAAATCAGTTTGTTTTTTTTTTTTTATTTATGTTTAATATTTATTTATTTTGTTTTTTGTGTGTACGAATACGAATACATGTCATGAGACAAAAATACCCAGTATATTATTCTTATAGTATGATATTTAAAATATTTGATTTAGAACGCGCATTTTTTAGATAGCCATCATATACGATAAGATTATTGCTGTTGCAAATGCAATAATAATTGTTTGTAAGAGAAACCTCGAAAAATCTATGGTCGCATTGGAAAACCCATTAGTTTGGTCAGTGAATGGATAGAATATGGTATACACGAGTACGAGTATACATATTTTCTAGATGATATTCGAGGTTTGCTTTATTTTTTGCTTTTTGATAGATAAAATCAATGCCAACATTTTATGCTTAAAATTAAAAATATTCTGTTTTCGCTTTTTGCAATGTACTCGATTGTTTTGTTTTGTTTTCTATTTTATTAAAGAGTTTAGTTTCAAATTGATGTTCATGCGAGAGTTTGGAAATAATGAAAAACAAATCTTGTCATTTGATTAATTTCTACACAACCAATACAATTACTAGACGTTAGTACATATGGATTTTTAATTATAAATTTTAAATTTGATTTTTGTTTCTCTTGTAGTAACATTTCATTTGGTTTTTTGTTTTTTTTTTTAAACTTTACACACACGATATATTCCATTATACAAAGTAGACATCGATAAAATTCTGATATTTGGTTTTCTTTATATATCTTGTGTTTCTTTTTTTTGTTTTGCTTTTTCTTTAGTATTTCAAATGTTGTTTTGAGCTCTCTTCTTTTTTTTTTAAATTTAGTCAATAAATGTTAATTTGTTGAGTATAATATTTATGCTGGAACCATAGTCTTTGTTTTTTAGTTTTGTTTTGTTTTGTTTTGTGTGACTAAATCGATTTATATCGAAGTATATTGCTCTTGAAAATATTTTTAAGTTTAGTTTTTATTTAGCTTTGTTCATTTTATTTTTAAAAGTTCATAAGTCAAATTGCATATTTTTAATTGAGTTAGGTTTGTTTACGTCTTGCTTCTGGGTTTCAAAAACATTTATTTGTAACTTTTTTTTTTTACATTTTCTTCTTTTTTTTTATATATAATAAGTGTTCATAAGCATACAAAAATATATAATATAGTATAGTATTTTTTTTTATTTATTTATAGCACTATAAAAACATGATTTGTTTTATTTTAATTCTGTGGGATTTTTTTATTTGTTATTTGTTGTTTTTTTTTCTTTATTAGTTAAATAGTTTTGAATGATGTTATGAGTTGTTTAAGTGGTATTTTCTATGTTTTATTTTGGAACCAAGGTTTAAAATATTTTAAATGAAATAAAATAAATAAAAATAACATTAGTCTACTAAATCCCTATAGCGAAATAAAAAAATGGAAATATCAGCGATCTTGGAAGAAGTAGTAATTGCAACTAATACATTTAGTTAAATATTTAAAAAATGAAAAACAATTATAAACATCGTTGGTCGTCCAATGACAGCCCTCATTTCCATAACAGCTCGTTTTGGTCGATAAAATAACAGTGAATTCAATAACTTATTGTCGATTGTAGGGCGATACGTTTTTGTTTTACGCAATAGTACCATACAACATATACAAGTAACACTTTGGGTAGACGATTGGCAAAGTTCACTTCGCAGCGAACTTTTTTGAAAAATCGTTACTGTCCATAAGAAGACTAAATAATTCAATAGAACTATTTCAATAGATGTCCGTTCTATGTGTGATTTTTTCCACATTTTTCTATCAGAATTCTAATCTCCTTGTTATAAACAACACAACCACTCCTAACTTCTTTGTCAATTAATCCTTTGCATCAATTCTCTGTGTAGAGACATCATCATCCATTTTGACTAATATCGCAGAAATACTGACCAATCCCGAGATCGAAAATCATAAATTGTCAGCCTTTTATGGTCTCTGCCCGGGATCCGAACTGAACATATGGAATGAAAAGTACTTTTGGGACACCGATATGTCAAAAAACAAATTTCCCCACCCTATTATAGGAAGCCGAAAAGAATCTGTGCTTCGATTGATTGGTGCATTTAGTGGACTAAAGAGAATGCAGTTTATCAGGACTTGCTTTATGGATATCAGAGTCGCCATTCTTTCAATGCGAGACCCTTCTGATTCTTGTCAACTTCTCTTCAAAGAGGCAATACTACCAGTAGCAATCATTAACTATTAACGTTGCTCCAGACTATACTGGATAGACTGATAGACTGTACTTCCCCGCACGAGATCTGCTTCCTGGAGATGAAGGAGAGATGGACTGGCGGAACAGTAGAACCCCTCTCAGTACCTCAGTACATAAATTATTTCTGGAGCTATCTTATCTCCATTTTGAAGGAAACTTCACCCCAAACCAGTCCAACCGCTCAGTTAACTGAAGTAGAAACGACCATGGGCTTGATATCTCTACACTGTTTTAAGCTGATAGTTAGAACCCCCAAATCGGTGTCCATCTCTATGTCCAATCGTATGAATAAGCATTACCATCGCTGACATATACAAGCCCATCGTATCAAAAACCTTAGAGGCGATGTCAGCCACATTTCAATCTGAAAATGTGTTTGTTCTTGAGATGGTTGCCATGATGATTGGGAAAGTGATAATTGAGGAGTGCTCAAAGCCATCTTCACCACCCTAATCTATTAAGGAGGTATTATATGAAGGCTGCTTGACACATATCAGCTTATATGGCCTTGTTTCTATAAAGCAGATTGATCAAGTTTCTATCATATTGGGGATTAGAGCGGGTGAGTTATGCCAGATGCTGTGTACTGAGGCAGTAAAAAGTTCCCTGATTAACGTTGTAAATCTAATCAGGTTGTCAGTTATGAATCCAGGGATGTGTTCTATCTATGGTGTGGAGTATGACTTGGAGGCTCTGCAGACTTTTTAATCAAAATCATTGCAGCAGATTTTCCAGCAGAATAAACACTAGGCTCATTATTAGATGTGCAGCATACATGGCTGACGGTGCGCAGGGAATAGATGTCTTAAATATGCGGATCCTACAGACACCTCCCAATAGAGCCTTGTTCGACGACAAGAGGCAAAAAGCTAAGAACTACGAGTATTATATGAACTGAAAGAACGACCATCATATATCGAGCTCCTGTCTCAATCCTTCCCGAGGACCCATTCTAATGGGAATGGAAAAACATTTAAAGAAAACAAGCGAACAAACAATAAACGATCAGGGAAATTGCACTGACCATATTGCACATCGAGTATTGCACATAAAATAATGTGAAACCTCTGCAGTCCTTTATGATTAAAAACGATCATCACAATCGCAAATGTGGTCGATAATTGGTATGAAATACGACAGAGAACGAGTTTTAAAAATATAACAGATGTCCTTCGGAGGCTCAAAGCGTGACACTAACCAAGTTCAGTATACCTTATTCTTATTTGCAGTTGACTCAAAAGCTCATATAATATATGCATATAATATATCGTATCACGATATCTCTAATATTGGCATTGAATCAAAACTTTGTGCAGACAGCGGGAATCCTTAATTTATGGATTAACATGCTAAGCCTACACAGATGTGAGTTTTGAGTTAGCACGAGCCTCGTCAGCGGTTTTACCTATGTCAACAAGCACTTGAAGACGGTGGATTCAATTCTAACTTTTTGAGATGTGATCTATCACATATATCTCATCCATCTGAGCACAATATTGTAGTTTTCAGGTTTCAGATAAGACAACAGTCGATTTAGAAGAAGCTAAATCATTGTCATCGATGCAAATTTGTGGGTACAGGGCTGGGTAAAACTGCTGATCCATGGTCAACAAGAAGAGAATTGAATAAAGTGAAAACTCCCAAATTGAACTTTATGAGGCCTGTTTAATTAATATCATCTATTCGAGAGGACTGGAGAAAAGCATTCTAAGCCGCCCTTGCGAGAAAAAATTTTCCTGTTCGGAAATTCGTAGAAAATATTCAGAAATCCTATGAAGTATCCCCATACGCTACGTCATTAATGAAGCAAACTGCATACTCGTAGATGGAAAACTTTTCAGAATCTCAATGAACAAGCGAATAGCAATCATAAAATTACCTTACAAGCAGCACTCACTTTGTCGAAAATTCACATGTATTTGAGGCAATCAGTGAGAAGCCGTTTTTCATCCAGTTTAGTGCATTTATGACGAAGACAATATATTATATGCAAGGCAGTTGGAAGATAACTAAAAGTAACCGACCAACCAGAAGCAACGTTTTCAGTGCCCAAATTTCATTGGAATTTAAGTCCTAAATCTTGCAGCCAAATCATGTAATCAGACGAGAAAAGTTTTAAATGAATGTCCATTACAGACTCTTGTTAGAATGAAGAAGGAAGAAGAGTATTATCCCGATTACCTACGCCACCGTCAAATTGAATGCCAGTAGTGTAGGATTGCTTGACACGAGATATAAAATAGTCCTACTCGTAGAAGAAAAACTTAGTGCAAAACATGATCATAGTGATCTAAGTTTCAACAGCTGACGTTTTAAGCTTTCTTTTCAACCAAAATCTTTCAAAAATTTCCAGACACAACGGTGAGAAAATGGTAGACAAATTATTTAATTTCAATAAAGGAAAAAACGCTGCCCAAGCTTACAAAAGGATCTACAGTGATAATGTGGTAAAAAATGGAGAGAAGCACCAGCAATGCCAAAATTGGTTCGAAAAATTTCATTCTAAAGGTTTCGATGACAAAAATGCACCACCCTCAGGAAGGCCCGTTGAAGTTGATGGCGACGAAATGAAGACGTTGATCAAATGGTCAAAAAATTCGATCCAGGCAGAAATCGGCCATTATCCGAGCTGAGTTGTAAAAAACACGCTAATGCTTCTAAAATTATTTCAGATTTAAAGTTGCCGATATTTAACGGCGTGTACAACAAATTTTAGCTGGCAGTAATCGATAGGTTTGAAAAAAACTGAAGTCCAAATCAGCTCTTAAAGCACATAAAGTTGCCCGACTACACTTTGCCAAAGAATACATTGGCTGACCAGATGGTTTTTTGGCATGATATAAAAAGTCCTGAGAGCTTCTCCACCAAGCGAAATTTTGGAGGTGGATCTTGATGGTCTGGGCTGCTTTTAGCTATCGTTGCAGGACTCCAATATGCAAAATTTCTGGCCGAATGAAATCAGAAAATTATATTACAGCTGAATTCAAATACATTTTTCCAGCAAGATAATGCTGCCATTCATCTATCGCGGGCAAAGAAATTCAACTTTTAGAGTTGCCCGCACGTTCATCGGACAAACCCGATACATGGGGTAAATCTGTGTCGTCGTGTTCATGCCTGCGGGCGCAAACTTGCTTCGGTGGAGGATTTACGTAATGCCGTTACAACCGAATGGGTTCTAATTTCAGCTCAGGAGTTCAAAAACGTGGTTAATTCGATGCCAAGTGGGATTTTCGAACTTACAAACAAGTCTGACGGCGGACTCACTATTATTAGATATTACTATTAGATACCCTTTTACTGTTACGAGGGCGCGGACAGAAAGTTAGAAGGAGGAGAAAGGAAAATTGTTTTGTAGTGGTTTGAAACTCAGGTGTATTTGGTTTCGATATTAGCTCTCCAAGGGTGGGGGTCCGAATAGGACGGAGTTTTTTATTCACTCAGTGTGATTCGAAGGTTATAATTCACAATTGTTTTTTGTGCTTGAAACTCTACAACAGCCAAATCTACGTGTCAGTGTTATGCCTTCACACGCAGAATTTTTTCTGACTGAGTTCCAATTACACAAATGAAAAACTTGAGAAACTTGTCATGGGTAGGATTCGAACCTTGACCCTCCGAGTGAGAAGCGATTGCTAGCACCACTACAACACGGCCATTGGAGCATCACTCTAATAATAAGACAGATGGCAACCAAAATTAAAAGTATCGCTATCTTTTCACTCATGTCCCTTCCTTTTCATGTTAAGCTGTAACTATGGATGTTATTGCACATTATTTAACAGTTTAAATCGGTTTTTAGGCATATTGGTCGTTTCATTAAAACAGGTTTTTGGTAAATATACTAATTCATTTAAAATTAAAGGGATATTATTAGTTTTTGTTGGATTTAAAGATATTTTTTAGCGTGATGTGGGGATAAACAAGAACTGCACAGCAGACATAGGGGAAGCCATAATAAAACTTCGCAATTTTGAAAGGTTGTCCTATAATGATATCGCAAAAAAGCTTGAGTGCTCGAAAACAATGATTTTTAACGCCGTAAAATATGTCGAGAAACATCATACCATCGAAAGCGTGGAAAGACTTTAAAGATATCGCAAAACGAATGAAGCTCAAAATAGGCTGATTGTTCGCACCGCAAAAAAATCCTTTTCAGAGCTCGAACGGTATTCAGAAAGAAGTTTTCGGCGAGGACCCAAATGCACTTTCTGCACGCTCCATTAGAGAGCGATTGAATGAGAGTCAGCTTTTTGGGAGATCAGCCAGAAAAAAACCGAACGGCTAGGTTAGCTTTTACAAAGGAACACAAAGATTGGACCATCTCACAATGGAAAAAAATACTCTGGAGTGATGAGACTAAAATCAATAGAGTTGGTTCCGATGGTAAACAATATGCTCGATGACCAAAAAATTAAGCATTCAACCCTAAGTACACCACAGTCACGCTCAAACATGGAGGAGGTAGTATTATGCTAGTATTATTGTATGTCTTTTAAAGGAACCAGACCGTTACGCGGCATGGAAGGTGTAATGAACGCTCAAAGCTACATAGAATTACTTCAAAATGTAATGCTGCCCTATACAGAGGCAGAATTGCCAGTAACTTGGAAATTTATGCAGGACAACGACCCGAAACATACTGCGAGGTCAATCAAAGCATGGTTTCAGAATAATTCTATGCTGCCATGTAGTCCATACCTAAATCCAATCGAAAACCTTTGGTATGAGTTAAAAAAAAATCTTTAAAATTAGCAATACAAATGAATTGTATGCAACTGCAAGGACATCTTGGCATGCAATAACACCGAAAAAATGTCAGGACCTAATTTTATCAATGCCAAGGCGATGTAGGGCTAAAATTACAAACAAAGGATTCCCGACAAAATATTGAGGAAAAACCGCAAATTACAATGAAAAGTTTACATATTCTCTTATCGTTCTTAATTGCAAATTCTTGTTACCAAAACATTTTGAATTAAATTTTATGTTTGTGTTATCCTTTTGTTACTGTTTTTGCTATTGTCTGTTTTTAACTGATACATAGTATAAAAAAAATTTAAAACCCCCCATATCACCAAAAATTGACAAAAAAAAAATATTTGAAAAACATGATTCCAGTGTATCGTTCTTAATTAGTTCGCCACAACTGTAAGTCGTTAATTTGCGGTACGCAACTCTGTCGTAAATCGGGGTATTCCTGTATTCAATAAGTTTGCAAATACTCGTAGTATTATACTTAAATCAACTTTGTTTTTAACATTTCAAGGGGAAATAAGTTGCCTTTAATTGCATTTCATTGAGTGTATGTACTCAGAGTAACTAAAAATAATGGAATTTAGTAGCTCATCAATGATAAAGGTCAATATTCGGCCAAATAAATACCAAACTAAACACAAACAAATACACCCTCTTTCCACATAACAATCTAAACACGAAACAAACTCTTCTACATTTGCAGAGTGTAACTTAACCCGAATCAGCCCAGCGTATCCATATGGACACACACGAAGTCGGTTTTGTGCTGTACTGACAAAATAACGGTTTATTAACGGATTTCTTCAAAATTGTGTGCATTGCCTTTTTAAAATGTGTATGTAATAGCTAACACCATTTCTTCTTCACTCAGTTAGTGTTTCTTCGTGTAAGACGTTGTGCAAAAGTATAAAAAAAAAATGCCAAAAAACGTGAAAAATTATTACTTCAAAAAGTAAGTGTATTTCTTTTTTAATTGAATGTGGTCAAAAAATGCCCAAAAATATATTTTTTTTTTCAGCTATTAAATGTAGTTTTATGTTAAAAATATAAAAGTTGGATTTTCGGATGATTTGCAACATTTGCAATAGAGTGTTTGCCGGTGTGATCATATGATCACGCTGGGCATGATTAGGAAAACATGACTTAGAATATTTTTAGGTCAGATTACTACATATTTTGTTTTATTTTGTTTTATATGTGTGGTTTTCATAATTTTCAAGACCACTAAGTGCACAAGAAGCAATCGACTATTTAAATAAGCTTTGTGATGAAGAGGAAAACGATAGGGCTGTAGCGTTGTACATTCTTCCAACGGAAATAGAAAGCGGTGCACTCAGTGGGGAGGATGATGCAGATGAGGACGATGCCGGCATACCTGAAGATATTTGTGCTGGACAACTTAAATCAACATGTGAGCTTGTAATGCAAAGTGGCAGGTGCATTAATTCTTTGGAAGCCACTGCGATGGAATATGATGCTGAGAGTGAAGACGAATTAGCTTTAAGTGATACAGTGTTAGCTGACGTTTCGGAAAACTCAGTTACTAATATGCAAACTAATTTACTTGAAGAATCGTGCACGACATTCACAGATAGGCCTTCGTCATCAAATGCTGAACACAGTGTGAGTCGTTTACGTAAAGTAATTCTCGACGGTGCAACTTCCAATATCAAACAAGAACATGAATTTCACTTGGACGAAAGATTCTGCAGTTGCCACGGTTCCAATCTTCCATATAAGCGAATTATAAAGATTGTGATAATTTAAAACCTCATGAGCAATTTGAGAAATTTTTTGATGAAGATTTGCTGAATCACATTGTCCACGAATCTGAAAAATATGCAGTTTTTCTTGGAAAACCAAACCCACAAATCACCATCGCTGAGCTAAAAACATACATTGGCATTTTGTTAGTAAGTGGTTGTGATGGTCGTAACAGTTTTAGATCATTTTGGAGTACTGACGATGATTTGAGAAATAGTATGGTATATTTGGCAATGCGCAGAAATCGCAAAATTTCTTCATTTTGAAGATAATGGTAAAAAAGTGACTGATGGCGATAAATTGTGGAAGTTGCGACCCTTAACGGATCACCTGAAAATGAATATGTTGAAACATTTCCATCCAGAACAAAATCTTTCTTTCGACGAGAGCATGATCTCTTACTTTGGACGTCATGGGTGTAAGCAATTCATAAAAGGAAAACCTATGTGGTTTGGTTACAAAGTGTGGTCTTTGTGTACGACATCTGGTTACCTGGTAAATTTTGAAATTTATCAGGGCAAAAATCCACGCTCGACTACAAGCTATGAAGAAATATTTGGAAAATGTACAGCGCCACTTGTCAACATGATCGGCGACTTCTCACCAGAGTTGCAAAGCTTGCCATTTTCTTTTTATTTTGACAATTCTTTTTATTTGCTCGTGGCAACAATGCAACAGGAACAATTCGAGAGAATCGAATTCCTAACAGTTGTCCCATTGAGCACAAGAAACTGTTGAAAAAAACAACTCGAGGGTATTGCAAATCTATCAAAATGAAAGAAACATATATTGTCTTAACTAAATGGAATGACAATGCTGTTGTCAATATCGCTTCAACATCTCATGGCATAAATTCAATTTACAATGTTCAACGCTATTCCAAGGAACATAACAAAAAAATAAATGTTGCTCGACCATGTGTTATTGCAGAGTACAATAAATACATGTGCGGTGTAGATCGTATGGATCAGAATATCAGCATATATCGCATTGGAGTAAGGGGAAGAAGTGGTGGGGCAGTATTTTCACATGGCTGGTAGATGTTTCAGTACAAAATGCTTGGCAATTACATCGCTCAGCCCACCCTAACATATAACAAATAGAGTTCAGACGTCATATTGCCAGATACTACTGCAAGCATTTTGGTGAAATACCAAGAGCAAATGGTCCTCGCAAAAGGAACGTAGAGGGAACGGCCCAAGAAACACTTCGGTATGACAGAAGAGATCACTTTGTTCGTCCTTGTGCAAGACGACGATGTGCAGGTGATTTATGTGCTGTAACAGGACGCACTGAGTATTCAAAATGAAACGTTGGTCTTTGCATTAAATGTTTTGAAAATTATTTGTATTCCTTATAAAAATCATTTTCCTTAAACTTGCCCAGCGTGATCATATGGATACACCCCATATCTTGACTCACAGAGGGCGCTGGAATGAACGGATAATATTTTTGGAATCCTTGAAGCCTACAGAGACAACTTGTAAAATATTTTCGGAAAATTCGAAAAAAAAAGTTATGGGTTGATTCGGGTTAATTTATGGACAAGTCTGAACAACGACTCGAATAAGTCTACGAGCAGGGTTCTTTAAAAATCGATTGCAATTAGTTTGAACTACAGAGTTAAAAAAAAAAACAGATATCGCAGTTTTATTCTCAGAAATTTTATTGACAATCGCTGTAATGGAAATGTAATTCGTCTGAAGGAAGAACTATATATATTAAACAATGCAAAACAGACAAAATGAATGCAGCATGCATGACATACACAATAGAAAAATACAAAGGATCGAACAGAACACGTTTTTTGTTTTTTTTTTTTACTCACATACATTCACATTTGTGTTGTTTAAACAATTAAGAAAAATTACATATCCCTACAAAACTCATCGAAACATAATTATTCAACGAAAAGCACAATAGTTATTAACAAAAATTCTTCTTCAAACAAATAATTTTTCAAAGCAAAAGAATCAAGCAACATGTAACGCAACATATATAAAAAAAAAACTTTAACCAAACAAAGTATGTAAAATGAAGAACACAAAAATACGCGTAACTTAAAAATGGTAGTTGTTAAGTTTTTGTTTCTTTCTTTTTTAAGTTTTAAACATGATAACAGACCCCCTCCCACTATGGTTACATAGTACGCATTTATCATAAATCTAAAGAAACCCGCTACTGCTATTAAAATTCTATTTAAACAAAAGAAAAATTAATATTTTCTGGATACAGGGATACAGAAGAGGGCATGATTTTCTTTTCTTTGTTTTTCTTTTTTTTTTTACTCATATGTATACATATAAAATTAAGACACTAATATTTATTTTTTTATTTTTGTTTTGTTTTGTTTTTTTTTACTTTCACACTAATTTGTTCTGCAATTCGAAAAAATATATGTATAATATTATAATATGTAACACAATTTACTTGCTTTGTTTTACATAATCACTTTGAAACTGTTTTTTTTATTTTTTAATTTTTTTTTTATATTTAATAAAAGTTTTTGAATATATTTTTTAATTATATTCTGACGATCACAATTTAATAGTTTTGTTTTTGTTTTTTCTTGTTTATTTGCTTTGTTTCCATTTGTTTTTGTTTTTTTCTTAATAATTATAAAATTTGTTATTTCTACGTATGTATGTATATATTTTGTTGTAAACATAAAAGATTTAAACGGATTTGAACAGATTGAAACAGATGAAACAACAATTACTCGCAAAATGTAATGCGAGAGCACATGTGAAAAGTAGACGATGGCAGGATGTTAATGACGACAGTTTTTGCATGAACATTTTGCCATATTTTGATTCGTTACGATCGATCCAATGATCAATAATCGTTCAACAATTACTCTAGACAAGCGTTCAACTGCACTGTTACGTTGGTGGCAACATTAAAAAGCATAACCAACATAAATTGATTACCAATATCACCGATAATTTAAAAGACAAAACTCAACTATCACAGCGACCGTAACAATTAAGGCAGTCAAAACTTTTTGAAGCCAAGAAACTTACATATGTTAAGTTAACTAATTCCTAGTCATTAGCGCGATGAGGTAAGGAAAATACTATGCTAGCGATATGTCTTTTACCTCTGACTATGTAGTCCTGCCATAAGTTCTGTTACACAATTTCAAGCGCTTATCGTTCAAAACTTCTTTTTTTCAGAACACATGCACTGATCAGTGAAGAATACTAGTCAGTTTGGTTTCAGTTTGCATGGAGTGGGGCTTTAAAGAGAATTGAGTCGCGGTAATAGCGTTGCATAAGTGCGGAAAGAGTGCTGGCCAAATTTTCGAGTTGCTAAAACCATTGAGACTATCGAGAATACTCGTTTATCCGGATATTGCTCGTTTCGGCGAATTGTCTGGAGTAGAGGACAGGCCAATAATTGGTCGGCCGCGCATCTTCCGTACGAATGCGGCAGTAAACACAGTACGTGAACGAATTCGGAGAAATCCTCTTAGGAAGCAGAAGATCATGTTCAATAAATTGGATATATCAACCAGATCCATGTCTAGGCTGATTCGGGATGATCTGTATATAAAAGCCTATCGTCGGTCCACCGGTCATCTTCTAACTCCTCAACTAAAAGAAATTAGGCCTGAAAGATGCAAGCGACTTTTGCAGTGGCACGCGGACAATGGCCATGAAAACATTCTGTTGTTACCGTAGAAGAAGTTTTCAACAAACTAAATGACAAAATCTAAGGAAGCGAAAAAAGTTGTTCCAAGGGTTCAACGTGGACATCATCCCGCTTTCGTAATGACTTGTTGGGGGTCTCTCACCATGGTGTCACATCCCTTCATTTCTGTGAAAAAGGCTAGAGGGTTTGACCAATACTCTTTTCAATGGATACGGATGGATCTTCCAACAGGACTCTGCTCTAGCGCACAAAGCCAAAACCAAGCAGGAGTGGGTCAGAGTCAATATTCCTGCTTTATAGCAGCAGAAGATTGACCGTCGGGGAGTACAAATCAGAATCCACTAGATTATAGTTTGTGATCAAAATTGGAGAACATTGCCTGAAAGACTCCCCACAGAAATTTGGAAATCCTTAAAACAGCATTAACCAGAGCAGCGTCCACGATCTCCATGAAAACCGTACGTGCTGCTATAGCCCAATGGCCACACCGTTTGAAAGCTTGTGTTAAAGCAAAAGGCAGTCATTTCGAGTGAATGAAATATTTTTAAATAATCAATATTGTGGTCTAATAAATGAAACAATTTTGAATACAATATTTTTACTGATTTTATTTATATTTGTAACAGAACTTATGGCAGGACTAGGTAGTCTTTATTGGGAAATGAGAGCTCGTTCGTCATATGAGTATCGGGCGATTTAGGCCGGTTCGTTGTATTTCATAGTTTGGCCGTGGAGAGCAGTTTAGAAAAAAAATTTACGGAAAATCTGATAATGACAGAAATGACAAAGATATTTAACTGCAGCAATCTAGTTTCGCTGATGCTGATCAACGATTTCTAAGCTAGATGGACAATTAAGTCCCTCAAGTGGCGCGCAATTAGAAGACAATCTCAACCATCTTGGAGTGCGTAACTGGAGAGGTTTATTGGTCGAATAAAATAAGTCAGTTAGTGGACATGGGATTTTAAATTACGACTCAGCTCGTAAAAATACAGTAAAAATACATGTGATCCGAGACGTATTTGTATATTATATTCTCTATATTACCAGGGTACTCCACACGTGCTGCGAATTTCACGATTTTCTAACCATTCAAGAGTGAGCAGTTCTGAGAAGAAAATCCTTTTAATGTGTGAGCTTCTGTTTTATAATTTTGAAATTAATTTTTGCGTAACGAAAGGAGTAATCACACAAAGTACTTAGAGGTCATTTGCATGTTTTCTTTTGAAACCGTAAATTCTGTGTGGAAGTGATTGCTATGTCCACTAATTATTCAGCAGCACGGGTAATTTTTAGCAGAATATTCGGTGTGCACATCTGAAAGTGAATTGTTTTCAAGTGAAAACTGTTAGTTTTGGATGGTTTTTAAGTCGGAAATAGTCGCCAAAATCGCCATCAAATCGACAGAAAATTATTTAGCTTCTTTAAAACTGCAAATATTGTAGTTCCAAGGAAACAGATTTGCATAACTATCCTGTTCTCGTCAACAAAACAAATTAAGAATTAAGAAAGTGTTAAGTGAAAACTTAGACCTTAAACATAAAAAGCTGTCAAATGAACTTAAGCTTTTGCAAAAGCATTCGTATTGAAGAGTGAAATTTGCTAAGCATCTCGAATTTAAATCTTCAATGATGAGAAAGCATTCAACATAGTTGGGCAATAGGGTAGTTGCTTTTAATACGGACTGCATTCGGTTACACTGGAAAGCCCTTAATTTTGTTCGTATTATACTAAATAAAACTAAGTAGAGCTCTTCGATAGTATCATGATATTTCGATTGAATTTAACGAGAATTGTTTTGGAGATTCATGAACTTTCCAACGGCATGTTTTACATTACAGACCACAGGTAAAAACCTACATTCAGATTGTGCCCTGAAAAACCCAACTACCCATCCATGATGACTTTTCAAAAACAATTTAAGCTTTCGACTGACAGGGACCTGTAATTTTCTGCGAAATTAAGTTCATTTTGGTGCAGCTTTTGGATCAGTATTTTCCCACATTTCTTTGAAAATTGAATTGGTATTCTGTGTCCTGTGTAATGAGTTGACCTGAACTGCGTTCAGCAGTTTGGCTTCCATCTATCGATTATGTGGAAAATTTAAAAGGCTGATTTGCACAATTTCCCAAACAAGATGCACAATGGCTCAAATATAATTGTCGCTTAAAAAGCCGCGTTGTATTCAATAGTGAACCCTTTGTGACCGTATGATTATGATTGATGGAACTTATTTTACCCTGTGGAAGCGTTAATACACAAAATGTTCAGTACACTCAAAACCCTGAATTAATTATAAAACCATAAGTTGGGGTCTGGTGCGGTATATGCTCTGAAAGAGACATTGGATCTTACTTTGACATCTGGACGAAAATGGCATGGTAAATTACCACTTTCAACAAGGTGGCGCAATGTGACAGATTGCTCAGCGAAACAATCGACTTATTGAAGACGATGATGTATTGATATCAACAAAATGACGATATTATTTCAACTGGCCACCACACGCACTTTATTTGACTTCGGCTGACTTTTTCTTGTGGAGATATATGAAAAGGTTTACGCCAACAAAACAACTTAAGACCAACATCCGAATCGAAGTCGCGGGAATTTCACAAGAAACTCTTCACAAACTGAAACAAAATTCCAAAAAAATCAAAAGACAACCTTTACGCCGTAGCAACTGTGCACTATTTGCGCGATATAATTTTCATGAAGTGACTAAATAAATTATAAGGATTCAAATGAAAACATCATAAATGACATCATCGACAGGAGACACTTCGAAAGCAGCAGAGCAATGACAGGTTAGTCAGGTTAATAGAATGGCCCCTAATCTGAGCCCGATTGAGAACTTATGGGCAATTGTTAGGCAACTTATTTATCAGAATCGTATCTGAAACAAAGATGATCTCGTTGAACAGGTTTAACAAATTTAGTTGACTCACTGCCAATACATTGTGTTGTAGATCGTTTATAATCGAAAAAGAGTCTGGATAAAGCCATGGAGGCAAGTACAGGATACAAAAGGCTCATTTTAATTTTTGACGAGAGTATTGCTTAATAAAGAAGCCTCGTTTAGCAATTATTTCAGAATGAACATGCTAAATTGAGAAAAAATTAAATTTCGATGGTCTTAATGGATTCAGCTATTACTGATCTGACAAGCATGAGCAAAAACTTTGGAGGAGGGTTGCTTCAGATACTCCTAAGCGGAACATTTACCTTCTGCGGAAAGCTTCAATTATGTTCGAAGCATTATATTAAGAAGTTAGATGATGTCCTTCTATCTTATTTAGAGAAAATTCAGATAAAGAACATATTTTCCAACAAGAAAGCATCTAAAGCCTTTTCTTCTTTCCCGTTTTATACCACAATGTCCTGCAAGAAATCTCGACCTAAACCCCATAGAAAACCTATTAAACCCTGCAATTTTGCAAGAGCTGTCTATTCCAATAGTCAACGACAATACGCAACAACAGCTGAACAGAAATCAATTGTTTTGCAAGCATGGTTGTTGAACGTGAGCCTGGAAACGCTTCAAAAACTAATTAATTCACTTCTGGAAAGTGTTTCTAAAACTATTTTTGTGCTTTTTGAAGAGGAAAAATGTAAGAGCTATTGAAACTTTTGATTGAAAGGAGAATCTTACTTCGACAGACTTCGATTCGGGAAGGAGGAAAAATAGTTCTATAGAATTTGTATGCTCTGCATTTTCATTTCAAAATGAAACTATTTTTGCGTTTTTGAAGAACGAAGTCATTGAAAATGAAGATGAAATGGACACCCCGACCCTTTTCTTTTGAAAAAACCAAATCAAAGATTTGACTGAACAGTACGTGATGTTTTCCAACGGCAAAACAAATGACGATCGTACTACTTAAGATTGACACGCAGTGAATGCGTAGAAATGCTAACGTTTATGAACTCACGCAAGGTTAACGAATGGTTTATGAGCTTTGTGATTTCTTCATAACAATTGATCCGTCTATGGAGAGAAGTCTTGTTTTCTAAAAAAATCAAAGTATTAACGCAACCGACGAATATCAAACCGAGTTGACCCTTTAAAAGCGGCAAAACAAGCAATTATCGCCTAAGCCTGATAATAATTGTTAATACAGTTTCGGACTTAAACGGTTTAATGAGTTGTATACTTTTGTTATCTAACGAAACCGCAGGTAGTCTTTAGGGATTGTCCTTAAGAAGGCATTGATGGTATGATCTTAAATCACTTTGATTCCAATAATCCCTTAAAGTAGTATTTACACTGAAAAGGTGCAAATTATGGCAAATAAAACGAAAATGTGTGAAAAAACAAAAATCGAAAAATTAAAAAAGTCGTCAGTGGCTGAATTCATCAAAAAGTTTGAGTCCACAGGCTTATTTGAAGGCAAAAAAGGAACGGGACCCTGAATATCGTTTGTTAAAACGACTAAGCTTAGAGGATCCATTTAAAGCAGCTGAAATTTAAGGGAGCCTTGTGGATCATACATCAGTTCACGAATTATAAGATGAAGGGTTCTAAAATTCCGTTTATGTGCACGAAGACCTACGAATGAACCACTGTTAACCAAACAAATGAGCCAAAAACGCCTCTAGTGGGTGAAGCATCACGAAAACTGGACTTTAATAGATTGGAAAAATGTAATCTTCTCGGACGAGCCAAAATTTAACATCGTCGGATCCGATGGATGGAATACAATACGTCCGACGAAGGACTGAAGAACGATTTAGTTAATGATGCTCTGCAAACCTGGAGACTCACGGATGATTTGGGGATGCTTTAACTATCATGATGTTGGTTCTAATAAATCGTGCGAAATTGGTCAGTTTCAGTTTTATTAACTTCCCTAAAATGTTGGCAAAACAATCGTAAAGCTTAATTATGGTAAACCTCTTTTACTCTGTTCAGGTTCAAGAATTTCTAACAGAAAGAGACATTTCGACATTGGAGTGCCCTGGAAATAGCCCTGATCTGACCCTGAATCTACGAAAACCGATTACTTCTGTGACGACTAGCATTGCCGACTCCTCCTTCTCGAAGGAGGTTCGTGGCTCGCCGGGGAAAGTTTCAGACACTCCCGTAAAGGGTAATTTTAGTCCCTTGGCGAGCGGAAATTCACACACTTTCGTAGCTTGTGAGAAAACAAAAATGAATTTAAATTTACCAAAGGTTTGGGACGTTTCTACGTCTAATCTAATTTCATTGTGCAAATAATTTTGTCAATGACTGTATGTATTTATGAATTAATGAGCAATAAAAGCAAGAAGCTTCTCTTTATTTATTTAATTTGTGTAACCTTATTTTTAAACACAATCTGTTCGAGGACGCAGTTCAACTTTATCTCTACCGTCTATTACCGATTAGATAACGTTGGCCACATTATTGAGAAGAATCCTGAAAATTGGAGAAGACGGTGCAGAGCTAATAAAAGCACAACTGTATTTATGTGTAACAAGTGCGCAATTCGGTTACATTTCCATTGCTTTAAGGCCTATCACTCTTAATTTTTTTTCATACGTATTATCCCCAAAAGTGGGTGTGGCCGATGGAAAAATAAATTTTAAAAAAGGTAAAATGGTTATAAACGTGCAATAAAATGGTTATGACTTCAAATATTGGCGTTTTTTTGAATATATATACAGTATGTCAATTTAATAAGCAAAAAAATGTTTTTTTTTATTAATACGAATATTTTTATTTTTTTTTGTAGTTTTTGTTAGGCTAGAGTACTCGTATTTGCAAAGAATAAATGAAAAGAAAAAGCTAGTTCAAAAAAGGAATAATGAAAATTATTAGTGCTCACATAATTAAGCCATTAATTTGAATAGAATACACATAATTTAATTATTTTCGTTGCCTATTTTCTATTAAAATTTAATTAAAACATTTGTACAACATAGTAAATATTTTAAAAAAATAAGAGCTCCACTCCATCAGAGAGAAAAACCATCTGGGAATGCTATCAAAACCATAAAACAATTATGAAAGTAACCCGGACTTTAGGTTTTTCTCTAGGTAAAATGAGGAACGCACTTCAGTATCATCGAAAAAACCAAACTTTTGAGGATTTACCCCGAAAAAAGCCGCGCAAAACCACTCCTGCTGAGGATAGACAACTGATCAGGCTTAGCAAAGCGGATCCTTTTCTGACATCGGTGAAAATAAGGGCCCAAATGGAGGCGGATTACCATGTTAAAATTTCAACACAAACCATACGAAGACGACTTAATGAAAACAATCTGAATGGACGTAAGCCAAACGTGTCGAAAAAAAATATTGCACGAAGACTAGGGTTCGCCAAGGAACATCATCGTTTGGAGCGATGAATCAAAGTTCAATGTATTTGGAAATGACGGCAGACCATATGTCAGGCGTCCTCCGTTAAAAGAGTTGGACCCCAAATACACGAAAAACAACGATTAAGCACGCCGGTTCATCGATAATGGTATGGGGGTGTTTCACCTCATCTGGAGTTGGTCCTATTATAAAGACAAACGGGAAAATGACAGGTGAAATGTATAAAGGTATGCTGGCCAATCATTTGAATAGGGAATTATGTCGACAATTTGCCGCTAGCCTGGATATTTCAGCATGATAACGACCCGAAGAATAGTTCCCGGGTCGTTAAGTCCTGGTTACAATCTAATTTTATCCAAGTCCTAGGGTGGCCTGCTCAAAGAGCGGTTGCGGCCAAAAAAACCCATGAATACAGCTTCTCTGTGGGATATAATACAGCAAGAATGGAGTAAAATAACTCCCGCCCAATGAATGTGCAGCGCTGGTCGGTACAATGGGAAATAGATGTGCCGAAGTAATAAGGCAAAAGGGCAACCAACCAACCAGTAAATACAATATACATATTTTGCAAAACATTTGCAAATTTTTTTTTCTCTTGAGGTTTTGTTAACTATACAAAGAAGGATAATATGTAAGAATTTAAAAATAAATCTCTTACTGACAGTACACTCTTAGGTCTTCATTTCATTTCATTTTCATTTCATTTATTTCATTTAAATGGTTTGTACATTAAGATATTATCTTTTTTAGTACGTAGTGTATTAATTCTATATGTATAAATTTATTACAAATTAAGACTTATATATATAAACATTATGGAGAAATAGGAAGAAGGGGATAGGTTTAGTTTTGTTGTGTGGAGAAATGTAGGAGGATTGCACTTTTAAAATTGCGGGGATTTGATATTGATCTTAAATGTGAGGGGCAAGGAGTTCCATAGCCTTACAGTGTGAATGAAAAATAAGCGCGAAGAGTTAAGAAAATTACAGCGGTAGGGTATTAAGCTGGTGGTTCTTGAGGAGCGAGTGAAATTAAGCCTGCTATACAAATAAGACGGACTTTGATTGTTAATAATTTTGTGTAAGAATATACAGTTTCTAGCATTGATATACTGCTGCAAATTACAACCTAGAAAATCCCTAGAGTATTCGGAGATATGCTCATATCTATGAATGCCATAAATGTAACGCACCGCATCATTAAAAGCTATTTGTAATTTACGCTGAGATAATGAGTCAAGACTACTATATACGACCTCAGCATATGTTATGAGAGGTGATATTAACGTTGATACCAGCTTTCGTCGTGTTTCAATCGGAGTAAAATATGCGCTAAGCCACAGCTTGCGAAGGCATCCGTAGATACGACCGATGACCACGTTGGTGTGATTGTGACCAGATAGATCTCGAGTTATTGTAAAGCCAAGACTAGTGGTTGATTCTACGACTTTGATTTTATTATTATTAAGATATAAGTCAGGTAGAAGATTTGTATTGAATTTTTTTTTCGATATTGGAATTACTTGAAATTTTGCCGGATTTAGTAGCAACCCATTTGACACTGACCAAGAATATATGCGTTTTAAATCATCGTTAATGAGAAAAGCGAGTTCATTAAGGTTGGAGTACGGTTTCGCTAGGTGTAGTTGAACATCATCTGCATATAGGTGTACTGAAGAGTGTCTGCACACTGATGGCAGGTCATTTATGAACATGCAGAAGAGAATCGGTCCCAATATTGAGCCCTGTGGCACACCTTGTTTGATTTCCACTAATGAAGAACTACGTTCACCCGACACAACCCTTTGCGACCTACCGGAAAGAAAACTACTCAGTAATTTCACTGTCCCTACACTAAATCCAAAATTGCTCTTTAGCTTCCAACACAATATTTTATGATTTACTTTATCGAAGGCCTTCGAGAAATCTAGCAGACAAAGAAATGAAACATGACCTCTGTCAAAGTCTTGTCTTATTTCTTCAAGTAAATTGACCATGGCTGTGGAACAGCTGATTGCTGAGCACTCAGCAACTTGTTGAATGACAGGTGCTTCGTAATTTGTTTTGTTATTATTTTCTCGAAAGCCTTGGACAAGCAGGGTAGGATGCTAATTGGCCTAAAATCGGCAGGAGATGCTGGATAGGTTGTCTTTGCGATTGGCAAAACTCTTGCAATTTTCCAGAACTCAGGAAACGTTGATGTTGTTATGCACCAGTTGATTACATGTGTGAGATGAGGTACAATTTGCGGTAAGATAAGTTTAATAAAGCGTACAGGTACGCCATCTTCACCTATGCAGTCAGATTTGATAGCTGTTACAGATTGGATAATTTCGTCTTCAGTGACCACTACAAAATCTTCCAATCTTGGCAGCGAGTGCACTACTTTCCCAGTCTGACTAAAATCAAATTCATTTATACTGGAATCATCTCCCAGAAATGCAAGATTTAGTTCATCGGGATCGAGAACACATTTAGAGGTATCGTTACTACAAGATATACCAATTTTACGCAGGTTACTCCAAAGTTTCTTTGCAGGGAGGGATATATTTAGTTTAGATGCGAAATAGGTCTCAGCAATAAAAACGAAAATAAAGTACAGTTAGTTTAGTTATTCCAGTAAAAAATGTTAGCTTGCCAAATATGCAGCTGTGCAAAACATATGCAAGTTTTTTATTTTTCCCTCATTTCTGTTCTAACTTCAAAGATATTCAGATCAGGTTAGTAAAATAGTGTTCTTTATCAAATAAATTATGTTCATAGGCAGGTTTTGCGTTGAAAAAATGGCTGGCAATAAGTATGATACCCGAACAAAGGAGCTGGTAGTTGAGGCTTTTAAAAACGGATCGAAGCAAAGAAAGATAGCTAAACGATTCAAGATTCACGAATCGACTGTTTTCCGGATAATTACAAAGTTCCGACAAAATTTATCAATTGTAACCGAAAAACAGACTGATAAAAAAATTATCAACATTATCCGACAAGACCGTTTCAACTGCAATGATTAATTACCTCAACTTGTCCATCGATGCAAGCACAGTTCGTAGACGTGCAATAGAAAGTAATTTGAGGGCATACCGAGCTGTTAAGAAGCCCCTGTTAACCTTGAAACACCGTCAAAAAAGGTAGTCTCTTTGTTTGATCAAAAAAACTGCTTCTAATTTGCTATTATTTAGACTTCTATTTGCTCATAAATATTCAACTTGCTCCCTGACACAGTGGAGAACCGTTTTGTTTAGCGATGAGAGCAAATTTAATATCTTATCTACCGATGGTATTGGTTACGTTCGCCGAAAGCCAAGTACACGGTTAAATCGGGAAAACATCCGAGCTACTTTGAAGCATGGGGGCGATTCCGTTATGGTTTGGGGATACTTCTTGGCTCAAGCATGTGGTCCCTCATACAAAATAACTGGAATAATGGATCGCTTTGTGTATAAGGACATCTCAGACACAGCTGAGGAAGAGTTGCTGTTGTTATGGAGGTTTCAACAAGACAACGACCCGAAGCACACCTCAAAGTTCGTTAAAGAATTTTTAGAAGCTCGGGGAGTAAATGCTTTAGATTGGCCTCCACAGTCCCCCCGACTTAAACCCAATCGAAAACTTATGGGGAATCCTAAAACAGCGGACAAAGGGGCAACGGTTTACTTCGCAAAAGATTCTTTATGAAGCTTTAAAGTATGAGTGGAAAAAAATTCCCTGTGAGTTAACAAACTCCCTTATTGCTTCCATGCCGAAAAGGTGTGCGGAAGTTATTAGAAACAATGGTTTTTGGACCAAATATTGATGAACCAAAAAAAACACTTGCATATGTTTTGCACAGCCTTAAAATGAATAAACTCGTTTTTTTTTATGGTTTGCAAAGTATCAAGAGTGCATATTTTAAATTTCTTTGTTTTCTTTTAAGTATTAAATTATAAGTAATACTTTTGACTGAACGTTTCATTAGAATTCTTTCTTTAGACCAATTAATAAAGGATTTTATTGTATTTGAAAAAAATTTGCAAATGCCTTGTACACTACCGTATGTGTACACTCGGCCTTGTGGAATATTTATGAATAGTTCTTTCAAAAAAAGATATATGTCACAAATTCTTAATGTTAAATGTATATTCTGTTTAAAGAAGTTCTTTCAGTTGCGTGAATATAAACTTAATTTTGAAGTAATTCCTTGTGTAAAGAGTTGTTTGACCCTTAAAAAATTGAGTTAAATTATTTTTGGTTCTATTTTTCACTATTCTTGCGTTGAACTACACTGAGCGAAATTCTAATAAGAACACAATACTCGTACTTATGTTTAACGATAATTTCGGTACCGTCGGCTGAAAATTTGTTCATTCTTTTTTCTAAATCATCATCAGTCATCAGTGTCTACATGAAAAACAACCGTTATGCAATATTCTCGGTTTGTATTAAATGCAGCTGGTTGTAATGTTGTCATTCTGTCGTAGTTGCTAAAATAGTGCAAATGGTGTGCGAAATTCTTATAAAAACAATAAAGTAATTCGTAAAATATTTGTTAATTCGATACAATTTTTACTCTTTTTTTGGTGTAATACGGTAAATTCAAGAGTATGACGATAAATAAAAAAGGTTTTGATAGGATTTTTCTTTTTAACCTACTTTTCAGAAGACATATTGAACAATGCCTAAGGGAAAGGTCTTTAACAGACGAGGAAAGAGCCAAAATAATTGCGTATAATGATTCTGGGCTTACATTGCGCCGAATTGCGAAAAAAATCAATCGTTCTCATACAGTTGTACGCAACTTTTTAAGTTTGGGTGACAAGTATGGGACCATTCATCGGTATGATTACAACACAAAACTCACTAATTTTTCGAGAAATTCGGAAAGACCCAGCAACAAACAAGCATATGTTCTTCCAATTGGAAAACGTCTAGTCCAGCAGATTCTAAGTTCGGATAAAAATGTTGTCTACAAAAAACCACAGCTCACCAGGCACAAAGTGGCTAGGTTAGACTTTGGAAAAAAATACATGTCGTGGACGGATGAGTGGAACAATGTTTTATTCAGTGATGAAAAAAAATTCAACTTGGATGGACCCGATGGTTTTTCCATGTATTGGCATGATCGAAGGATGAACGAGGTGGTAAAATTTTGTCGAAATTTTGGAGGCGGTAGTGTTATGATTTTTGGCTGGCTTCTGTGCCGCTGGTAAGACGGAAATAGCATATGTACCGACGAAAATGAACTCCCAAATGTACATTGAGTTATTGGAGAACACAATGGTGGAAAAGGCTAAGGACTTAATTGGAGTCAACTTTTTTTTTTTTTTTTTTTTATAATGAGCGCGCGCTCAAGGGGTTTGAGTACCCTTAAGGTGATTGTACACAGCGCGGGCAAAGGAAATTTTGGGAGGAAGAAAAGAGAGGTACCGATGTACATTGGTCTTAAATGTTTGCAAGTTATAACGACCAGGAAAGACAGAGATCGGCAGGGCATTCCATAAGCGAGTCGTACGGCTTAGGAACTAATCACGGTATTTTAGAGTACGTCCGTAAGTGGACTTGAGGGTATACTGATGAGCATTCATAACGAGACGGGTGTTACGGTTGAACGTTTGAATGGGCGGAATGCTACTGGCGATTTCAGTGGAGCACTGGTGGTGGAAATAGCGATAAAACAAAGTGAGACACGAGACATTTCGTCGGTGTTCGAGGGTGTCCATTGATTGACTGATATTAGTATCGTCAATAAGTTTTATCGCACGGTTTTGAATCCTACCTAGCAGGTGCAGAGATGTTTTAGGAGCACCTGACCAGATGTGGGCATTGTACTCCAATTTTGGGCGGATGAATGCCTTATATATTGAGGCCAGATCAGAGGGGGTAAAATATTTCTTACATCGCTTGAGGAAACCTAGACATTTCGCAGCATTTTTGGCGATATCAAATATGTGGTCATTCGAACGTAAGTTGTCATTGACACACATACCGAGAATGGAAAGTGTTTCGGTTTCGACGATGCAAGTGCCATTCATAGATAATGGCTGGGTGTTTAAATTTCGCTTTAAAGACAGCAGACAGCATTGTGTTTTGGAAGCATTCAATTCCACTCTGTTGATAGTTCCCCAATTGGTTATGCTGTTGATATCCGAATTTAATGAGCTTAGCATACGCTGCCGTTCTCGTACTACAGCCGAAGAGCAGGGCCGTGAGTTCGGGAACGAATATGAAAAGCAGAGAGTACTGTCATCAGCAAAGGAATATATTGGATTAGAAGTAGCAGACAAGAGATCGTTAATGAAAATTAAAAAGAGTGTCGGTGACAGAACAGAGCCCTGGGGCACACCAGCATTTATTTTGTGAATATCAGACTTGAAACCGTCCAAGACAACTTGAATTGAACGTTCCGAAAGGTAATTTCTAATCCATTGAAGAAGACAGTCGTCGATCCCAAATGCACGCATTTTCGACAAAAGAGCCTGATGCCAAACTCTATCAAATGCCTTAGAAATATCAAGTGCAACTAGCTTGCTTTCGCCAGATTGATGTGCGCTTTGGTTCCACTTTTCGGTGAGACATGCCATCAAATCACCAGTGGACCTGTTGCTACGAAAACCGTACTGCCGGTCATTGAGAAGTTTTCGTGTTTCAAGATATTTCATGAGCTGACGATTTATCAGTGTTTCCATGACCTTGGAAAGAAGGGACGTAAGTGCAATGGGTCTGTAGGAGGAGAGGGAAGATGATTCGCCTTTTTTAGGGACGGGCTGGACAAATGCTGTTTTCCATCTGCTCGGGAAGAGTCCTAAAGTGTAGGATTGATGAAAAAGCTTACGCAGTGGTTTTGCCAGCGAGAAAGAACACCTCTTCAGAAGAAGGGGAGATATACCATCTGGACTTCGTATTCTAACAAGATAATGCTGCCATTCACTCTGCAAAGAAAGTAAAAGAGTGGTTCTCTCGTAAAAATATTGAGATTTTGGACTGGCCATCAAGAAGTCCTGACCTTAATCCGATAGAGAATTTATGGGAAACATTATCTCGTATGGTATACACCAATGGACGGCAATATAATACCGTTGGAGAACTCAAGGAAGCCATTCAATTGTCCTGGAACTCAATCTCCAATACGGATCTGCAAAACTTGGTTAAGACCATGCCAAATAGAATTTTTGAAACAATAACTAAGAAGGGAGGTTCTACTCATTATTGAAAGTACCTATTGTTTCAAGAAAATAATATTTTTAAGGGCACTAACAAATGTGTTTTTATAAGATTTTTTGTATAAATTAGTTAATTTGAATTGTTTTTACATTCTGATAGAAGTCTTGAATTAGTTATGTATTGTAATTTATTTCTAAGACGAAAACTAACTTTGTTTAAATAATAAAAAACAATATATCAAAAATTTATACACCCTTATCGTGGAATCCGCCGGGGGGAATTATTCACCGAAAAAAATATTTCGGCATCGTCAAATCCGCAAAGTGAACAGTTCCCCGTGTCTATAACGTGAATTAGTTCCACTGTATCATAGAAAACTATCGAACCGGATTTTTCCCGAACAAAATGACATTTCTCATTCGCATCAAAATTATTGCGGATTTCATATGCTCCGCTTGGCCGTCGTGAGAATTTCTACAAAAATGTAAGTGAAATAAAAAAAAAAAACTTGTTATTTGTTTACATATTACAGGAGAAAAACTACAAACAGAATACAGTTTAGAGAAATGGTAAGCTCTATGAAGGAATCACCAGGCATTGCTAAAAATATGAGTAAAAGGCCACCAGAACAAGTGATAAAGTTTTGGGAAATGTGAGTCCCATCAACACACATGATCACTGCTGGGATTCCCCATTTTTCGTAAAAATAACGCTTAGCTTCGTTAGTTATTGTCAGGCTAATCCACTTCGGACATAATTTCCTTTCAAAGATGTGAAGTACTTCTGTTAACACCTCGGAAAGCGTTGATTGGGCTATGCAAATATTGAAGTCCTTTCCCACACCATGCTGATAGTTTCCTTCGGCAAAGAAACATAGGAAGGCTGCTAAATTCAGTTTTGGTGAAATTGAAAAAGATTTCGTATTTGGAGCCATTTCTATTTGTTTGTATAAAGAGGCTGCTTTATTAAGCCGAAAATTTTTAATAAACATATGCAATATTGAACTTTATTAAAATCAAAAATAATAAAAAAGTTTCTAGAAACACATTTCATCCGAAGTTCCATTAAATGATCCTCTGCTCCTCTTAACCTCTCTGGTACTCCTCTCTGGGAAGACTGCTCATCTCCTTCTTCCTCTTCTGCTTCCAAAAACAGACCTATCGTATCAATTATTATTTTGCGTGCTTTATTTTTTATTTAAACTTTTTAAAGAAACTTTCCTTTTTTTCCTCGAACGAATGTATAGTAGCTACACAAATTTTTATTGACAAATAAAAGACAGCTATTTGATAGTGAAACTACCTTTCCCAAAAACCTGTCGAAGAGGAGACGTTTTCGGCGGATTCCACGATAGCAGCGGAAAGTGAAAGGGAATCGAATAAGTGACGTGAAACTCAATTCTGACGGATTCCACGATAGGGGGGATAGTGTTTTTATAAGAATTTCGCTCAGTGTAGCCTTTTCTTTTTATTTATTCTTTGCAAATGCTCTAGCCTAATAAAAACTACAAAACAAAAATTATTCGTATTAATAAAAAGTAAAACATATTTTCGCTAAATAGGTTGAAAAATTGATTTTTTTTTTCGATGTGTAAACTCATTCTTGACATACTGTAGTATATTAGTGGTCCTAAATGAGTTTAAAAAAAAATAAATTCACGCAGTCTAGATATGGTTTTTGTGTGATAACCATCGTCAATCGTACGTCTTTTGCTCGTATACGTTTCACATGTTTGATTGTTGCCAGTTTTTCTTTTCTTTTTATACATTTTTTTTCTCTCTGCAATTTGCTATACTTTTCTTATTTTGTTTTTTTTTGTAAAGAAAAGGCAACGGCTTACTATATATATAAACTATTATTTAACTATTATTTTTTTTTTAACATTGATGAAATATTAACTAACAGAAACATTTTAATAATAAATTTGGTATAATGAAATACAAATTGTTTTTCTCTTGATATTTGTTTTCTTCGTAATTTTCATTTCGTATTTGTTTTGTTTATACTGGATGGTGGTGGTAAAAATCTACAGTTTTTTATTTTTTTAAATATTTTTCTATTTTTTTTTTACAATTAATATTTAGAGGTATACTATATGTATTTAAATATTTAAATTTAAAAAAAAAATATTTTTTTTGTTTTTCTTGTTTTTCTAATAACTGAACCGTGATATTTATAAGTTTTACAATATAATTGTTTGATTTGTTTTAAGAAGGAAATTGCGAGTGAGAGTGTTTGTTTTTGTTTTTGTTTTTATGTTGTTGTTGTTGTTGTTGTTGTTCAACTGGCTTATGAATTTTATGTTTAACTTTAAATTTAATACTCGTAACTAATAAAGAATATTGATGATAAATTTAAAGCTACAACAGAAAAAACGTTAGGTAAAAAACTGACTAGAAAGCAGTTAGATTTTATTATTAACCGTATAGTGCACACGTGAATAAAATGTTTTATTCATTTCATTCATTGTAAGTTTGTTCTTTTAAAATTCGAAAATTTTAAGTGTTAACAGTTTACTTTTGCTTGTTGCCTGTGTGGTTTTCTTTCTTTTCATATATATTGAATTATTTTCTTAAGGTTTTCTCTCTATTTTTAATAATAAAATGTAACAGATGCTTGAAAAGGTGGGCACCAGTTGAATAGAAATACAGATTATGATTTTTCTCTTTGACCCACCCGCAATTTAAATTGAGGTTCATTTTCTTTCATTCTTTTTGTGTGTGTGTGTATGTGTTTATGTATTTTTATTGATTTCGATTTTGTTTTCTTATTTTCATTTTGATTTTCTCGAATAACAAAAAAAAATGGGAAACAAAAAAAATTAGAAATTAAGTAAACATATGCTAAGGTACTCTCTATTATAAGAAAAAAAAACGAGAACAAAAAAAATTAAAAATAATAATAATAAGGCGTTTAAGGTTTTTGCTTTTTTGTTTCTTTGCTTTTGCTTTTGCTTTTTTTTCTACAAATTCATTCAGTCTGCCTATAACTAATTAATTAATTAATAATAATAATAATAATAATAATCATGATAAAAAAAAAGGAAACGAATTTTAAAAGAATGAACAACGCTAGTTTTAGTTCATAATAATCACTTTTGTTTTTTTTTAATCACAAAAAGCACGATTTCGATTTTTTTTTTCTCTTTCTTTTGTTTTTTACTTTCTAGCATTCAATTTCATCATACACTTTGTTTTAAATTGAATTTTTTTCTTTTCTAATTTTGATTTGACTTTTTGTTGTTGTAGATTTGAATTAGCATTTTGTATTTTTAAGATAGCAGCAAAAATTATTAGACTATACACTATTTTATGTTTATTTTATAGGCTTTCTGTTTTGTTTTGTATTTTATTTAATTTTTTGTTTCGTTTGTGGTATGTTGAATGTAGTAAAAAACAGTAGAATACTCGTAAATACATCTTTCACTTGTTTGTTTATTTGTGGCGGGTGTGAATGTGTAGTATTTCTGTGTTTGAATTGTTTTTTTTTCTTTTTTTTTTTTGTTTTTTTTAACGTGGGACAGATTAACATATTTATACATTGAATCAATAATTTTTGTTTAATTTTTTTTTTGATGAAGAAAATTCGTCTAGTCATCATCAGACCAGTCATAGTCTTCACTATCAGTTGGATTTGAGTTCATTTCAAGCCAATAGTCACGTTGATCAACGAATTCCCATAGATAGATCTAGAAGAAGAGGAAATTCGATGTGAAAATCAGTAGTAAGTTGTTAGTGTAGTCGGAACGCTGTCATTTGGTCCTATACTTTCTGAAGGATATGAGAGCAACATTTTTTTAGTGCTCTTCATTAATTTTGTCCAGGTCACATTAATAGACCCCGCGCATAAGAACAAGGGCATTCTAATAAATAGGATGATGACAGTAACTTTTGAGTAATCCAACAGGTTTTAGTAGAAGCATATACGAAGAGATAAATCAATGAGGATGATGTAGATGAAAAATGAGGAAATCGGTCAGGCATTAGCGACAACCAAATGTACTCGTACGTAGCTCAATGCATATTTGAATATTTGTTTAGAGTGGAAAATATTTACAAATTATGTTGATTATTTCCTTTAAGCCTAAACATTACTTTCTCCTATCCAAAGAAAAAAACAAAACCAAAAGAACTAAGAAATTGTATAAGCGAATACAAAAAAACAAAATCAAAATAATTTTTTTTGGACCAGTTTAGCCTTGACTATGCTGTTAAGGGGTTATAGCCACTTGTCAGAGTCGAACAATTTTTTACAAAAATATCCTCACAAAATTGTATAATGATCGGAGTCTTAGAACCGGAGTTATAAGCATTCAAGAGATGGTAGAATGCTTCGAAGACAGCAGCAAATCGATGCTCTCGAGGCTGCAGAAGATGCAGAAGGACTACTGTATGGCCCTGGAATCGATGACTCGGTGTGAGTGTACAAAAATTAATGTTATGCACTTAATAAAAAATCAACAATCAACAATCAAAACTTTAAAACACGATTTTCTCAGAATCGTGCTTTGCAAAAAACAACTTTGCGTGCGACACGATTTCTCAAAATCTATACATCGATGGACACCAATTTTTTTGTCCTTTGTTTGCTATGATAATAGCTTGGGCTTGAATGAAGGATTTTCATTTAAACAGAAAATTGAGATCTTCGAAAATCTTTTCCAAAAATCACAATTTTGATAAATCCTTCGTTTAAGCACAAGCCAGTAGAATACACTAACTGAATCTTTTTGAAATTTTGATTTTAGATGAGCTGTTCCTGAGAGTTATCATGCCAACCGCCACTGATGCTCAAAAAACGGCGCTTTCGGAAAACAGCTGCAGCTCCGCCATTTTGAAATATGTACTTGAAAACATGTACTAATCGACAGTGTTCAATTTCAAATAAATATTTATTATGCTGCCGAAAAAAGAAATCGAGAAAATCTCTTCCTTTTGCTCGCCACAAGTGGGTATAACTCCTTAAAAGGTGACAACATTTAAGCCGGTGCAATGCAGAATTATACAACTAATCTACCCTAAACACACTATAAGTAAAGGAACCACTAAATCAAGGATTTGCCATTTGCACATGTCTCTGCTCAACAATATACAGACTACACTCATCGTATACAGAAAAAACTTCACACAAATGTAGTTCGATTTAGTGTGATTGAAAATTATACACAGAATCAAAGGTGATGTCTAACAGAACAAACTGATATCAAAGAATTTCATTCTGCAGGCCCAACTCTAGATATCCTTAGAACAGATTTAAACAGAAAAAGGTTGTAATCCAAGTATTGCGTGCGTTTTCCGGGGGTTATTTCCCAATTACCATAAAATCCACCGATTTAATGTTTCATCTGAAATTTGTATTTGGGATAAATTGCTCATTCAGTCTGTAAATTTCTTTGACCTAACATCATGGTAAGCATTTCTAGCATATTCGGCATAATATTTTACCAAAATGGAACTGAAACCACTAGAGAAATCCAAAATGTGTATGGAGAGGGTCCTCTATACCAAGTGTGGGCGTTGATTTGCAAAGTTTAGATATGGCAATTTTGACCTAAAAGTTGAACTTCATTTGGGTAGGCCAGAACATCTAGATCTAGCTCCTAAAGTCCACCGTCGAAAGAAATCCCACTTTTACGGTAAGGGAACTCAACGTATGCCATATGACCAATTCATCGTTGGAAAAATAGGTGCATACCACAATCTTCGACAAAGTTTTTTAGCCCGGTCGTTACCGGAGATGAAAAATGAGTATTTAACAATAACATTAAACGTCGACAACAATGGCTTAGTCCAGATACAGACCAGCACAACACCACAGAGATGGGATGCTGAGGGAATAATCCATTTTGAGCTGTTGCCTTGTAACCAGACTATCACCCAGAAGTGTACCACTGTCAGCAGCTATGCAGATTAAAGTCGGCACTAGAGCAGAAACTATGTCTGGTTAATCGAGGGGTTGTCCTATTTGATCAGGATAACGCTCGCCCTCATACTGCTAGGACCACCTGTACACAGTTACAGGAGTTCTTCTCTGCAAAACTTTCTTGATGGAAAAAAGAAAGAAGAAAAGCGGCTCTCACGGTATTTTTTTCGCCAAAGCCATACACTTTTTTGGTGATGACATTAAGAAGTTGCCTGAGAGGTGGGCAGAAATGTTGTCTAATGAAGGAAATTGCACTGACGACTAAATTTTTGTATTTATTGGAAATTAAATAACATTAGACAGACATTCAAACATCGGGCAGTACTTATATTACAACCTAATATTATGGCAACAGCACCACATAAAAATATTAGCGATTTTGTATCAATGTCATATGTTTCTTTTCAGGCGAAAATGTCGGGTTTTGTGATTTATTTCTTCAGTTTGAAGACAAACTGCTGCTGAGGCACATCGATTGCTTGTAGACGCATATGCTGAGGCCGCCTTAAGTGAAAGAAATTGTCTTGAGTGATTTCAGAAGTTTAAGATCGGTGATTTTGATGTCGAAGACAAAGAGCATACCGGAAGGCCGCAGGTGTACGTATACGAGGATTTAAAAACAATATTGGATGAAGATTCGTGCCAAAGACAATAAGGACTTAGAGTTGCGTTGGTAGTTGGTCACTACAAGCAATTTCAAGTATTGGATATGATTCAAAAGCAATGAAATTGGGTTCCAGATAAACTGACGCCAAGGAACGATAAACGCCGATTTTTGACATGTGAAATGCCGCTTACCAGGCATAAACGGAAGAGTTTTTTGCATCGTAATGTCACTGGTGATGAAAAATGGATTCACTACGATAACCCAAAGAGGTAGAAATCATGGGGATCACCTGGCCATGCTTCAGCATCGACGGTAATCCAGAATATTCATGTTAAAAAACTTATACTGTGTATTTGGAGGGATCAGCTTGGTTTTGTCTATTCTGATCTGCTCAAACCGAACGAAATCATCACATCACAAGCACTCAATATTTCTACACCTGACACAAAATTATTTTCCGGCATGACAATGTTCGGCCAGATGTTGCACTATCAAAAACCTACTTACAAACACTTAACTGGGAAGTCTTACAAGAAAGAACAAAGTTTGATCTAAAAGAATTGTCTGTCAGTACTACAGTGTGGCCAATTGCAATCAAACTCAGAAAGTTGTAACTTCCAAAGCAGTTGGTAAAACTGCGTCAATGTTTCACCTAATGACAGTTGGTTTTGTTGTTTACAAGCGCTTCGTGGAATCTGTTTTCTTAATATGGCAAGAACAGGCAAAAGAAGAACTGTGCAATTTCATTATAACATTGGTGTTGGAGGACTATGGTAATATTGGCATCACCTCTGAGTGTTATCAGAACGTTGATCAGATATATAAACATCTAAGCTAAAATCCAAAAAATCCGCTGGACCTGACCGGCTTACCGGCTGACGTATTCAAAGCTGCTGGAAATGACTTCGTAGAGAACATGCACCAACTCATTTCTTAGATCTCAGATTAGAAAAGGAGACTTCCTCAACTGCACCAACTATAGAGGTGTAAGTCTCCTCAACATCGGATACAAGATCATATTGTGTGAACGTCTGAAACCCTTCGCCAACAACCTGATTGGTCCCTATCAGTGCGGTTTCAGATCCACAATCGACCACATTTTCACACTCCGGGAGATCCTGGAAAAAACTCAAGAAGTCCAAATCGATAGCCACAGCATTTATAAAGACGAGCTATATAGGGCAATGTCTAGTTTTGGCATCCCTGCCAAACTCGTCCCTTTGTGCAGAAAGACGATTGAGAACGCTCGCTGTTCCGTCAAGGATGATGCCAAAAAAGGTTTTAGACAAAATAACGCGTTCTCATGTGACTTCTTTAACATGATACTTGAAAGAATTGTGTGGAACTCACAAGCGAACACTTGAATGGAACACGTACTAGCGTACGCCTATGATATCGATATAATTGGGAGAATTCAGCGGGCAGTAACCGGTGCGTTCGCTAGTATTGAAACGAAAGCTGCCAAAATGGGTTTAGCGGTAAATGAGGGCAAAACCAGGTATATGCTGTCAACAAGAAGGAATACACAACATCGACGAATTGGACAGAACGCACAATCAACGGCTATAATTTCGACGTACTTTGTCTACGTTGGATCTGCTATGAATTCTGCCAACACCACCGCAGCAAAAATAAAACGAAGAATCACTCTTTCCGATCGCTGTTTCTTTTAGCTAAGAAAGCAATTGAGTAGAAAGGCCCTATCCCAAAAAACTAAGGAGACTCTATATAAGACCTTGATCATCCCAGTATTATTTTATGGCGCAGAAACATGGACCCTATCGAAGGCGGATGAAGATATCCTCAGTCGTTTCGAGAGAAAAATCATTCGGAAAATATTCGGTCCCGTTTGTGTTGACCGGCTTTGGAGGAGAAGATTCAACGACGAACTATACGAACTGTACAGCGACATCGACCTAGTTAGAAAACTGAGCATCAGTCACCTGAGATGGATAGGACATGTAGAGCCAATGCTCCGGCCCGCAGAGTCTTCGAATCGACAACGCAGTAAAGGAAGGACTCACATTAAGTCTCGCGCACAAGTAGAAGGGGACCTCAACCGGCTTGGAGTGCGCAAATGGAGGAAGTTAGCTAAAGACCGAACTAACTACCTAACAGAGCTGTAGCCTCATGTAAATAAGGAAGTAAGTGATCAGATGTGGGGATTGTACTCCAATTTTGGGCTTTATATACATATGGTGGCCAGATCAGACGGAATTGAGTATTTCTTACACCGCTTGCGAATATGTGGGCATTCCAACGTAGGCTGTTTACGGTTTCGGCAATGCAAGTGCTGGATGTTTAAAATTCGCCAAAGCGACAGCAAACAGCACTGAACGAATACGGGAAACAGATAGTACTATCGTCACTAAAGGGATATACTTGATTAAAAGAAGCAATGAAAGAGGAGGAGACTCATATGCCTATGTGCATAGGTATCAAGCAGGATATATCCTCGACGTCAATAAAAACAAAGCCGCTTATTGCTTACTTAAAACTTCAATACAATCAACAATAGTAGAATACAAGCCAACATACTTATATTCAAAATCACCTACTGAGGAAAAACTAGAACTTATACTTAACATGAAGAACAACGACACCTAAAGAACCACCTAAATCAAATAGAAATAGTAAAATAGTAAAAACAAATAGAAAAGGAAGACTTTATAAAATGAATGGAGAAAACCATACTATGAAGGCCAAGTGAAAAAAGTCATCACAGAAAGAAAACTCGGAACAATCATCAGAACGATATTGTCGCCTTTCTTAATCTAGCATGCATTTTTAAATTAACTAAACGTGTACTCTTTTTCACAAGAAAATCAACGTTACTTACGCTACTCTTAAACTTATAAACCATCAATCACATCTCAAAAATAAAATGAGAAACTAATCTCGTTTTCCATTTCTATTTTCATTTTTGTTGTCATTGAGAGCAAGATCACCGATCCTCTCGATTAAAAGGGATCTGACCAAAATATTCGATACAAAAAAAACAAATATAGAAAAACAAACGTCTTATGGTTATCCAAAAAAAAAAAACGAAAATTCTAAGAGATGGCAATTAATAACGAACAACGTATTTCTATTTCTAGAACTTAGGACTACTTAAGAATTAACCTTAAGTACTAGACTAGCCTAAGGCTTAGAATTCTAAAATTGTAATTGGGCTTATGAGATTCTAGGTTTTGTTTTGTTTTGTTTTGTATCCTCCTCTAGTCTACTGATTGTTTTCCATTCTTTTTTTTATTTTATTTTCAAAGTTGGAAATTGAGAGAATGCAGAACGTCTAAAGCTTATCACATTTACGGTTTTAATAGCATCAGCTCCGACACAATTAAAGTGTTGGTTCCGACCAATTGGAAGATTTGATATCATTAAAATATCAGCCCTGTTCAGAGAGTGAAATCAATGAAAGAGGTTAAACGGAGTTTTTTTTCTTCTTCATTAAAAAAAAAAGAAAATAATAAAAAAAGAATTATTCGATGTTGAACAAAAGATTTCAAATTAGGAAAACAAGAAAATAACAAAGATTAAACACACTAGCGGAGTGTGTGAGTTTATGGACACCACCGCAAATGTGTTTGCGTCGAATGTTCCAGCACGTGATACTTACATCGAGTAAATCAATTAACTCGTCAGCGTTTCGACGTATTTTTCTGGCACGTTGTGGACATCCAACATCCACTAAATCACCATTAGGTAATGCGTGTTTGTAAAAGCATTTATTGCCAAAGGGACACTTCCCATCACCCTGCAAAAAAAAAAAGAAACAAACAAAAAAAGGCAAATTTATTTAAATGAATTATTTTTAAACAAAAGACAAATATGAGAATCATCAATTAATGAATGAATTGTGGCAATTTACCGACATCTATATATAAAATATCACTTCACACACAAAAAAAAAAAAACAATTAAAATGGTGACGTGATTGTCAAATTTACAAAACTTCAACGCACAAGATAGTGATGAGTACAAAATAGCCAGATCACTCTCATTCGCCTGGTTAAAATACTTAGAATCTGGAAGGAAAGAGTGGTCCGTGGTCTTATATCCTCTTCAGTCCCTAGGTATCAGAGTTGTAAAGAATGCATTCTCATAAAAACATTCAATGAATCATTGACTTCAAAAAAGAATACATGAAAACGAACGAACGAATGCAACCAGCATTCATTTTCCTACCATTCAATTGAATGCAATCAATAGAATGCATTCATTATTAAATTCATAAATTCTTTTGCATTCTTTTGTTTTCATTTAATTTACATATGTACGAGGGGCGTTCAACATATTCTCGGTATCGGGGTGAAGCTGTGGTTGTATATATAAATTGACTTATTTATCAAGTAATACTATTATTTTAGTGCATTCATGTAAAATTTCATATAAATGTGATTATTAATTCGCGTTTTATCTCTAGTTAAACAGAATCATAATGGCAACTGAGACGATGATGGTGAAAATTGAGCATCGCGCTGTAATTAAATTTCTCACTAAGCAAGGAAAAAGTCAAAAAACTATTTATGAAGAGATGGTGGCTGTTTACCAGGGTTCCGCACCTTCATTATCAACTGTGCAAAAGTGGTCAAGTGAGTTCAAGAGAGGCAGAGAGAGCATTGAAGACGACCCCCGCTTCAGCTACCGCTTGTACGGGAGAAAGCATCAAAGAAGTCGAAAAACTTGTTCTTGAGGATGCCCGAATAAAGGTGAAAATGATGGCAGAGATCACCAAGCTTTCAATTGGTACCATTCACACCATTCTTCATGACCATCTTAACCTTTCAAAGGTCAGTGCAAGGTGGGTGCAACGAATGCTCACAGCGCCTCAGAAAAAAGTGAGAATCGCATGCTGTAGAGAGCTTTTGGAGATGTGTAGTGAGAACGCGGACGGTGTTATGGATCGAATTGTTACTGGGGACGAAACATGGGTCCACCACTATGACCCTGAAAGCAAACAAGAGCCCATGCAGTGGCATAAAAAAGGAACAGACCCCCCGAAGAAGTTCAAAGTCACTCCGTCTGCCGGGAAGCTCATGGCCACAGTTTTTTGGGACTCAAAGGGAATCTTGCTCATTGAGTATAAAAAAAAAGGTGAAACCATCAACGCCACATCCTACGCTTCCACTTTGCATAATTTGCGGGAGGAAATTAAAAAGAAAAGACGGGGTAAACTCGCAGCGGGTGTGTTGCTTCTTCATGACAACGCTCCTGTTCACACGGCGCGAGTTTCCAAGGCTGCCAAGTCCAGACCTTGCCCTAGTGATTATTTCCTGTTTCCGGATTTGAAAAAATGTCTTCGTGGAAAAAGATTTTCGGATGATGAAGAACTCAAGTCGGCAATAAATGGGTATTTTGCAGAGAAAGAGGAAATTTATTTTTTTGAGGGTTTAAAAAAGCTTATCTCAAGATGTAACAAATGCATTGATGTTAGGGGAGATTATATTGAAAAATAAAAACAATTTAAATTGAAATCGCATTTTCCTTCATATCGATACCGAGAATATATTGAACGCCCCTCGTACATCTACATAGTACATACATTACATACATACATATATGCAGTGCACATTTAGTTGCATCTGTTTATATACCATCTTGATCAAAAAGTTCTCGCAAAACCATCGTGTAGTGCTCCCATTGTTCCGATTTGAGTTCTGTTTTTTTTTTTTTTGTTAAGTTAGTACATCTGTTGTTAACATTCCCTCTAAATCTTACGTGTCATAGCTTGACATTTGCAAAAGTTACGTAGCCAAGAGTACATCTATCTCTGTGTGTGTTGGCGATTTTTTTACAATTTTAGCAATGGATTTAAATTTGCAACAACGAACTTGTATTAAATTTTGCGTAAAAAACGGATTTAATGGTGCGCGAACATTGGAAATGTTGGAAAAGTGTTTCGGCAACGATTCTCTAATGAAAACGGTCGTTTACCAGTGGCACGAGCGGTTCAAAAGTGGTCGTGAGTCAATCGAAGATGATGAACGCAGTGGCAGACATCGTAAACCGACGAGAACATTGATGGAGTAAAAGAAATGTTGGTCAATAATCGCAAATTAACCATCAGAGAGATAGCGGAGGACTTGAACATTGTCTATGGATCCGTCCAAGATATTTTGGTTAATGATTTGGGTTTCCGTCGTGTAGTGGCAAAGTTGGTGCCAAAAGACCTCAATTTCATGAAAAAAAGAGACCGTGTTGACTTCGCAAAAGAGATGATTTGCGAGGCTGAATCCGATCACACATTCATCAAAAGGACCATTACTGGAGACGAGACGTAGGATTATGAGTACGACACGCAATCCAGACATCAGGCAAGTGAATAGCGTTCACCAAATGAGCCGAGACCAAAAAACCACATCGTTTTCAGTCAAAAAAGAAGGCAATGTTCACGGTTTTCATGGATTACAACGGTGTAGTGTATCATGAATTTTTGCCAGAAGGCCGGACAGTAAACAAAGAGTATTATTTGGGCGTTATGAGACGTTTGCGTGAAGCAATCCGCCGAAAGAGACCAGAATTGTTGGCAGAAAACTCGTGGATTTTGCACCATGATAACGTACCGTCGCACAGTGCCATCATTATTCGAAATAATGGAAAAATCGCAGGAAGCACTGATGGGCATACCGAAAACCGAATATAAAAAATGTTTCAAGGATTGGATCAAGCGCTAGCATAAGTATGTTGCAGTCGATGGGGATTACTTTGATTTAGATCAATAACTTTGTATTTTTAATTTTCTGAATAAATTCTAAATAAATTAAATTTGATCAAGGTGGTATTACATCCAGTTTGTGTTCACTTTTATGGACATATGAACCCCCAGATGACACCTTTTACATGCCGACAGGGTCTGTGAAAATAAAAACATCTATAGGCAGCACCCCATTATCATTGTATGGTTTTCCACCTCCCCATTGAAATCCATCGTAGGAAATGAACCGGTCAAACAAGTATCGAAGAGAGTTTTCGTTTATAGTATGTTGAAACAGAACACTCATGTTCCTTTTACTAACATTTCTCAGCCTTTTGTAGAGAGATGAGTAAGCGTTTCAGTGTTAAAGTGCCAATAACCTTCACATCCTCGGCATCATCATCACTCTCAAAGTAAACGTCGCAGGATGTCCTGTCATTTACGCCTATCACACTTAAGTACAATACTGTACTGAGCAAAAGCATAGAACCAAGTTACGACTTCAATAAGCAGTCTGCAGTCTTTCCTACTGAAGGACAGCAGTAAAATTACTGACCTCGAAAAGAATACGTTGGTTTGGCGGCATCCTGGAGAGCAACTATACTCACTCTCAATGGCAGCCCTAACCGAGAATGGCGGCAGTCCTAAAGCAGCTTAGGCTACTGAGAAACCCTTTTCTGATCGAGTTCATCTGCGATCTCATTTCCCAAACTCAGTTATAGAGAAGCCTTGCATTGTCAAACTATTTGTCATCAAATCTGACCTCACCAACAAAAAAAAGTCTGCATCGTTATTAGATTCTGGCCGAAGACGTTTTGGTGTTATCTCATAGAATTACTTGTCCATAAGACCGAAGCCAGAAGAGAGTAAATGTGAAAGGTCATAAAGAATCCAGTAGGTGTTGTAACAAAAACCACTTCTCTTTAAACCGAAGATGACAAAGAGTGCGCAGCCTATGGCAAAATGATCAAGGAGAGGTAGATTCTTCTATGCACCTGAACCAGTGAGAAACTTGCTACGAAAAGCCCCCATGCAGCCGAGACAGATCGTACTTTTTTTGAGTTTGGTAAAAGTTGAAGCGAAGTATTTTCGAGAATTTATTCCACCAAACAACCGTCGTACAGAATACAGCACCATGACTCCCCTGAAAGTTCATTTACCCTGCCAGAAAGCCGACGGCGTCTCAGTGGTTTCCGACATGAATTGTTTAGAAAGCTGTTTGCGTTTTTTTTACAGACTTGCAAAATTTTCTCACCCAAGAAGTAACATTTTCGTGATCAGTTTCGTGCCATAATTTTTTACGGTTTTCGATGTGGATTAAAACAACAACAATGTGCCCATCAGCTCCAAACTGTGATGATGAACCACCATCCCGGGCTACCATATTTCGCTGGTTTTCCAAATTCAAATGGTCGTTGTTCGCTCCAGGACGGATTTTTCCAAATGTCATTCAAAATCGGTTGTTGTCCCAGAAAACATCGATGCTGTACGGTAGTTGACATCCCTAGATCTACATGTGACTTATCGCGAAATTGAGGCATTCTTGGGCATTAGTTTCACTCGGACACGTTTGATATTGATTTTACGTTTGGCCGTCAGGAAGATTTCTTCACGTTTAATATCGCATAATTCGACGAAAATCGCTCAAAAAAAGGCTCGTGAAAAATTGAATCACGGTACTTCAAAACACGTCTATAAGATCGTTACAGAGGGCGAATCACGGACCTACATATACATATGAACCCGAAACTAAAGAACAGTCGACTTTATCGGTCTTTCAAGACTAGCCAATACAATAAAAGTTGTAGGAAGCACTTCCAAGCAAATGGTCGCCTGGTTCTTTGGAAAAACCGAACCGTGCCATTAGACCAACGTAGAACGGTCAAATGTTACACCACCATTTATTTGCCATCAGTCTTTGGAAAAATAAGGAAAAGAAACCGCCGAACAGGGATCATTCCCCACCACAACAATGCGAGCTCTCACAGGTGGCCTCAAAACATCGAATTGATAGGTCATCCGTCGTGCAGCCCTGATTTGGCACACAGTGAATTCTTTTTATTCCTGCACATCAAAAATAAATTGCGAGGTTAACATTGTTCGACGCCCGAAGAAGCGGTGGTTATTTCGTTAGGAGTGAAAAAAGTGCTTCGAAAATTGATTCAAACGCATGCAAAAGTGTATTGATCTTCATGGAAAGTACTTTGAAAAACAATAAAGCAACGAACGTATCAATGTTTTCCAGAAAACTTCAAAAATAGTTTAGAAATGCATCAAACTTCTTAAAGCATTAGCCACACGAATAAAGCCAACTTCATTTGGGTAGTCCAGCTTCCAGAGTAGACTCTATTACGAAGATCGAGAGTCCCACTAACTGGCCTAAGCTTCATAAAAACGTAAGCACACTTTTTTGACTGGCAGTCATTACATGCTGGTTCTGCATGGATTCTAAGTCTGGGTAGCATTGTTCACGGCTTTTGCAAACGAGTTATTGTTCCCCCTTCTTCCATTTCATTGTTTTAATCAGTATGTTTCATAAACCGGTCTCCTTTAATATTACCTTTTGAGGTTTTATCAAATTTACTGGTGTTATCCTCGTTTCCTAATAATCCCAATCGGTTTCTGATAGATTTGCATCCTAATAAAGCAGGTAACTTTGAAATACAGAGGTCACAATCCTAATTCAAAGTATTTTCAATGTTCAATTATGATGATCTGAACGCCAAATTAGCTTCCTCATTTTGGCTACCTCGTTCAAAGAGACATGCGATCTAGCGTTGTCTTTATGGAACATGACGACTCTTTGATTAACCAGTTCTGGGAATTTTTCACTGGTTGTATCCCTTAGTCATTCCCTTCCACCAAATACAGAGCATAACCTTCTTAGGGTGGAGACCAGCTTTTGGAATGCCTAAAGGTAGCTCACCCTTGTTGCTCCATGATTTTTTCCGTTCCACGTTGTAGTAAACAATCCACTTTTCACCATCCGTGATAAAAGTGGCTCAATTTCGTTGAGTTTTTGCAGGGAATCACTGATGTGGACACGATCGAATAATTTTTTTTTTTCACTCAAATTGGGCGACAGCCAAATATCGTATCGATTTACGTATTCCAGTTATTTTCTACGCTTGATTCCGATATGTCCAAAATTTCTGCTATGTGTGCTTTAATTTGGTCCGCATCAATCTCAACCGGTCGTCCTGAACCGGGCAAGTCAAAGCCTACGAAATGGAAGCAACTACCAATTTTTTCAAATATCTATGTGTTTATCCTTGAGAATCACAAAAGACAGTCACCAAAATCTTAGCAACTACGCTGGCAGTTCTTTGTTTCAATTATTCCTTGATATCCACGGTCTAACGCTGTTAGATGTGTTATCTAAGTTGTAAATTGGCTTCGGTACACTTCGTTGTTAATCGATTGCAAGAAATCGTGGCACTCATCTTTCAAATTGCTTTCTCACAGCGAGATTGATATGCACCCGTTCCGGTGAATCACGTGGATTATTGTAGTTGTTCTGTGGGTCATATTTATCTTCTTCTTACAGAGTCGATAAGTCCGATACATGGCGATGTCCGATACGTTACATATTCCGTGTAAGCAACTGCATAAGCATAGTGATAAGGTGTCTACAATACCCACTATCAGTGACGAATGTCTCAATTCTAATGCCAGCGCAAATCAAATCAGACTCACAGGGAATGTTCTTCTCGATATGGTCATCACCTTTACAAGAAGGTGGGGTCCCTTATGCGCCTAATAAATTAAAGTGGTTAGCAAAAGCAAAGCGCAACGGTAAGATGCCGACAAGTCTTTAACGTGTAGAGAGGGCAACTAATCCGGTAATTTTTCCAAGTCGGCTGCATTCGTTGGGTCTGACTGTTTCCGTCCAGAAAAGCCTTTTTTTGAGCCTTGCCTAACTATTGTAGTACACCCAGATGGAACTCAAAATCCCAGAGAAAAATTTGGAGTCTGAGAGTATTTTGGAAGTAGTTACAGGAAACTTTTAAGCGCAGTTTCACAGATTTATGAGCGAAGAACAACAAGTCCTAAGTAACAAGGAAAAGGCTACTACAGTCGAAAATAATGGTAACTCCATAAGAAGTGACCGAGCAGCATTGGTCCCTCAAAATCGCTGTCATAGCAAAAAGTTGTAACCACTGGAACTGCCGATAATGTTTTCATTTCCTGCTTGTACCGCAAAGAAACGAAACATCATCAATGAACAAGACGTCACAGTTTAAGAAGGACTGATGTGGATTATGTTAATATTTAAACTATTTGAAAAGTACTTGATGTCTTACCTTTTTGAAGTACTTGCAGTCTTTAACGCCAAGCGCTGTCCTGTAATCAACCAGAAGTTTGTCCTTTTCTTCTTTTGTTTCCACCCAAAAGGCACTTGGACAAACAAAATCCGATGCGACCCGACACTCTGGACAAGCTCTACGAATCAAAAAAAAAAAGAAAAACCCACAACAATTATACTGAAACAAAATTTTCATAAGGAGAACACTTGAATACCTGGTAATTTTATGTTCGAACTGCTTTGCCTGACGCCACTTTCGTATGCACTCCAAGCAAAATATATGACTGCAATTCGGCAAAATCCCAAATCGCTTCTCTCTGCCCGACTTCTCCATGATGGTGTCGAAGCATATACCACAGGTTTTATCCTTTGAACGGGCAATAGCAAACGAAAGCTCCATATCGCGTTCGTGCTGCTGCAGACATTCCTGTATATGTTTCCGCCGTTGTTGCATATCCGTTGGATGCAGACAATATGTGTCACACATCTCACACAATTGAATATGCTGATAGGTACAGCCCACACCAAATGGACAATCAAATTCATAGGGACACAAGCCACCCGGTACAATGACCGGACCAACTTGTTGTGCTTGTTGAGAAGCGTTGTTGCTGTTGTTGTTATTGGCTGTGGTGATGGCACTGCCACCAGCCACTTCGGCCCATGAACGATTCAAATTATCATTCTGAGCATCCACAATGTCCAGCGTTACTTGATCTTGCACGCCACGCCGATATTTTGGAATGAAAACAGGAGCATTTACCCATGATTTGCTGGTGCTTGGTTTTGCAGGTTCGGTGGCTGAGGCCACTGTCGTCGTTGTTCCTGTTGGTGTAATTCTATTGGGTGCCTCTAGTAATGATAGATCATGAGAAAATCTACATAAATCGCCAAAACGGCATATGCCTCGAGCGTAAAATCGACATAACGCTGGACTTGGTGTTGCAGTTGCCGTTCCTGTTGCTGTTGCCGCTGGATTTGTTGCAATCGCTGTTGCACTCATTTTCAACTTTTCTTATTGCTTCAAAGATATTTGCTGTTTTTCGTATATTTTTTCCAAAACAAAACTTGAAATAATTGAATTCGCAGGCAAAGTGTGCTGAATCGTAATGCTGCTCCCCTACAGTAGTAGTAAAATGGAAGCCGGTTCGTCGCACAGAATCAACGGCTTTACAAGACTTTCTGCAACAAGAGAAAAAATACATATACGTTCACAAATGGGCATACGAACAATTTCGAATAGAAAAACAAAAACAATTTCCATAGATGGTGGTCAATGAATGGATAAGGACGTTGGTGTTGTATATGTACTCTAGAAGAATGACTTCATTCTCGCATGATCACATGTAGGCCATCCAAACATTTACAATGCTCATTTGAGGAGACGCGTAATGATGTCAGGCAAATCTACATATGTACATCAAGGCCACTGTGATGGCCCATTGATAACAAAGGCTTGATGTTGATACGATTTAATGACGTGAATTGGACAGGAAATTTTTGCTCAGTTGCATCATGGTATGAGACCATCATTGTGACCATTGACCACCAACCACCGACCAACAACCTCAAACAATTAGGGGTATGAGTGCTTATGGAAATTGCTGACCGAAGTCGCAGGTTCTATTTTTTTCCATCACCTGGTGTGAGCAATTCATGGATTTCGTTGGAACACAAATTATTACGAAATCCCGGGTGAAACCTTTGTGCAAACTATTTGTATTCTCTGCGTCGTTAGATTGGTTTTCTTTGGCCTTTATGTTGTTCGTGCCTTTTGTAGTCTCGAGTCGATGTTTTTTTTTTTCTTTTTTTTTTCAATGAAATTGAGTGCGAAGTTCGCAGCAGCAATTCGTCTAGAGCACCAGTACTACTACCACCACCACCACCATTTTGCAACACAAACAATTTTTATTAATGCACTTTTTCTCGGGCGATTTTCCAAATATTATGTGCGGAATTTGTTGATTTGTTTTATGGGAAACGAATGAAAATTGTTGGATTAGATTAATTTGATGAAATTACCTGATAATTCGCAATTTTTGAGACGGTAAACGAAATCTTTTTTTTTTCGATTGATCATTCACTCACTCACTCCCACCCTTCCAAGTTCACCTCTCTTTTACACTGCTGCTGGTGCTGCTTCTGTTCTTCTTCTTCTGGCTGTTGTTTTTGTGTGCTTTGTGCGCTCTTTCTTCTACCGTTTGAACTTTTTCAGTGAAAAATTCGAATAATGTGAAGAATTGGTCGAAACTGGATGAAGTTGGATGTGGTGTTAATTGAGCAATTAGGAAATGGTGCCAAGTCGATGGTTTTTATGATTTTTTTTTAATTTGTTGCTTCAATTGCTGAGTATGTGAACAATTTCTGTTTATTATGTTAAGAACATTATTTTTGGCATACTTCTGCTTTTTTTTAGACAGCTCAATCAACAGCTTTCGCTGAATTTTTGGTTTGTTTTAGTCTCTATTTCGAATGACCGCGTCTTCTAGAGCGATGTCTTTTTCGTTGTCCCTCCCATACAGGGGCCTTTAATGACGTTGTCTAATAATGAACGGGGGCAAAGCAAAGTACTGGTCTTATCGTAAATATCTTCAGATGACGCTACCGAAGGTTGCTACGATTCGATCAGTCACAAGTTGCCGGTCATAGTTCTTGTTGGCGGCTGGACCACCGGTAGTCCCTACCAGGACTTAAATCACGGTACCATGGGAGTCAGGAGCCCCCCGACTTGTTAGAGGTAGGCCCCCTTGTGTGAGCGTCATGGTGGCTGTGGTTTAAACCCAAAATCACGGGAAGGGTTTCGGGCCAATGTAGAGTTGCAATAAGTACTGGGTGCTGCGACCCTAAGAACAGTAAGAGGTTTTAGGTCGGCCTCGACTCATACCAAGGGTGGAACTTGTGCCGGCAACACAGTTCCGAATTGGTATCTGAAACAGTGAAATGTTGGTGAGCGATTGCTCACCGAAGACACTCCGGACCCAGACGGTTGTGTTTACCCGATCAACAGTCGTAGCCATCTAAGCCGATGAAGTCGAGCCCTACTTCCCTTTGATTGAATTCATTTATTTAGTAAAATATTGACATTAAGCTTCGGTGTTACAAATATTATATGCAAATATTAAGTTCAGTGTTCAAGAAACGTCGAAAATAGAGCCAACTACTTGAATTTTCAAACGAAAGCGCACAAAATGTATCATTACGTTAAGCGAACAAAATATGAACGGATTTTCCATCGCAATGGTTGCTGACGTGACCGACCAACAACCATACAACTTGAATCTGAACAGAAACTTGGAATATTGTTAGAGCAAGTCGGAGAATTAGGCTCCGAATACGAAGACTGCCATTGAGAATCATTTTCGGAATGAGAAACTCAGCTGGAAAAGATTAACTAATACAAGAGCGATAAACCTACTATCTATGCGGATATTTGCTGACAGAAAAGAAAGAGAAAACTAAAAGAGATCAAAACAGGGATCAGTCGAGAAAATAGCCTGATACAGCTTAAATAAGTAAAGACTCCAGATCTGGACGCTATATTTGCGATAACAGCGTCAAAATGCCCTAAAGCAAGTAGACGAACTAGGAGCGCAGAGTATGAGGGACAACTTCGGTGATAAATGTAAGAATAGTACTTCAAATCTTCTTGCTTTTTTTTAGCATAGATAAAAAAAGGGAATGTTGACAAAAGGTAAGGCTTTCAAGCGCGGACTGTGCAGCAGAAATAGTGAAACCGAAAAAGTGCTTCTTGAGTTAGCCAACAAACACTACAAAAAATGCATGCAGTATACGCGTTTCGAGAACTAGAAGAGGTAAACTTACAACCGATAATTAAGCTGGATTATCTCTTTAGTTAGGTAAATAGTTTGCTGATGTTTTTGCATTTCATTGAATTATTTTTCTTTTGACTCTGCTGGAACTCGAGTCTCAATTTCTTTCAACCTTCGTTGAACATGGCTAAACCAGTTTTTTTTTAAAATGCTTGCACACAGCTCTGGCGAATTGATTGATTGTTTGATTTGCTCAGCCTGAAGGTTTTCGCCTATCGTTTCTTAAGGTGGACACTCGTTGACATACATACGTAACATTTTCGTTTCTGTCGCTCTCAATTTTCCTGTATATTTCTGGAACGAATGACTGTCGTGAATGACAAATCTTTAAGTTTAAACTGCGTTTTTCTCTCAAAAAGTACTGTGGAATTTTCACGGGATATTAAATCTATGTGCGGCGTTATCATGGAAATTTACTTTGTCGTTTATGACAGAGCCTAAGTACTACTTTGTCATGTATACCCCTTTTCTTCCGGGTTCGGGATATTTGATATTAGTGCGACTGATTTGTAGCCCTTATAGCACCCGTATCTAATTGATAAAAGTTGTTTAAAAAGCTGTCACGTCGCTGCTATAGTGTTTTCATCGGCAAGAAAATGAGAAGTCGCTCCGTACTCTTCAGTACACTGCTTCACGACATCTTATCAAAAAGAATATGCATTTGGTTTAAGACCAAGTGCACTTAGGGCTGAAGAGCCAGCTATAGTGGAGTAAGTAAGTAAATAAAATGGTAAGTAAATAAATTGCCATTTGGCGATTTTCAATGCCTTGGTCGCAAGTATCCCAGTCTGTCAGGTTTGATAACTATGATATTAGCTGGAGATCAATGTACCGGCCCGAAAATTTTCTTCGGAAATTTTGTCCTTTTTAGCCAGAAATAATTGCAAGACGTTTTTTAAGCCTGTCAAATTTCAAAACGATCACAAACTGAATCGAAAAATTGTACAGGGATTCAAAGTTAGCAAACCATTTTGAAAGTTCATCATGCTTCATCCCGTTAACACTTAAACGTGTCCAAAATTCTATGGGACGAATCCACTTTCACACTCGTGTAGAAGCAAGAGAACTCAGATCTAAATATACACAAATCCCCTGGTCCAGATGGTATACGGGTACCATAACTTCTTCTGAAGAGATATTCCTCCACGCTTGCATAGCCACTGTGAAAGCTTTTTTGTCAACCCTATTTAGTAGAATTCCTTCAAAATAGATGGAAAATTTCATTTACCCATACCGTACTTCAAAAAGGCGCATCTTCTTTCTCCTACAGAAACATTGCACTTACGAGTACGTCCTTTCTTTTCAAGTTTATGGAAACGCTATAAAATATCTCGAAACACGATAGCTTCTCAATGACCCGCAGAACAGTTTTCGTAGCAATATGCCCACTGATGATTTGATCGCATCCACAAAATAAATACTGGTGTACCACAAGGATACGTCCTTTCTCCGTCTCTATTTTCAATTTTTTATTAGTGATCTTTTGGCTTTTCTTCAAATCCAGTATAACATATTCCTTCGGTGACAACAGTACTCTCTGCATTTCGTATTCGCCCCTGTCCCTGTATCAAAACGGGAACGTTCATTTAATTCCGATATAATTGGGGGACCATCGACAAAGTACGAGTGCTCTCGTTTAATCAAAATTTAAACATTCAAGCTTATCCATGAACGGCACTTTCATTGTTGAAATCGGAAAACTTTTCATTCTCAGCATGCCAATAGCAATCTAGCTTGGAATGACCACATGTTCCATATCTTTAAAAATTCTGCAAAAGGTCTTGAGTTTCCGCCCAAAAATGGAATGCAATACTATCATCTGACATCTGGTCAGGAAGTCCTGGTGGTAATCCCTCTGCACTTGCTAGATAAGACCCAAAACTGATTAATTGAAGACTTGAACACTGGCCTAATGTCTCCTGCTTTACCTTGTTCTATCGCTATTTTCACCGTAGTATTTCGGATTCGATCAGTTCATGGGGTACGCACTTATCGAGGATGCTTCCATATTTTGTGTTTCTCCCGCACCGATGGGTCCGCATCCACCGTTGCTCTTAAAACATCGTCGTTAACTAACATTTTCGGCTTCCAACGTGGTTCATTTTCGAGGCTAAAATCTCCCGAACGGAACTTTCCAAACCATCGTCGGACTATACCATGCCAATGACGCATTATGTCAAATTTTAAATTCGTAAAGGAAGAGAGTTCGAATTCGAACTGCCAGCAGCATAAAGCACACGTACCACTTTATTTTACAAAAAAAAATTAACGTTCTGTCACAGATGTTCACTCGAGAATTTCTTATTTCCGGCTGAGCAAAAATCGGACATTTCAAGTGGTGCAACCCAACACTCATACCTCGATTTGCGCGGGGTTAGGGGAATGAAAAGTTTCGTGCAAAGCGCAAACAGAAGTACGAACGTCATGCAAAATGAGGGGTTGCGTTCCTGAAAATAGGGAATATGAAAAACTGAAAGAAATGTAAGTTGTAAGTATTTAATAATAAAGGGTTTTCCAATTGGGACTTGACAGCTTTGAATTTAATTTGTGAACGCACTCTTTCACTAATCATCAAACTGTCACTGTCAATTTATTCAGTAAACTCAACAATTTCATCATGGTAAAGTACACGAACGAGCAACGTCTACAAATTATAAAAATTTTCTACCGAAATTCGGAGTCGGTGACTGCAACTTTAAGAGCGTTAACTCCAATTTTCGGTCGTAATTCTTGCCCCAGTAGACAGGCAATAACAAGTTTAGTGCACAAATTTGAGTCTACATTCGTTGTGTGATGTTGCCGTGTCAGTGAGACAAGGGGTTCGTCGAAGTGTCGAAAATATCACTGCCGTTCAAGCGTCCGTAGCAAACGATCCAAATCAGTCAATTCCATGGCGTTCTCAAGAATTGGGCATCGCTCAGACCACATTATGGCGTATTTTGCGTAAGGATCTTTGTTGAGAAATATAAAAGATTTCTTTAATATTTTAAGATTACTTTTATTGGACTTCCTTGTCGTCTCGATACCAAATATAAAAAAGGGAAGAGAAATAGTTTTGACATTTCTAGTTTGACACTTTGAGAATTGTGAAGTTGACAGTTCTTATTTAAGGTTAAAACAGATTTGGAATTATAAATATCAACAATCTTGGTTTACACCCATACAAGATCACGCTGACTCAAGAATTGAAGCCGATGGACTATTTGAAGCGACGTACGTTCTCCGATTGTGTTCTGGAGAAGATGCACCAAGATGATGAATTTCATCGCAAAATCTTCTTCAGTGACGAAGCTCATTTTTGGCACAATGGGTTCATCAATAAGCAAAATATGCGTTATTGGTCGGGTGAAAATCCACATGTGCTTCATGAATCACCACTTCATCCACAAAAAATAACTGCTTGGTTTGGTTTGGTTCGCATGCCGGCGGCGTTATTGGGCCATATTTTTTCGTCGACGATAACGATCGTCACGTTACTGTGAATGTTCAGCGTTATTGCGCCATGATCACCGATTATTTTTGGCCCGAATTGGAAGATATGGACTTGGACGACATGTGGTTTCAACAGAATGGTGCCACAAGCCACACAGCACACGCTACAATCGATTTATTGAAGAGTAAGTATGGTGAGCGTGTGGCCGTTTTCGAAAACGTCATTTGATCGGCATTTGCAACACTTACGGGTTGCGAACATCAAACTGCAAACGTCATTTGGTATCGTTGATCTGTGTCATCTACAAGATTTTTTTCTTGCAAGAGCATTTGACGTTTTCGAACAGAGCAATCATCCTTGAACGCAGTACAAATTTCTGGCTGCTTTTTTGCAGCGCATATGACGTTTATGAACATCTGTCCTGCAAACACTGCATAATCGAACATGCTGCAAAGGCAGTTTGATTTCTAATGTCTTTTTCGAACAAATGACTTTTGCAGCTTGCGTTTAAGAACATTTTGCAAAGCAATTTGATGCAGATGACGTTTTCGAAAACGGCCAGTTATCTCAAGAAATGGGCCAGTCGATTGGCCGCCTCGTTCGTGCGATTTAACGCCGCTTGACTATTTTCTGTGGGGATACGTTAAGTCATTGTTTTATGCCAACACGCCGACGACGTTGGAAGAGCTCAGAGCCAACATTGAACGCGAAATAGCGGCCATTTCGGCCGAGTCGTTGAAAATTGGGTCCAACGAATCGACCGCTGCAAACGTGCCTGCGTTGGCCATATGAACGAAGTCGAGTTCCATTCATAAATGTTTTGATTGTACTTCAAGCGGATAATAAAGTTTTTGAAATATCTGAAATGGTTTGAGTTTTATTTAAAAAAAAAGTTCTCAAGTCCTTATTGGAAAACCCTATATTTCAATGCGGTTTATAAACGGGATTGAACGAATGCGTATTGAGTATTTCAATGCGGATTGAAGTGGTATTTATATGAGCGTATTGAAGTAAAGCTGTCATATAAACTAGGTAACAGAGTACGATCACTGAACGGTAGAAGGAAAGCAAAAATGGGACACATTTTGTGACGGGCACATTTTTCAGAAAGACACACGGTTATGTCAAAAAACAAACCGATTTTCTCTGCAGTATTGTCAGATTCAGTCATTCACAAAATACAACTGAGTAAATTGCATGGATACGCATGCATATCTTTAACAGAAAAGACGGTATTTCACGCAAAGCGAAGTCGCGCAAATCGAATCTGGGTAGGTATATGAAAATCGCGCAAAGCGAGGTATGAGTGTATATACTCGTATTTCACGGTTACCACGAAGACGCGGTAGGTAGGCCACGCCCTTGCCCAATTGAATAATAACTCTGTCCATTTGTTCACATGATATTTTTTCTTTTGTTTTTGTTTTTTTTTTATTATAATTATTCGTTACGTTAAAACACTTTTTTTATTGTTGTTTAAACAGAATTCATACTTGGTATCTTATTAATGTATTAATGCGTTTTACTTTCATGTTCAAAAATGTTTGTTTTTATAATTTGTTCTTTAAAAGAAAGAGAAAATAAACTACGCGTGAAAAATTATTAAATATAAAAACAACGCTACGATAAAGAAGTTAAACTGAAATGATTTAGTTTTTGTTTCATATTTATGCTTATTTTTCTTTGAACATTTTCCATGCACCCATTTTTGTATTTGATTTGTTTAAATATTACTAGTAGTACATAGGAGTCTGTGTTTATTAATTAAATATTATTTATACACATGTTCTATAACAATTAATCATACACTTTTGTTTTGTTTTATATATTTTATGTCCTCGTATATATACGTTCCTGTGTTTCTGTTTTTGTTTTTGTGTAAACCTTTCAATTATATAAATTCTATACGTAGCTGCGTTATTTTTATACAATAAATTTTTATGAATGTAGTTTGCTAAAATTTGATTTGCTTAATTCAGTTTGTAATGTTTTTTGTTTTTTTGTTTTTTGTTTTATATTGTTTCATTATTTTCAGTCTCTCGCACACCCTTATCTAGAAAAGTTTTTTTAATTTTTTTTGTTGCTTTTTTTTCTTTACATAATATATATATATATATTAATTGCAATAATATAAAAATATACAGTTATTCTATTTGAATATAAAGTATTACTTTTGTGTTTATGTTTTTGTTTTGTTTTGTTCATTTGGAAATAAAAGAAATGAAATGATTAGAGGAGGAAGAGAGAGAGAGAGAGAAATGAGGGGGATTTATAGGTATAGCTGGGTTGCAAAATGTTCTCCACTTTTCTTTTATTTCGCTATCGAAAAGAAAATTTACAAATTAAACAAATTAGAGGAGAGTTGGGATATAGATAGTTGTTACTACTTTTTAGTGGTAGCTAAATTATTAGTTAAATATAGTTTATTTCCTTAAGGAAGTATTTTTTTTTGTTTGCTTTGTTTTTGCTTTTTTCTTTTTGTTTTGCTTATGAAATTTTTTACACCTACTTATATGTTTAAAATTACAATAGAAATTGTGGTAAAATTAACAAGAAATTAACATAAGTTTTGTTTTGTTGTTAAAAAAAAAAATAATAGAAAACAGTGAAACTTAATCATAGGTTTCGATAAAATTCATTTTATAAAACTGCTGCTAGGCATTGGTATCGTTTGGCGCAGGAATTTGTTCTTGTTGTTCACGTAGTTGGCGACGTCGTTTCTTACTCCAAAGCTCGTGACAGTCCTGCCATGTGGGTAACTCTGGTGTTGGCATTCTGAAAGGAAAAATGCAAAACAAAGACGCAATTGTATATGGTGATCGTCGTTTGGTGCAAAATTGAGAATTTGGGAAACTTACTGCTCCGGAAAAACATTCTTTAACCATGGAGATTTGAGTGCATCTTCGGCGGTAATTCGCTTATCTGGGTCCAGCTCGAGCATTTTGTCTAGTAAATCTAACGCAGGCGTTGGCATAAATTCGAAATCTTCTCGTAATCGTCGGCGATGTTGTTTTTTCTGTTTAAGCGTATGGAAGAGTGGTAATTTTATGACATTTGGCCATACAGCGGGTACTGGTGAGCCACATAGTCGTGATATTGTTTCGAGTTGTTGCATTTCAGCACCGGCTTGGAAGAGGGGTCGTTTTAAAAACAATTCACCCAAGATGCAGCCACAACTCCACACATCTATGGATGGACCATATCGTTCTTCACCAAGTAACAGCTCTGGTGACCGATACCATAGGGTTATTACCTTATTGGTATACGGTCGGTCTCGATCTTCGGCATTATAAAGACGTGCCAAACCAAAGTCAGCTAGCTTCACTTCACCCCTAAAAAAAAACAGAAAAGTAAATAACAAAGAAGTGGTTTTTATTTTAATGAAACTTCTTCGATATATCGATTTGTTGAAACTTACTTATTGTTCATCAGGATATTCGAACATTTAATATCTCGATGGAGGAAATTCCGTTTGTGGCAGTAGTTCAGACCATTCAGCAGCTGCTTCATTATGCTTGCATTATGTTCTTCGTTGAACGCAACCATCCCTGATTCCAGCAGACCCATCAAGTCATGATCCATGTACTCGAAAACTAGGTAAAACGATCCCTTATCTTTGCGGAATTCTAAGGCATCCTGTTTATCTGTTACAATCTCATGTAGGTTCACAATATTCGGATGATTCAATTGTCGAAGAATTTTAATCTCACGGACAGCCGTAATCGGAAAACCTTCTTTCTCATGCTCCAGTCGCACCTTTTTTAATGCCACCAATTCAGACGTGTGGTTATCACGAGCTTTGTACACCTGCAGAATAAGTGAGAAATTGTTTTTCTATTTTTTTTAGAAAAAAAAACCCCATAACTTACCTGTCCGTAAGTGCCTTCACCAATTTGTGTAATCATCTCGAATACATCAACGCAGCGCTCACCCCAATCCCGTACATTACTTCTAGAGTCTCGACGATTAAGAATTACCGGCCGCTTTCGTTTATTCTTCGTCGTATTGGAAGGAACTGATGAATTCTTAGCGGCACCACTACCACAATTCGTATTTTCACTCTCTTCTGGACTACCGATGATTTCATCATCTCCACTGAGGTCTTCACTACCCGGCACCATTGGTGGCATAGGCAAATTTAGTAGACTCTTATTTGCACTGGATGCGGGCGTTTTAGCTGATTTTTTATCTTGCACGGATGATGGTTTTGGTGATAGACCGCTCATATCGTCCGGAGGACTCGGCGTCGGAGCATTAACTAAATCGGCAACACTAACTCCCGGTGGCATTGGCAATGCAGTAAGGCTTTTGGGTTTACTATTCACTTTGGTTTTACTAGACAACATGTCGTTGGTGGTATTCGAACTTCTACTATTATTTTCGTTGCTACTTGTGTGAGCAATTAAACTGGTATTATTGCTATTACTACTATTGCTGTTGTTATTGTTTGTTGGCGCTTCATCGCCAACATTCGGTTGCTTAAGAAAACCTACGGGTGGTGCAAGTGCAATACCATCGGTTGTATCCAGATTAGCTGTATCAGCCGTTGGCATAGGAATGTTAATTATGTCTAAATTATTATTGCCTAGTTTAACGCCATTCGCTACATGTTTCTGTTCTTGTAAAGAACTTTCCGTTCCTATTTCTACTACTGTTGATGACTTACCTACCGGTGTCGAATCACTTGATAGGCTATTCTCATTTACAGTTATCAGTGCACCATTGCTATTACTCTCCTCTTGTTTCTCGATGATTTCTTGTAACGCCTTCTCACGCTTATGCCTATCCTTGACTAGCTCAGCGAACAAACTCGTTTCACTAATTTTCTTGCTATAATCCAAACGTTTTTGTTTCTTTTCATCAATAGGCGACTGCGAGCATGAACGTGACCGTGAATATCGCTTATGGCGCGGAGATAATGAATCATAATGGCGAGAGGTACGTGGCGATTTACTTCGCGAATACCGTTCACGTTTCGAGGACCGTGATCGCACCGGCGATGGACTGGAGACGCTATATTTATATTTATTGTGAGAACGATTCGATGGCGAACGCCGCTGATTCGAATACGAATGCTTCACATCTGGACTACTGGGACTTGCGTAGCGTTTGTTCGTATATTTTTCTCTATTATATCGATTGTAGTCCCGAGCATCTTTGCGGGAGACATGATGTCTGGAATCGTATGAACGACCATCATTCGCTTTTCGACGCTTATGCGGTGGAGTTGCTGGCTGATGATGATAACGATCTACACAAAAACAAAAAGAAAACAAAACAAAACAATTGTATGTCAGTTGTTTGTAATTAATAAATCAATTTACGAAGTTGCTTAACTTACCCGGTGATATCACATTCATCTTCCTGGTGTCCATTTGGTTAGAAGACTGCCGATGATGGTGATGATGATGACCACCAGCATTCCCAGTGTTTCTATGATGATGATGATGATAATGTTCTGTTGCCGATTCCTTTGGGCTCATCGGACCGTACATGGTACTTTTCGACGACTTACTATTGTATAGCGGCGGTGTATGAGGTGATGCGGCATATCGCGTTTTGCAACCCGATGAGCTGCTTCCACTGGGAAGAGGCCTAATTGGCGGTGTTCGATGTCTTGAATTCGGAGTTGTGCGCCGATGTGATGATGTCACATGCGAACTAGAAGTGGCCGCTGATGAATTGGTAGCGGCAAGATGCTGAATACTACTAACACTACTGCTTGCACCTGGCAAATTGGAGGCAGACTCCGAATAATAACTGTTGCTGCTGTTTGGACGCAACGGTGGCGTTTCTATCGACAGCGGACTAACCTCTTTAATCGGCGTGTAGGTAGTAGTACTATTATTTGTACCACTTCGCTTCCAGCGATCCAGCGGCGAACCAGACTTTGCTGACATTGATTTTTTGCATATCGGCGGTGGTGTATAATTGGGATTCTCAATACTCTCCAAATCGGACAACGTCTCAATGCTAGAAATCGACTTTTGACGCTTCTTCTTGCGTTTTTTCGATTTCTTCGACTTTTTATGCTTTTTGTCTTTTTTACTCTTTTTGCGTTTGCGCTTGTGTTCGGCTTCAGAATCATCATCATCATCATCGTCATTTAGATATGAAGCATCTGATGAAATTAACTCATCGATATCGTCTTCCTCAGCAGCCATTTCAATGTCTGCTAATCGCTTTTGTTCACTACTTGTCGCTGACTTTTGCATAGACGATGAATTAGATGAGGAATTTATCGGCGATCCAATGATTATGCGACGCAATTGACTCGGTGACATTTTTGCCACCTTCTCCTCAATCTCTAGGCTTTCTTTGCGTTTAAGACTGTAACCGTCATCACTACTCGCCGAATCAGAAACTGCCTTCGATCGTATGTCATTCTTGCTTGACCCCGTTAGAGATTTATCATTTTTTTCTTCGTTTAATTCAGCGGCTTCTGCATCCGAAAAATCCTCTGAACTAACATCCGAGTATTCAACAACTTGATTCATGTTTCTTGAAGATTGCTTGTCTAATTTACTTGATGATGTCCTACGATGATGACGTAACGATGCTTCATCTGAGATCGAAGACGTTTCCTCACGTGAACGTTTACGTTTTTTTGATTTTTTCGAACTTTTCTTTGTGTGATTTCTACTACTTAAACTCAAACTGCCCGACTTGTAACGCGACAATTGACGATCTTTGTCCATTTTTATTATAACAAATAACTTTACGAGTTGAACAGTTAACACTTGGTATTTTGAGTTTCTCTTTTCTAGTTCTCCCGAATACCAATTGCACTATGTAAGTAAATTGTCTTGAAATTTAATTCTTAACTTATCACTGATCTCACAACATGATTGTTTTTATTCGTTTACATTTTAATTGTTTATTAGATTAAGTTCAACGCCGGAAAGAAGCTGAAAGTACAAAATGATAGACAGGGTTAAAATAATTGTTATTCCAGAACAAGTGGTTTTTATAAACAACAAAGGTTTTCTCAATTGAATCGCCTTGCCTACATTAAGTGGATATGTTCCATTAAAAGCCAGGATACACAAGGCAAGGTAAGAAATAGAATCTTCCCTGAATTTGCCAAAGTAAATTCAGAAAATAACTTTAGATGAACTTAACTTACTACGGGAGTGCGTGCTTGCATGTTGTAACAATGCTTCAATTGATGGTGTCCTTACCACTACGAAAGAAGGTAGATTTGCTAATTCTCATTTCTTCTCAAAATTTAAGATTGACGAATTATGCTGTGATTCTTTGGGAGCGCATCAGGACGCGCTTATGCTGTGCCATGTACAATTGTAGGCGTCATTTACAATAGCCCAATCATTGTGTCACAAAGACAGAGTCACCTTCTCTTTGTCATTCATCCTCTTGTGTGTCATACGGCATAGGCATACAGCATATTGCACTCGGTTTCTGCAGATAGATTCTAGCTCTTTAGAGCCCAGTTCTAGTAGACCTAGTATCTCGGTTAATCCAAGCAAAAAAGGTTTCGATGTTTCGTATATTCAAACGACTGTCACCAATTCTGGCCAATTCTCTCATGGAGCTTAGAGTTAGAAATGCGGTTTGACCAGATAATGCTTAAGATGTGTGCCGGAGCTCACGTATTTAACAACGTGTCCTTAGCTAGTGGCAAACAGTTTTACGGTATTACAGTAATACAACAGGCGGACTAAACATGTGACCTGATCAGCCCTAGCTAGAGCTTTAAAGCATTGTTGTTTCATGTTTTGAAAAAAATTGCCTTATTTGGTTGACTATAACTTGTTCAATCGCACCTTCTTCAGAGAGGATACTTCGAAGATATAGGATACCCTTTACCTCTTCTGGTTGGAATGCAATTCTAATTTGTGAATTTGAGATGGGGAAGGGTGACGATTTTAGTTTCGGCGGAGTTAATCTGAATCTCAATGACGCTTGCCCGTTGTCGTTTGGAGGCTGGTTCACAATTCTATGGAGTAATAAACAAATGTCACCAGTATACCCAAGGTATAGCGTTTTGAGTTCACCGCATTCGTCCATTTCTCGAGGATAGAGCATCACAGACCACATCGATTATCAGCAATGAAAATAGTTTTGGTTAAAGGCTACAGAATATGTTGTGCGTTCTTCAAAATCGATTATCAACAGGCGCAATGGAGTTCGATATTCAATAATGTTCGATGATGTTGATGTGTCTACACAGGAGGATCTTGATCCGAAATCCACTTGTTTTTCTTCGCATTTAGCATTCAAATGTTATTTTTATAACGAAAGGCGGCACAGAGCTCTACCACCTTTCGAGAAAAGACTCGGTTCCCCAGGTTCTCTCTATCACTGGATGCTGAAGTTTTGTGGAAACCTTGTTGTTCTTCTGTGCTTTTATTACGGCAGTGAACTCATTTCTACTATGAGCCGAGGTGCGAATGCGACTAATAGTAAATTCGGACTTATCATCCTGACTTGATGGCATATTGCTAGAGAATACTATGTCCACCTCTTGAACTGATCCCCGTTCGATACACCCAAAGAACCTTCCAAGGCTTTCACTAGATGTTGGCTAAAGCGGTTAATAGTGTTCACATCAACTTGACTATTCTGCAGACCTAATTGTATCGCAATGGAGTAATTGCGTTTGTCTCGTCGCTGTACTTCTCTCAACGTTGACTTGTATAGTATTCTTAGGAAGTCGTGTGATGTGTCTTTCTTGACATCTTCCCCTCTGGAAGTAAAAAGATTTTCCACTATGATCTAATTTTCTTGAATAGTCGGCAATTCCCTGCTGCCGATTTGTTCTACTCCTTGCGAAAAATGTTCTCTTAGTTGTTGGCGCACGGAGGGGTTTTCTTATTGTTAACAAAACCCTCACACGTTGTTCGTGAGCAAATTAAAGTGCAATTAAGATGTTGCCTGACATTCTCTTGGCCTTCAAAACATAAGCGGCGTCAGAGTTTGAGTGTTTTTGCCTATTTTATTGCCATTTAATGAGCAGTGGCCTATCACACAGCAATTTAAGAATTTGTCTTTACATTTCCTCGGTGTAATGCTTCCTCTATCTGAGAAATCAATGAACAGGATTGAGTTCTATTAAAAGAGTCTTTGCTGATCTTCAAAATAGTTGAGCACGTGAAGGAATTCGGGCTTGTGAAAGAAGATGTTCAACCCCTGTTGGGACCGGAGTGACCATGGAATAAAGCAATTACGTTATGGGCTACTAAGTGGTTATAATTCCGTCAAATGCAAAAGTATGATTATAAAGTGCTTTAGCGCAGGTCATTCTTTAAAGAATGAGGATATTCAGTAGGGTTTCTGTTGTATAACATTTTCAAATATACCCAGTGCTTTTGTTCTTTTCTCCTGAAAAACTTTACTCAGACTTTGGGTCCCTCTGCACGCAGTGCGCACCTTATTCCTTTGCAACGTTTTCACTTATTTCTCTCAAAATTAAGTTCGATAATACCTTCGTAGACGACTCATAGGTTCATCCTTTAACAACATGTATATATGATCTTTCATTTCAATTTGGGTATGGGAAAGCGGCTTGTGTAGCATTCGTTGAATGCCAGTTCATTTTAATAATGCGAAACATGTTCTCATTTCTCGTGACAAACTTGATTTAGCTTTAATGCCTGTGAAGCTCGAGTAAGTCAGGAACTTTGACGGTCATGTCGACTCAAATAATTTCACAGTCCTATATACAAAGTTGTAGGTGATTCCGTTCGCAAGACCCGAAAATAGTCATAGTAAATTGCATTTACGGAGAACATTTCAATATTGTCTCACTCAATACTTGTAAATGACTTTCGTGTAAAGCCTTATACGTGTTATGTCAGTCGTTGCATACCTGTCAATATAAAATAGATGCTTTAGATATAATTTTTACGACTTGTCTGGATAGATCAGCCACATCGACAGCCTGCCTTTCCTCGTTTTGCTTTTGTTTTGTCGCGTTGGGGGCGTGACAAACGCGTACACCGTTTGACACAGTGTACACATCATGCACGATTCCTCGAAAAACTTCAGTCCGCAAACTCTCAACCGATGGTGCAATGTGACACGCGTGCTTTCATTTTGCAAATGGGAATAGAAATTAAAGAAAACCGGTTTGAAATCGCACACTGGGAGGCTAGTTCAGCAGTTCATAGAGACTAGAAACTCAATCGTCTTTAAAATTGCTAATTTTACTAATCACTATTGGCAAGCATTCGTCTATAGAGATAAGATAAGTTTGTTCATGAATCATGCGGAATGCTTTCCTTGGATAATTTGCAATTTGTTCTTACATGAACCTAGGGTTGTGTTTAGTAATACTAAAACTGCTGTGTTCAAAGCTTGAATAGAAAAAAAAACTATGAGTGAGAAAAATCAATGAACAGCACGACGGCTATCAAAGAGTACATCATAGTCCGCTTAGCAAAGAATCACGATATTTCCGAGCATGGTCAAAGATCGACTTTATTTTTTACACATAACATTGACAGTTATTTGGTATAAAGTTCAAAGAAGGTGCAATCCTACCTGCCGCAATCGCGCACAACAATTGAGAGTAGGTGGTAGGCAACACGACATAACGTGAACAAAATTTAGAAGCCTTTTTTCGGGAAAAGGTAAATTTTTGTATAGAAGACATCCGAGAGTATGGTAAGCATACTACCATTTATTCATAAGAGGCTTCACGAGGAATCCCATTAGCATCCCAAGTTCCAATAACACTCAGTGAAAAAATTAGATAGCAATCTGATAGTCACAATTGAGCCAGGTCAGCAGATGAAGATGATATTTTACAACACAAACTAACCAGGTGATTGGAAAGATTGCATGGACTTTGAGTGTTGACCTTAACGTCACTAGTGGTAGTCAAAGCACTAACCACTATACCATGCTTGCCACGAATTCATCATAACATTACAGCTTCTGAAAGATCTGTCACACGTAATAGATTGTTGCACTTGAAATTTCCATCTTACATATCAATAGCCTTGCTAATGCTTTAATGCACAAAAACGAAGAGAACGAGAAGAATTTGTTGACCACTGTCAACGTTTTTGTGACCGGCCAACTTGAAATAGTGGATAAGAGCCAACTCTTTTATGAGTTTAAACACAATGCAACAGAAGAATTTGAATAAGAAGAAGAAGCCCTAAAAACGAGGTAATCCTAAAGTGGACATAGACAACGACGAGTTATAAATTTAGGTGATACACAGGGATACACAGGGATATTGCAGAACAACTAGGCATCTAATGTTCAACAGTTTCTCGGCATTTCAAAGCAATTGGTAAAATGAAAAAGCTGAATGAAGGGACACCCCGATTGGAAGTCTGCTCTTCTCTGCCTTGCCAAAACGCAATGAATTCTCATAAAATTTGTACGTGTGATGAAAAATGGAATCATTATGATAATTTTCAATGATCTGAAAGGTGGCTTGAGTACATTGAAGCTTCAAAGCACAAAGCTATGAGAACGCCTTGGTGATATGCAGCAGTTGCCCTTAGGAACCACACCTTCCCAAAATCTAATGAAACAATGAACACAAGGAACTTATGCTTAAAACTGCGTATGCATACAAAATTGGTTGTTAAGCACCCTTCGTCAATAATGCACCATAACAACGCGAGGCCACATGTGCATACAACTGGGAAAATATTGCATCAGTATCAGCAGTACGAAACTCTACCTCACCCACCTTATTCCCCAAACGTTCTCCATTATCATTTCTATAAGCATTTGGATAATTTTGTTGCTGAGAAAACATATACGCGCAAAGCAGTTGCCAAAAACGCCTTTGGAGATTGGATTGGCTTCTGGAATTGTAGTTCTTGCAAGAAAGGCATCAACCCATTACTATGCCATGGGCAATAATATATCGAATTCAATGGTGAATACGTTGATTCTTTTAAACGCTGCAAGTGTATGTCAGAAACCGTTCTTTCATATGCAAAATTCTAATAAAGAGGATAGTCTGATCTGAGGACAGAGACAAAGAGTGCATTGTAGGCCAGACCTAGTCTCCCCCCACAATAGAGTATGGGAAAGCAGCAATGCTTTCGGCAAGAAGAAGCTCGAATGTTCTAATCTTCGGCTTCTTAGTAGATGCAGACCAACAGACTGAAAAAAAAATAGTCTGCCCCGAGCAGACACAAAGCACTTGAGCTCTAAACAAAAAAATGTTTCTCAAGATTATAGAGATGAGAGCTGTAAGACGAGAGGCATAAATGGAGTAAATTACATTCTCGATAGACAGTTTGTTGAGGTGGTAGTCGAAGACAGTGATTTCTTCGGAAAGAATTGAGTTGAAAGAGGGGCACAGATCTATGATTACTTAGATATGTGTTAAGATAGATAAGCTGAAGTAAGTCACTCGTAGGTTTAGACTATCAATCCAGGGAAATCTCCGTAAAGCGAATTGGAGAAACTTGCGTTGTACAGCTTTTATCTGGATTATGTGGGTGATGTAAACATATGACTAAAATCGGCGATTTGCTTTTGATATTTATAACATGATGGGTTTGCTCACGTTGGCCCAATTGTGGTTCGAACATAGAGAATTTTGAAGAATTTTGCTTTAATACTTAAAAAAGGGGAAGAAAGCAACTGACGCAAAAGCTGCGTAAAGATTACGACAGAAATGTCATCGGGAGTCTCAGAATTGGTTCGCCCGATTTTGTGATGATTTTTTAGTCATTAGCCATGGTGCAAGCAAATAAGCATTCAATGTTTGGGGACCTTGCTAAAGCGCTAAAAGTGTCCATTGGAAGCGTTCATGGCAATATGAAATTATTTAGCTTTGCAAAGAAGCTTGATATTTGGGTACCGCACCCACCAAACGCCAAGAAAACGATCCCTTCTTGGAGCGTATGATCACGGGCGACGAAAAATGGACTATCTACAATAATGACGGCCGAAAACAGATTGAAGTAGAAGAGATGAAGCATAGGAAAGGAGAGCAAAAACGGGAATCCACTAAAAGAAGGTCATGTTGTGGGATTGGAAGGGACCAGTCGTCTATGAGGTGTTTTCAAGGAACAAAATGATCAATTTCGATGTCTACAAAAATTACGTAATGCCATCGCACAGGAATGTCCCGAGCTGATCAATCGTTAGGGTTGGTTTCACCGCGACAATGCGAGACCACACACAAGTTTTGTTACAGCTTAGTTGGGATGTGTTGTCACATCCACCGTATAGCCCCGAAACTTGCGCCATCCGACTTGCACTTAATTCGCTTCTTGCAAAACTCCTTGAATGGTAGAACGTTTGCTTCTGACGACCTCATCAACTAGCACCTTGAAAAGCTTCTTGCAGAGATAGATAGGAAGTTTTATGACGTTGTCCGTGAGACGCCAATAAACACACCGGAATATCAAATGAAAAAAACGTGATGACTTTTTTGAGAACCCAATAAATTCTCGATTCCTTTCTGAAAGTGTCGGTGACGCTAAAAATCTCAAAAGTGTAGCAGGAATTTGTTGAGCGGCATTTGCTGCATGCTGCGAGTAGTAGTTGTGTAATGAAACGAAATTTTAACTTCCAAATTGGGAGAAAAGGAAAAACAAGTCCAAACTGTTTGAAGGTTAGAATAGAAACGTAACATTCTAATATGCTCCGAAATCTAGCTCTGCGAATGTGAGCATAATACGCGTAGCCATACACTGAATAAATGGGAATAGAGGTTGGCAGTAAGCATGTTTCACAATCATGTGTCAAACACTTCAATAAAAGGGCTGTTTCCTTTAACTGACCGATTTTCCAATAGGGATGACTTTTAAAGCTGTCATTTTTGACGATTCTTTGACATTTACATTCATCATCGTGTGACAAATCATCATGAAAAGATCTACATCGTAAGAACGCATTTGCATCATTCAAATTATTATGAAAATTGTCGAAACACTTCTCCATTAAGAACTGTAAATTTTTTTATTAAATGTGCACCCACCCTCAATGGTTTTTTGTGAACTGTCATTACTATTTTGCTTGTCAATGTCTACCATTTAGTCATGGTTCAGTACTCGGACGAGCAACGTTTACAGATTATTAAAATTTACTACCAAAATTCGGAGTCGCTGACCTCAATTTTGAGAGCGATAAAGCTCATTTCTCGCTAAGTGGCTTGTCAACAAACAAAACATGCGCTATTGGACGGTTACAAACCCACAAAATAAACAAAAATAGACTGTTTCATGCCGGTGGCTTCATTGAACCGTATTTTGTTGTTGCTAATGTTGCCCCCCCCGTTACAGTTAATATTACGTCCACTTAACATTGGCACCACTTGCCACACAATGGGCCAAAAAACAAAAATGTATAGTCCTATCGGAAAACCCGATAGAAGCCTAGATGATTGTTTTGCTCCTCATAACCAATCCTGAACTCACTATTCGTTGTGTTGTGGATCAATTTTATACAACAACCCGTCAACGTAACCAGAAGAACCTGTAGCCGCTGTGATAAAAAATGTAACAGAACATTCGGAATTGTCAATTGGTCTCTGTTCGTTCATTATGCGGGAAAATTTTGCAAAAAGATCTCAGCTTACCCCGTGTTTAAGATGCAATTGGTGTGGAGACTGAAGTACCGAGACCTCGGCTCGTTGCAGGAGTTCACAGATTGAACTCCTTTACTTTTATCGGAAAAACATGTTTAGAGGCGAATGGGTCTGCGAATATGCAACCCATTTCTGCAGTGAGTGAGGAGTGACTGTTTTGTGTAGATCGGCCCTTGTTTCTTCAAAATTGAAGCTGAAAGCCCAGTTGTAAATCGATAATCGATAATTTCTTCGAAAATATAAATGACATTGGTCCGGACGATAGGCAGCAGGATTACGCAACTTGTCATACTGCCCCTAAAACCACTGATTTGCTGAGGACTTGATTCAATGGTAAGATCATATTGGAAAAAGGGACCAGTTAATTGGCCACTGAGATCGCGTGATTTCACACCACTCGCTTACTACTTGTGGTTTTTGATGTATGCTGATAGGCCGGCCGCAAACAATGCAGGCCTTCGAAACCAATATTCAGCTTATTGGTGAGATAGGACCCCAAATTATAGAGAGGGGTTCAAAATTAGACCGATCGAATGGGCTTTACCAAAAATAGTTAAGGAATCACACGAGTTTTGACAGTTTTTCGTAAATTTTTCTAATTCTTGCACCATTGTTTATATGGAATAAAGCTATGCCCTTTATATTATACATTTTAGGGTTCTAGGATGTGTAGTGCATTTGACCACTTACTCTCATTTTAATTTCCAATCCCGGGAGTTTATACATGCTAAAAACGTCGTAGAAGCCACTATATAAAGCGGAGCAGAGTCATCTGTTACTATCGCCCCATAGAGTGAGAGTAAGTAAGAGAATCTCATTCCAGAGTATTTCACAACCTTTCATCGAACGCTCCAAATGGAAATGATAATCTCGCTAGAGAGACGGAAACCGAGAAGCAATCAAGCGGAGACCATATAAATTTTGTTCGCGCCCAGTTCTATGGTCTAAGGAGCATTCAACAAAACACTAAAACTAATATACTTCATGGATAAGATACATCCCAGCAAGTTGTAGGAGAAAACACCTATGACCTGGGTCGTCCTCACCACAATCACTAAGAAAAAAAACACCGAAAAAATTATTAAAATCCAGAAAATATGTAAAAATTTTGGAAAGGGAAAAGGAATTGAAGGCGAATAAGGTCACATCATTTCGTCAAGTTTTAAACCTAATCACTAAAACACACCACGGAAAACAAACTTTTCTCGCCTCTATACCATCGCACTCCAATTAAACACTTCCATTGAAAACACTAATTTGACCGCATCCCGAATTTTATAATTATTTTCCAAACACGAAAATAAATGAAAACCAAATTCAGGAGCTAGACACTAGCAACTTGCTACACTTGCAACTGTCACTTTCTAGGTTAGGTTGATTTTCGACAGCTGTCAAAAAGCAGCAAAAAAACAACAAAAAAACACCCCAAATGACAACCAAAACGAGCGAGACAAACGACACATTTTTCCTCAAATGCGCTTTTCTACTTTAACCCAGAAAAATAAAATTCACAATTTTTTTACACAAAAGATAAGTATTTCTGCATTATTTCACACTCTATACCGTCAAATTGATACACGAAAACTGTCAACCACAATCTGATTCGAAATTACTCACCTTATCCGAAAATTGTTTGCCGAACGCTGGCTGCAGTCATCAACCTGTCATGGGTGCCTCGATCGTCGTGTCCGTGGCCAAAATCACTCGCTAAAATCGAAAAAATCATTCACAAAACACGATTTTTGCCTCCTCTGTCACAATTGGTCCTTATCAAATAATTTTCACTGAATTCCACTAATCATTTTTTATCATAAACATATGTATGTAGGTATTTGTTTTTTTTTTTTTTTTAATATTTCTACCAGCAAACTTGGGCAAAGAATTTCCCACAAAGTACAATTCACTCGGTGGGGACACTATTTATTTTTTTTTTCTGATAATTTTCAGCACTTTCCGACACAACGATTTTATTTATTTATCAATTCGGATTGGGGGAAATGCACTTTTTCCGAATTTATAGATTACACTTGGCGATAGTCCCGCGATTTACATGGTTTTTCGGGGGATTCGACCGAATGGCGAAGTGAAAAAATGGAAATTCATCTCCACAATATCTACGATGGCGAACGAAATTTGATTTTTTCTCTCTTTTACTTGTCGGATGGAACCTGCATGTGTGAGCAGGATGGTGGCAGGCTTTTGCGTGCGAAAAAAATTCTAAAATTCGGCAATCGAATTCATAGCACTGGAAAATTCATGAAAATTGCATTTTCATTTGGGGGATTCGTGTGATTTTGAATCACGAAAATTTGCATAGATTTCATACGCTCTTATGCGTATGGAATGAATGGGAGAAGAAAAAAAATTATTTTTTTTTTTCTGAGTGTGTGATTTGTTCGTCGCCTTAAGCGAGAGCTGGTAGAGTGATTACGACAGAAAAGATGGAAGAAGAATGTCGTGTGAGTGAGCAAATGAGTATGAGAAAACTGTTGCGAAGGAAGAAGTTTTTAATGTGCGGAATTGTAGTAGATTTCTTTTGGATCGGGGAACTGATTAGTTTGATTGGATGGTTTTCCAAAGAATTTATTTAATAAAAAAAAAATGCTGTAGAAATATTGACTGTGAGATCTATGGAAGAAAATCTGTTATCACACGTTTCAATTAAGACCTAACTCAAAATATACTCAACTACCTGGATTGTTGGTACTTTTTTGCAATTAACTAAATTAGGGGTAACGAAAGAGGATTTCTGTGCTGATGTCTATCATTGTCCAAGCCTTAATTGGTGCTAAAAGAAAAGTCAGAAGGGCAATTATTGTGTGTTGTGCGATTACTGCTGATGCCCGGAGATACTGGTTACTGTCGAGCAAAAGAAAATAGCGACCATACAGTGTCCTGTGAGAAAAGACTGAAAAGCAGATGAATTCGATTGACGGGAGCTAAGGTCATTATGAATTCTTATGACTACTCAGGGTGGCCAATAAATCCTTAATTGCAACTCTCATATTCCCGAGCTGGTTTGACAGATTTATTGGAAATTAGGAATATCTACTTCTTTCCGCTCAGAAAAGACTGAAGAACTTAGAAAGAGTTTTTTTTTCTGTAGGCACAGAGCACTCAGACCAAAACCAAGAACTAGTTTATGGAATTGCTCAGTCTTTCATAGGCCCGACATTAACAGAGATATTTTCCACGGTGTTGTCATGACTTTCAGAGCAAGCGTAACAGGATGTTGTATCACATATGCCCAGCATATTTAAATGCTTAGCAATAGTATAGTGCGCCGTCACGACGCCAATAAGTAGCCTGCAATCTTCCTTATTGAGGGACAACAGAAAGGCCAGGGGGAATTCGTTTGGGCTGCCGGCAACCTGTATGGTCATGCTAGTTTCAGTTATGCAGGCAGACCTTAGGTAGGCAAGACTCAATGAATTTATCTTACCGACTGCGTTCAGTGGAGATCAATATAGTTCATTGCCATCAGTATTCCGTATAACTCCCCTTAGAAGAGAAAACGCAAGTTTTCCTAATGAGGAGTCAAATCGTCCCCCAGAAAAATACCAACGAAGCACATTGAATTACTTTTGCAGCAATTCATGAAGACCCCACTTTATTCCCTTCCTAGCTCAGATTCTAGCCGAAACCAGTCTTGGGCTCAAATGGATTTCGTATTTTTTCCGCAGCAAGAGCGCTGGTGTCATTGCATCAGAGGGCATGTCCATAATACTGGAGTCATTAGGTAGTCGGCCATCAAAGGTAGTCATCACTTCTTTTAAACGGAAGTTGACTTTTAGAGTTCATCCCATTATATGAATAATAATCCTTCTAGAGCGGAGCCAGACGTGCTAAGGAAAGCCTCCATCCTGCGGAGGCAGACTGTTTTTTAGATTCTAGTAAAATCAGCAATGATATATTTTCGTGAGAGCTTGTTCCACCAGACAACCAACGCATTGCATATACTTAATTAGTCTTACCTTGCCGTGTAGATCCAAACCTATTGGTGACAGGCCCCATGTCTTACTGACAGGTTCCTTGCACGGCTAGAAGCCCGACAACGCCTGAGAGGCTTTCGATGTATAGTCCAGAAAAGTTTGTTATCAAGGGCCACACCAAATACTTAGATTATTTGCAGAGTTTGGTGGTAATGCCCTCTGGATGAGTCAGATCAGTCAGCTTCATCCTTCTCGTAAAATGAACAGCCTCAGTTTTGAAAACATGACTGAAAGCCCATCTCTAGTACACCAATACTGGCCGAGTTGCGAATGACATATTTTTATAACTAATTTTTATAACTCAGGCATCTTCACGGTGGAAGATGAATACTTATTGGGTCAGCGGCAGCTCTCATATCCCAGAAGCATGTTACTTCTGACTTCAGAAATTCGAACCCCTTTTGCCTAATGATCACAAGAAAATTCTTGGCATTCCTCGGAAACTGAAAAATTCTCGGGTACGGGCGGATTTGCTGTTAACGATCCTGAATAACGAAAAAAATTACTACGATGTTCGTCTCTGCACATGGAATATTCAACATTTATCTCCGCTATCACTTTTTTAACGTTCTCCGATGACAATCTTAATGTCGTGCTTATGACCTTATCCATATCAACTCCATTATCTAATAGCAATAGATAATTTGGCTGTAACTAAGCATGACTGTCCAAAACTCGTCTTCATGCGCACTATCAAAAGCAATTTTAAAGTCGGTATGTAGGTGATGAAATCCGTCAGGCATAAGGGGGAGCCTTCCTCTAGCAACAAGTGACCTTCAAAACTAAAGGCAATTGCTGGCGTTCCATCTAGAATTCGTATCTTTTGAAGTTGCATCATGACATTTGAAAATATATTTCATTTAAACTTTGATTTTTAATATTTTTCTGAAAATATTCCTTGAAATGCCACCCTGTGCATTAATTGTACCAAAGACATTTTCCATTAAATAGGTGCCGCACACCACCTTATCAACATCACGCATTTGACGGTTTCACTTGAGTTTTCCATTTGAAAAATGTTTGTTTTTATTTACGTTCTTGCATTATTTATACATTTTCCTAAATAAATCAATTCGGATTGGTGTAATTTATATCAAAAAATAATGTCAACACACTCCACCAGTTTGGGTGAAAAAATTGAAGTGAGTTTCGAATTGTTTTCTACCTAAAACCCAATATCAAAGTTTTGTTTGGTCTCTTCCAGGATTATGAAGTTCTACATTTGCTGGGAAAAGGAGGCTTTGCTAGCGTTTACAAGGCACGATGTCTGAAAACAAACACCTTGGTTGCGATCAAAATGGTAGGGCCAATTCGGAATATAAAAAAATTCTTCATGATATAAGGAAAAACGGTCTCTTTTGTTTAGATCGATAAGAAACTTATTCAAAAGGCAGGAATGTCCAATCGGGTTCGTCAGGAGGTTGAAATACATTCACGGCTAAAACATCCCTCAATTCTTGAACTGTACACCTTCTTCCAAGATCAGAACTATGTATATCTGGTGCTGGAACTCGCCCATAATGGAGAGCTACATCGTTACATGAAGCAAAGTATGCAACCCATGAATGAGCCTGATGCTGCCAATATTATGCGACAGGTTATTTCGGGTTTGTTGTATTTGCACTCGCATCAGATCCTTCATCGGGATATTTCCCTTTCGAATCTACTGCTGACAAACGATATGCACGTGAAGATTGCGGACTTCGGTTTGGCTACGCAGTTGAAAACGCCCCACGAGAAGCACATGACTATGTGCGGTAAGTTGAATATTTACACAAGCCGTTGATTTTATACTTATCCATCGATGTTTTAATAGGAACTCCAAACTACATCTCGCCAGAGGTAGTTTCCAGGCTTTCGCACGGTTTACCCGCTGATGTCTGGGGTCTAGGATGCATGTTCTACACGCTCTTGGTCGGTCGCCCACCATTCGATACAGACGCTGTGCAATCAACACTCACGAAAGTTGTTATGTCTGACTATCATCTGCCAAGCCATCTGTCGTACGACGCTAAAGACCTGATTGATAATTTTCTCCGAAAAAATCCTCTCGAACGTATACAGTTGGAGGATGTGTTGAAGCATCCGTTCATGGTGAAACATTCAATGGATGAAGGGAAGACTTATAAAAGTACAGCCTCGTCTGTAGACAGCGGGATAATCACGTTTGCAAGCAGTAATTCTTCAACTAACTCTCGTAACCTTATCCGCTCTAGAACGTCTGATAAATGTCCACCCAAACCACTTGGTCAAATCAATGAGAATTATGCGTGGAATGGCCAAAGCTATTCGTCATTTCACGAGCAACCGCAATCGCAACAACTCCAATTCGATAGCATGGATGTGGACCATAGATGGCCTCAGTGCGAGCCAAAGCAGAACTTCAGCGACTTTCCGTATATCCCAGCCAATCCAGGTGGTGGCTACTTCCAAGACGAAAACCAACTAAAATACGAGAATTTCGATTGCTTGCACCCAAAATCAAATTACTCCCCATCGCCCCCACCGAATGCCATTCCAGGAATACCCATTGTCGAGGAGAAGAAGGAAAAAATCAGCGTACCAGCGTTAAATACCAAGAGGCTACTACCTACAAGGCACAAAACCAAAAATGCAATAATGAGTATCTTGAAGACGGGAGAGGTCGTCATCGAATTCATCAAATATAAGGGTCGCGTCCAGGAGGATCGGATCACTGACGTGTGTTGGATCTCTCCTGATGGCATGCAAATAACTCTGTATCAAGCAGAGTCCGGACGGTAAGAAAGTAACGATGCCCAACGTCATTTTTCGTTTTAAACTGATTTCTTTTTACAGGGGCCTTCCAATCGGAGACGAGCCTTTTGAAATACCCCCCAATTGTACTCATGGTGTTTTCTCTTATGAAAACTTACCATCCAAGTACTGGAAAAAGTACATGTACGCCTCCCGTTTTATTAATCTTGTCAAGGGCAAGACCCCAAAAATTACCTATTACAGTCCGCAGGCAAAGTGCCAGTTGATGGAGAGTATGGTTGACTTTGAAGCCTGCTTCTACAATGGATCAAAGTTTACCAAGTCCTCTGAAACAATTAAAATTGTTGATCAACATGGAAGGGCTTTAACTGAGCCACCCGAACTGCTCTCCGGTCCAATGAAATGTCAATATGAGCACTTTGAAGACAGTCTCAAACACTGTCATGCTATTTCGAATGCCTTGGAGTTAATTCAAGGCAATGGGACTGTGTGCTTTCCAGCAATCATTGGCAAGCGACCAATAACAGATATGTCACGACAAATCTCAAGCGTTAGGGAGAACTCCAACTTTGCATACTCCACCCCAAAGTCGCAGCAGGTTGGTGGAAAAGTACATTTTTTGTTAAGGTGGTAAATATTTGCTTTTCCAGGGCTCATTTAACTTTTCAATCAGCACTCTCTCTTCGGTACGCGGAAGCTCCAAGAGCAGCGCCGCTGTTCAACCGAATGTTCCTGTAAAAAGAGTCAATGTTCCAGGCATTGGTATCGCAACTGAGGTTTGTCTTTCGTCAACCTTAAATAACAGCTTCTAAACAGTTTTTTTTTTTTTAGTTATCCCACGGAATTGTTCAAATTCAATACCACGATGGATCTCACATTTCAGTCATACCCCAGGAGCAAGGCGGTGGAGTAACCTTTACCCAGTCTTGTGGTACTTCCACGTATTTTGCAAATCACGACGATCTACCACGTTTGGTTAGAGAAAAATTGACTGACGTTCCTCAAGTGGTGAAGCATTTAAACGCATCGCCCTTACTTCGTCACAATCAGATGGATTATTGTCTTTCGACGCCACAGGCAGCGAAATTACAGCCAACGCAACAAACCAGTCATCAAATGAAGTACTTCCGCTGAAGGCTATAGATTTTATTTTTATTTTATTTATTGCTGAACAACAACCCATCTATAGATTTTATTTTAGATACTACTCTAAGCTTTATATTTGTGAGCATATGTATGTAACACTTATTGGCATTTGTACAAATATAGAAACTTACAAATTGAGACATTTTGGAGGTGCAGGAGAGTTGGGACTGATGTCGTATAGGCAATCGCAATTGATTGTGTTTGCATTAGTTAAGAACAGTGATCATCTTTCAGAGCATCTTTCAACGGGTTTTGATGTTCTAAAAAAGTAACCGGAGTCCTTACAGCTGTCCTTGAGAAATGGTCATTTGGCTAGTCTCCTATGAGCCGTAACGTTTCAAAAAACTTGCTTCGAAACGCAGTAAAATGAACTTTTTCATTTGTGTAATTGGAACTCAGCCAGAAGAATGTGCGTGTGAAGGCATAACACGGACATGTAGATTTGGCTGTTGTACAATTTCAAGCACAAAACAAGCGTGAAAATTGAAAACCTTCGAATCATTCCGAGTGAAGAAAAAACTCTCCGTCCTATTCGGACTCCAACCCCGGAGAGCTAATATCGAAACCAAATATACCTGAGTTTCAAACCACTATTCCACCACAATATTTTGCTTTCTCCTCCTTCTATCTTTCCGCCCGCGCCGTGGCAAGAGTAAAAGCACAAAAAAAAACCTCTGATACGTGAAAGCCCAGCTGGAACCACGAATCCCAGGTCTTCGAAACACAAAATTCCTACAGCAAGATACGGAGTGGGAGTACATGCATTTGTACATGTACAAAATTACCACCTTGGAGTCTTAGTCTTACTGGTGGTTATGAATGGTTAGTCTTACCCTAGAAGCTGAAGTCCGGGGTAGGGCTATGCTTACACCAAAAGTACGAGAGGGCTTCATACCATGGAGTACGTGAAGTGACTGGATATTGACGGCAGCATTTCAGAGAAGAGTAAGAAAGATGACCCATTATGAAAAGTAATGCAACGGTGACATCCTCAACTAATGAGAAGCAACTACGGTCAACCAACTGACCCCTGCAACAAACCCAACGCCCGATTGCGACGCTGCCGTTGTTATGGGAGATTTCAAGTGATTCGACGGAATAGCGCTTAACCATATTATAAATGTTCGCGCCCTCGAAGGTCGAAATCATAACGATGAGTAGTTAATTGATTTCTACAATCGTATTAGTCCCCAAATGTACATAGTTTGGACAGCGGACCTGCCATAATATCAGCTGGGTCCTATTTGCTAAACAGCAAACGTCGAGCTTGATAGACCACGCATCCAATTGTAACGAAAGGGCCTTAACTCCTATTATACTAAGGTACGATGCCAACAGATTTTGGGATCTGGAACAATTAGCAACTGGAGATATCCACTGGCGATATATGAAAAATGTCATAAGAGTCGGTAAACAGAACTATGACGATAAGAAGTGAATAAACCCGAGCATTTGGTTATTAACAGATACCTAGAGACGGATTGAAAAGCGAGCAACGATTAAGTTGCACAAACCTTGAACAACGACTTAATATCTCCTGCCTTTCCTTATTCTATCGCCATTTTCACCACCGGTGCTCCAAGGAAATCGACAGTAGCATTCCACCGCATCAAATCTTCAATCGTCACACCCGCCTAGCTAACTAATGAATACTCATTAGTTCATCCTCAAGCCCACTTTTGGACGTACTTTGAGAAATATCGTGATTCTTTCCTAGACCTGCCGAGCTCTTTATTTCCTGGTCATTATAAACTTCAAACATTTAAAACCAACGTACGTCGGTATGTCTCGTCTCTTTCTTTCTTTCCTAATTTTCTTTCACCCTCGCTGTGAGCAAGCACCCAAAATCCCTTAAGCGCGTACAGATTATGAAAAAAAAAGACCGATGGTGAGGCAATGCGGGACGACCGCTCCATATAACATCCCGTAAAAAGCCTATCAGAATCAGCTGATGAGATATAGATCATCCCTCCATAAAGAGATTTTTTGACGGAAATTATCGAAAACGTAATTGTAACAAAGATTTAGACTCTTAAGACAGTGTGTATTTTTTCCAAGCTACGACAAGTCCATCGTCAGATTTACTGAAGCTCGTCATAGATGACGCACGGGGAAAACGGTCGTGGGGAGAATCTGGCCAAAATAGTAGCGAAGATATTCTTTACAAATTCAAAGAGAACCTGGTTTCAACTTTCTTCTTATACCAAACACATAAAAACTTTGCGGATCATTGTAGAGCTAGGCCTGGAGTGTACGAGTAAATCCTAGATTATCAGCAGTTTATTGACTTCGAGAAGGAAGATCATAAGATGAGCTTTGCGCAGGAGGGGTGTCCCTTTCAAAATTATCCGTATTACTGCGACTATCCGCGAAGATGCAATGTCTTAAATTATAGACAAGGCTAAACTGTCGGGGGCTTTTTAAGTAGAAAGCGGAGTACGACAAAGCTGACTCAACTCAATGGGGAATGGTAACGAGACAAGTAAAATAAATACTTACTCAGTTACTTGGATGGTGCTACAGTCCTAAGTAAACCTCCAGCTCAACAAAAAAAAAAAACAACGTATTCAGCTAGCTAGGCCTGTGGAGAACTGTCTCCAGTTACCTACTCCAAAATGGTTGAAATCGGCTCCCATTTGTGAGTACCACCTATGACATGGTTTTCCTCTACTGCGTTATACCTCCGCGTAGAAACCAAATACCCTTTAAAACGAAGCGTAGACGTCTATCGTCATTCTGCACAATTTGACAGGGATACCAAGGCTGAAAAAGGTTATGTATTTCCATAAAGATTTGGAGAGTATCGATCTAGACTTCTTGAGTTTTTTGCAGGATCTGGCTTAGTATTAATATTGGTTCAATGCGGCCTAAAATCATACTAGTAGGGGTCAGATCGTTGAAAAATCGTTTCAGGCGTTCACATAATATGACAGAAAAGATCTTGTACGCAATGTTAAGGAGACTTATACTTCTAGAGTTCCCGAAATTTAGAGGGTCTTCTTTCTGATGGATCCGAGAAACGATGATGTGCCTATTTTCCTCCGAATGCCGAAAGCTTAAGATTTCTGGTGTATCTCCTACTACAAATTGGCGGAGTTTCTGTTGCCCGTAGCAGTCACCGTAGTGTAAAGGTATACTTCAACTTTTATTCAACTCATCCCATCACACTTTCTAGACATCGGTGATGTTTCCTTTATAGTAGTCTAGGCCCTCCACTAGTTATTCGTTTTGCAGGGTCATATAGAGTTAATCTGTCCTTATCCGAAGTTGCTCCGAAACAGGGATATTTTTTGTAGGCACTTAACCGCGAGATCTTTACAGGACCGTTTGGGATAGAAAGAGCTGGATTTTTAGTGGATATAAATGATGTGAATGAAGATAGTTATTTCGGCAACAATTTTTTATTTCTAGGGGGTGGCCGTGGTGTAGTGGTAGTAGCAAACGCTTCTCACTCGGAGGGTCCAGGTTCGAATCCGCCCATGGCAAAATCAGTTTTTCGTTGTATAATTGGAACTCAGACAAAAAAATTCTGCGTGTGAAGGCATAACACTGACACGTAGATTTGGCTGTTATAAGAGTTTCAAGCAATGAAAAAAAAATACTGGGAATTATATCTCGAATCACTCTGAGTGAAGAAAAACTCTCCGTCCTATTCGGACTCCCACCCCTGGAGAGCAAACATAGAAACCAAACACACCTGAGTTTCAAACCACTACAAAAACAATTTTCCTTTCTCCTCCTTCTATCTTTCCGCCCGCGCCCTGGCAACAGTAAAAGGGTATCAACCCCTTAGGCGCGCGTAAATTATAAAAAAAAAAAAAAAAAAAAAGGATATTTCCCTTTAAGCTCCAAGATTTGTCGAGCTGCTCGATTTAATCCATGAAATTCCTCCATGGCGACTACGCACGTGAGCTGTGCACCCATGCATTCTCTTGATGGAACCGCACTTCAAATCTTCGTCGAAATGGTCCAATAATTTGAATTCATATTCGCCGTTGATTATTTTTCTCTATCAAAGTGGATTATGCCGCGTGCACCCCAAATTACTATGGCTATAACCTTGTTACCCAACAGACCCATTTGCCGAGTTGCCCGGAGAAGCTTCCCGATTCAACTGTTGTTGGGTCTCCGGTGTTTCGTGATGGATCCACACTTCGTTCACGGTTATGAAACGGTTCAAAAACTCAGTTCAAACGGCTCAGTTCTCACACGATTTTGATTTTCTTTCCATTTTCGCCAAAATTTACGCGACTCTCTGCTTTCAATGAATGACGCAGCTTGTTCAAGATTTGCAAATAGTCGTTTGACAGATGATAGTTGATGGAAACAGTGTTTCAAAGTCGCGGACTTATTGAACCCTCTTAGTAAGCACAATTGATTGCAATTTTACTTATAAAGGGTGTCCGATGGGAGATTTATGTTTTAAAACGTTAATATCGCGAACAGTTGTACGCCGGGCGGGACGGTTTTAGTCTCTTTTGAATCTTTTTGAGTGCGGATTTATTAATTAAAATGTCACAGTGGTCGATAAAGCATCGTGCATTCACTATAGAAACTTTTTTAAGAGTGGTGATTCTTACGTTACAGCGCGCCGGAAGTTTTGTTCACGCTATAATATTCGCCGATTGATTGACGGGCCAAGTGTCAATTTAATTCGTTCGTGAGTGCAAAGGTTCCGACAAACTTCTTCAGCCCAAAATTTGCAACATCCAGGGCCCATTGAAAACGCGGAAACCGTGCAACGAAGCTTGCGCGAAAATCCAATAGTTTCAATTCGAAAAAGAGCGTCCTCTCTAAGCCTCCCAAAAACTATAGTTAGTGAAATTTTAAAGAAAGATTTAAAATTCCATCCTTTTAAAATTCAAGTGGTGCTAGAACTCAAAGAAAATAACTTTAATTTACGAAAAAACTTTTGCGAACAAAACAGTAAATTGCATCTTCAGAAGTGACGAAGCCCACTTCCACCTCAATGGACATGTGAATAAGCAAAACTGCAGCTATTGTGCTCCACGAACAAGTAACCCACTTTTAAAACATCAACGGCCCTTACATTGTGCAAAGGTAAGTGTTTGGTGCGCCTTATCGACGAACGAAATCATCGGGCCCTATTTTTTCGGTCGATAAATGTGAACAGCGAAAATTATGCGAACATGATCACAGCACATCCATCTTACTCGTCACACACGTGGTTTCAACCAGATGGAGCCACTCTGCATACCGCTAGAACCACCATGAGTTTGTTACGTGAAAAGTTTTCAGGGAAAGTGATCAGCCGATTTGGAGACGTTCCGTGGCCACCGAGGTCTCCACACTTAACCCCATTAGATTTTTTTTATGGGGGTACCTTTAAAGTAAAGTTTGCAATAATAATCCGAGGTCTCTGGCGGAGCTAAAGGACAATATCCGTCGCGAAATTATCGATATTCAGCCTAGCTTACTGCAGCGTGTGGCACGAAATACGATGGACCGTTTTCAACAGTGTGTGCGATTAAATGGGCAGCATTATTGTTTTCAAAAAAATAAAATCCGCATATTTCCTCTTTATAATAAAGTAGGAAATAAAACAAAAGGTCTTATAGTTTGTTTTTTTATTTACGTTCAAAAGCATAAATTTTCCACCGGGCACCCTGTAGTTACAGCACTGGGTATTGCCAAGTTGACGCCGCTCAGTGCCAACTCTAATCGGTCAACATCCGAGCATCAAACTTATCGTGGGCAGACAAATTGTGAAGCAAGGAAGTGCCAATGTATTGATCTTAGCATAAGACGAAAAGATAGCTCCATTGTTAAGGCAGTACAAGAAGTAACCGTTGATATGCGATCCTGGATGGGGCTTTACAGACCGACTTAACGTCGGAGCGAGTACAGTCCAGGGTCCAACTTCTATAGTTTTGCCGGTTAATGTGGTATTTGAAGCCGAAGGCAACCTGAACCTCATCGTACTTAGGTCTGTGTAGCGCCATTGTGATAGAAAGGCTAAGTCAAACATACCTATATACTCGTAGCCTGAAGAAGTGAATCTTCAAAATTCTTGGATTTCATCACTGACTGCAAGGATTGAAAGACTGTGCGTCCTTGGCATCTAATTTTTATCTTTGGGTAACTTTCTAATCTCATTCTTGCAGAAGCACCTCTCCATGGCTTCTTTTGAACTTTTCTATAAATCTTTCGTTTTCTGTCGAAGGAGGAAATCGTCACCTTCATAGAATTCGTGGACATTTACCGGACCTGACGCAGAGCAGTTAAGGAGGAAACAACACTTTTATATCACATTTGATGAGATAGGATATGGCCTACTTCCATTTGTCGTCGTAAATACATCTAAAAAAATGAATTTATCAACAATGTCAACCTAAATGATGATGCGAAAGAAAATGTACATTCGAACAGTTGTCTGTCGTATTTATTTGTATTTTAGGATATTTTAAATATCTTATTCGTTAGTCTTAAAACCAAAATTCTTCTTCTTACACTCTAACGTATTGCAAAATATTTATTCTGCTAAAGATATGAGGGCGTAACCATTTTTAATTTAACTAAGAAATCCATTAGTACAACCATTTCGTTTTATGTGATTTGTTTTTGAAAACCAGATACTGTTCGGTTTACTGGCTTTTTTTTTGCTTTTTATATTGGCATGCAATTTGATTTTTCATTTATGTTAAATGTATTTTAACTATATAATAAATGTATAGATAAAAAAAAGGACGTTTCTTTATTACAAGTCTCTCTGTTGGTTCAATATGTACGAGTATATGGTAGGGAAATCTTGACTTTGCCAAAGGACAGATTTGTGTTTGTTTCGTTAAAATTTCTTCTCTTAAAATTAATTTTAATTTTAAATAGATACATAGATAAACATATTCACATATATATATATATGTCATTCGAGTGTGTGTAGATTTTTACAATAAATTTATAGTCTAAATTATCTTAAGGTAAAAACATTGCTTCTCATTGATTGCATTTGGAGTTGTCGTTTAAATTTGTAACTTTATCTTTTCTTCAACAAAATTCTACTCTATTTATTCTTTTTTTTATTATTATTATTTTTGTATAATAATATAAATTCTAAATTGTATATAGTTTGTGTTAGTTCATATGTATGCTTCGTATTATAACATTCAAATGCAAATTTAAGTTATCTAACATTGTGCGTTATTCCATAAAAAGTGAATAATTACAATACATAGATATAATTTGATAATTTTTCTTCTTTTTTTTAAAGTTTACTTTTTACACTTTGTGGAATTTGTTTTTTTTTTTAAATACTTTGTAGAAAAGTCAAAGGTTTCATCAGGTGGTTGTTTCGTTAAGTAAAGAATGAATATTTAAACAAAAAAAGCGATAATGAACCATTAAAGCTGTGTAAAAAAGAAAAACAGGAAATAAAAAAAATTATGGGAACCAGCTAAAGGGCCAGGATCAGAATTATAAGGTTTTGATTCAAAGCAGCGTGGATCTTTTTAATGGACTGATACTGATCTTTGACGATCATTATTGTGATAGTAGATTCATAGATTGTTATTCTAAATAACATACCACCTTGATCAAAAAGTTCCACCGTGTGGCGCTCCCATTGTTCTGATTGTTGTTGATATTCCCTCTAAATCTAAATCATCATAGCTTGACATTTGCAAAAGTTACGTAGCCAAGAGTACATCTATCTCTGTGTGTGTTGGCGATTTTTTTACAATTTTAGCAATGGATTTAAATTTGCAACAACGAACTTGTATTAAATTTTGCGCAAAAAACGGATTTAATGGTGCGCGAACGTTGGAAAAGTGTTTCGGCAACGATTCTCTAACAAAAACGGTCGTTTACCAGTGGCACGAGTGGTTGAAAAGTGGTCGTGAGTCAATCGAAGATGATGAACGCAGTAGCAGGCATTGTAAACCGACGAGAACATTGATGGAGTAAAAGAAATATTGGTCAATAACTGCAAATTAACCATCATAAAGATAGCGGAGGACTTGGACATTGCCTATGGATCCGTCCAAGACAATTTGGTTAACGATTTGAGTTTCCGTCGTGTAGCTGCAAAGTTGGTGCCAAAAGACCTCAATTTCATGCAAAAAAGAGACTGTGTTGACGTCGCAAAAGTTATGATTTGCGAGGCTGAATCCGATCTCACATTCATCAAAAGGATCATTACTGGAGGCGAGAAGTGGGTTTATGAGTACGACACGCCATCCAGACATCAGGCAAGTGAATGGCGTTCACCAAATGAGCCGAGACCAAAAAAAACACGTCGTTTTCAGTCAAAAAAGAAGGCAATGCTCAGGGTTTTCATCGATTACAACGGTGTAGTGCATCATGAATTTTTGCCAGAAGGCCAGATAGTACTAGGTGGGGTGTAAAGTAACCTCCTTGGGAATGAAAAAAAAAAATTTATTAAATGTTTTTTATTTTATTCAATATAGTCCCCTTTTAGCTTGATACACTTATTAAAATGATTTTCCAAATTCTTGATCCCGTCCGAAAAGTACTTTTCCGGAAGATCTGCAAAATACTCCTCCGTGACGTCGATGATTTCCACGCGTGAGCTGAATTTTTTTTATTGATGAGCCATCTTTTGAGGTTTGGGAAGAGATAATAGTCCGACGGAGCCAAATCGGGCGAATACGGTGGATGCGACAGCAATTGGAGCCGAAAGTCATTGATTTTAGCCGTGGTTGCGATGCTCTTGTGCGCCGGCGCATTGTCTTACAAAAACAAAATTTTTTTTCGCTTCATGTGAGGCCTTTTTGCAGCGATTTCGGCCTTCAATCGCTCCAATAATGCACAGTAATACTCGCTGTTGATGGTTTTTCCTTTTTCGGGGTAGTCCACGAAGAGTATGCCATGACAACAATCCCAGAAAACCGACGCCATAACCTCTCCGACCCATCGAGCCTCCCTCGGCCGCTTCGGAGCACTCGTGCCGGTTTCAGTCCATTGCCGGGCACTCATTCTGTTCTCTGGTGTGTAATAGTGGATTCAAGTTTCATCAGCAGTTACCAATCGACGCCAAAAGTCCGCCCAATTCCGCATCAGCAAGTCCAAACAGTCTTTCGAAGTGCTCTCGCGTTCTCAAGTGAGCATGCGGGGCACCCAGCGGCAGGATAACTTTTTCATATGCAAAATATTGCCCACAATATGGCGTGTGCGCTCAGTACTAATCTTTGTGGTATCTGCTAGCTCGCGCACCTTCACTTTCATGTCAGCCAACACCATTTCATGTATTTTTTTTTCACATTGTAATCTGTAACCGCATCGGAGGGCCTGCCGATTTGACGGTGCAATCTGACGGAGCATTAGCCCCATAATATTTATCCAACTTTTCTTTTGTTTCCTTCGCCGTTTTGCCTCTCAAAAAATAATGTTTTACGAGAGAACGAAAATCGATTTTGTCCATACTCAACATGATGCAAAACACGTCAACAACAATCAGCTGTCAAAACAAAACTAAAGACAGTATCGCACTAAAATTTGGCATGTCTGCCTAAATATGAACGGACTTCAAGGCACCATAACCGTTTTTGCAGTAGCAGCGCATTCCGGCGGTCAAGGAGGTTACTTTTCACCCCACCTAGTAAAAAAAAGAGTATTTTTTGGGCGTTATGAGACGTTTACGTGAAGCAATTCGTCGAAAGAGAGAAAGCTCGTGGATTTTGCAGCATGATAGCGCACCGTCGCACAGTGCCATCATTATTCGTAATTTTTTGATGAAAAATTCAAAAAATACCATCCAACAGCCACCGAATTCACCTGATTTGGCTCACTGTGACTTCTTTCTGTTTAATCGAGTTAAAAAACCACTACGGGGAACGCGTTTCAGCAGCCGAGAGGAAGTAATGAAAAAATCGCAGGAAACACTGATGGACATACCGAAAACCGAATGTAAAAAATGTTTCGAGGATTGGATCAAGCGCTGAGATAAATGTGTTGCAGTCGATGGGTATTTTTAATTTTCTGAATAAATTTCGGCAACTTTTTGATCAAGGTGGTATTGAGTTGCTGAAATAGACGGAAAATTCTCCCGACCTTTATTTAGTTTAGAGAAAGCCGCCAAAAAAATATTTCTTTATTTCAAGAGGCTGATAAACTTCAAAAAAACTTATAAAATTCTAAACAAGCATGCAAAAGTTAAAAGAAAAACAAATGAAGATGGTTTCTTTCTTTCTTTAAGATAAACTTTTATTATTAAAAAATAAAATAAAAATATTTATTGCATATTCAAAATTATATGTTACAAAAGAAAAGAGAGAGAAAGAGAAAAAAAGAGGATATACAATTAAAATATAACAATTCTCCTAAAAGTTAGATCTTATGACGAAGGGGGTGGAATGCCATTTAGTATAAGAAAAGGGCTATTTAATTCATTCACTTAACTTTTTGAAAGTTTTGAAAAAACACATCTTACAACTAAATGTTTTCATTTTGTCAGTTTGTTCAGTTTGTTTTTGTCGTCTGTATACGTACAATTGTTTAGATAATTTCAAATTAATTGTATAACATATTTAATTACCATTAATTCGTTGGAAGGAATGGAAGGTCAAAGAATGTTCTTTTCTTTTCACGAGTAACTTAAATTTTCATTTTTTGTTTTGTTTAATACTCTCCATAAGAGTTAAGTCTTGTATTTTGTTTATAAAAATACATATTCATTAATTAATTTAAGTAGCAAACTACAGAAGAATCATTTTGAGCAAATTTTGTTCTTTTTTTTCTTTTTCATTTATGTATAAATCAAGTAGGAATGTAAAAGCGAAAAATTGAAAGAAATTAACAAAACCCAAACTAAAGAAAAATGGACGGAATGTACGGGTATTGTGCGTAGAAAATAAGTTGGCTTTCAAGTAATTCTATAACTAACTAACATAAAAAATGGATAAGCAAATGAATAGTGTATAGTATAAATGAACAGCTGCCTTGCACTTAATGTTGTGTTAACATATTCAAAAAAAAGTGTGATTAGCTGCAGTGATGTATCGATTGATATTACATTCTAGTGATATGTCTATCTCTTGGTGGCTTGGCAAATAATTCTGACAACTTAACTTAATCGAACCGAATTCAATTAAATAAAATAAACTTAAAATTAAATATACAAAAAAATATATCAAGTCCGAAAAAAAGGAAACGAAAAAAAAATAATTAAAATAAAATGAACATTGTGGCGTGTGGGTAGGTAAAATTATTTCAGCTCAAAATGAATCTTCTGGAATATGTCCTAGAAACGATCCTTTGATGTAGCACTATACTCTAGTTCGTTCAGATTTTGGAGTTCCTGCAATTCTTGGAATTTTTCATGGTCCCGAATGTGGGCGTAGTTTGCTGACAGACACATCAGATAGTGCACCAAACTGAGGATGACCAACAGTGTTGCTAGTGTTGCTAAGATGAACATTACTTCAGCATTTTCGACACCGTCCTTGCAAAATGCTTTGATTTCGTATTTTTCGCAAATTTTCATTTCTTCGATTTTTGTGCTGGGTGGGAACATAAAATCTAAAAAAAAAAGAAATAAAAGACGATGGCAGTTGATTTAAAGAACAAAATAAATATTTGCAAATTCAGTAAGGATAAGAACTTATTCAATACTTTGGCATAAGTAGATTTGTTTGAAACTTGTTCGGCGGATCTACTGTGGACACAAATTGAAAAAACATCTTATTGGCCGATCTTATTTGCAAGTTGTAAATGAATAAAAAAATACAATCTGATTGGTCTTTACATATTTTCTTTTAGTCCAGAGGGAAAGACGTGAGGCCACAGTTATTTTCGATGGAAAAGAAATCACAGTATTACTGGACAATCCTTCAAAGAGCATTCCGCGAATTTAATCGAGTTCGCAATGGTTCTATGTTTCCGCCACGGAGACCAAATCCGAGAGACATGAGAATATTGAAGATTTCTGACGGTCGAGTATGTAACATACGCGTAAACCTCGATGTGAATAATTGGGTGAAAAATCGAGCTTGTTAGACAAAGTGTTGTAGATAATCCTGAAACATCCACACGAAGGTGTTCAACAGAGTTCCAAAAGATCAGACTAAGATTTGCAGTTAACACTACCAGCTGTTTGAGGTCCTTTTCCACTTGCGTACACCACATAAGATGCGTTTTTTTTTCTATTGTAATAAGTTGTCCCTTTGTTGTTGATTTGAAGCTTCATCACGCAATTGATGTCCATCCGCTACACATCTCCGTACCATCGAAACTGTTGTGTTCGAATTATTTTGACCCATACTGCGCGTCATTGAATTTGCGCCTCCATTCACCGTCATCGGAGATGTTTCGAAGAGTACACAGAGCATTTTCCACTCGAAACCACGAAGGGTTTCCTCATCCGCTCTTGTTAAACTCGATGTCTGCACCATCGTATAGGACTGGAATTCTTAGAGCCTCTGAATACTGTATAATTCTTTCAAGAGTGTTGTTGAAAAAATCGCATGACAAAGATTTGTCTTGTCCAAGATCTATTTCGATGTTTATGGTCTCGATAAAGCCTTTAGTAACTTTGGCAGAGGAGCGTGAATATTCAATAGTCGTACTACACCGTCGAAATCTATTTGGCAGAGATGACAAAAGAAAGCATGGCTGTGTATAGCTCGTTTTTATAAATGTTGTCATACACGGTTTTGAAGTCGGTAAAAATGTGGTATGTATCGACTTGGTTATCCTGTTTTTTTTTTACAACATCTGTGGTGGATTTATTTTCTTCAGAACCGTTCAAACGACCCTGACTACACAATGAGCACTTTTTTTCCGACCATATCTTGCAAAAAAAGTTGAAGTATGAGCTTACCAATCTATCAGTGGTTGCTTTAAATAATTCGACTCATGAGCCTCCAACCTTATTCGATTTAAGCTTATATACCAGCGGCTTAAACATTGAGAAGACGGAGATCGTTATCTGTATTAAACAGTGCTATAAATGATCATCGCCTTTTAACATCCAGCAAGAGTGATCTATTCATATCTTTAGCACCGATTGCGATTCTACTACTACGTTTCGTTGCCTTGCCATGTTTTCGTTAACAATTGGTAAAACTTCTGAGTCCCAATCTTACCCTAGAATCTCTCTACTCTCTCAATCGATTGCTTTTCGCGTTCTTTCTTCCCATTTCTAGGAAGACGGTGCTCTACTTCTTCTTTCTCCTCCTAGAGCTCACTCATATCCTTATTCGCAGTGCCAGCCTATATGTCTCTTGTTTATCTGCATGTGCTTTCTTACATGAAGCATTTAACCAGAGCTCTCTTTGAGTTGATTCGGTTAAGCTGATCTGTAAATATATCTCTACAAAATTAAGTTGGTCCATCAACTCTATCCTGGTGACCTGGCACTGTCGGTACTGCAGAGCTTTTTACGTGTCGGTAAGAATGTTCATCAATTTTTGAGAAAGTTAATTATACCGTAAAAATGCCATATAGATTCATAAATGACCGACGCTATCACTTGATCTGTTGACTCTAAACTTTTTGACATACGAGTACATATATACAAGAATATCAGCGCGGTTTCACTTTTATTTCTTTACTTTTTCTTAAATTGCCACCTTCTGTTTTTTAACGAGGAACACCTACGTCGTAGAACGAACTACGGAAAGTATATCTTGACAATAACTATGAAATCTTTCGCGCCATGGCAATTGATTCTCATTTAGGATATTTTTTTACATTTTGTTTTGCATTGAAAGGTAAAGACTTTGCATAACACACCAGTGGGATGACGGCGCTCATTAAAAGTGTCGAATTTTTACCGGCTAAAACTAACTCCACCTGAACAAACCGATTTGTATCTCACCCGGGACCGCTAAAAGACAATACTTCGCGCGCGTCAGTCCACTGCAACACATCGATCATTAGTAGAAGACCTTTTTTTTTTTTTCAAAAAATAAGTTCCGTTGCTATTGGCACGTTGGCATTTTATAATTTCCTTTGTCTCGTCGTCTACCGGGCCATTTCAAATTCATTCAATTTAAAGTCTTCCTATTTCTTCAGCGAGTAGGTCAAAATGTAGAATTGAATGTACGACGACAATCCAACCCAAAATGTTATCATTTCATGAAAATTTCTACACGTAATAAGCACTGCTTTAGTTTTATGATCGACCGACTGCAAGCTGGTGCTCGTTAACCAACGACGAGCAGTTAAAATTATCTCACTACTGTAGAGCTGAACTTTTTTACCGCAACCTATAACATTTAACAAGTGTGTGAGACAGAGTCTTGTGGCACACCGTCACTTCGTACTCTTTAACTCCCTAGTCAGAGTCATAGAGGAGAATTTTATTCGAAAATTCGCTCATGATACTCTGACCCTATCGATTGTTGTTTTCTAAATAGTTTAGTCCTTCAACTAAATGCAAGCTAGTCTAGCTTATAATTCATATCGCATTCAATAATTTCCATAATTTCCACTTTACTACGAGTTCCTATATGTTTTCGGCTATTTTTCTGTTAAAGCGGCACGATCTCATTTCACGAAATTAGTCAATGTTAGTTCTATGCCTATTCCTATCCACATCCATATCATTCTAAAAACAGTTTCCTTGTCTTACACTTTGTCGCATATTAACGTAAATCCTATCTGGTCGTATTTAGTGCGACTCACAATATACGATATAGGGACTAGAGACTTAACCAACATGCTAATGGAGTAAAGTAAGCTATCCCATAGGCTTTTAGTTGAGCTAATCCTGATATTCCTTACGATCAACCGCAACGTTGCAACACAAAATGTGAACTAATCTTTATAGTCGTTCTGGAAAGTCCTGAGAACTGAGCTGGTGATTGTTCATTGAAATGAAATGATTGAAAATGGTTCTTAATTTGTTAAAGCAGCGAAGGATTCATTAGTTTTTTCTTGTTGTTGTGGTTGTTGTTATGATAAACGTGGAGTTGAAGAAAACTAAACAAAACAGTGTCAATGTTTTTTTTTATTTCAATGAAATTTACAACTCATCGTGTTCGTTTGATGTGTCTTCTTCCACTTCTGGTACACCTTCTTCTTTGTCATCATCATCATCCTTGGTGTCGGAAGCGTGTTTCTTGGCTTCTTCTTCATCCCGTTTGCGTTGTTTCTCGTTTTGGGCTTCCTTTTCTTTCGATCGATTAAAATTATATAACCTAGTCCTGCCATAAGTTTTGTGGCATACATTTTGTCATTTTGATTGTTGAAAACTTCTTCTACGCTAAATATTTTCTCATCCGTAAACAGAATGTTTTCTTGACCATTGTCCGCGTGACACTGCAAAAGTCGCTTGCATCTTTCCAGGTTAATTTTTTTTAGTTAAGGATTTAGAAGATCATCCGTGGACCGATGATAAGTTTTCATATGCAAATCATCCCGAATCAGCCTAGACATGGATCTGGTTGATATATCCAATTCCTTGGACATGATCTTCTGCTTTCAAAGGGGATTTCTCCGAATTAGTTCGCGCACTGCTTGTACTATCGCGGGCGAACACTTCTTGGTCTGTCCTCTACTCCAGAAAATTCGCCGAAGCGAGCAATAGCCTGATGAACGAATATTCTCGATAGTCTCAGTGGTTTTAGCAACTCAAAAATTTGGCCAGCACTCTTTCCGCACTTATGCAACACTATTACCGCCACTCGATTCTCCTTAACGCCCCACTCCATGTTAATAGCTTGCAAACTGAAACCAAATTGACTACTATTCTTCACTGATCAGTGCAAATGTTCTGAAAAAAAAGTTAACGGTTTTATTCCCGTAAGAAGTTTTGAGCGATAAGCGCTGGAAATTGTGTAATAGAACTTATGGCAGAACTAGGTAGATCCGAAGGTTACTTTATTATCTTCAAACGCCAGAGCTATAGTCGTCATAAGAAAGTGATATGTTCCCATTATTGCACTCTATTTCGGTTGTAAAGAACACAACTTCTAAGACTACAACGACAATCTGGTTGGAAACTAGTCGGTTTTTCTTAAAATTACTTGCTCGTCAATAGATATAGCTCGTCAATAGCCCACGCCACGTCAATAAGCCAATGAGTTTCAATTGTCTACTTAAGTATTGAGACGCAAACAAACAACAATTAAGATGTAAACAGTGCCAATTTTAGGCATTAAATATTGGTAATGATTCGCATCAATTAAATCCAATTCATTATCGCGCAAATCCCCAAATACAAACTCAACTCGACATAAAATTTGACAAAGCATGTTTCATTCACAAAGTCAAACTACGAATCCAATTAGGGTGAATCCATGACTTGCCGTACGAAATTCTCAAAAGACTCAAGTACAAATACTTAGCACTATTACCCAGTTTCGTTTAATAACCTATTACTTAATGCAAGCCTCACGAATTACTCTATTCTAGGTTCAACTCTCACCTCAGTGACTGCATAAAATTCTTGTCATTAATTCCCTTCTACTTTGTATACCATAGAAACCTATTACTCATCTAGAGTAGTTCATATGGAGGAGATGCTACTAAGCATCATGCTCGTAACGTTATTTTCGCGTCAATATCTGTTTTCATACTTACAGAATTGTGTCAAGTCGATGCAGCTCAACGACTTCTCCACATTGGCGCACATATTCCAGAACATCGTGTAAATGAATGTTACAATCACGAGGAAGCATAAAATTAACGTCCAAACGAAATTCAGCAAATACGTCAGTCCCATGAGCTACAAAATGAAGAAAGAATCATCAGCATGAGCGTATACTTGTACTCGTATCTCAAAGGTAGAACACTTTTTGCACGCAATCTTACCACAGCACATGAAATACGTCCGCCTACTCGAGATCTCCACGCTCGATACACCTTATATCGCGTTGCACCAGTTGCCAGAAAGCCAACAAATAAAATCATAAATCCCAGCGCAGCCATTCCTGCAGCAATTATTACAAATATCATCTGTACAGCTTCAATCCTGCAACAAAAAAAAAAGAGAATCAAATCGAAATCATAATTCATTGATGGGGTCACGTATGTTTTTAATTTTCCCCGACATTTACTTACCATATCAAGCGTAAGTGGAACACTTGATCCATCATGATTATGGTAAGTGATGCACCACGATACATGGTTCCACAGAATATGCCCACCCCCAGCAAACACATGAGGGTGGCTATTAGAGTGGCATATGGTATTCGCGCCATACATGATTGACAGCAGTCACCTTGGAACGGAAGAGAGCAAAGAAAAAATTAATTATAACCAATGTGTCAATAAAGCGAACATCCTTGCGGATGTGAAGTGTGTGAAGGATGTGAAGGATGTGAAGGGTGCCTGCCAGTGTCATACTCGTTTGTGTACAGTGGGCAGGCACCCTGTTGGGCGCCAATTAAAACGAATGATGACTACGACTACACATTCTTCACCATGTTGGTTGTGCTTGATGTGATGTGATGTTGGATGGCTTTCGTGATTATTTACCAGGACTAAATGAGCCACAAGGTGGTACTTGTGATGATTACAAACGGTTGAAGGTGGTTGTCGCAGCGTTGTTCATTTCAGTGAAACGGTGAATGCATGGTTAAGTGCATACAATGAATGTTTAATGGTGCACTAGAACTTGTATTTGTACAGCAACAGACAAAGACATGGCCACACACATAGAAAAACCGACAAATGGATAGTTAAAGTGCATTTAGGAGGAACATCTACCAGACGATACACAAGTGACACTACGAGCAAGTGCATTGTACGAGTACGAGTATTGTAGCGTGCGTTTTTGTTAAATGGGTTGACAATTTCTTTGTTTAAAGCGTGTGATTGCTATAAGTGCTTGGTACTAGATAAATAGTAGGTGGCTATTAGAGCACAATAAGAAAAAATATTATTTAACTTAACGCTTTCTACGTAAACACACAATCAACAACATAACACTGTGTAAAACTTAGTTCTTAGAAACCGAACACAACGCCTTACCCGTACTTCTATCGCAAAAGAGAAACCAGCTTCGAATTTGGTTTGGCTAATTAAATATTTAAGATTTAATTGATGATAATACGAATTTATGGTTTAGCACGAAAAAAGGTGTAATTTATATTTTCCCGGCAGCCTAGCTTACCGGTTGATGAAATAAAAGATGCCGTAGGAGCTGATTCCCTTGTTACTTGGGTAAATATTAATGCAGATGTGATTTTCTTTACGAAATGTATTCTTTTCTATCAGCTGTTAGAGCTGTAAGTTCGAGTTACTTCTTTTCAATGGATATCTTCCTTTGTATGGCTCTGTGTCGGTGAACCTATTGGGTAGTGCTTAACAAAGAAGAGATGTTCAATGACATCAGTCAGGGAGTGTTGGGGGCATTTTAGATACTCTTCATACGATGATGTTTCTGGTAGCTTGCTGCCGAGATATATCAGAAGTTTATAATATATGAATAATATATGTTAAAAAGATCACGCTTAAGGGACTTACTGTATCCACAAAATGTTTGCAAAGGAAAATTAGGGAGAAAATAATGATTCTGATGTACATTGGTTTTGAATGTTTGTAGTTCATAACGACTAGAAAATAAAGAGCTTTGCAAGGCATTTCATATGCGAATTGTTCGGCTCAGATAGGAATCATGATATTTAAGAGTTTGAGGGTAAACTGATGAGCTTTGAAGTGAAATGCTACTGGCAATTTTAACAGATCACTGCAGGTGAAGGTAAGGCAGGAGACGTCACGTCAATGCTCAGGGATGTCACTTGACCGTGCAGGTAATTAACAAGTTTTATCTCACGGTTTTGTATCCGGATAAATGCCTTCAATATTGATGCTAGATAAGACGAAAGGAAACCTGGATATTGCGCAGCATTTTTGTTGAATAAGCGGTCATTTGAATTTCTCTGTCTCTCTCTATCCAGACATGAGTTCTGCAACGAATATGAAAAGCAAAGAGTAGTGTTGTCAGTCAAAGTGGAGCTCTGTGGAACTCCAGCCATCGTCCACAAATTCAACGTTCTGAAAGGTTATTTATTATACATTGAAGACGAGATCTATGAAGCGACTAATCGATCCTGCTGCAAAACTAAGTCAAATGTCGAGTGCAACTATCTTGCTTCCGCCGGATTGGTAACACATGCAAGCAAATCACTAGAGGACCTGTTGGTTTGAAAACTGTATTCTCGGTCACTGAGAAGTTGTCGTGTTTTGAGACATTCTATGAGCTGACGATGTGCCAATATAAATGAACTTGGTAAGAATGGATGTAAATACAATTTGTCTGGAGAAGGAGGGAAAGAATGATTCACACTTTTGAGGGACAAGCTGTCTGTTGATCTGTTTTCGATCTACTCGGGAAGAGTCTTAGTGAGTAGGATTGATAGTAAGATTTTGTATATTAAGAACTTTGAGTACTCTCACGAGTGCGGAAGTAGATTCGTAACATAGCATTTTGTAGACGTGCTACAATCCGGCAGCATTGAAACAGATGCGAACTGTAAGGGATCAAGAATCTGGTTTTAAGGAAAATAATGTTTGTGATCACATCCACGTGGTTATCGAGGAAGCATAACGACCAATTAAAAATTCTGAGAAAGCGCTCCAGATGGCTTTCTCTAATTTTATGGTCAGTGTACGAGAAATGACACCATATGACACAATGACCCAACGGGCCTAGAGGGGAGAACACATCGACAGTGTACTTGTTAGGGTGAAAAGATAGAAACAAGGTCAGGATGTTGTGCGTATGACTATCAATATCTGATATTCGCTGGGTTTTGTCCGACCAGAATATCGAAGCCAACCAGAATTGCATATATTAAAATCGCCAACAACATCGATTTTAGTATGAGGATAAAGGGAAACAATCCTTTCCATGGAGTCTCGTTACAGGTAGAGTTACTGTCCAGATTCTGTACATAAGACAGTAAGTAATTTGCGTACAGAGATGGAGCAGAGAGCACATAATGGTGGAGTTTGATAAGCTACATCATTAAGCGCGTATAAAACAAAAAAAATAAAATAATGCCATTACTTCGTAACCAGGCAGTTTCAGATCTGAGTGATCTACCTGTGTTTCACTAAGTTTCAAAACAGCTGACCAGTATGTAGAGACGTGCACTACTTGCTATATCCACTCTGAATACCCGGGTGATTATATTCCAAAAAATTCAGAAAAAAAAAGACAAACGCCGACGATGCTAAGCAAACTCGTGAAGTGAAGATTTTAACGTGGGTCACCTTCAGTCTTCTGCTCCGATGAATTGCGCAAATATTGTAGAATGGAAAAGGATAATTTCTCTGGGATCCATCAACAACTTAAAGCCAAATCGGAAAAATCGGAAACATCTTCAAGTTGTTAGAAGTTAGAACAGCACATTGTGGTGTCCAGAATATACTCGTATTTCCTCGTTGTCAGAAATGACCAATAACGCCATTTTGTTTTATCACGTATCCATTTAAATGAAAATGGGCGTAATCGCTTGAAAGGATTGTGTATACTGTGCGAAATCGCACAGCTCTCGCAGAAGCTTTTACGCAAATCGTAATCATTGGGCTTAAGCGCTTGAATTTTAAAGAGCTGCAATTGAAGGTCCTTTTTCAAAATTTCATGCACAATCAGTTTTGTGAGCACGAGAGCAGCCGCCCCCTTACGCATGGAATGACGCCGATTGTCACGCAAACTGTTCGCGACGAGTTCGATGTTGTCATCAGTACTCGAGGTTCGGCTGGGGGCTTGGCCAAGGGTTGTTTGGTGTTGAACTTAATATCCGGAACCTCCGCGTCAGGTAAATGTCGGATATTGTACCGCGAACAAGATCAACGTGCAGCACAAGAATTAGTAGCCTTGAAAAGCGCTTCGATTGCGAAATTACGTCGTTCACCCGTTCTCATTGTGATTAAATAATCCGCATAAATAGCGAATCAGACGCGTCCTCCCGCCCGCCTATCTACTACATAGAAGAATTCGAAATTTAAAGCCGAATTTCGCCACCGGACATTATATATTAAGGCCAGTTCAGACAACGTAAGGGAGCCTTCCTTAACATTTCGCAGCATTTTTGGCAACACCGAATATCATTCGAACATCGAATATGGATATTCCAATATAAAGGGTGTTTTTGAAGAGGTTTTATATTCAATATAGCAACCTTCATGCAGCTGATAGTTAATCTAACAGCTGACACCATCTTTTGTTGGGCAAATCATCAAGCAATGACTTACGCCCGAGTAACGTTAACAAATTGTAGAAATTTATTTCCAAAATCAATGTTCAGTGAAAAACGTTTACAGATCGCTATGCCAATTTTACCGTTAACATAATAGATCAAGTCGCAATCCTACAAGACAAGAATGCGCAGAGTGCACACAAGATGAAAATATCGACATCGTTGAAGCGACTATTGAGGAGGATCCTAATTCATCAATTCGTCATCGTGCTCAAGAGCTTTGCGTGTGCCCATCGATTTTGTGAAGATCTAGATCTTAAAAGATTCAGTTGAAGCCAGACGATCATCGTTTGCGTCGTGACTTCGCTGCATAAATAAACTAACCTAGATGTCAAACTCTACTAATAATTTTGTAAACCCTTAACTTTCGCACAGACACACTATAAATGAATTACCAACACTTTTAGATCTCTATAACCTGCCAGGATTTGCGAGAATGAGAGCGATTTGCACGCGTGTAATGTGTAATGTAATGTGGATGTGTAATGTGTAGTGTGTAATGTGGATGAAATTTTTTGAGTAAAATAGGCGGGTTTTACACAAAATGGGAGAAAAATTGCCATTGATGACAGTTCACACATATTCACAGACACGCTCCCACGGGTAAAGACGATCAGCAGAAAAGCGGTTTTGATTTTCCAATATCTGGAAAGTTTGCCAAGTTAGTTTATCTATGCTTCGCTGATTGGGCGTTTAAACAGTTAGAAGTCGATTAAATTTTTTACTGTCAAATTGGTTCGAGAATTTGGAACACTTCTGTGTGAGTGGTTTTGTTTATAAGTGGAATTCGGTGCGAAAAAAATCCACTGTTTGGTGCGGTTTATTGGGTGGCAGTATCAGAAAATCGTCAACATTTAATTTCAACAGTATGGTGCCACCTGTCATACTATCATCTTATCTCCAGAAATGGATCTATGCCCTGGCCTCCAAGAGCATGTCATATGTCGTTGCTAGAGTATTTTCTGTCTATGCGCAGAGCCAACAACGAACGCACGATTCGTGAAATACGGCCTTAAATACTCGAAAGAGTGGTCGAAAATTGAAGCAGTTCCTGAGACGCTTTTGTGGTGGCCATATGCCTGACATAATTTTTCATCATTAATGCCATAAAACTATCTATGGCACAAAAGAAAACCTTGGCTCGTTTGCTCGACTTATGTATATTTTATTCAAATCCTACAGCTCTTAGGTTGTCGTTGAAATACATATTCCGTTTCGGTGATACAAGTACTATTCATTGTGTTTTGGAGGCATTCAATTCCACTTTATGTATGGTTCTCTAATCAGCTATGCTCTTTACATTGAAGTTTAATGAATTTTACATTCGCTGCCCTTCCCGTATTGCAATCAAAGGAAAGTGATGTAATAGCAGGAACAAATACGAGAATATGATAGTATTCGTATTGTAGTCAGAAAAGGAATATAAATTACAGGTAACAGACAAGGAATCAATAATTAAAATTAATGTACAAAGGACTATGGCACACCAAGATTAATATAGTGAAAATCAGATTCGAAAGACTTGAATTTGCCATTCCAAAGGACAAAGGTTAATTCCAAATGCACACACTTTCGAAGGAAGAACTTGATACCTAACTCTGTCAATTAGCTTTGAAATATCAAATACACGTATCATGTTTTTGCCAGATTGATGTAAACTTTGGTTCCACTGTTTGGTGAGACATGGGAGCCCCAGTTGGTTTCAGAACGCGGAGATATGTACACTTCTTTAGTAAAAGCAAAGGTATACCATCTGGAGCAGTAGATTTGTATATGTATATCCAGCCAATGCGCTCAAAAGTAGGTGGAAACCTGACACATTCTGGCTACGAAATAAGCAGATTACCCTTGTCCGAAAATCCCTAACAGAAATTCTCATCTTTAACATTGACGTTGTATTTGAAGAGTAAGTAACTCCAAGCTCTTGAGACTCTAAGCGAACTTGGGGGTGTAGGCGATAGTAAACATGTCTTCTATTTTACACAAACAATTAATAGTTTTATGGCGTCAGACTACAGCTTGGTCTCTCTACTCGTTCTATTGTTAGTTTGATTCTGTTTTTTTTTTCGGATAGATGAGAGGGACCCACGGGCATTTGCCGACTCCGGCTGGAGAGATAGTGTGAGGCTTTATAAGCAGAAACGTAAACTTTCAAAAGTTCGACATTACCTGCCAGAAGGTGGCGTCATTAGAAATTATTTTCTATTCCATCACATGAGTAGTTAAAATATAAGAAAATGTTGACGAGACTCATCTCGGGGTATCTGACATTGTTTACAAATCAAATAGTCGCGGGTGGGGCATTGAAAATCCTCAATTGATTCAACAAGATAGAATTACTGTTCTACAATACGTTTACAATACTTCAATGACATCGATTCTGGTGGCCTTTGTATGATAGAACGATTCGTCATAGAACAAAATGAATAAACACTCACACCTGTTGCTCTTTTCGTTTGTCGTGCCTAGAATTTCGTCAACAACAACTACTCATATACGAGTATCAGCGACGAAATCACTTCCTACCTACTCGTATGTACACCGTGGTCGAAATATTTGCTCCCTAAATTTATAATCTTTTTTTTATCAACCAAAAAAAGTACATAAACAAATATATTTTCCATAACTGTTCGAAATTCATATGTAAAAGTGCAGGTGAAACAAAATACAAAAAAAAAATAAATAAATAAATGAAAAGATAAGACAAGCAACATGCAAACAACAATTTTAACGTATTATTACGAAAGCTCGTGACGTATTACTAGCGCTTTATCAACACAAAAAAAAAAACAAAAAGAATTATAAAAATTATATAAAATTGCAAAAACAATACAAAAGATACTGAGAACAAATTAAATTGCACAAACACAGCACACGAATGAAATACCAGCAGTAGCTGCAATCTAGCATTTAGTGTACTTTCGAAGCGGAAACCGAGCACAGACACTACACATATACTCGTATGAAGGTGTGGCTGAAAAAAAGGGTTCTTAATAGTTTTCACCTTTTTGATTATTCCATCCACGTTCTGAATACCGATCCAGGGAATGCTCTGATCTATAGGTTGTACTGCGACGTCTATTCGGTGGGTTCTGATTGTAGGCACGGGTTAATACCCCATCGTCTTCGAAGTTTGTCTCGAGGAGAATATCTTCGCGGGGATCCCGCACCCGATCGCGATTATACTTAGATGACATTTTCTTCCTCGAATTCGTTTCGTTTTTTTTTTTTTTTTCTCAGAATTTCTTTCTGATTAGGTCACTTGACTTGGGTTATCTTTATCTCGTTTAGTTACTATCTTCACATAGTAGTTCGTCGTGGTTCTAAAATAAAAAGGGAAAAGAAAATTTTTTGTTCACTTTCCGGTGCAAAAGCACGAATTATACTGAGCGCAAGCAGAGCAGAGAACGGCAGAGCTCGATGAATTCGGTTGAAGAGGGTGATTCACTCGGTTTGGGCAATGATACTTGTAGCGAGGGGTTGGGTTTGGTGGCCCGGGACAGCGTGACACATAATTAATGTTAATTTAATCTAATCATTTGGTTGAACTCTCTTACATGGATACTGAACTGATAACTGCTGCAAGAGAATAAGGGGAATCATTACATAGCTGAGCGAGTGATATGAGTCAATGGGTTGAGCAATCACTGAAACTGATACTGATACTCGTATCAGCTTTCAGTTGTTTTCTGCACTCTACCTGATGGAAGATTGTTTACGGGCAGAGTTACGGTTTGAGGGAGTTTACTGATTAAAAGTATCTTCTCAGTTCCACATGGCATTCAAATCAACAATTTACTACGAATTAGTCACTAATTGAAAGTGATCTTCTAAATTTCTGGGTGAAAAATGGTTTATCAATGCCAAACCGTACTTGACAAGACAAGAAATGCCAGAACCACCAAAAGTAACAGAAACGACAAGTGAAGTCGAAAGACACAATTGCTTTTCTTTTCATTTAAAAAAAATTGTGACCGAAAAACCGCTTATTGGATCAAACCCTAGAATGGACACTCTTGTTCTTCGAGTTCGTCGAATTTAAGTCGGTTTAACGAATGGACACCAAACCCGAATACCAATCTCTCTCATAAAATTGACCTCGTATACACATAGACGTGGTTGGTGGACCTGGGACACCTGGATTCGTTCCGCTCTATACAAACGACAAAGGTTAGAACAGGACTTTTTTATTAGTGAAACCTACTCTTACTTCCTAATCTCAGCGACCCCGACATAGCCGTTGCTGGAATAGCCATTATTTGGCCACAACTATGTGGGCCATCTCCCTGGTGACAGACAAAAAAGAGTGGTCCTAGAAGCTGGAAGAAGAAAAACTGGGCACATCAGGGGGTTCTATGCTAACGCACATCACATGGTATGGGGCGGTACCGACACTAACGATAGAGGTGAGTCACTTTTTGATTATATTATAATTACTAACCTCATTGCGTCCAATATTGGCAATGAGCCCTTCATAACAAAAAACCGACAAGAAGTGCTAGATATCACTCTTTTCTGCGACCATAACGAACTGGATGGTCTGAACACTTTTTTTCAGATCAAAGATACATCCAATTTAGTCTGGATTATGCTCCACATCGACAACTACAATAGCATTCCGGAATTATCAGAAAACTGATTGGCCAAAATACAGAGGAACACTTTTACAACTACTCTCCTCTGAACCATGTAAAACCAACGAGCTTGATTTCATGTCAAGGATTTTTTAGTACCTCTCAATCCGGCAATGGCTGCTTCCTGCATAAATATTCAACCTAGAGGCTAGGAAAAGCCCGCATGGTGGACATCAGCACTGGGACCGCTTAGACACATCTGGAGGAAACTTTTCAATCAAGCAGAAAGCATAAGAAAAGTGGCAGACTGGGACTCATGTAAAGAGTCCCTCAAAATATATAAAAAAAGAACTGAGAAAGGCAAAGCCACAATTCTGGATGTCATTGTGTGGCAAAATAATAGAAACCTCTGAGGCATCGCAGCTTAGAAAAATTCTGTCTACAAAATCCTACGGTGCCTAGCTGTTTGAGAAAAAAACGATGGTTCTTGGACGACGCCAAATGATGAATTCAAAAGACAACATGCTGATCCGGACGGTATAATACCTGCCGAGATATTATACTCGTACAATGGTCCTCAGATATCATCCTACCAAAACTAGAGAATTTCATGAGGAGCTTCTTTTTTTTCATGGGGAGAAGTTAATGTAGTTTTCAATCCCCAATCACGAAAATGTTCTTTAAGTAGACCTTTAAGTTTATTATCTTTCCTTCTGAAAACTCTAGAATGACTTATTGATATCCATATAGGACCTATAATTGATCTACAACTATTGTCTATGGCTCAAAATGCCTGCTGTAAAGGAAAGTCCGTGGAAACCGCTCTATATTTACTGACTAGTCACATCGAACGATCTCTGCATTATAGAGAGTGTATGGTCGAGTACTTGGACATAGAAAGTGTCCGAAAATCACGCATGCGCTGTCAACTCTGAAAGTAGATGACTCACTTGGGGATTTGATCAGTCTTAAAAGAAATGTTTTTTCAAATCTACAAGACTAACAAACGAGCCCGAAATGACTGCACCGTCTTCCAATACGACCAAAAACGGAGACAAAAAATACTGAAATGTCCCAATGGTAGTAAAAATGTTTGGTAGAAATTCTGCCTCATCCTCCACTCCAACGCTCATTTACAATGACATTCCAGCAGTTCGCTCTTTGAACAAGACCAATCTACTTTGCGGCCAGCTTAATACATTCAGATTGTGCCTTGTCTCTGCCTATTATAGAGTGCGTCAAATCTTCAATGGGACGAGTCCACTTTCACACTCGTGTAGTAGCAAGAGTACATAAGGATCTTAATTTACACAAATCCGCTGGCCCAAATGGTTTCTCTCTCCTTTCTGTGAAAAAATGTTCCTCCACGCTGGAAAAGGGACTTTAGTACTCTTTCCGAGCAGATGGCAAACAGCATTTGTTCAGCCCGTCGATGAAAAAAAGGCGAATATTCTCATGGAGATATTCGTTATGGAAACGCTGATAAACCGGCAACTCATGAAATATCTGGAAACAGGAAAACATATCAATGAGTGGCTGTATGGTTTACGTAGCAACAGGTCCACTGGTGATTTGATGGCATGTCTCACCGAAAAGTGGAGCGTACATCAATCTGGCGAAAGCAAGATCGTTGTACTTGATATTTCTAAGGCATTTGACAGAGTTTGGCATCAGGCTCTTTTGTCGAAAATGCATGCATTTGGGATTGATGACTCTCTTCTTAAATTGATTAGAAATTACCTTTCGGAACGTTCAATTTAAGTTGTCTTGGACGGTTTCAAGTCTGATATTCACAAAATAAATCCTGATGTGCAACAGGGTTCCGTTTTGTCTCCGACACTCTTTTTAATTTTTATCAAAGATCTCTTGTCTGCCACTTCTAATCCAAAATATCCATCTGCTGACGACAGTACTCTCTGCTTTTCATATTCGTTTCTTAACTTACATCCCTGCTCTTCGGGTGTAGAACGGGAACGCCAGTGTTTGTTAAGCTCATTATATTCCGATATTAGCAGCATAACCAACTGGGGAACTATGAACAGAATGGAATTTAATGCTTCCAAAACACAATGCTGTCTGCTGTTGTTAAAGCGAAATTTAAACACCCAACCATTATCCATGAATGGCACTTGCATCGTCGAAGCCGAAAAACTCTCTATACTCGGCACGTGTGTCAACCCGCGTTAGAACGACCACATATTCGATGTCGCCAAAAATGTTGCGAAATGTCTAGGTTTCCTCAAAAGATGTAAGTAATACTTTTTCCCCTTCTGAGCTGGCCTCAATATATAGGGTTTCCAATAAGGACTTGACAATTTTGTTTTTTAAATAAAACGCAAACCATTTGAGATATTTCAAAAACTTTATTATCGGCTTGAAGTACAATCAAAACATTTATGAATGGAACTCGACTTCGTTCATATGGCCACCGCGGGCACGTTTGCAGCGGTCGATTCGTTGGACCCAATTTTCAACGACTCGGCCACACATTTCGTCTGTAACGGCCGGTATTTCGCGTTCAATGTTGGCTCTGAGCTCTTCCAACGTCGTCGGCGTGTTGGCATAAACCAATGACTTAACGTAGCCCCACAGAAAATAGTCAAGCGGCGTTAAATCGCACGAACAAGGCGGCCAATCGACTGGCCCATTTCTTCAGATAACACTCTCACCATACTTACTCTTCAATAAATCGATTGTAGCGTGTGCTGTGTAGCTTGTGGCATCATCCTGTTGAAACCACATGTCGTCCAGGTCCATATCTTCCAATTCGGGCCAAAAAAATCGGTGATAATGGCGCGATAACGCTGACCATTCACAGTAACGTGACCAAACAGTTATTTTGTGTGGATGAAGTACATGTGGATTTTCACCCGACCAATAACGCATATTTTGCTTACTGACGAACCCATTGAGCCAGAAAATGAGCTTCCTCACAGCTTCATCATCTTGGCGCATCTTCTCCAGAACCTAATCGGATTCTTGAGTCACCTTGATCTTGTATGGGTGTAAACCAAGATCCTTACGCAAAATACGCCATAATGTGGTCTAAGCGATGCCCAATTCTTGAGAACGCCGTGGAATTGACTGATTTGGATCGTTTGCTACGGACGCCTGAACGGCAGTGATATTTTCGACACTTTGACCAACCCGTTGTCTCACTGACACGGCAACATCACACAACGAATATGTAGACTAAAATTTTTGCACTAAACTTGTTATTGCCTGTCTACTAGGGCGAGAATTACGACCGAAAATTGGAGTTAACGCTCTTAAAGTTGCAGTCACCGACTCCGAATTTCGGTAGAAAATTTTTATAATTTGCAGACGTTGCTCGTTCGTGTACTTTACCACGATGAAAATGTTGAGTTTACTGAATAAATTGACAGTGGCAGTTTGATGATTAGTGAAAGAGTGTGTTCACAAATTAAATTCCAAGTTGTCAAGTCCCTATTGGAAAACACTATATAAGACATTCATCCGCCCAAAATTGGAGTACAATGCCCATATCTGGTCAGGTGCCCCTAAGACCGCTCTGCACTTGCTAGATAGGACCCAAAATCGTGCGATAAAATTCATAGGTGATGTTAACATTACACAGTCATTCGACACCCTCGAACACTGACGTACCGTCTCCTGTCTCACCCTGATGTATCGCTACTTTCATCACCAGTGCTCCACCGAAATTGCCAGTAGTACTCCGCCTCTTCAAACTTTTAGCCTTAACATCCGTCTCGCTGTGAATGCTCATCAGTACACCCTCTTTCTTAAGCCGTACAACTCGCTTATGGAATGCCCTGCCGAGCTCTTAGTTTCCTAGCACATCGGTATCTCTATTTTTTCCCTCCCTAACTTCCTTTCGCCCGCGCTATATGCAAACACAATATTCAAGGAAGATTAAAGAAAGCCACAGTAGCTTCGTACTCTTGCAAAAAGGCCATTGCAAACAAATGGGCCTTCAACCTCGCATTTCCCACTGCTTATACGTCTCGGTGTTGTCGGGTGGACGGCCTTAGACAATGCAGTCAACCGCAGCAAAGTAAAAAAAGTCCAAAAGACAGCATAAGCGGGCCTTAGGGTCTACTCCCTCCGCGGCACTGGATATTATGTTTCACTTGACACCCCTCGATATTTTCAGCAGGCAAGGGACTGCTAACGCAACTATTCGTCTTAAAGCGACTATTTGGCCATGCCAATATTCTTAATATGTACATTAGGCATACTTCCAAAGAACATCGACCACATTATGCCCCAACATTGGCGGTCAAATCCCTGGACTCAGCCTCACAAAATTCTAAAACCGCCCTTGTCTGCCGATCATCTCTCAAAGAGACGGCGGAGCATTTCAATTTTTTCATGTGGTGACAATGGATGAAATATTGATGCTCGCCGCAAAGAGATATGGCTCCAATGAAGAGGTAGGTGACCGACGAAACTGAAGCGGATTTTGAAGGCATAGAAACAGGCGTACAAAAGAGCCGCTGGAATGATTGTATCACTCTAGAAGGGGACTATGTTGACGAATAAAGTCGAATTTTGTCAAAAATTGTGTTTTTATAAATTAGTCTCGGGATTTTTCGGACCACTTTGTCAATTGTTACATTCTTTGCAGGAATAAATTCTGTAGCTTAGTACCCAGCCTTCTATTTTTTTTCTCAAAATTAAACCGTGAATTGTCCTTTTTTACATAAAAAATTTGCATATTTCATATTTCGTCCTTTTCTGTTCGTTACGAGCCTCAGAGTCCAAATCCATCATCCGAATTATCTTTACCAGAGGAAACAAAACTTGGTTCCACCTCCACATTTGCAAATCCCCAAGGCAAACAATTCTGAAAGTCAATACAGCCGTCAGTCGTAATCTATAGAACTGACAATCAAATGTTTGTGTAATGGAAAAACTTAACACAGATATTTTCTGAATACTTTCTTCTGTAAGGACACACGACCAACAATATTGATGTGTTGTTTTGTTTGCTTCAGATTACACTCGTTTACGAGTAAATACATAAACGTACATTTGCTTCCATGCGTACGAGTATATCGAAGGCTATTAAATCTATTGGGCAGGCATCATATGAGTAAACGGAAGCAGTTGGGCTAGTAAATTTGGTTGTGTATTTATGGAGCAGGATCCCACAACATAAAACAGGCGATAAACCATAAAACTGAAGGCAACTACCTTATCCAAACGAGATTAACTTTTAGGTCCATCGATAGAAAACGAAGAAACCATTTTCATACTACCCAGACAGAACTGGGTTAACAACCGACCCTTAGTCGGGCCGGCACTAACATCCTCCCATAAACAAATACTTAATACGCGGCATCCAAGTTTAATTGTCAATTAAAATAAAAGTAACGACAGGTTAAAGTTGCAAATAAACAAGCCATAAACGTGTCAGTCACATCATGCGTTTGGTATACCATATTTTCCCTCACGTAATTGAGAGTAGATATACGGATATGTATTCGTACATACATACAATGGTACGCATATGCCATTGAAGGCTCTGTAATTACACGTGGTTATGATGTTCCTCCGATGGGATTATTGTTGTCCTGGCTTTTTATTAAATGCTATCACCACAAGAGGCATTAACAGACCACTACAATCCCTGCTGCGGAAGGGAAAACACGCCAATAATGAAAGCATTACCTGTGTTCCGCAGGAACGATCCTTCAGCATGATATTACGAAGTAATTAAAACGTATCACGGGGGTGGAATTAAAGTCATTACACACATACCCACATAAAGGAAAGGGTTGGAAAAATGCCAGCAATAAATAGGCAGACAAGTACAAAAAAAAAAAAAAACAGGAGACGTTGAAAAATATTAAGAATAATGAGAATCGAGGCGGTAAATTTATTAATAAGGCGTAAAGCGTACTTAGGACTGGTTAAATGGGATCGACTGCGGATGAGTTGCACAATTAAGTAAAGATGAATGGTGTAGTTTTGTACGGAGAGTTAACTTGTATTATATGAAGCTATAGGTTAGGCTGCCGAAATCATTTAAGTATACGGCAAACCTTGGTGCATGCTTGTCTATGAGAAAGTGTGCAGTGATGACACATATTGAAGGACTAATGTGTTATTGAGAAACGCTGCGTTTCAAGACCGCCATTTGCAGAATCTATTTTATCGCTAAACACAGGTACTTAAAAGTTTGCAGTCTCGATGGCCTTTATCTGTACTGATTACACCTTTCTTGGTAGAATCTGTGATGTATGGTTCTTCTGTGTTTGGCGACTTCATCGGACTTATAGTTCCGAGGAATGTCCCGGCACCCAGCATAGATGGATCATGAACTGAACCCCAATCTCCCTAAAATATCACCAGTAGTCTGGGACTAAGATATAAAAGAAAAATGTGACGAACCAGCTAATAAGGACAACGATATTCAGATCTGCACATGGAATGTTGGGAGAATTAACAGACCATGCGCAACCGAACATCTAGCGGAGATTCTCGACTTCTACAAAGCAGGCATAACTGCCGTCCAAGAAAAGCGAAAGGGTGAACCGGACAAAAAGAGGATGAAAAACTGTGATACCTACTTTGGAGAATGTTATAGACAGCCGGCGGGACAACGATAAAAGTTGCAGCGCTTATTCGGATCCGAATTCAGCGTAAAAGGAAGACATGGAAGGCATGTAAGCGAACGCCTGACGACTATTCACATAAAGAGTACACTTGTCAACACAAGCCTCATAAACGTCCATGCCCCGACATAGGAGACCTTACCAAAAACTACTTCTACAACGTCATCAACAAAACCTTCGAGCAATGCCATAAATATGACGTAAAAATCATCTTTGGTGATTTTAATGTCAAGTTAGGCAAGGAGAGCAAATTTGGTAATAAAATAGGGAAGTACAGCTTCCACGCCATCACATTTGGAAACGGACTTTGCGGCGGAATGTAATTTTTTTCGATACGTTATGACGTTATTAGAAAGAGAGAACATTCCCATTAGTTACGGAATACAATTTCATTCATTTGGCCGCCTCAGATGGCTTCGTAGTAGCGCATCCTATCAGCCCAATTTTCTAAGACCTTATTGACTGTTTCTGGCTCTATCTCATGAATGTCTCGGACGATATTCGCTTTAAAGGCTTGAATCGCCCACAAGAAAAAGTCTTACGAGGCAGCCAATGACATCGTCAAGGCGGCTAATAACACGATTAACGGACTTAGCGCGCAAAAGATCGATTGTTTGATGGGCTGTGTGGCATGGCGAGCCATCATGCTGAAACTAAAGATCGTCCAAGTCCGTGTCTTCAATTTCAGCCCACAAAAATTCGGTAATCATGGCTATGTAGTGCTCACCTTTAACCCAAATGGTGTTTCCAGCAGCATTGTCGAAATAAAATGGGCCAATGACGCCACCACTCCCAAAATCCGCACCAAACTGTCATTCTCTGCGGATGCATTAGATTCTCGACAATCAGGTACGGGTTTTCCCATCCACCGACGTGGCATGATGAAAATACGCCTCGTCAGATAAAAAATGATTTTTCGGCCAAATTCGCCGTCCAATTCGAGCTGCTGTAAGGTAAAAATTGAGAAGCGATAACAAGGTGGATGGTCGTTTGCCTTTAATTGCTGACTCAATTGGTTTTTGTAAGGGAATAATCCGAAATCTTCGCCCAGAATTCTCATCAATTAATGTTGAGTTGTTGAGGTCGATGGCGAGTCGATGTTTTCGGCCACAGATGTCTCATGTTTTTAACGTAAGTACCTGCCATGTGGGCTTAAACTTACGGGATGCCCATACATCCATGGGAGCAAGGATACGCCTTGCCATCGCTCACAATGATATTCATTTTTGATACCAATTCGGAACTGTGTTGCCGGCACAAGTTCCACCCTTGGTATGAGTCGAGGCCGACCTAAAACCTCTTACTGCTCTTAGGGTCGCAGCACCCAGCACTTATTGCAACTCCACATTGAGTCAACCAAGGAAAACCAAAGGAAAACCATAGGAAGACTCTTTCCCGTGATTTTGGGTTTAAACCACAGCCACCATGACGCTCCCACTAGGGGGCCTACCTCTAACAAGTCAGGCCCGGACCGAGATCCGGGGGGCTCCTGACTCCCATGGTAACGTGATTTAAGTCCTGGTAGGGACTACCGGTGGTCCAGCCGCCAACAAGACCTATGACCGGCAGCTTGTGACTGATCAAATCGTAGCAACTTTCGGTAGCGTCATCTGAAGATGTTTACGATAAGACCAGTACTTTGCTCTGCCCCCGTTCATTATTAGACAACGTCATTAAAGGGCGAAGCCTTGATAATTGGGCGGGGCCCCTTTTCGGCCACAGCAACTACATTCTCGTGAGTGTTGTCCGCAAGCAAGTCAGTCTCACAAACTTGTGTACGACAGCTACGGTGGGTGCATCATTTCGGCCAAAATTTATTTTCAATAAACACACTGTATGGGCACAACACAGCACTCACTTTTGTTCAAGTTGTTCAAGCGTAAAGCGATTCACTTCGTTCTGCGGAGGTATGACACTGACTGACTGTCAAGATTTCAAACGGGAAAGAGCTGTCAGTGTCAAAATAACATAATTCAATAAGAAACTGGTATTTGGACCACCCGTTACAGTCAGCATATTCATATAGGGATCTGACTGACTCCTGATCAACAAATTATCAACCAAATTGATCATATTGCGATCGACACAAGGCCTCCTCTGATGTTTTGGACATCGACCATCGCCCATTGGACCATTATCTAGTTGTAGCCAAGATACGGATGCGGATATCCAGGGAACCATTGTGAGGAAGATCAATGGAAGGTCGAATAGGCTACAATCGCAAGAGAGCGCCAGGTTATTTTCCGATCGAATTTTCCGTAACCTCTTTTGGAGAACGTAGAAGACCAGTGGCATCGCTGAGCAATCAGAGGACCCTGCAAGACCAGAGGGATGCTTCCCAACGTCTCTAAAAGATCAGCTATAGGAAGTGCTACATTAGACTGCATGTACCTGGGGCTGACGTGGCATTACAGCTTCCATTGTCATTTGGGTTTCTTGTGAGCAGAACTACGAGTATGTACTCGTATGTATGACGTTCTACGACTCTCCAGGATCTCGGAAAACCAAACGAATTCTTCCTGAGGTATCGAAAGTAGTACAGCACTGCTGTACCATCTAAGTGCTCTGTTCAGGCGGAATAAAAAAAATCGTATATCTTCCTTCCGGTTAGCGCTTATTCACTACCTTATCTTGTTGACCTTTCTCAATATTTTTTAATTTTAGTTCTCCATCGATCAAGTGTTGTTCCCCTCCGCACCAGGGTTTATGGGCAGTGGCATAGGCCCTGTCTTCGCTAATTTATCTGCATGACCTTGTACGAATTAAATTTTTATTCTATTGTCTGTAGGATGTCTTCACTTCTTTTGCAGCTACTTTCGCATAAGTCTACAGATTGAGGAAGGTTTAGATGTCCGATCATATAGAATTGTCTTGCTTGTGGTACTTTGTGTCCAGATTTATTTGGATAGAACTCTTCACAGCATTGTTTCCCCATTTGTTTCCTTATTCATGTTCTAACTGGCTACTTCTAAAAGGTGTTTTTTCGTACCTCTGAGGGCTGAGTCTGATACATTTATCTACTCCCAAGCCTTCTTTAATGCGTCTTTCTTCACTGTGCAGTGGAATGATGAGAATGTGGAGAAGTGAGGTCTAAGTGGGCATGATTTTACATCTGTTAACGATATGCTCATGAATTGCAATTTGCCTCTCTCCTGATTCGCGAGAATTTTCGACATTCAATCGGTTTTCTTTACTGAATATCCTTGTCGCATGTGGCATCACTTGTGAATTTCTGAGCGATGTGTACTCTAGGCAGTGTGGTATAGCTTCTGTGCATACGAGTATAAACAGCACCTGCAGAACAATTAAGAATTCTCCCCAAAGAGTACAAATATTTGAGGAAGTTTCAGCAAAACAATTAAGCACACATCTGTGAGATCCTATTAATTATCATAGCAAATAGGAAATTCCCTTTGGAGCCAACACAAATCCAAACAGTGATGTTTCTTTTATGTCACACTGTAACCAGTCTTTGGCGAGGTATAACGCATGTTAAAAAAGAAAAAGCGGAAGAAAAAAAAAAAAAAATCAACGACCCACTGTGAGGCACAATTTAACGACATTCTTCCTATTTGCCAAAGGAAAGAGTCGCTTTTTCTTCCTTCCTTTTGCCTCTTTCTCCCCCAAGAAGCATTATCACATTCACAAGGATGTAATTATGAACTGGAGAGTAATGATTTCCCTTCCATTTCTCCCTAGACAATAATTAAATACACTACCCAGTGCAGAGTACAGAGGGAATCTCACCTCCCTTGCACTTCATGCCTGCCTAGGGTTGTAGTTGTAGTTAAAAGACGACGACTTTGTTCCTCTGTATTCTGTGAAGCTTTTTCAAATTAATTTTATACTCCCAGCGTGCTTTGCTAGATTCCTTCGGCAGCGCATTGTCATCCGTCTCCCCATAAGTGCTGGCGGCTGAGGCACTCATTGTCCCCCCCGCTCTTCTTAAATGAACAATTATCATTGAGACAAGTGCCGCTATGGGAGGTAAAAACTATTATCGTCATCATTTTTTTTTTTTTTTTCGAAAAAACTTTGCGTTTAGGCTATTTGCGTTTTGGAATTAAAATTCCATGCTATGGTTGGAGTTATGGTTTCCCTACTATAGGATTCCACACATTCCACTTGGATCTACCCTTCACCAGTTAATGGGTTGCAAGATGCGCGCTACTTATCCTCGCGTTTAATTGTTCAAGCTCGGCACTGTGGATGTTGTGGTGGGCGGAAGGATTTTTTTTTTTAAGTTTTTGAAGTTGTTTAAGTAGTTTTTACGGTATTTTGCGTGCCATCTTTTGAATGACGGGAGAAAAGAAGACCCTGAATGGGGGGTTTAAATTAAAGTGTCATAGACACAAGAGCTCTATATCTTTATGAAGGGGAAAGGATACATACTCGTATTCTAGGTATCCAGTTAATTAAAGGATAAACTAGAGGGCTATAACCTTAGATGTTTTAGGTAAAAAACTTTTCAAATTTGTGGTTTTAAATTAGTTACAGAGGCCAATGGTGGAGGAGAAGTCAAAGACCTTTTATGAGGCCCGTAAACAAGGATATGCCGCCATGGGGATGGGGTATTAGAGAAGCCAACTGGGGTGCCCATAATGTAATGGCTAAATGTGAAATGTCAACTCCCACTTATGGCAGTTTTTCACTTTGAAATGTTGAAATGTTTTCTTAGTACAAACTGAGAATGGGTATTTTGCAGAATGGAAATAAGGGAAGAAAGATCCTGTAAGGTGCTTGCTTTTATGGTAGGCAAAAACATCAAATATATGCACACATTTGCGCCACGTACACAAGGATTTACTTATGCTCAACTACGAGCTTGGGATTTCAGGGGTTTATATCATAATTTAATCTGTTTGTTTGTACATTCAGACGGAGTAAGGCACTAAATTTAAGAGTACGCAGAAGGAAGCACCAAAACATTGATTCCCACGGAGGAATGCTGCAGGCGACATCGGACCAATTTCGGAAACGATAACAGGAAGACCTGTTCTTTTTGAATGGCAAAGTACTCGAAAAGCTATACCATAAATCAAAAAAAAAATTGTTTTTCCTTTTTTTGAAGAAGGAATACGGAAAGGAAACTTTTCAAGAGTAGACAGTGGAATTTAAGCTGTGTAGAAGAAGAATCTCAAATGAAGAAAAGGTTTATTATGAGTGTAAGGCGGTTGTGAGCTGACAAAAGTTTTAACCAAGTTTTGAACTACTGCGCGGGAATGAATTATTAGCTTCTGGTTTCCATTGCGTTTTTGTTCACTGTTTGCAAGTAGTCGTAAGTCCTTTTTGTTGCAAATTATCTCTTTTTGTTACGGAAAATGAGAAGGGTCTTTATTGAAAAAGTTGTTACTTGATATACCTTGACATGGAATGCCGTCGTTTTATCTTGTGTCATTCCGCACACAAAAAATAACGATTTGGAGAATTTTGTCTATTTGAAGCCGAAGTTTACTACCAGACACCCTCTCCACATTTGATCTGTGAGCAAAAGGCACATTGCTTACAATATATAGATTTAGATTTCACAAAGGAAAAATGTTCCGCATCACAATGAAGGAGCCCTAGTACTGTATGTGTATTACTAGGCCCGTCAAATAGCAACAGCAAAGTCCATGTGTTTGATGAAAAAGGGACATATTAAGTCCTCAATGTAGGTATGTTCATTATGATTATCTTCCTGAAAATAAAAAAGTTTCACAAAGTTGTCAGTACGTCAATTTACAATACAATTATCGCTCTATCAGACGCATGATGGCAATGATACGTTAACTTAGATTTTCGAATGGTAAAAAAGACTTCTGTTCTCTGGCAGAAGGACATTGAATGAAGTGGCAAAAATGATGAGCTCCCCTCAGCTACATCAGTCAAAGCAGTCACCTCACCAGTGTTCTCACTAGATGTTGCCCAGCCAGCAGTAGAACCGGTAGAAATGGTTAACCTTGATCCATCATATAGCCAACCTACATAAGGGGGACCAAATTTGCAAAGAGAAGCTTCCGTGAATACATTGCGTCAACCGAAGGGACGTCACTTTTAAGGAAAGTTTCAACTGAAGTTACAACACCAACGTACTCTATCAATAGATGCGAAGGTTCCAGGGCTGACTCTCCTTCCCATTGGCGAATTTCCTAACAAATGCACACTTTTGCACAGTATCATCGATAGGATTAGACGAGGTGGTAACAAATAAGATAATACCAACCAACAAGATGGTTCGAGTGATAACTCTTTCTCGCCCTATACGATAGCTGAGCGGATCATATTCGACACCAAGGATAGAATCATAACTAATCGCATCACAAAGGACTAGTAGATTTGTTGATTTGCATATAACCTTCAGGAACAGGAGCGATTTTAAACTGACTGTATATGACTATAGTGAGACTCATCTTAACGTACAGCTCCATAGTCCCGTGGAAGACAAGAAATGCCACCTTTCAACCCTACCAAAGTTCAGAGAACAGCAAGTATTGCAATCATAGAATACCTAAGACCAACACGCAGAGCGACGATGGAGACTGGTGCACTTGTTACCAGCACCATATGAACTTGGTTTTGGTTCAGTTGGTTACGAATGCATTACTCTGCATTCGGATAGGCAGTTTAATGTTGAGGCTCTGACGTCCACACTAATAGGATATATGCTAATAATCGAAGTGGTTTCAAGGAGATATCCAAATACACTACAGGAAGCCGTATCTGGAAACCAGGTCAAATGAATATGCCAGACAACAGAGCGAAAGAACTCGCAAAAATTAGATCAACGCTTCACGCTCACTCCTTTGTGAGTATTCCTTTAGGATCTTTGCAAAAATTCTCTGATGATGAAGGAATAGATAAAGCCTGGTAAAGCTGGATCAAGAAAAAGTCTGTCTTGTTTGTGAAATTTTAGGCGTAATTACGCACGTTCCGTGTCTATCATCAACACGAAACACTGTGTCATTGGTCCTTTGTAACAACTACTGCAGAAGTTGCAACGACGAGGAAGTAATTTGAATCTGTTCGTCACTTACTGTGTGTTTGTCTGGTCTTTGCTGGCAGAAGAATAAGAATTCTGTGAAGCACTACTGAGGTGATGAGGATCATGAGTCTTCTTACTATTTCTTGACTAGGCCTTATTACTCATTTGCCTTCTTTCGCCAAAGAAACCGCGATTGGCAAGAGTAGCTTTTATTTGATTTCTAATGAGATGCCATTATCAAATTTAATAGCGAAGCCGAGGTATATAAAGCCCCTTACCACCTCAAAGCTATAGCTGTCTATTGTGACATTCTGTCCGATTCGTCAATATTTTATATCCCTTTTCGATGTCGGTATATACCAAGTTTTGCCCTCATTCACAACTAAACCAGTTTTTGCCGCTTCCTTTCCAATAGTTGCGAACGCATCAATAACAGCTTGCTTGTGTCTACCAATGTCTGGCGTTGACACACAATTTTCTCGAGTATGACGTTGAAAAAGTTAAATGAAATCGAGTCACATAGCCTAAATTCTTTTTTAACATCAAAGGTCTTGCAGGGGTTGTTTCCGACCTTTCCGGTTAAGCGAGCGTTCTTCATCGTCATTCTGCACAATGATGAGTTTGATAGGGATACCAAGGTTAGGCATGGCTCTGTATAGCTCGTCTTTATTGATGCTGTAATATGCTGCCTTAACATCGACGAAAACATAATGGGTGTGGATTTGAACTTCTTGAGTTTTTTCCAGGATCTGCAGAGTGTAAAGATATGATCAACTGTGGACTAACCGGGCCTCACACCATACTGATAGAGACCAATAAGATTGTTGATAAATGGCTTCAGGCGTTTAACATCTTATAAGCGGCGTTAAGGACACTGATGCCTTTATAATTTAGACTATCTCCTTTCTTGTGAATCGGGCCAAAACGGTGCTAAGATTCCACTCTTCCACCAAATCTTGGAAATGAAATGCTTGCAGTTGGGCATCCGGTCGAGCAGCCTTGTTGTCCTTAAGCTTATTTACTTAATTTTTGTCGGATGAATGGATCTCTTGACTTTTACCGTTCAGGTTGAATGGTTCATTTTGCAAGACAGAAGTTGTTGTTGTTTTTTTTTTTTTTTTCTGTATCCTCGTTCGGATCTTGTTGCCTTGATACGTTGTTTTTATTCTACTTCAGAACGGAGTACAACCTCTCTATTCCCTCGATGGTACGCTTTACATGTTATTTCGTTTTCCTCCGGAGAAGAAGGTGTGATGCGTAAAGTTCAGGGAGAACCCAAGTGGTTAAAATGTTTGTACACAGCGCGGACGAAAGCTCAAGATTTCTTGCCTTTATCTGACGCTTACAACAAATCCGCATGCAAATAGAAACTATTTGTTGTCTCTGCACCAAATACCGTAGTACGTATACCACAGTTTACGTAGCCATCAACATAAAATGGGTCCTCGTCACTCAAAAATCACTGTCCACTTGTTGTTGTTGTAGTCGATAGGATTGTGTTATTGAATCAGTTGGATCAATTGATGAAGATTTTTCGCGGTAATATAGCATACTGCTTAGTGGTTCTTGAAATTCTCAAGTCGTGATCACTTTGCCGAATTGCTTTCCCAGAATTCTCGGCTACATTCTGGCGAACACTTTGGTTTGTGTTCTTCTGTGCACTTTGGTCACTCTGGTCTCACTTGAAACATTTTGATTACCAAAAATTTGTAATTGCGAATCTTGGGACTCAAGCTTTCATTATTTTGTGTCGAAAAGGGATCCATTTTTTTAATGGCGGGCTGTTGTCTATCGGGATGTCTTATAGCACAACGCTCTTGTTGATATAGCCTTTAGCAAAGCAGAGACAGGCGTGGTTGTCTCCTGCAGAGACGTTCCGTTGTTGGGTTTCTATTAAAAGCAACCGTACGCAGTAGAGCGTAAGCATATTCAACCAAACAACCGGCGCATGGGATACAATGTTTTTCATCAAAGACACACATGTGACGCTCAAACTTTGACAGTGTATTGCAGCCATGTTAAAGAAGCTACAGCTGTCAAATTAATTAATGTTGGGCAAATCATCATTAAAAATTATAGAATTGAACAATGCGCACAAATTATTGAACTTTACTATCAATATGAGTTCTCAGTTCGAGCTACGTTACGTGCGCTACTTGATTTTTGCGGTACACACAATCGTCCTGTAGTCATTCGTTGGAAAAAATCGAATCAACTGGTTCAATGAACGATCAAACACCGCACGTACTCGCCCGCACGTGAGCGTGCAGGATATCCGAGGAGGTTCGATTGCTCGTAGCGCCCATGAACTTGGCCTTTCGTAGACCTTAACTTGGCGAGTTTTTACGTCTGCATCCGTACAAAATTCGCCTGACCTAAGACCTGAAGGCAAACGAGCATGGCAGTGTCGTGTATTCCCTGACTGGGCGCTGGAGCAATTGGAAGTGGACTCTGACTTCGATTGGAAAGCTATCTTTATCGACGGGGCTTATGTCACGAGACCCATCAGCTGCAAATGCATCGAGAAAGTCAGAGTTTCGTTCGGCGAAGTCATTGTCCCGCACTTCTTAAAAAATGAAGCTGGCACCCCCATAACTGTCACCGACGAGAAGTAGAGGTCGATGGTAACCAATTTTTTGTGACCTAAATTGGAAGATTTGGATCTCAATGACATGTGGTGCCAACAAGACGGCGCTACGTTCTATACAGCGCATGCAATAATCCAAATTCGACGGTATGGTTATCTCGCGTTTCGGCGGCGTCAAATGGCAGCAGAGATGGTACAATTTAACGCCATTCGATCAGTAGAATAAGGCGCAGACGATTGATGACTTAAAAGTCAGCATAGTCAATGCCATCAGCCTGATTTACGAGGTCGATTTATCAAAAATTGGACCTCTCGGATAAGCGCCGCCCAGAGAAGTTACGGCAACCATTTGGACGATATCATATTCCATACATAAAGTAATGAATACCCTTCTAAATGATGTAAAAAGTTAATGTATATAAGTATGGGCACCCATAATGGGAAACTCTGTATATCCTAAAGACTCTCCATGTTACATGTTCAGTTCCAAAATGATTCCCTTCTAATTCTAGTAATAATCCAGTCATAAAACGTCCTCAGGAGTTAGGAAATATAACAGATTTAAGATTCCCTTCGAATATACACAAATTCGTTAATTGGCATGCTGTACGCTCTGCTCCCAGAAGTGATGTCGTTTCTACTTAAGTGACTCTTAAGCTGATTACTCCCAGATTCCATAGTATTATCCATAATCCGCCACGTGCACTTACTATCTACTCGTTCCATCCCCTAGCTGCTAAAGCTAAACGATAACAAAGTCATGCTACAATTGATTTACTCTACAAACATCCAATTTCCAAATAAAAAAAATTAGTAAAGGAGGCAAAACTACCACAAATCCGAGGACCGTGGCCAACAAAATAATCCAAAGCAATTCATGCCAAACTCAAATTCCAAATCCATGCAAATTTCATCCATTTCTTCTGCCATTCTGGTGTCTCTTCCTCCGTCAGCCAGCCACATGATGTCCACACATTTACACGACACAATCGAACGAAAGTAAAATTGAAAAGTTCCGACGAAAACCTTTATTTTTGCGCCTACAACTACAAAACAAAAAATCTCTTATTACCACACGAAGGAGGAAAAAAAAAAGAAAATAAAAACCGAAAAGGGGGAAATGGAATGGAAACTGGTAATGCTTATGGTTTTCTGGGGTGGTAATCCCCAAAGAGTAATGATAACAAAAGATATAACGAATGGGATAGGGAATAAATGAACGAAAAACGAAAAAAAAAACAACAACGGTTATCTTCTCCATTTTTGTAAATTAATCTGGGTATCTGAATATTGGGTTGCGCTACACCATCTCCCCGCTCGTTCTACGTGAACAAACCGACGTGACGGAAGGAAACAAAAGAGAAACAAAATACTCTGAACAAAATAAAAAAAAACTGGTTTTGGGTTTGTTGGCCAAAATCTGTAGTTTGTAGTTTGTCTAATTGAACTCGGTTCGAACGTCTGTCTGATTGATGCAAATTGGAAACACAAAACAAGAACACCACTTACCCATTACGTTTGTGTCGCCTTCAATTAAAATATCTCATCCACACAATATCTGGCCACACAATTTGTTTACCGCTAAATTAGACGAAAAACACAAGACACAGATGAGTGGAGTAGATTTTTATGTTCGTTCGATGAGGGAACAGAAATTGAAGTTGCACTTGTTTTTGTTTACGCACAAGTTAATGTGTAGTGAATGGCTTGATGGAGATGCAAGTTGCGAGCGTGAGAGTGAGACAAAGGGTTGATGAATTTCTTCTTTTTGGGTGGGCACTGGTCACTTAATAAACACTTTTCAAACAGAATTGAATTTTGGAAAACATAAAACTGATTACTACGAGGGAATTCAGGGCGAGTTAACGGTGTAAATTAATTGAAATTACTGTTCAGCAACCGAAAAGAACTTATTGTGTAGCAAAATCGCAAACAAATTCGCACCCACAACCACTTTCCAACTGTGTTCGCGTACCAATCAAACAGAAACTGAATAAAGGAAAACACACTGAATTCTAATTAGGTAGAAATACTGGGGAATATTGGGAAATGTATGCTCAGCAAAGGAACACTATTCCAGTACAATACGACGGATGTCAGTGTTTGTAGTAGATTAGGTTGGATTTCAGTTATTTTCAGTTGAATGTCCTTTTTTTGTAAAGAATGGCAGAAATTTAACTTTCCTTCCATCTCTCGATAATTCTGAATATAATTCACACCCATTCCTTTCTTTTTCTATCCTTTCCAGGTCTTGCTTGCGTTAATGATTCTCCGCATAATAGATACGACTCCCGATTGCCCATGTGAAAAATCAAACAGCGCTAATAATAAATTTCACAAAGCTTACACGATGAAATGATCTCCATCTGCATCTATCGTCCTTTTTCATGGCTCCACTAAAGCAAATATGACTCTGTTAAAGAAGTTCTTATCCTTTTGGATCAAAGAGGAATTTTAGCCTGGTTTTCCGATCAATGGAAATACTCTTGCCACTTATATCGCAAATGCTCGCACCAATCTTACGCAACATCATCGAAATAGCAGCTTATATAGTAACCCTTCAACAGATACCTAAGGTTGAAGCATCATCTCCAAATGCCGAAAATGAAACGACATTTTGCACAAATTCCATTCTTTGTTCGACAATGTACTCAAAAATTATTACATCAACAGTGAGCGGCAGTAGTCCAATTTCATCTACATGTGTTGTCGGCCAATCACAACAGCGTATAGTATCACCATCAGCTCCAGTGCAAATTCCAGCATCATAGTTGAACCCTGCTCAAAACCAAAATCGAGTGAGAATCCCAGCTGCAACGGTACTAGCAATAAACTTCAAATAGTAGTTTCATCGTCCGAAAGCTGCAGTGCCAGAAAGTAATAATAAAAAACGTAGACACCTTACCAGTTTGAACTCTGACGATTCAGGAATAGTCTGTGGTTCTGAGTTAGATCCGGTCTCGTTAAATCGCATCCGTTATTCCCACGAGTTTCTAGACTCTGGTGAAATGGATGCCGAAGAAGAATGCATTGAAATTCTTGAGACAACATCCATGGATGAGGAATACGGTATGCTACAATCAGACTTATGCTTCTGTCAATCACTAGAAGCCGACTATAAAACGGTTACACCACGTAAAACACATGAGGATCCAACTACTCCAATAGCTGAAGCAGTTTCCGATGAGAAGTGTCGTTATCGTGATATGTCAACAACAGCAATTCGCATGGAAAACAATCGAATTTGTGTACCAATATGCAACGCCACCAGAACCTGATGACAATGGCAGTGATTTGCCTCAGTCTCCAGAATGAAACACAGTACTTGTGTTGGCAAGTGAAACCCAAAACGCCGACGCTTTAGAAACAGCAAATAAATCGGAGCACTAGCTCCTGCTAGTTTCAGGAGCGTCAATTGGGTTCCATAAGGTCTTGAATTAGTTTGCTGATGTTTTCGCATTTGCGTGATCCAATTATTCTTCCTTCGGCCTCTTCTGGATCTTCGGCTGGTTCTTGAACCTCTATTGATTTTTGGATCGGATTTTCCGACGAGATCCGATGAACAAGTTAGAACCAGCTGATTTGTTGAAGTTTCTCAACTATCGGTTTCTTAATGTAGAGTCTTCTGGGGATGTTTGTGACAGATCGTTTTGTGATGTGCTGTTTTCATTTCTGTCGCTATCATTTTTCCTATATATTTTTTGTACATCGTATATAACAAACTTTCGAGTGGAAGCCACATTTTTCTGTTACAAAATACAGCTGAGTTTTTGACCATTTAAGCCAACCCACACTGAAACTATGTGTGACATCGTCATCGCAATATCTTACTGGTTAACGGCAGAGTCTAAGTATCTAAATTTTTCGCACTTGGCGCGATTACTCCTTCTAAATAGATGTCAGAAGTTGGGTTTGCCGCTTCGGAGTACCGCAGTGCAGATATTTGGTCTTACTACGACTGATTCGTAACCCTTTCTATAATGATTACGGGTTGCTTGAAGGGCTGTCACGTCATTGCCTATAATAGCGGTATCATCGATGAAAAGAAGAGAACTTGTTCCGGACTCGTTGATGTGCTGGTTCAGTAGAAATTCTGGCACGAAATAAGGGTTTTTTTGTACACTACCTTTGTGAACGCCAACTTTAACATTGAATCTTCCGGTTATTCCCACTGTATTTAACTCTCGTTTTAATAATATCGTATATATCGCGTATCATTCTTTCAGACGTTTGGGTACATTTCGAAATATTTACGCCGTCAAAATAAGATCTCTGGAAACTCTGTCGAAAGCACTTTTCCAAGTCGATGAAGACGATAAGCAGATCCTTAGAAGCTTCTCAAGGTTTTCTATTCGTAAACTTTGAACCGCATCTTCTGTTGACCTGCCTCCCAAAAAGATTCCGTTTTCGACTGTCTAGAACTCGCTTGTATATTTGCATAGTATGTGACATTAGTTTCATCGATCGCGAGTTGTTGTAGTTTCTAGTGTCAAAATGAATTATATATTGTTCCGTTAATGAAATGTGTTTTTTTAAACAACCAAAATTTGAATAGGTAACAACACACTACGCTCTCATAAAAATAGCAACCGACGCAATTCAACTCAGTGCCAAGAAATTTTAAAAAGAGAAATTGTACTAGATGAACGATTATCGATTGTCCATCTCTATCGACAAGAAATTGACAGTTCTCTTTTCCTGACGTTTCCAACTTTCAAAACAATTTTCCCATCAGCTGGTGGGTTATCCAATTTTCATAATTTTTATTTATACCCACAACGAATTTCGCCATAAATTATGTTACGACAATGTATACCCAAATCTCCTGTAAAAAGTGTAAGTAAACCAAATTAGTCATGGAATTGCAAAATGAATTTCCGCGTTCTAGATTGCAATACGCTCTCAACACACCAGCACTGATAAGATTGAAGAAATCCGTGAACGTTTGTCCAAAGGCCCAAATTTTCAGGATTTTGTGCAGAATCCAAACTACACCAAAGAAGAATGGAGCGAATATGATGGAAAACTACGCCGCGACAAAGGCGAGAACGAGCGACTGCGACTGCCACCCTGGCTGAAGACAACCATCCCAACTGGGAAAAATTTCAGCAAAATCAAGGATCAACTGAGAGGCCTAAAACTATCGACTGTTTGTGAAGAAGCACGTTGTCCCAACATTGGTGAATGTTGGGGTGGTGGAGAACATGGCACACAGACAGCTACAATTATGGTAAACACTACTGATACGAGCGTGCTATGACTTCGTTTATGATAACCATTGCACTATGTTGTAGCTCATGGGAGACACTTGTACGCGTGGATGTCGTTTTTGTTCAATAAAGACAGCTCGCAATCCCCCGCCATTGGATGCAAATGAACCCGTGAACACAGCAACAGCTATCGCTTCGTGGGGGTTGGATTACATTGTTCTGACTTCCGTTGATAGAGATGGTTAGCTCCAAAAACTGAGAAATTTGAATCGTTTTTTTATGGAGAATGACTTATTTTCTTTCAGATTTACCTGATGGTGGATCAGCCCACATCGCAGAAACTGTAAGAGAAATCAAACAAAGGAATCCCAACATTTTCGTGGAATGCCTTGTGCCGGACTTTAGAGGAAATCTTGAATCTGTCAAGGCCATAGCTCTATCCGGCCTCGATGTCTACGCACACAACATCGAAACTGTGGAGAAACTAACACCTTTTGTTCGTGACCGTCGTGCCCAATACCGACAAACACTAGCCGTACTCAAAGAGGCAAAGCAATTCAACCCCAAACTCGTTACAAAGTCATCCATCATGCTTGGCCTTGGTGAAACCGATGGTGAAATCGAACAAACTTTGAAGGACCTTCGTGAAGTTGGTGTCGAATGTGTAACACTCGGCCAATACATGCAACCCACAAAGCGACACTTGAAAGTCATCGAATATGTCACGCCAGAAAAATTCAAACACTGGGAGGAGAGAGGCCAACAGTTGGGTTTCCTCTACACAGCCAGTGGTCCATTAGTTCGAAGCTCATACAAAGCTGGAGAGTTCTTCATCACGAGCATTTTGAAAAGCCGCCAGGAAAACACGTCGGAAAAGTTGTAAATTGTTAGCTCCAAAACCCTTGTTTATTGTTTATGCTTAAATAAAGATATTTCGCTTCGTTAGTTGAAAGAATTTTCATTCATAAATCGTTCAACAAGTTGCGAGCCTCCACAACAGTGGACGACAAATGACGGTGATAGGCATGCGCCATGCAATGTCAGACTTCATCGTTGTCTGGCAAACTTGACATTTTGTCACTTTCTTGTGTGAAATTTTCCTTCATCTGCTACCAGTGCGACGTGAAAAATTCGCGGATTCGCGGAGAAAGGTTTCCATTATATGTTCGAGTATAGATTGCCTGAGAAAAGTGTCTTCCGAGGAATAAAATCGATAAGATTCAAAGGCACATCGCTTGCAACTGAAACTATGCAATCAATAAGTGAGCATATGTCTGGTGAAAGTTTTGCATAACGTGTAGGCGTCTTAGACGGCGAATAAAAAAAAAACCTTTATCCTACGACACGCAGTTTCTTTGTTGGTCTTCTGGAGAGCGAAAATAAAAGAAAAATCTGAACACGAGACACAGTGCACCTGGAATTAACGACGAACAACTTAGAGCAGACGAGGACGAGGATAAGCTGAAACAATGCCCGGCACACGTCGCATTATACTTGGACATGTCATGTCCGGGTTATGCTCGAAAATGAATCGCACTAAACCAGTTCCAGCTGATGTCATGGAGACACCACTCAGTCGATGCTTGAACACATTCGATATAACTTTGCTGGGTAAGTATTAATTTGTGTCAAGATTTGCTTTTTGGTTTAGCTTGGCCTGCACAGGAGTCAGGGGGGTGTTCACCAGTAGTTTTATGAAATTGCGTTGCAGTTACTGGCAAGGAGGATTGTGCTTAACCTGTTTCTGTATACGAAATGATGTTTAACTTGGCAAAACGAAAACCAGACACAAACAAAAAAATGTGTACATGGGGGATTCATTTAGTACTCACGTAGGATGAGGACATGTCTTAATTGCGACTTTCAAAAATCTGTCGCCATGGCATAACTCCACGGTACAGGATCTCGAGGCGAGTTAAAGTGATTGTTAGCCAATGCTGGTTTGGGTAACGTCCTATGTCTTCATTACCACGCAAAGCCCAATTGTGTTTTTTGTGCTTCTCCGTATGGTGCGGGGAAAGCAGATATTTCCTAGTTTCAACGAATGTCTTCTACAGCTTAAACGAATTGCGTTTTGCGATTTCATATTCCTCCAATATTTTTGAGTGGCGTTTAGAATATTCACATTCGATTTTGGTTCGAACATGTTTGTGATTTGAGACAGTGTTTGCTTGGGCATCTGTGAAGTAAAAGACAGCCTTGATGAACTGCGCTATAGTCCAGTGTTGACGTGGGCCACAAACAACAGCGCTCTCAATTTAAGCGTGATCTTGCCCTTTTTGATGGTTTGTGTCACTGAATTGGGAACTTCATAAATACCAGTAAGCCATACTACAGGCATGCACAACTGCACTCGTCAATCACTCTACCCATCGGACTGCATTCAGGTACTCCTTCGAAGGGATAGTTAGCAATTATCCTGTTTTATTCAAGGCCGCCTTTTGCGCTCTGCTCTCGATTTCAGCTCTTCGCAACTCCTTCTCCAAACGCTCTATAAATGAGTAGATCTTTATCCAGCCGCCCTCTGATCCCGTCATGTGAAATGCGGGTTCATCCATTACAATACATTCTCCTCTTCCGACATTCCGGAAACAGGGGCCCGGACCATGGATGTACTCGCTGGTTCATCTATGAGCCGGGCAGTAGTGTAAGGTGATATTCACAATCATCTCTTAGCTTATAGGTGCACGTGCCTTTTATTGAGCAATCCCATCTGGCTTGCCATATCGCTGTTGATGTTGCCTTTTCATCCTGTTTTACCATTTTGACCTCCTGCCTGTTCGAGTGTCACATACAGTACACCCTCTGGTTCTATTTGGTGAGGATGTCGACGTGGATCATTCCGGCTAACACATGTGCCGTTTTATCCGAGATTGTTTGAAATCCCTTGATTGGGCAGAGTCTGTACGATGGTCGTCAGCTTTCATATTAACTCTTTCACCGCTGGTATGTAGACGGAAGACCAAACTGACCACTATGGCAGGATCCTGCGGTGGTGTATCCATTGAAAACGTTTTTATTGTCAAGAGTTATTACAGCCAACACTTTCTTGCCTCCCATCTCCACTTTTTGCCTCAATGCTGTATCTACTACCGCCTTTATGCCATCGACGGTAGAACGCGATGATGGTCCGACGAAACTCCAATTTCCACAGCCGCCGCTGCAAGCAGCCTGCCATAATTGATGCGTTCGAGGGTCTTTTCTAGGGTATTAAGCAGAGATATTCGGCAACAAAACGGAAGTGATTTGTTCTCTTTTGGTATACGAGTAGCACAAAATATTGGAATTTTCCTGATATGCGGAAGACCCCTTTCCTATGCCCTTTCGGGCCTCGCGCTCAAAATCGCCTTGACTGCCTTATTTGGAATGCCATCCGGTTCCTTCCAAGGCATGCCTCGTCAATCTGAAGGTGGTTAGGCGTTCCTGGAAGTTTGGCCCGCTCCTGGATCTTTGGGATTTGCGTCTTGCTTGGAGACTCTTTACACTGAACTTTGTGATCTCATCGTTCTAGCAGTAGCAGAGCTCCTCACTTGCTGCCTCGTACGCTGTACATTTTTGCCCTGCTAGGGTGCGTTGCTGTCCTGGTTGCTCTTCGCCGACGTTACAAAGCATCGCCTGGTGGTCGCTATGAGAATAGTCTTCTCTGACCTGGTATTACATTTTCCGCAGGAGTGAGATGCTCATGAATATGATGTAAATTATTGACCTCCTGCCTGCCATCCATCCGAAAAGTTTCTGTTGCACCATTGTTGAACGGGCTAATATCCAGGCATGCGAAAGCTTCAAGTAGAGCATCTTACGAACTTGCGTCTGTGGCTTTGTAGCTACACACAATCGATAGCCAGCTACAATATCTTCAGATAGACCTATTTCAGACCGGGGGTCACCTAACATGAATAGAAGTATACACCTTCTATCTAAGCGATCGACCTGGAGAGCCACTGTCACAGGGTATGCAGAGTACGGTTCGCGCGGAACAATGTTGCTGCTTTCTTGAGTACCTAATTATCCGGTGTTTTCTGGTTTGATCGTCGTACACCATAAGCATAATGCATCCTTTGTGAACATTTTGGCTATGTGACCTCACTCCCAACAGTTTCCATACTGTTGGGACCTTGGACCAGTTATTCGTTGATGTGCTTTCCTCCTTCAGAGCGTAACCTACGAGTACAGTTGCGAACATTAAGTTGCCTAAAATCCTTTTCCACTTAAGGACGCCACCTAAGGAAAAGTCTTCCTTTATCGCATTGTACCTCGAGTATAAATTCAAGGACATGTGTAAGCCATCGAACTCGCTGAATTCTAGGCCTTCCGACAAGATCAATGTCGCTATATATCTCATACAGTTCGTTGTTATATCTTCTTCTGTACAAAGTCTTTTACTACCTCAAAGTAATAATTTACTGTTGCTTCATGGTTTAGAAGCGGCGGTTGGTGTTGGCCATTCTTGTTGTGTCGACAGTGATCTTAAGGAGACTGATTCATCTACATATACAATAGTTGGCGCAGTTTAGAGGGACTCCTTTCTCAAGGATCGGATAGACAAAGCAGATTCCAATCAGTGGGCATACTTTTATTCGACCGTTTTTTATAGATGAGTTGGTGATGCTCCTTGTCAAACCAACCCCAGCTGCTTTAAACAATTCCGAAGGTACTCGTATTATAGTTCGTTGACTACTGCAGCGTTATTATTAATCTTTCCAATATTCCTTCCTCCTTTGGTCATAGAATCCGTTTTTTCTCGTTTCGCCGCATGTGCTTGCCGACACTCATCGTCAAACCTAGCACACCAGATGCCGGCTCTCTTATGACTTGTCCACTATGCCACCACTGCTGTTCTGCGCTTGATCTCCTTAGCGTAGGACTTCACGAAAGGTTTCTTCATCAGAAAAGGCAGTCTCTTGAGATTTTAGCTATTCAAAGGCGAAGTTCTTGACAGTACGAGTACTTCTCCAGTTTTCTGGCAACCGAAATAGGATTTACCAGATTCTGGCTACAACATGGTATTGGTTTGAGTGGACGTTGGCTTCACGTTCTAACATACAGAAAGCGTTTACGTCTTGAAATATTATCATCATCATCCTCGTTGACGGATGCTTTGATAACAGCTCGCCCCACCACCAGGCCCATTTTCAAAGCTGATGCTCTGGTGCCACCAAAAGTGCTCACATTTCCTAACTTGACGTTAACCGCACTAAGGATCTTGACAATGTGCTTCGAACCGTGCTCATACGTTTGATCGAAGAGCTTGTATCTGGAATCTTCGGCAAAGTTGTCTTGTGTTTTTTGCATATAAGGCTGATGTTGGTTAATTGCGGATTTTAATCAAGGGTTCGCTCAGATGCCTAAAGCTCAAGATTTCTTGCCTACTAAGTCTACCTCTGATGATAAATTTACCTCCAGTCGCAATCCCTCTAGTAGATGTCATGGTTTCCCATCATTCTTCTCGACGATCCATCTCACCGTACTTCTTAAATTGCAGTAACATGCAGTTTAGGGCCCTTGCTTTTTGTTCGACCGCATGTGAACTGGTAAGGGTCCGAACATTGGATGTACATAGCCGAGAGTCGTTGTCTGTTCTCGTTTTCTGCGATTGTCATATCATCCATAACAAGGATTGCCGAATTGTTAGCCCGACGACACAAGCCGAAACCCTGAGGCTCCTCTTGGTCAAGTGGAAAAAATTAATCTCCATCTCCATCGAAGAAATTGGTGCCCGCCCCGGTCTTTTCGGTTTGTAGAGGTCGCGAGCAGCTTTCGCTGCATGTTCTTGTCGGTATTCTTCATCAAACTAGGTGTCATTGTGGTGGTTACCTGAAACTCAGCACATCAAATGCGGTGGGTCTAATAGCTCTCCTACAATTAGGACTCTGGTCTACTTTTCTGTTCGACGATAAATTTGTACGTTAGCTGAAAAAAGATAGCGGCCCGAGTCAATGTTGGCTGCTCGTAAAGTTTGAACATCCAGGACGCTAGGACGCTGAGATATGTGTAACGCATTCCAAGTATGATGACATTTCGCCTCTCCGAAAAGTCAATAAGCCTATGGCCGTTTTCAGAGCTGGTCTTGTCAAAGATGTTTTTCAATTGTGCTGTGAAAATGCCTTTTTTGCTAACTCGGCGTAAGGAGGATCTGAAGATTGTGCTTGATTCGCCATTTTATGTCTAGTCATGGAGCTCGTTGAAACAATTTTTGGCATTTTTGCTCTTCTTTTCTGGAGGCGAATTAGGCTTCGATGCAAAACGTAATCACAACTTGTCTTGTATGTTCAAAGCTCGAGATTTCTCGCCTAGGTTATGATGATTGATGACGGGCTGGTCTTTCCTCTATAGAAATCATCGAAGTAGAGGTTACAGCTCAATTTGTCCAATCAACTGCGTTGCCCTTCTTGAATGACAGTGTTATCCGCTTTATGACGCTCCAGGCGCCCTTCGCTGATTGTTCTGCGAGTTTGTTGAGGCAAACTAGTTGAGTATAAGTGCTATGCTGGATGAGTTCTATATGTAGATTTTCTTGGATGGATGTACTTTACTTAAAGACATTTTCTTGAGTTATTAGCCTGACGAATCTATATACGAGTATGTTCTCTTTTACAGGTATCGGTCACATGGTTGGAGCTGGCATCTATGTCCTCACTGGCACCGTCGCAAAAGATATGGCCGGACCCGGAATTATTCTCTCCTTTATCTTAGCCGGATTTGTTTCCATGTTGGCAGCACTGTGCTACGCTGAATTCGGAACAAGGGTACCCAAGGCCGGATCAGCATATGTCTACACGTACATTTCAATCGGTGAATTTTGGGCATTCGTCATCGGATGGAATATTCTTCTTGAACACATGCTTGGAGCTGCTTCAGTTGCTCGAGCCTGGAGTGGATATATCGATTCGATGCTTGGCGGTTGGATTGGAAATACTACTATCGGCATGACAGGAGAACTTCACGAGCAGTTATTTGCAAAATATCCCGACATTTTGGCTTTCGCTGTTTGCTTGGTGTACGCTGCAGCTTTAGGCATGGGAGTCAAGGCGACAGCTGTATTCAATGGAATCCTCACAATTGTCAATATATTGGTAATGTTACTGGTGATCTGTGTAGGTTTTTGGTATGCTAATCCTAAAAATTGGTCAAAATCTGAGGGTGGTTTCTTGCCATATGGTTTTGGTGGTGTTGTGGCTGGAGCGGCTACTTGTTTTTATGCGTTTGTTGGATTTGACAGTATTGCTACGTCGAGTGAAGAAGCAAAGAACCCAACCTCATCCATTCCGATCGCAACTATTCTGTCGTTGTGCGCTGTAACTGCTGGGTATATTTTGGTAAGTGCAGCTTTGACATTGATGATTCCAATACGAGAAATAAATCCGGCAGCATCACTTCCCGAGGCTTTTGGCTTAATGAATCTTCCTTGGGCGAAATATTTGATATCTATTGGAGCTATTTGTGGTATGACGACTACTCTTCTGGGATCGTTGTTTGCTTTACCACGGTGTATGTATGCAATGGCTTCGGATGGATTGATATTTTCCTGCTTCGGAAAGATAAATACGACCACTCAAGTTCCGGTTTTGAATTTGATTGTTTCGGGATTTTTAAGCGCACTCTTAGCACTGCTCTTTGATTTGGAGAAATTGGTGGAGTTTATGTCGATTGGGACTTTGTTGGCATATACTATTGTGAGCGCAAGTGTTATCATTCTTCGATATCGGCCAATGCCAATTGAAGAGAATGCCGTTTACGCTCCAGACACACCTGATGAAGATGAAGATAACACTTCTCAATCGAGCATCGATACAGCCTCTCCGACAAGTGATCTAATTGAGGTGGCTCTCGCAGGTCGAATAAAACCACAATTTCGATGGCTTGAACCACTTCTCGGAAGGTTTGATCCTGGTGCAGCGGTTTCAGCTTCAGTCCTCCTATTCACAGTGCTAAGTTTTGCGATTTGTTTCCAATTAGAGGTTTCATGGTCTGAATTATACTCCGGCACTTGGTGGGCTTTGATTTTGTATGGTTTCTTGATTTTCTCAGCTGGCGCCTGTGTGGCTGTTATTGCAATGCATCACCAAAACACAAGAGGTTTGAATTTTAAGGTACCACTAGTGCCTTACGTGCCAGCTTTGAGTATATTCTGTAATGTAGTTTTAATGGTTCACTTGAGTGCACTGACTTGGTTACGATTTTTCATTTGGGTTTCGGTTGGAATGCTGATGTACTTTTTGTATGGAATCCATCACAGCAAAGAGGGTGAGGCTTGCTCTTCATATTCAATGTTAATGACGTCGTCTGAGGCAGCAAAATGTCATTGGGGTGCCACTGCAGGTGGACTTGGAAGCATTAGTGGAAAGAAATCAGTGTTTCATCGGCTCATAGGTACGAAAAAAGTTCAGGACAAAAAGCCGATCGTTGAGGAAGATGAAGAAGAGTCTTAAATTTCTTTTCTCACATGTTATGGTAGTTGCTTCTTCTTCTATTTTGTTTTTACTTTATCCGTTTATGAGTTATGAAGTCATTGTTACGGGCGAGTTTGTATGAAGTCATTGACCAAAACTCCATCATTCGATCATTCGTTTTATAGGTTGAAAGACCTCCGAAGGGGAGCTTATGACTTACCTCACTTTAGTCACTAAATCGCGTTTGCCTTTTTCTTTGTTTCTTTTTGTACTCATTCAGACGATCGTTAAGAGAATGGAAAAGATACGAATATTTATAGGTTGGAACATGAGCCTGTTCAGTCGTGTTCCAACTTGTGGTGTGGTACCGTAAAATGAATTCTTTTTATCATGAGCCGTCTGGGAAACGTGCACATGGCTCAGTGATTTAATGATCTGGACAGGAGGGAGACTTGCATAGAAATCCCATAGACAGAAAGCTGAACATGTTTAGTTCTGCTTTGCTAATGATTTATCAGGTAGCAGGGGTCTCTGCACTCATTCTATTATTCTTGGTGTGGTGATGTAAGTTATTGGGTCTGGATAACGAGAAAGGTGGAAGTAGTTATTAACTTATGGGAATCCCCTACTATTAGATATAGATTAATTGTAGTAAACATATCGTAACTAGAGGATTGCATCAACTGAAGTAGGTATTTGGCAAGTGCGATGGGTTCAACAAGCGCAGTGTGTAGAATGAGGAAACGCGCACTTAATGAAACAGAAAAGCACTTAAAATGCTGTTAATGTTAGGTTTTAAGTTTAAATATATCAATCATCGTTAATTACCTTTAAAACGTTACTACAGGGTGAACTTGGACTGATTTTTGTAATTTTAATTCCTTATTAGATGTTGTATATTCGTTAATAATTTGTTGATCCAACACCATGTTCTTGCTGGCTTTTTCTGCCTTCAAATTTGTTTATTTCTGCAGGAATACTTTGCTTAAGCTCCTGAATTGTTTAAGCAAACGCGTCGTTCCTTTGAGAAGCCGCGCAAAAAAAAAATTTGGAAATCGGGAGGGAACAAAGCAATCTGCATTTTTCGAATTTAGCAGGCCGTTGAAAAGGTCTTGAAGAATTATCATGCTCGTCCCGCGGTGGGTGCTGTAGCTTCATCCTGCTGGAGCCTTATGTTAGGGTTATTCTGAACTGCCGGACGTAACAAATTTTCTATCATCGTCCGGTACATTGGTCCAGTGATGGTTTGTAGATGATCATCATTATCTTCTGAAAAATATGGACCGATAACACTATCAGTCACAATTTCACACCAGATAGTGCATCTTAGGGGATGTAACTGAAGCAGTTCTTTCGGATTCGACCGTCATATTTACATATCCACTTGAATGAAATGTGCCTCATCACGAATAATTCTGTGGTTAGCTGTGCGAATTGACATGTAACTGCATGCCGTGGAAATAATCCTTCTGCCAGTCGAATCTTGAGCGGAAATATCTGCAGATCAAGTTTTAAAATCTTAGCCTTAGCGATGTTCTGGAGATGCTCAACTGAGCAGACACAGATGGATCATCGTTAACACACGCATTTGGTTATTGCAGATCAAACACTGGACCGCGCTCATTGCTCATCATCATCATTGCTACATGTTAGCCATTTTGAATTCTTTAAAATCCGCAAGACTTATAGGGTTCCATATGACGTCTTTTCTTTTGATATTTTGATATTTTATTGCTTCATATTGACAATTCGTTAACCTGCTAATCTACATGGCTTACCTGCAGGAGGTTATTTACAAAATGTTTTGAAAAAAAATCTGCAATCATCAAATGAATTTTGAAAAAACCATCGTGGACAACGACAGAGAAACGGGTTCGAATTTATAAAATCTTCGCAAAATCAGGATGACTGTTATATTTATTATTAAATTTCAATGTTGAGGCAGGCTGTTGAATATTCCAGACAATGTGTACGCCAGTCTTCTCTTGAAGGAAATTGATACATTCCATTGGCTCTTCGTCTTTCAAAACTCTTACGTTGTTGATTGTGACATCTCTTCTAGAGAGTAAAGTTACTATTGCTCTATCTTGAATGCTTTGCAGCTTCTGGATATGTGTTTTCGCTGCGTCTCCCGAAGCCATCAATTTTGACTATATTAGGACATGGTACACTTACTTCCGTACATAAACCGTAGATTTGATTTGCAGAAAGGCCAACGCAAACAGGGACCCCTTCAGCTTATAACACAGATTATTTATCTGAGCATCCCCTAGGAAGTGCCTGTCAATATTGATCCCTAGATATTTTTACGTATTAACAAGCTCAATATCTTCTTTATCAGATGTGTTGTCTCATCCCAAAATCTTCAGTACGATTGGTGACGTTGGGCACTGTGAACCTCAGATATACATTTTGATGCATTGATTACAAACCCACTGCTCCATTTGGCGGCTTCGAAAAATTCGTCTTACATTAACCTCGCTGCTGCTTTCACCGGCTGATGACAAATAACGAGTGCTCTTCTCCAAACACCGAAGCTTTTCTTTTTGTATGTTACAGTATGACAAAAAAGGACACCGAACTGCTCTTCTTGTTCATTGTTACAGAAATTTTTGATTTAAACGCGAAAGGTTCTTCGTTTTAGGCAATCAGTTCGGTGTCTTGGAAAGCTTCAATCAGTCTATTATGGTCGAGTGTATCAAAAGTTTCGCTGGAGTCATTACACAAAATTAACACACGATGTCATTTGCTTAAGCTGGTGTTGACGAAGTTCGTAAGGCCTTCAAGTAGCTTCTACCTTCTTGGTAAAAATACGGAATTCGATCTTCAGCTATTTGCTCCATTATTTTGTCGATGGCAGGCATTTTGTCAATGGAACGATAATTTGTTAAGCTTTGTATACTTTGTATACTGTCTTGTCTAACCATTGATTTGTTAAATTTGTTAGGTACCGTGCGAAGAGGCCGACTTAAAATAATTTGAACATCGTCGGTAAACATACGAGTATGTACCCAACAACGTTAAAATCTGGTGGGAAGTTCGTTCACATATAAAGTGAAGAGAACTGGTCTTAGAATCGATCCCTGTGGTACACTTTCTAAGCTTTCTACATAGAATTCAATAATTAACTATGTCGAAGGCCTTTTAAAAATCTACCAGAGTAAAAAAAAATCACCTCGTTCCTATCTAGAGCTTCTCCAATCTACTCAACAACCAATAAAAGCGCAGTTTTGTAGCTTTTTTTCAAATCTGCATACCGATTCCAATCTGGCGCGACAATCCTGTCGAGGCTTTACCTAGTGCTCGGCTATAGTACAGAGACTTAGAGGATCTTATTTTCGTAGAGCACGATAGGTCTTGCGCAATTCATTAATCTTTAACCTTTTCCACTTCTTGTAAGCTGCGTCGCGTTCTTACATAAGCTGGATTATTTCAGACTTTAACCAGATTGGCGACGCAGTTCTAATGATCTTTTTCCTTAAAGGAACGTATTTTTCGAATAGAATCAATATCTGTTCCTGAAGAAATTTAACTTTGTCATTTACACACGGCATCAGGTGAATTCTTTCCCCTGTAAGGCGAGGCGATTAATATTTTTGAAATCCCTGAAATGCAAAACAGATTCCGCATCCTCCATGCTAAGCTCAAAGGTTAGGTATATAAGGTCATGTTTCGAGAAGCGTGGGACAGAAAGCTGTGGTACAGAAAAGTGCTTTATCAAGACTGCTAACAGGGAAGAGGTCAATAAGACTATTTGAACTATTGGCAAAGTGGGTGGAGGTAAACAGATTTACGTATTTACGAATGGTCTACACTCGGTTTCACACAGTTTCGGTATGGAGCAGCAATGCTGTTCTAATACAGAGTAAAACCGGGAGAGACTAATCGACTTGTTGGCCTGTCTTCAGCAAAAGAATAAGGAAACACTTGGGATTCCATTTCAAACTTTTACACTGCTTGTCCTCATACCTCACTGGTAGAAAACAAATAGTGAGAATTGATAATATATCCCTTAGATCAAGTATATGGTATGTACATCAGGTATTCCACAAGGCAGTCACCTAGGTACATTGCTTTTATATTTTGCATTAATGACGTTGTCTTTGTAACTTGAACGTCTAAATGTCTTTTTTGAATCGTATCCGTCAAAGGACTCAAAAGTGTAGTCCGGTTGTAAGGGTGTCTCGACAAAGGCTTCTGGGTTTTCTCCGCTCCAAATTCGGCAATTTTGCTTGTTTATTCGTACATATCCATTTAACAAAAATGGGCCTCATAGGAGGACAAAACTTTGCGTTGAAAATGCGGATCAAGCTGAATCATGTTTTCGGTCCATTCATCGAACCTCCGACGCGTATAATGGTCACACGGTTTCAACTCCTGCGCAAGCTGGATCTTATAAGCTTCTAAGCCATGATCTTTCCGTAAAATCTTCCACAAAGTGGATGGCTCCAATTGCTGTGCACGATGGCGAATCGACTCATTCGAATTCTCCTCAACACTCTGCTGTCCACAACAGACTTAGACTAGAGTGTACGAAAACTATTCATCGTGTTCCGCATAACTTGCAGAGATGGACGATTATGTCGACCGTAAAATAGACGTAGAGCACGATAAATTTGGCGAACCGAAACATGGTTTTCAAAATATGTAAGTCTGCACAATTTGCACGCGTTGTTCTGGCATTAATCTATTCATCGTAAAATGGCAAAACTTATAATACTCACCACAAATCAACTTTCAACTGTCAAATTGACAATCTGTAGATACAGTGTTGCCAGTTTAAAAACCAAATCCCCTTTAAAAAAAACACTATTTATTGTGTTCACCACATTAAATGTCCTTGTCCTACTTGAAATGGTACCTCTTAACGTACCTGATAGATTACTAAGAATGAGAATTTTTGCTGTTTCAAATAATCAGAAAAGACTTGGCAATGCATCCTTGTCAAATGCATTAAAAACTTCAATGGCGTGTGCATTTCCATCCTTTTACTCTATCACGTTCTAAATTCAAAAACCAAATTGTACATTGTTGTTTGCTTTTTTAATTATTGTCTTATTGTTGATTCTTTCTTTTAGCTCATTAAATATATTTATTGTTTATTGTATGATGAATAAATAAATTAATTCTATCCTTTTAGGTACGAGTTCTCCTATATTTATCCATATTCAGGTAAATCCTGTCATGTTGTGGTATAAAATGGAAACAGATACGGCCGTCACTTGTTAGGATTTCTTGAAGCTCTTCTCATTTTTCCATACCCAAATCGTTTGTGCCACTCTTTTGGCCTTCTTCATACTGGTACAGCTTGTGTGATTCATTCGATTCATTTTAAATCACAGTAGCCTCGAACTTTACTATCATCACACGGATACGAGTACTCGTATACAGTACATTCTTAGGTACGAAATCTCATAAATCTTGTCAACTAACTTTCGTGGGTTTCGTCAGATTTGTCTAACTGACCTTTTCTAATATTAGAATACGAGTACAGGTTTCATCTGAATAATTGAGATTGTTAGAATACGAACAAGTTGACAACTATTCGTAGTTGTTTTACTTTCACAACGTCATCTTGTAAAATAGCAAAGAGAAAGGCTATACGTCTAAGACACCGTGTAAATGAGATCACGGAAGTGAATCGAAACCGGTCTTCTAGTTATTTAGTGTCTGGGAGCGAGAAGTGCTTTCAAATAATTTGTGATCTTCATTCATCCGGTTTTTAATTTTTTATTTTTGGTTTTAAACGGCAATCAATTCAAGTCATTTAGTGAATAATGTTCAATTTACTATTCAGATTCTGATTTCAGTGTACTTTTAGTTGATTGCTTCGATTTGTGTATGAGAAGCAATGAAGATCGGTGATCGACTCACTTGAGAGAGAGAACTATGGAAGGCTTCCTTTACAAGGGCAACCTTAGATACTGGTAAATCGCTCTGATAGCAGGAGAGTTTGATTCAGTTTGAATTCGACTTAACTACTCTTTTTCGATCGTCTGAAACATTATTTTTCTTTACTGCAGTACTATATCTGTGTCTGGTGTGCAAAGGGTGTTAAGTCATATATTTGGCTAAACAGCGATTTTTCTTACATGGAATGAAAATAGCTAAGACTTAGCTTTATCTGAATAACAGTATTCAGATAGATCAAACCCAAAATAGGGGTCAAACTTTCTGAAACATTTTTACAAACATTCAACAGTGTTTTCTGAAAAATTACCTTTTACTGACTTAACACACCAGACACAGATGTATTTTTGTGGACTAAATTTACAATACTCCCGTCTAAGTTGCATAAATGTACCTTTTCTATCATCTAGCAACAGGAATTACCATAACGCCACGTACTTTACAACACTCATCTTCTGATAATGACAAAATAAAAAAATAAAAAAATTCCGCACATCCATAATCAATTTGAAACGAATTTATCTGACAGCGATGTTATTGTTTCACATTTGCACAATAAATGAGAAATGAATTTTTTCCATTAAAACCTTAGAATCCAGCCTCTAAAGTTTTAATCTTAAAAATTCCCCTCGAACTCTGGCACAATAAAATGAACAGAAATGAAATATGTCTATCACACACGGTTGAAACATCACACAAATGAAAAGTATAAATTAAAAAAAAAAAACAAAAAACAAAAAACAAATATATATACTTGTAGGTATATAGATAAACATTCCTAAAAGTATTAGAATAATTGGTAATTAAAGGAGAACACTACAAAGAGACAAAGCGAAAAAGCCCAGTATTTGTTTTTTTAAAAAAATTATTAAGTGTTAGTATCTACATGATTTGTGTAGATAGAATAAATAAAATATGTCTGTTAAAAATAAAATTATTATATACAGATACATATACATATATTATACAAGCAAATATTAATTAAAATGAAAAGAAATAAATATATTATGATATATAAAATATTTGTCGTAACTATAAGTACCTTAGATGCAAATGATTGCTATTTGACTAAATTAACTACTGTATATGTATAAATATTATAAATAAATATATATATATATATGTACTATAAATGGAATGAAAAAACCAACTTGATTGTTTGTTTTTTATTTTTTATTTTAAACGGAAATCTGAAGGACATTTTTAAGAAGACTATTTATAAATGCGACGGGTTCTTCGGTTGGTCATCTATTCAGCTTTCGATTCAGCAAATCCCAATTTACTACATGTCAGAGACGAGATATTAAATATAGTTGTTAATATCTTTATCCTTTCATCTTTTACAAATTTCCAATTTGGCCTTGAGATCGTCGGTTAAGCTTACAAGAGTTTACAGACACTTTCTGCGTCAGAGCGGCTTTTTCATTCTGAATTCTCTCCGCCTACATTTCCTTTCTAAAGATGTCCTACGGTACGCCGATATTGTTCATGAAATCCAAGTTTTGTAACAAAATGCTAATATGACTCACAGTCCTACAGATAAGAGAGATGTCAACACCAAAAATAGCTTTTACCAACTTATAGATGAAGTATATGAGTAAAAAGGGTAGACCATCTTGATCAAAAAGTTCCCGGGATAACCACCGTGTGGCGCTCCGATTTGAGATCTGTTTTTTTTTTGTTAAGTTGGTAAATCCGTTGTTGACATTCCCTCAAAATCTTAGCGTCATAGCTTGACATTTGCAAAAGTTACGAAGCCAAGAGTATATCTATCTCTGTGTGTGTTGGCGATTTTTTACAATTTTAGAAATGGATTTAAATTTGCAACAACGAACTTGTAACGAAATGTTGGAAAAGTGTTTCGGCAACGATTCTCTAAAGAAAACGCTCGTTTACCAGTGGCACGAGCGGTTCAAAAGTGGTCGTAAGTCAATCGAAGATGATGGACGCAGTGGCAGACCATCGACATCGAAAACCGACGAAAACATTGATGAAGTAAAAGAAACGTTGGTCAATAACCGCAAATTAACCATCAGAGAGATAGCGGAGGACTTGAACATTGCCTATGGATCCGTCCAACACATTTTGGTTAATGATTTGGGTTTCCGTCGTGTAGTGGCAAAGTTGGTGCCAAAAGACCTCAATTTCATGCAAAAAAGAGACCGTGTTGACGTCGCAAAAGAGACGATTTGCGAGGCTGAATCCGATCATTACTGCAGACGAAACGTGGGTTTATGAGTACGACACGCAATCCATACATCAGGCAAGTGAATGTCGTTCACCAAATGAGCTGAGACCAAAAAAACCACATCGTTTTCAGTCAAAAAAGAAGGCAATGCTCACGGTTTTCATAGATTACAACGGTGTAGTGCATCATGAATCTTTTCCAGAAGGCCAGTCAGTAAACAAAGAGTATTATTTGGGCGTTATGAGATGTTTGCATGAAGCAATTCGCCGAAAGAGACCAAAATTGTGGGCAGAAAACTCGTGGATTTTGCACCATGATAACGGACCGTCGCACAGCGTCATCATTATTCGTAATTTTTTGATGAAAAATGCAACAAATACCATCCAACAGTCACCGAATTCACCTGATTTGGCTCCCTGTGACTTCTTTCTGTTCAATCGAGTTAAAAAACCACTACGGGGAACGCGTTTCAGCAGCCGAGAGGAAGTAATGGAAAAATCGCAGGAAGCAGTGCAGGACATACAGAAAACCGAATATAAAAAATGTTTCGAGGATTGGATCTTGATCCATAAGTGTGTTGCAGTCGATGGGGATTACTTTGAAGGGGACAATATAGATTCCGGGAACTTTTTGATCAAGATGGTAGATCAGCTTTCACTGCTACATACCGAATCCCTGAGAGTGGCCTTTATTCCGAAAATCGGAAAGGAGAACTACTCGCTCGCTAAGAGTTTTCGACTTATAAGTCTGAAAGTCTGAAAAGCATAGAAAGAATGGTCGAGATCCATGTGCGCAAAACCGCCCTGCCTATCAACGAGAAAGATCCTGCTAGAGTGCGCTTCAGAATCTGGTAGGCAGAATTGAAGGGGCACTCGACAAGAAGGAATACGCCTTGGTCATATTCATCGACGTTGAGGGTGCTTTCGACAACGCATCTTTTGACGGCATGTGTAATTCGGCCAGATAACACGGCGTAGACGAATCACTAGTTTTATGGATAAGAGCAATGCTGGCGAGTAGGACATTGATTGCGGATGCTGGGCGCAGCCAATATATGGTGGCGGGTGTAAACAGGTTTCTGTCTCCACTGATATGATGCATGTTGGTCGATTCACTGCTCAACGCGCTCAATAGTTCTACTGTCTATCTATCTGTTAGATCGTGTCTAGCGACTGTCTGCTCTAAAGCGCAAGGTAGACCCAGACGTGATTGAGGACTGGTGCACTAGTTATGGGCTTTCAGTCAATCCTCTCAAAACTGAGGTTGTTCTCTCTATGAGAAGGAGGAAGCTGCATGGTCTGACTAATCTAATGCTTAAAGGTATCACCATGCAATTCTCCAAAAAAGCTAAGTATTTGGGTGTCATCCTGGATAACAAACTTCTCTGGACCAAACATGTTACATCGAAAGCATCTAAGGCGCTGTCGGCCTTCTGGCAGAGCAGAAGAGCTATCGGCAAGACATTGGGCCTATCACCGAGGGTCCTTTGGATCTACATGGCTATGATAAGGCCAATTATATCACTATGGGCTTTCCCTAGCACTCCTGCTCTAGACGCATTGATGAATCTCCCTTCCCTTGATATTCATATAAGGCTGCACTCTCAAAGCCATCTTTCGTGTAAAAAGAAATGGTCTTTGGAACAACACTCACGGCTGCCTTATAACTCCGGTCTTATAGACATGCCGTTCTATGCAATGACACCAGAACTCCTGTTGCGGAAAAAATACGAAATCGACTTTCCTTGTGCCCATGACTGGTTTCGGCCAGAATCTGAACCAGGAAAGGAATGCAGTCTTCACGGACGGCTCCACAACCAATGTAGGATGTGACGCTGGTGTCTTTCTGGAGGACGAAAACTTTAAATTTCACTTGACGTTAGGAAAGCTTGCACCTGTCTTCCGAGATTTACGCAATTCCGATGACAGCGAACTATATTGCGGAGAACCGGTAGAGCCTTGCTGTACCCTCTTACGACTTCCAAGTTACTTAAAGAATGCAAGAGATCACTGAACGCAGTCGGAAGGCTAAATTCAGTGACCATTGTCTGGGCCTCAGGTCACATTGGCATCACAGTAAATGAATTCGTCGATGAACTTGCCAGGTTCAGAGGAGAGTTTTTCAGGACCCGAACCTACGTTAAATCTGCCTGCGTCCTCGGTCAAGGCTTCCATTGACAGTTGGGTCTCATATGAGAACAACTGCAGATGGCGCAGCTCCTTGGGATGCAGGCAGACCAAACGAATGCTTCCCGACGTCTCTAGGAGGTCAGCGGCCTTTCTGCTGTCCCTCAGCAGAAAAGACTGCAGGTTGGCTACTGGCGTCCTTCAGAAAACAGATACACCGCTTGTCATACCAACGACTCGTATGCTCTATGAACAAAGAAAGAAGGAAGAACCTCGGCTACTCCGGATAAAAAGCAAAAAGCATGAGAGCGAGCGATCGAGGAAATGGAAAGGTACTACTAGAGGAACAATGTTTGGAAGTTTTACCGAAATGTAAAGCCTCCGTGTCAAGCTGGTAAGACCCGAAACCGGTAGAGATGAACAAGGAAATTTAGTTGTAGATTCGTTGTCGTTGTTGAAGATATGAGGAAAAAAAACCTCCGCAGACTGTTAAACGAAAGTAATGACACAAACTCGCTGTCAACTTGGACAATGAAAGCTAAGATGTCCGCCTACCCTACAAACTTGAATGGCGATAAGAAGGCTGCCGAGCCGGACGGTCTACCAACGAAGCCGGTAAATACAACAGTAGATGACTTTGTAGAGAGTGTAACATATGCTCATTTCCAAGATTTCGAGAAAAGTATGCCTGAAGAGTGAATTCTTAGCATCGTTTGCTTGATCTACAAGAATCTTCTATACTGGGGAAACAGTAAGGAAACTCTATATCAGAACTTTATCATCTTCTATTCTATGGCGTTTAAATATGGACGTTAGCAAAGGTGAATGAATATTTTCTTGGTCGTTTTAATTCAAGATACCTTGAGGCTTCGGAGTGGTTACGCAACAGCGAACTCTGAACCCTGAACTCTGAAAGATCGACCCACGATCAGTCGCCTAAGATGGGTAGGAAATTTTCAACGCATTATAGAAAGACCTCACCTTAGGGATCTCAATCGTCTTGGAGTGCACAATTGCAGTTGGCCAAACGTTACACTAACTGGACAGTTTATTTTCGGTTGACGCACACGTCAATAATTAAGGTTTTATGGGCATGCGATCATGTTTTATGGACATGAATATGAATTCATGTTGTCCAGGTATAGTTTCGCTTAGAATCGAAGATGCGGCTCCGGTGTCTTTTTTTGGGGACAACAATCTTAGATTACACTCGTAGTGAGGAAAACTTATACGCAATTCTGATGGCAACGAACTGTATTACGAAGAATCAGTGAGGAGAGAGTAGTATCTGCATCTGTAGCGACGCTTGAGCCCTTGCTGCTCTCTCTCACTACTTCCAAGCTAGAAATGCTGAATACACTGAGCCACATTTCAATCGGATCACGAGAAATAAGATCGCCGATATAAACTTGATGGACATGGACCCGGTCTGTGTAAGCACTGTCTGCGTCCTCGGTTAGGACTTGTATTAACAATTGGGTTTTATGTTAGCATAACTGCGGATGGCATATCTTTCTAAGATGTAGGCAGACCAAACGAATGCTTACCGACGTCTCTAAATGGTCAGCAGCTTTCCTTCTGTCACTTAACAGACTGTAAACTACGAGTACTTACGGACATCGTAACAGAGCACTACACGTTGGCTAAGCACAACATCCTGCAACGCTTGCTGTGAGAGTGATGACAACACCACGGAGCATGGTCTCTGTGAGACTGCATGTACTCGGTGCTGATGTTGGTACTAGCGCCTTAACTCACCTGAAAGTCTCCCGTAAATGGAATATATTAGAAGTACAATACAATGGACTTATTCTTTCTATGAGTGACTTGCTCTGCCACCGGAGTTAGACAAAAAGAATCCTTGTTTTGTGATTTCTTGAATCTAGTACTTGGAAAGATAGGTCACAGGACAGATCGTAACATGGAATATACTTTCCTTTACAAACTCAGCTACTGGGCTACGCAGATGATACATGATACGTGCATCTATGATGTATTTGAAAGGGCAGCGAATGGAGAAGAAGGTAGAACCGTGAATTCTATGGATGTTTCTTTAATGTGAAAAGGAGTTAGACACGGCGACTATATTTACTTAGTCACAGGACTTTAAAGTTGCTGTCAGTATTGGCTAAGTCCTGTTGAGACCATGATACTGGAACAAGACCATGATACTAGCAGACTTTGGTTTACATATTTCAAATTTATATGTAAGTCTTTCGAGCTTGGCCTGAAAATGTAGAGTAGGAGCTGGTAACTGGTTTTGAGGCATTGACGAATATTCAAAGAACTTGCTTAAAGGTTTCAATGATTTCCCATGTAGGAAATCCCGGAGAATATGCTGTTCGAAGGAATTTCATGAAATCCATCACAATGGTGAAATCAACATGACTTGCAAGTGCGATCCAATTACACCACATGATTGAAATTTGTGTGACATATGCCCGACTTTATCTAGCTCTTTGTGTTCCTACAAGCTTACATCTATGGATGACTCATATCGTTTGGAAGTCTAGAAGTACTGACGTGAGATTTCATGCAGTCGATTCAAGCAGGCTATTTCATGTCAATCGTTGCTTCTACTGCTACTTTCGAAACTACTCGTAGTTTGACTTAAGGTTGACTGACCTTTTAATTGCAGCAATGATCACATTATTCATGATGCATAAGCTCATTATCCCTCGGAAGAGCTAATGAATCCCCTGTGAAAACATTAATGAGTTTTTTGAATTTGAAATTGAAGGCTGAGGCTACTACGACTTATTGGAGCAACGATAGACTAAGGCAATTCTATTCAAGGGGATTCTATGGCAGTTTAAAAATTTGAATTAATTGTCCACACCTCCCACATGCCACTGTTGGTCCCTTCTATTGAATTGATATTATTGTCTCCGTTCCAAGATGCAAAAAACCCTGATGTAGGTCTTCGGAGCGGTTAATTGGAATTTATTTCTTTTAAACAATTTGCTGCAGCTTCTTTAATAAATCACAACACTGACATACCTCTGCACAAGCAAAACTAAATGTCACCTGAATCAAACAATCGAAGCAACACGACCTACATCAGGTCAAGCAAATGCAGCAAGTGGTCAGTTTCTGTGCATTGTTGTCCTTCACTGGGACATTTTTCGGGGTTTTTACTTCAAATTGCCAGCGGGGCATTGCTGAGTAGTGTTCAATGAAAAATGAGAACGAAATATCAGAGGATAATCGATTTTTTTTTTTGGGTACGCATGCGGCACTGTTGTACGAGCATATGTATGTACTCGTATGTACTTGATCATTGCAAGACCATGTGTCTGTCTGTTGCAACATCTTCACGAGAAATAACTGCAAGCAACTGTTGTGACTAGTTTAGCAACATTTTATCAAGGCAAACCACTGTGTTGTTTCTAAAGTGTTGAAATTGGAAAAAAAAGAAAAGAAAATCATTTTAAACCGTATCTGACAGAATTTGCATTTTCTCTGTGCCTTCAATGTGAGACCATTCGATTGAAAGCTTCACCTCTACACTACAAGATTCGCAGTCTCAATACTGATTTATCAATTCGAGGGAACTTACGTCATTCGATTTTTACGTATCATTTCCAAAAATGGTTGGGTTTATGTCATCTGTACATATGTACATACATATGTGTGTCCACTTAGATTTCTAGCCTTAGCGGTTTGAATTATTTATTTGGTTTTCTTCTGTCCCATAGGCAGACAAAAGGTAGTTGTAGACAGACCTTAAGAATGTTAGTCATCCAGGTATGATACTACTAGTAGCCTTGTCAAATGTAAGAATTTGCGTAGGACGTACCTATCGTAACGGCTAAATTAAAAAAAAAAAAAACCTTGAAACTCAATAGCAAAAAAAGATTGAGGGTGTAAGTAGGTACTTTGTGTCACATTCCATTCCAAAATATCTGGGCGGATGCATGAGTCAGTGAAGGACTTCAGGCCCATGAGTGGTACCTCTTTTGTTCTTATGACACTGGAACGCATTATGGAAACCCACATCCGCAACACCCTACAGGTCTTCCCCCTATGAAAATCCCAACGTGCCTATCGCAAATGTAAATCCAAGAAGAAGACTCTACACAAAGTTGTGCGGACAGTTGACAAAACTTGATATAACAAAGAATATACCCTAGCGAGCGTTTTAGACATGGAAGGTGCTTTCAATAACGTACACACCGAAGCTATCCAACTAGGTGCAGACGATTCCAATATTCCAATAGAAATAGGATTATTCATGCAATACTCGGACACAGTCACAAAGACCGTGAACAGCGGACCTGGCTTATAGTCATGAACAAGTTGTTGGTGACTATGGACAACGAGTGGTTTGAGGTAGTGGTCGTATGATGTGTACGTGGATGAAGTGGCAATCCTAGGATCAGGAAAGTTCCTTTCTGGGCTTGGAATCAGAACACACGGCTCCTCTCTTCCAAAATTAGGCGGCCAAGCATTTTCTCTGTGTAAAAGAGCCAAATAACTTGGCATAATCCTAAATCCGTTGAATATTGAACAGCATGCATAGCTTTATACGCCTAGAATAAAACATGCTGCAAAAAATCGGGCTTCAACCAAAAATAACCCTATGGATGTACACAGTACGATTCTTTCCTTCGGCCCCATCACTTGGTGCCCAGTCTTAAACAAGAAATATAGCATCGATACATTTAAGAAATTCCAAAGCGCAGTTTGTGTAAGTTAGGTACTACCTGTTAACCAACAGCAGCGTGTAGTGCAATCTGGCTCAGAGAATCTGACTACTGAACCAATCCTACTTACAGGCACAGTAAGATCTTGGAGATACTACCAAGCGAATGGGTGGCATCTCCCGCTGACTACATCACACGCTTCCTAAACTTCAATCAAAAAATCTCAGTAAAATTTCCAACTAAAAAGGAATGCAAAAAAGGGAAGGTGATCAAAGACTACGACTCAACAATCTACACCAATGGCTCAAAAATGAATTACAATGTCAGCGCAGCCGTTTTCTCCCAGAAATTGGGAATGTCTACGTCTTTTCATCTACAAGACTATGCCAGCATCTTCCAGGTAGAACTTTTCGCTTGACTCACTAACAGAAATAGTCAATATTTCGCCAGGAGTAGTAAACGGCAGCATATACTAACACTTCCTAATGCTGACCATAGACCTAAACATAGACATAGTCTAACAAACAGCGTCATATCATAAAAAAAGTGGCCCAGTTATAACAAAGTAAGAACAGCAGAAGTACTGAGCAGATCAAGACCAAGATCAAGGTATTGTTAGAGTTATATCCGTACTCAGTTGGCCCCTGGTTTTTAGGGCATCATTCAGCCCAGCATGGTAAACGATATAACACCTCCTGTCGTAGCTGCAAAGATGTTAATGAGAAAGAAGCTTTTACCCCTTTTTTTCGGCTTTACCGAAGACCGGGCACAGCCCTCTCGCCTTCAGTGAAGTTGAAGAGTTACTTGTATCTAAAAAAAAGAATCGGAGAACTAATCCCTTTCCTAAGCTATTCACAAAAAAAAAAAATAATAACACTCGTCGACAACTGGGATCATGGTAGCAAAACGGCACAAGTGCTACTTGGGTTTTTCTGCTAAAAACCGCCACTCCTACCTACCTATCTATCCAAGTATATTTAGCTTGACGCATGACAATTTTTCTCGATGTTTTAAGGCACTTACTTCTGATGTTGCTACAATCCTAGGCGGACTTTGACTTCATCATCCAGTTCGATCTTGCTGCCTCCATTTACGCAGGCCGAAATAGTTGAGGCCCTTTTCCACTTGCCTGTGCCAACATATGTAGGTAGGTCTTCTTTTACTGCCTCAAGCCAAAGCGTGGGTGTACATTCCTCATAAATGTTTCAGCTGTCGTATTCATTGTATTCACGAACTCTTCTGACTAAGTCGTTCTCGACGTAAAGCCAGCACAATAAGTCGTTATATCTTCTCCTCCATTCACCATTTATACAGACGGGAGCGAATATCACCAAAAGAATTTTTTTTTTCAAAACAACATAGGGCGACCTCATGTATATTTCACAAAGCCCATGTTTCTGCTTCATATAGCAGAGCTTGGATGATAAACATTTTTAAGTCGTTTCAGAGATTGCTTTGCTAAACAGTTGCCTTGCCTGACGAGTTCTCCATTTCCTAGTCGTTATAACTTGCAAACATTTAAGACCAATGTACATCGGTACCTCTCTAGTTTTCATTCGCCCGCACTGTGTGCAAACATCTTAAGAGTATAATAAACCATTGAAAGTGCGCTAATTATAAAAAAAGGCACAACGATTGGCAGCAGATTTTTTGCTTGACCTCCGCGCTATTGTCGTTTTTCTTCTTTTATAATCGTTGAGATATCTAACGCCTATAACTGTAATACATCCAATGCTACATGCTTCTCCGACATACATATGCATCCCTGCTTCACCGCTGGTGGAGTTGCGTAAATTCGGAGATCTCAGTGAAATTATTTTTCTCTCGGCCTCTTACTGAAACCTCGACTGGAAATTGAGCCTCTATTGCCGTTTGGATCGGATTATTTTATGACCTTCTTTAAGCCAGGTAAAATCAGTTGATTTCCTCAGTTTTTTAGCTACCGGTTTGTTATGATGTTATGGAGACTTCCGCAAATACGCGGATTTGTTATAAAATCACGTTTTGTTACACCCACTGACATTTGTAACAACTTCACTCCGAAGGGTCATTTTTTCCTTTATACTTCTCGTATATCTTCTAACACTGCGATACGTATTTCATAGCCAGACGAAGGACTGCCGTGTATAACAAACTTTTAAGTTAAAGTGACATTTTTCTGCTAAAAGATTTCGGCATAAGCCACCCCATATTGCGCTGCCGACTGTCTAGAACTCTTTCTTATATTTTCATAGCATGCAGCATTAATTTCATCGATCAATAGTGTTGCAATTTTTCGTGTCGGTTTTGCCTTTATACAATGTAACAAAAATGTTTCCCTCTGTTAGTTCGTCGATCGGCCCCCGTCATTTTATAAAGCAAATTACTCGCCGAGGGTATGCACAGTTCATCATTTTACTACTTTGCTAACTACGGCTTACGTGAAATTTGCTGTTTTTGCGTCATGCGCGACAGCCGAGGGAGTGTTGCTTCGCAGAAATTATTCGTTAATTGATGCGTTAAAATACCCTTTCCATCATTTGCAAATGTTGTCGTTGTCTCTCGTATAGCGTCGCTTTCGAAGCTATGCTTATGAAGGCTGAATTCTACCGATTATGCTAATATCGTCAGCGTAGATGGACATTTTGGAAAACTGTACTGCTCTGCTTGGCGTGTGATTTCCTCAAGAACGACCCAAGAGAAATCGTACAACAGCGTGTTGTCTTTACCGATCTTGATGGAGCAACGTGAGTTCTCCATCGTCCTGCGGCTTAGCAGGGTTACTAAAATTAGACCTTGCTTTGCACTACTCCTCTCCATAAATGGTATTATACGCGGACTTAAAGTCGACAAAAAGGTGCCGTGTTTCGTTCTGAAGTTCATGGGTTCTCTCAAAGATCTGCCGCAAAATTTGATCTACGACGGACTTTTCTGGGCTTAAGCCATACAAAATTGACTTACCACGATGTTGACAGGGGGCTATAAGCGCTCATATAATAAAGTGAGACGCTGCAGTCTGAGGAAACTGATTCCTTAATAATTGACGCATTTTAAAGAATTTCTTTCCTTGAGTATCTGACGAAAAAGTCTAAGGTTTCATTCATCGGGCATGCATTCTTCCAACGACATTTTGCAAATGAAGAGGTGCATGCTGCTTGCAAATTATCTTCCGCTACTGCAAGCAGCTCGCCGGTTGAGGTGACCTCTCCATCACTTTTACTTCGTCCAGAATGAATTGGTGAATTGTGTAAAATTAGCTATATGGTCCTTTCGCATCCTCTGATTCCATGCCCCTTTTTTTCATTTAAAGAACTTTGGGAGTATCTCGGATCCTTCTACACAGCACCGCTCTATACGCTTCTTCTTGCATTGCATTTGCGAGCTGGAATTCTTCGTCAAACTAGAGGTTTCGGTTGGTGGCTGAGAGAAATCCAACGCATCTTAGGCCTGATGCATTTATGATATCGCTGACTTTGTGTTTGCGGCCTCTCTCTTAAAAGATTGTGTAGAACACATGGAGCAAAAGCTCTAGCAATCCTTGTGGGCATTTCCGCAGGTGTGCAGCATGCATACAGCAACGTGACGCTCAACATTCATAGTACCGGAGGAGTGTTTTGCGTCGATCTCAATGCTAATTTGGTTGATTGACCGGATTACCAATTTGTGAATATTCGGATGCAGGATGTTCGATTTAGCCGTGATACGAATTGCCATAAGGTGTTCGTTCTTTACTGTTCACTGCAGTATACGAGTATCTATCATTATGTCGCAGTCACTCGCACCTCTTGGATGTTTAGAGACTCAGCTAATTGATCGGCTGCACGCGGTCTATTAAGAGCTGGCATGGGCCGCCGAGATTTGTCTGGGTTTTCTTAGATTTATAGAGCAGAAGTCAATCAGAAACGACTGTTCCTTAAAATAAAGGACATATGGTCACGTCATGAAACGTAGGTCTAGAGAAAGGATTGGCATTTGGAGCCATCGAAATACCTTTAGAATCTATTACTCCTCATATTTGTGTACCTAATTCTACAAATAGGTACCTACCTATATTAAAACTATGAGGAAACCTCATACATATGAAGGATTAACAGCTGGACATCATTAAAAACAAATTAAGACAGAGATTCTTGGATGCCTGGACAGGTGGTACCAAACATGTAACGGCTAAATGAACGCACGCACCATCACCAACAGTGACAAATCAAAGACAACAAAGAACAGAGCCACAAAAACGAAACACTTTCAATACTTGGCCCACTTAAAAGCGGCACTAGCAGCTGTTGCAATCCGACACTTTGAATTATTTTTTAGGTCCATCGCCTGACGGATCCTATTCTTCTACATTTAAATGTGCCACATGCCAGCGTATGTTATGTCCTTTTTTTTCAACTGTATCATTTTTAAATCCTAGAGATTCTGTTTTTTTTTTTTTCAAACCAAGTTTTCACCTGGATTGTGTTTTTTTTTTATTTTTTCCAAATTGTCCACAAACATTGGACTACCAGGATAAAACGAAAAAATGTATCCAAAAAATTAGATTAAGAAAAAAAATTGTTTTGATCGGGCATTCACTGAGCGGCGAATGTGAAGGCGAAAACAAATCTTCAAATCAAGGTGCAATCCACTTGAATTGAAGAACAAAAACAACAAGAAAAAATTACATCTGCTCTCCGTCAGGACTTTTTCTCCTTGCATTCTGCTCACCTCACCATCTCTCTTTCACTGTTGTTGGTCCTTGTGGATATTTGAAATTCATTGCCGAGAGAAGTGTACGGAGCACAGTTTGGTGAATGCAGAACAGCAAAGATTTCAATGGACAAATACCGATCTGCTTTGGGTAGCCTAGAGGATCTTGTCCTCTAGATGTCTACAGAAGGGTGTTTATCATCATCATCATCATCGTCACTGAGTAGTCCTGGATGGATACATCTGCTGTTCGACTTAAAAAGGAAAAGAAAAGAAATAAAATAAACGTCGCAACAGCCTGCAGCATCAGCAGAATCAAAGAATAGCAGCAGCACCTCCAAAAGAGAGGTACTTTTGGAAGCATCATCATGCTCATCAGCGGGAGTGGATTTTTGATCAATTGGAATTGTAAATTTGTGTATCTACTCGTACACATGTATTTGTGTTTGCTGAAACTACAAGTCCCATCCGAACTTTGAATTTTAAATTTGTGTATTGAATGGGTGATTCATTAAGACTTGTTTTTTTTTTTTAAATTTTAAATAAAACACATCAAATGAATTTGGATGGTAGAAACTTTATTGTGGCCTGAAAGAACAGTGTCTGACATTTAATTTATAAATATTATTTCATATAAATGTTGTCCGTGACTACGTTCATTCTGAAGGTCCAATTTTGGATCACTGCTTCCAGCGTTGCGACCAGTATTTGCTGAATTACGCGAGTAATATTGGCTTCCAAATATTGGATCGTAGCTGGCTTATCGGCGAAGACTTTTGGCTTTACATAACCCCAAAGAAAAAAGTCGAAAGGTGTGATATCACACGATCTAGGTGGCCAGTTTACAGGTCCGAAACGCGAAATTAGCTGTCCACCAAAGTTGTTTCTCAATATAGACATTGTTTCGCGCGCTGTGTGTGCCGTAGCATCGTCTTGTTGGAACCAAATGTTGCCGGCATCACGGGCTTCAATTTCCGGCAGCAAAAAGTCCGTTAGCATGGTGCGGTAGCGCTCACCATTGACTGTTATGTTTTGTCCGGCCTCATTTTGAAAGAAATACCGACCGATGATTTCACCAGCCCATAAAACACACTAAACAGTGCATTTTTGTGGATGTAGCGGTAGTTCGACATACTCTTCAGGTTGTTCGTCTGCCCAAATGCGGCAACTTTGTTTATTTACATAACCGTTGAACCAGAAATGGGAGTCATCACTGAGCAAAATTCGATTCGAAAATCGCGGATCTACATTGAGCTGTTACAGAGCCCATTGACTGAAATTTAAGCGTAAATTCAAGTCTGGCGGCTTCAATTCTTGAACAAGTTGGATTTTGTAAGCCTTTAAACCAAGATTTTCTTTTATTAAAATTCGCCAAGTTGTCGAATACAATAAGGCCATACTCGTATGTTGAGATCGGTGTCAAATCGATTGCTCACGGTCTTCAGCCACACTCGCCGCCACAGCCGAAATGTCCCCCTCACTACGGGCTGGATGTGGTCTATTCGGTCGCGTACACTGAGACCCGAACCCGAATTAGCGGATGGTAAAGGCAACAACGGACTCGGAAGGTCGATGACGCACACCATATGTTGCTCGAAGCGCATGAAAAACACTTTTCACAGAACGCTGATTTTCATAATACAGCTGAATAATTTGGAGACGTTGTTGAGGTGTGAGCGTCTTCCCTGATGATTTGTCAAACAATACTGAATAAGAATAACACGACACCATAAGGCCAGTTATGCGTGAAGCCATCGATGGCTTCGAAAAGTTGACAACTAAATTGCTTGTCAGGCGACGCAATAGAATCCCTTTAGCCTGTAAAACGAGCAGGCCCATCGAGACTAAATGTAGAAATATACTATTGTGTCGTGACGACACAACTGGAAATATACTTGTGAGTTGTGTTGTGACGCATCAGAACCCCCCACGAGCTCTCTGAAGCGATCGGTTTCGATCGATCCACGACACAACACATAGGGTTGCGACACAATGCACTATAATATTGTGGCTCTAACCATACAAAATGCATGAAACTGATATGCTTATGACGCGATACGACACGACGCGACACAATAGTGGCGCAAAATGAATCATCCAATTTTGTTTTTGAATTACTTTTTTACTAAATAGCAAAAAAATGATTTTGAGTGATGGAAATCTTTATTTGGATCCGCCAAGAGGCTGCCGCCAGTATTTATACACATTTGTGCCATTTTTATCACATTTTCCATGACTTTCCGCAAGATTTCCGATGAGAACTGTTCGCATTCTGAAGCTTGTTGGCATCAAACAAAGAAGTCTGGGATGGTTGAATCGGGCGATCTTGCTGGTCATGTCAAACCGCCAAAACGGGATATAACGCGACCAATATCCATTGTGACTCGTGCTGTGTATGCGGTTGAACCGCTCATCCAATTCCGGCAGTAAGAAGTCGTTTATCATGACCCTGTAGCTTTCGGCAGTAACAGTGACCATATTGCCAATGGCGTCCTCAAAAAAATACGGCCCAATCACTCCTTCCGCGTGAACGCCGCATGTAATGGTTCTTCGTGCACCATACACGGATTTTCAGTGCCCCAGAAACGAAGATTTTGCTTATTCTTAACCGCTTATCTGGAAATACGCCTCGTCGCTCATGATGATTTTCGACACAAAATCGTCCTCTTCGTTGTTGAGATTGAGGATGGCTTTACAGCAATTCACAAGCGACTGACGGTCAGGAGGCATTAACTGATGTACTTTTTGCACTTTGTACGGGAACATGTGTAAGACTTTCATTAAAATTCGCCTGGTGATGCCCAATCGCGTGGCCCGTCGTCGTCTGGTTGATGTTTCTTAGTTCTCAGCGACATCGGCAGCCACAGCGGCGACATTCTCGCCCGAACGACCAGTCTGGTGGCGACAACGCCCTGTATGGTCTCCTGTGGTTCCACTCTGTTCGAGTCGAGTAGCTAAGCGCCGGAATGTGTACCCAGTTGGCGCGACACGATTAGGAAATCGACGTCGAAATTCATGCTGCGCCGTGATTATTGGTCAAAAACATCCAACTGCTTGTCTGTTTGTATACTGCAGCTGTCTAGTTCACAAATGTCAAACATGATTGACGTACGACGCCATTTGCAAAAAATATTCCATCTCTCGATAGAGTGATTAAAATGCTTCACAGCAGAAAGGATCTAAAGATCATAAACGACGTTTCGAAGACGAACATAAGGCCCAAGGACCTGCAGGAAGGTAGAGGACATATGAAAGTACGAGTAAAGTAAAAAAAACACACAGAGCCCTTATCTCTGTCTCAATACGTGGTTTCCGTTCGAATATTATTTAAATATTTTCTGATAAAATAACGATGTACCCACTACCCAATACGCATACGAAGTGTGCATACACCACAGATCCTGTAGTAAATTTAAGAAGTAAAATTCATTCATCCAACAATTCGTATCTCTATAAAATCAACCTTTTCTCAAGGTACATATTTTGATTCCAGCTGTCCTGTGTATCCTTAAAAAAAAATTTGGATTTCATCGTTACACAACCAGTGCGTTGCCTCCAACGCAATCTGAAGTGTGTTTTTGCTTTAGTAAATCAAGTAGGCACAACGAAATGTAAAATATGGAAAGGCTGCGATTCATTACCATTGCATTATGAAGCACCCTATCTTAAATTGATTTTGCCTATTTTTTAAGACTTCTTGGATGCAAAAAGCTTTGACTTTTAGGCATTGCTATTTTTCTGCTCTTTTACAATGTTAAAGTGTGTTAATAAGTCAAGATGTGCGCGTGTAGGACGAAGGATAAGATGGAACACGTTCGCTTGAATTCGAAATCAACAAAGCTCAAAATACCCTCGTTGGATAAGCAATATTTCGAAGGTTTGGCTTTGTTAAAAAACGCTTTTCACTTTACTGTAAGGCTTGACTAAACCACATTTAAGTGATTCCTACGCAATTCGGGTCTACACTGACCTTTCCACAGTAGTTATTGCCTCTCTTGGAGCTGAACTTACCAAAAGATCCTGCTTCTACATTTCACAAGTTTCAGATGAAAGGGCCACTTATCGATCCGTCATTTCAGCTGAGTTGGGGACATGTGCATTTACTGACCAAACTATCTTTCGAGATGCAGATCAAGTGTCTTTTAGTCGAAACATACACCTAAATCCAACTAAAAAACAAATTCAATATACCCTATTTAAATGGAGCACACAAAACCTTGTCACGAGAAACGAAACCACGCAGGACATACTCATAATACAGAGTACAACAGAAACAGGAAACCTTTCCTATGCGTGCATCTGTCGTCACGAGCAGGATATACACCCATACATAAACGAATGTTTCAATTATCCTATATGAAACGCATCATACCATACCACGCCACAGAACACCAACATACCACCACTTCACCATCATTCTACTTGATTCATAACATCCAGCACAAAGGATTCCAATAGTTGTTGACGGCGGTGGTGGCACTGCCATCTACAGTTCTACAGTTCCTCCTGCACAGTAAATACTCGTATCTTTCATTTTACATTGACATGAATAGAGTTAAGCAAAAAAAGGAAGAAAAAAAACAGTTTGAATCTACGTCCGAATGGCATGGTAGGTTCCTGGGATGATGTTCCTCCAGAACATCTGCTCTCAGTTTTTGACTCCGTTGATCGTCGTCGAACGATGGACGATTCTGTTTTTCTTCCTTTTTTAACAAAATTTTTGCTTTCGTAATTATTTTTTGGAAGAGGAATTGTTGGATACATTCGTGCATATGTACATGCGTATGTTTATACCTTCGAATTGCGAAAAGGAAGAATCCAATTTGAATTTTTCAGAGTCAAACGTAGGCTCGACCTTAAGTGTTGAATCGCACCTGCTCATTTTGGCGTCCAGTGAATTTACAAATGAACGAGTAGATCTGTAGCGTTTTGATTTAATTAAAGCAGAAACAAGACGTTAAGATCAGTTGATGTGAATAAGAGCAATCTAATGAATTGAGACACACCTGTGTGCACTTTGCGAATGTCTTAATCGCTCTTTAAATCGGTTCTTCGCGGGTTAAAGTTGGCCAACTTTGCCATTTGGGCTGGTCGAACGCGTGACTTGCAAAGAACGATCGTGCACACCTAATGAAATGTGAGTTTCCTATAGTACCATCGTCGATGATGAGTTATGATTCAAATATCAATTAGTTGAGACGATAAATGGATTTCTCTTTTGGAGAGGAAGAATGGTTTGGGTTTGTTAAATGGCATCGTCCAGAAATGGAAATGTGCAGCAGGTTTTTCAGTTACATGCTCATGCTTAGTGATGGGTGATGAAAACCTAAGATTCATGGTATTTGCGGAACAGGTTGATGTTACAATACACCTTCAATTGTTGGAATAATTGCATGAAAGAACATTATCCAGCGTCCAATCAGAGGAGGATAAGCCAGAAGGGTATTTGAATTACATGGTATTTGAGCTTATGTCTATGGTCGCCCATCCATCCTAGATTGTTCTTAATTCCCTATTATTATACTTCCTAACCCAAACTAACAGCACGCTCAATGTCCGTATGTGTCTTTGCGAACCTCAGCATTAAAGTTTTGTTTCATTGCTTGCTGACATCAAGCACCTCATTTTATATCCCTTGACAACTCGGCTTGAATAAGCCTGTATAGTGGCGCGTTGCCCTCGATAAAATCTCTAACGTTGCACGACACGGCTATGTGCTTTCTAACATTCTTAACTTGGAGGATCAAAGGGCAATCTCCTTCGCTATTCATAAGCAAGTAATAGCCCCTAACAGTTTAAGTCTTAAAACGCTGGGACCTGTGGTTTCAAAATGACTTAGACGCCTTTATTATGGCTGCAACATGATTTCGGCAGGGGACTGACGCTATTGATTACTTCCAGACTATCCGACAGCCTGAAAATATGACATCCAGCGTTCAAATTTCGACAGAAACGGTGTTTTCTTAGTCCATTTTAGTGCTTTCCTGATTCTTCAGCTATTGAGCGGTGCCAATGCTATTCTGCAATATTGATTGTACGCATTGATGTTGCCTGCATGCGTTTTCTGCATTGAATCTGTAGTTTCCGATTAGCCTGGGGCAGTAAATGTCTACTGAAGTCTTAATAGTTTCGAACTTGGACTTAGAAAATGGGAACTAAAATGATTCTTCCTACTGAGCTTGGTGATAAATATTGTTCACAGATTGAAACATTATTATGAAGAGCTGTTGCGAAATATTTTGTGACATCGTTATTCATTTGAAGGTCTATTAGGATCGCACTACACTCTTACAGAAATTCACTCTCTTTCAAGGCGTGAACAATGGTAGCGTTCCTTATTATCGAGTGAGGTTTCAAATATAGTGACACTTACTTAAGAATCACTTATTTCCCAGAGCTTTATATCAATGTCTCTGTTTGCAACTTGATTCACTTTCATCTCAACAGTCAACCTTTGACCGTTGCTCTACAAGTAGAGGAGGTCCCCAAGTCTCTTGTCTTATGGAATCTTCAACTCTTTCCAACGAGTTGGTTATCACAGGACGCGGATTGTGATTGATACTTAGCTAGTTCATCAGAGATCTCAAATATGCCTCAGACATGTAATCTCCTTGGATGCTTTGGGTTAAGTGTCACTCCTTCAAAAACGGAGCTAATACTCTTTACAAGAAATTCAAAAATCATTCCACTCAATCGCATCTCTCTGAGTTTCCCGAAGAGTGCAGAGTCTGTAGGACTTGTGGGTTACACCACAATCGTTAGACCAATCCTCGCTGAGAGCATTGTCATCTTCAGTGAGCAGGCTGCTCACATAAGGAACATCGGCGAGTTAAAAACATCTATAACTTCTGCCAGTCGAACTGTAGATATTTTCTACCCCATATTTGTGTCTTTCTGTCAATAGTTTCTGCAGGAGCTACATAGATGAAGAAAAAGAGGAATCTATTGAGCCACGCTCTAGGCAGTTACCACATCCGTTGTCTATACGATCTTAGCTCTATACACATCGCCGACCTTGATCAATTTGTAAAGATTGAGGCACTAGGAGTAGACAGGGCATTGCCCTCCTACGCTCTCTTAATGGAATCACAGTGGATGTACAGCTGGTCTAATGACACTTGATTCGTCTGCAGAATATTTTGCACAAATAAATCTGACGTTGCTTAGGCATGCTTTAATGCTTGGGCTACGGAATGGGGCAGTAGGCTCACCAACGAAAGGGGGCGTACACTTCTTGAAGCATTTGCATCTGTAGACATAGGCTTAGCAAATAGAGGAAGGAGCAACACATTTCGCAAAGCAGGAATGGGATCAATCATCGACCTAACCTTTGCGAGTCACTCTATTTTACGCAACATGAGCACCAGGCGATTATATTTAAGATCGAAAAAACCAAAAGAACCTCGTAGCGACAAAAAAAAAATTAGGGGCCCACAATGGAAGGACAGCCTTTTCGACAAGGATACATTCGAGGTGATGCTAAATAGCTCTACCACAGATACAAGTGGATCAGCCGAAAGCTTGTCGCATCAACTTACAGAAAATATTGTAGCGGCTTGTGATGCGGCAATGCCCAGGAAAACAGCAAATCGAAGAGGCGCCCCATGCTACTGGTGGAAAAATGGAATAAAAACACTCAGGGCAAAGTGTTTAAAAGCTAAACGTAAAGTCCAAAGGTCTAGAGGGAGAGATGACTTCCAACAACACCTAGAAAGCTTTAAACCGGCAAGACGGGATCTTACAAAGGCGATCAGAGAGAGCATATCATGGGGGCACGGCCTACAGAATGGTTATTACCAAACTGAAATCCTGCAGGTCTCCACAAATAAAGTGCCCAAAAATGCTGATAACCAGCACTTGTTCCCCAAAAGGGTACACAACATGGTCACAATTGTCCGGGAAACAGTAGTAGGATATAGCCCAGCAGTTACACTGGAAGAACTGCAGAGAACTCTTAATCGAATAGGGGACAAAAAGGTGCCTGGACCCGATGGTATTCCGAACACAGTATTAAAGGTTGCTGCCGGAATAAAAACAGATCTTTTCATCGCAACATTGCAAAATTGTCTCGAGGAGGGAGTGTTCCCAGAGCCGTGGAAGTTGCAACAGTTATTGCTACTACCCAAAGGAAATAAACCACCAGGAGAAGCATCGTCATATCGCCCAATATGTCTTCTAAACACATATACGACAGACTGCTGACTGTAGCAGAGGAGAAGGGAGCCCTCTCAAACCACCCGTTTGGATTTCGAAAGTCACGCTCCATGGTCGATGCTATACAAACAGTAGTCGACATTGCGTCTACAGCCATAGAAATTCATTCTTGAAGGTGGGGCTCCAAAAAGTACTGTGCGGTGGTGGCACTAGACGTCAAAAACGCCTTCAACACTGCGGACTGGTCCCAAATAAGGCGATCACTTGCAAGGATGGAAACACCCTACTACCTGCTAAAGATAATCGCCAACTATTTCACGAACAGGAAGTTACGGTATTAGACGGATGAAGGGATTAAATACTACACCATCTCCGTTGGTGTACCGCAAGGATCAGTGTTAGGAACCTGTGGAACTTAATGTACGGCGGAGTGTTGCGACTAAGGCTGGCCGAAGGAGTCAGTATCATCGGATTCGCATACGATATAGCTATCGTGGTCGTCGCATAACACACACATGAAGTCGAGTCAAGCACAAACGCAGCCATTGTTCAAATAAAGCAGTGACTCGAATCTGCGGGTCTCGAACTGGCGGAACAAAAAACAGAAGCCGTTCTTATTACGAGCAGGAAAACCGTGGAATATATCAATATTCAAGTCGGTAACCAGAATATCCGATCGAAGGAAGCGGTAAAGTACCTAGGAGTAATGTTAGACAACCGGCTACGGTTCAAACAGCATGTGGACTACGTGAGGAAAAAAGCGTCAGCGCTACAAGCGGCACTCTCCAGAATACTGCGGAATGTTGACGGACCTGGATACGCAAAACGATCCTCCTAGCTAAAGTGGTCAGTTCGGTTATCCTATACGCGGCACCAGTCTGGGCATATACGCTGAGAAGGAAGTAACAGGCCGGAAACTGTCAGCGGTATACCGACTCGCTGCACTAAAGACAATAAGCGGCTATAGGACGACCTCAGACGAAGCCGCATTTGTCATCGCTAGAATGATTCCCATCGACATCGTCGCGGACGAGGTGAGGAGAATTTACCTCAGGAAAACCTCAATGCCAACTGATGCCAAGGCAATAAGGAGAATTAAATTGGAAGAAAGGGTACGTTCTATAGCCTTATGGCAATTTCGATGGGATAATGCCACAAGCTGCAACTATCACCTTACGCAGTTCATCTTTGACCATGGCGGATACCGAAGGTATCTATATAGATGGCCAACCATGACAACTCCCCCTTTTGTTCCGAGTGTCCAAATCAGGAGGAGGACTTGAAGCACGCAATTGAAATGGAGAGAAAATCTACCAGACCCCCCAGAGGTAATTAAGAGAATGGTGGAGTCGGAAGAATACTGGCTAAATATCTGCGGATTTGTAAAAACTGTGCAGACCGAGCTACGGAGAATAGAAGCCAAAAGAAGAGCGGCAGAACCAGCCGAACAAATAGAAACACCGGATTGGCATGAATTGCTTGCCAGCCCCGCGAAGAAATACCTTACGGCAGTCCCTCGGGGAGAGTGGTTGAAGGACGTATTGGTGTGGATTAGTACGTAGGCACACTTCTGGCATCGAATATTCGAGTGTTGCGAATGTTGGTGGCACGGGCTACCGCATCTTTAGAAGATTACCACATCCATTGACGCAACCAAGAAAAAAAAAATGCTCTAATGTGATTCTGATTAATCTGCAAAATAACGCTGTTGTTGGACAATATAGATCCGTTTTATAGTTCTTGAAGATGGCAGTTGTATAATATATTTTTTGTCGCGATCGTATGTGCATGTAAATCTTCGGTATTTCTCTACGCGATCGGTTCGGAATGTCAACCAGCGTTTTGCTACATAAAAAGGTTTTCCAGTAAAAGGTTTCATTTTGATTTATTGAGAAAATATATATTTTTTTATAACACAAGACTAGATTTGTATTGGAATCAATAGAGGAAGGTTTGCCATTAATAATGGAAAGCAATATCAACCAAATGATCCGCATTTTTCAAAATTGTTCATCACATCTTCCTATGTTTTTGCGACTCCGCTTTATCGACTTACGACTCTATTTCATCAACAGCACGGATGTTGACTTTGAATGCCTTTATTGACGTGGGAACGTTGCCATAAACCTTGCCTTCCAACGGCGTTAAATCGCATAATCTTGGCGGCTAATTTTGAACACCGTGAGAAATATGACTCTGTCATTAAACGCTTCTCGCAAAAGAGCAATTATTTCATCACCTATGTGGCACGTTATGCAGACTTGTGGGAAATAAACATACGGCGAGTTAAAGTTCCGTCCACAAAAAATCATTGATCATAGCTCGATACACGGCAACAGATATAGCAGCTTCATTTTCATAGAAATAAGGTCCGGTGATAGCTCCTGCCTAAGAACCGCACCAAATACATAGTAACCAGTTATGGCTAGAGAACCTCCTGGACAATCATTTTTGAATTTTTCAAGGCCCAAATGCGGCAATATTGCTGATTAAAAAGCCCTTGAAGATGGAGATGAGACTCATCGCTTAAAATTGAACCTAAGAGGCTTTATATCCCAGGACTTTATGCAATATTTGGTGGAGTGTTCATTGTTATATACCCGGTTCCTAAGATCAATGTAAAACCTGGGTTTTCAGCCACCCTTCGAGCTACAGAAGAAATATTTCCACTTGGTCGTCCGCGATGGCTACGATTTCGGTTGAACCAATTTAAGACAAGAGGGTGCTTTACGCCAACCGAAAAAACTTTAAACTTTTTGAACTGTTTCACCGTAAGTTGCACCATTTTTGCAGGGAACTCTAACAACTTCAATGTGTGGCGATGTCGAATCGTGCATCCTTGTATTTTTACTTGTCATCTGGTTGCAAAAAAGCGGACTATTCGAAGGGAAGTCTTCAATATCAAGCTGATCTTTAACCTATTCTCGGTGGGCGATCTTTGCTTTGTAGTTTTTCGATATAGATTCTGAATCAAATAGATTTCAGAGTAGTCAAAACCGCTTTCACTTTATGTGCCTACCTCGGCAACCTTTTGAGAATCAATATGATATCGCCGGAGTATTCATTTGATTGTTTCAGTGTGTCAGACAAATAGTGCTTAAAGTCTAAGATCAATCTTACGAAACTTTGACGTCTGATATTATTTTTCCGACAACAGATACATTTTTAGTAGAGTAGATGTACATGAGAGTGTTTATTGTCCTTTTAACAACCACAAATGTCTTTCTTACGGACTAAAGCAATTAGAAAAACCATCTGCATAGATGTTCCCTACAGTGGCGATGCAAAGCAACCCTTTATTTATGTAAACACAACAAATCACCTGGATGTACATACGAGTATCTACAAACTCGTAGCTTACTTATCCCTCTGTATCGCATTTCTTCAACAAATACCTAGTTGGGGAAACATTCCAGACCCCTATGATCGCTCAAATTTGATTGATCACACGTTGAAAGCCGTTGTCCCAAATGCAATTGACCCAAATTACACGAAAAAAAAAAAAAAAAAATCAAAATGCGCTCCGGAATCTTAAGTAAAACTCAATGACTTGCATTACCCACTTTGAAATGCTGATATTTAATCATAATGCGTGTTCCTTCTTATTCCATGAGTTGGTATCTCTGGGAAGAACCACTTTCACTCAAATCCCTAAGGAACTATTAATTATCAACGTCAAACCAATTAAGGTCTGTCGCGACCTCCAATAAACCCCGAATGGAAATTATCTCGAAAAATAAACACCACTGTCTGAGCATAGTGATATGCGTTTGAAGTTGAAGTACAGTCAGAATGGTGACCCTTGGCCTCATGGTAAACAAATTTGTTTCCGATTATCACTGAATCTGAAATTGAAAGTCGCATTCTCGCATGCCGAAGCGAATCCCAAACAAAAGTCCCGATTTTAGGAAAACCTTTGATTCTGAAGACGGGGAATGTAGTTTTATATAAAAAATTCCCAATTCCATTTTGAAATATGAGTGCATATAAAAAATATCCTTTACTCTCTGCTTATCAACATTTCACAAGAGCAAGCCACAACAATGCCATGACAACCGGCAACATTACTGTGGATACATATCCCTACACCCAATAAACGATCGTGTCATCCATGTTGCCAACGTTTACCAAAGAGTAAAAGAGAAAAGAGACAAGCCATTAAATGGAAATATATCCAGATACATTTAAAAAAACCCAAACCACCACCAAACCAAACGTGGTGGTTTCACAAGAGACAGAGAGACTTTTCTGCGTCTCTTACTTTTCTCGTCAGATACCCGTACTCAATTCACATCTCACATGTCCGCTCTGTAACCGAGTTTTGCTTGAATTGAAACTGCGAAAAAGTACAGTTGCGGTCGCATGCGTAGTTATTCCTTGTCGTTGTCGTTGTCGTTTTTCGTTTGGCCTCGGTCCGATCGTCGTCATTGTCGCGATCGACGATGATCATGGTGGCGATGGCGATACTGTACGTATCTATAAGTGTTTTGCTTTATTGTCTACTGCAGATTCACATATCTGTATGTAAACCCTAAATCCAATTGAATTGTATTGCAGGGATGTTGATTGACTTGGTTGACAGTCTGTTTTAGGGAACTGAAGTACGAGTACTCGTATGTATTCGATATTTTTCAAAGAAATGATTGAGAATCATTAGTAATCGTAGAAAGAGAAAGAAGTCGGGTAAAGCTTCCCTAAAACTTGCTTCTTGGTTGGAGCAACATCCTCGTGTTTCTATAAAAAAAAAAGATGCAAGAGGAAAAGTGTAAAGTTGGCCTCTGAGCAATATGTATGTAAGACGAGAAAAAAAAAGTCAAGGAGTAGGTAGCGCTTTATGCCAACGCTCGCCATCTAACCAATAACCTCCAAGTCACGTCGGTTGGTGGCGTAATTTCCGGCTTCAATAGGTATATCCAAGTGTATGGAAAGAATGTGTCACAATGTCCTGCAAAATTTGTTTATCACCTTCCAATTCATTTGAAGTAGGTACTTTGCGATTGTTTTATCATCGAATGAGTAAGAGCAGTCGCCCTGCACGTCAGCATAGTATTCTAAGAATGGGTCAGTGTGTAATCCCTCAAAAAATACGGGACAGTCCCGCCGAAAGCGGCAAGTCTGGGCACGTTCGATGTGGGCAACCTGTCTACTACTACGAAATGCGTGCAAGGCAAGAACTGCTACACCGACAGTTGATTGAAAACCTCAATCCCTGTCAACTTTATCGATAGCGAGTCTAATTCAAGCACAAGGTGTGAACTACGAAGATACTAAGCGGGAAGTTCGTTGTGATTACTAGGAGGTATAATCGAAGACTTACGCCACCAATGGAAATAGAAAAATCTCAATCAATAACTTCAACAAAAGCGTCTTTGGTAAGCAAAAAGGGATGGAGTGGACTAGACTTCATCAAATTGGAACATCGACGACTGGAAAAGGGGTTTTTTGGACTGATGAATCCAGGTTCCCATGTTCCGGATGTATATGCCTGAAGGTTTAACGAATTTTGTGTGGGGACCCAGCGATACCAGCGATCTTGTTCGAATCGAAGAGGTTTTAAACAAAAAGAAGCTGTTCCAAAAAGTCTCCAAGATATGAAATAAGAGCTCCTATTTTGTTTTTTTAAAATAAGATAACGATCCTTAACACACTTAAAATTGTGACGGAAGAAGGGAGGCTATTAAGGATTTCAGTCAATATGGTTTGGCCACCACATTCGAGGGACTTGAATCCAATTGAACTCTTATGGTTCAGTTGGACAGAAAGGTTCTTTTTCACTGGGATTATTTTAGTTAGAACTGAATGACATCGCAAATACAATAGCATTTCAGTTCCAATAGTATCAAAATTGATAGAGACGGCGCGGCGTTCCTAAAAAAGAGAAACTATTTGAACTGCATGAACAGCAGCGTTTTAATATTTAAACGTAAGTTCATAAAAGCTGCCTCATGCCTTTGTTAGGTTTCTGAGGTATCTACACCAGATGGGAGTAGTGTCCTCACTAAATACCTTCAACTAAAGAGTACGGTGATTAGTTCGTGGCACATCCTGCGGATCCCAAAGAGTACGAATGGAAACCAAAACTATTTTGTTGATTCGAAATCTAAGAAAAGAAAGTCACCAATGACTGGGAATTCTGTAAAAAGCTCAAAAAATCCAAAACTGATCTTAGGAAAGCTAAAGAAAACAAATAGAGTCATCCGAAGCCTCAAGATTTCGTAAAGATCTCGCATCGAGCCCAACTATTTTTTTTAGATGAGCACCAGTAAAGAAACGTCAAATTTTCTACTGGAGTGTCATTTTTCGAGGTGTTCTCAAGAACCAACCACACCTAATCTGGTCACTAAATGTCAATAATATTTATTCCCACCTTCTCACCCTGATAAACCGTTGATGTGTTCTCCGAATTCTGTCATATCGTACACTCAGAGCAGACTTAACAGCCTCTTTAGGAGTTTTGACTGGTCGTTATGTTTCCTCGATAATGACGTGGATGTCGCTGCTGATATGATCACAGACACTATTATCTTTGGAATGAAATCCTTTATCCCTCATCGGATGAAGAGTATCAAACCAAAATAAAAGGCATGGTACGGCTCGAGCTGTAAAGAGGTTGTCAGGGTTAGAGAAATGTATTTTTGGACCAACCCGACAGCAAAACCGAAAAAAAACTTTAAACGAGCCAGAAATGACTGCAACCAAAGTTGAGGCAAAAAATACTGCAATGTCCCAAAGGGAGTAAAAGCTTTTGGTCGTTGTTCATAAACATCAGAAATTCTGTCTCATCCTCCATACCAACGCTCATTTACAATGACATTCAAGCTGTTGGCTCTTTGGACAAGGCCAATCTGCTTGCTGCACATTTTGTGGCCACCTCAACACTCCTTTGCTTTGTCTCCGCCTACACTCGAGTGCATCGAATCTTCAATGGGACGCATCCACTTTCGCACGCGTGTAATAGCAAGTGTCCTTAAAGATCTCATCATACATAAATCCGCTGGTCCATATGGTATATCTCCCCTTCTTCTGAAGAAGTGCTCTTCCTCGCTGGCAAAACCACTGCGTAAGCTTTTTCATCAATCCTACTCCTTAGGACTCTTCCCGAGCAGATGGAAAACAGCATTTGTCCAGCCCGTCCCAATCTTCTTCACTTCTTACAGACCCTTTACACTTAGGTCCCTTCCTCCAAGGTCATGAAAACGCTGACAAACCGTCAGCTAATGAAATATCTCGAAACGCGAAAACTTCTCAATGGCCGGCAGTATGGTTTTTGTAGCAACAGGTCCACTGGTGATTTGATGGCACGTCTCACCGAAAAGTGGTACCAAAGTGTACACCAATCTGGCGAAAGCAAGATAGCTGCACTTGATATTTCTAAGACATTTGACAGAGTTTGGCATCAGGCTCGTTTGTCGAAAATGCGTGAATTTGGGATCGACGAATCGCTTCTTCAATGGATTAGAAATTACCTTTCGGAACGTTCAATTCAAGTTGTCTTGGACGGTTTCCAGTCTAATATTCACAAAATAAATGCTGGTGTGCCCCAGGGCTCCGTTCTGTCTCTCACACTCTTTTTAATTTTCATCAATTATCTCTTGTCTGTTACTTCTAACCCAATATATTCCTTTGCGGACGACAGTACTCTCTGCTTTTCATATTCGTTCCCTGACTCACGTCTCTGTTCTTCGTCTATAGAACGGAACCGCAGCGTATGCTAAGCTAATTTAATTCCGATATTAACAGCATATCCAATTGTGGAGCTATCAACAGAGTGGAGTCTAATGCTTTCAAAACACAATGCTGTCGTTATAGCGACATTTAAACACCCAGCTACTACCCATGAATGTCACTTGCATCGTCGAAACCGAAAAACTTTCCATTCTCGGTATGTGTTTCAGTGACAACCTACCTTGGAATGAGCACATATTTGATGTCGCCAAAAATGCTGCGAAATGTCTAGGTTTGCTCAAGCGATGTACGAAATATTTTACCCCCTCTGATCTGGCCTCAATATATAATCCGCAATATATCCTCCCAAAATTGGAGTACAATGCCCACATCTGTTCAGGTGCTCCTAGAACTACTCTCCACCTGCTAGATAGGACTCAAAAATGATAGATCATTTTATCATTTATGATCAATTGACACCCTCGAACACTGACGAAATGTCTCCTTTCTCACTTTGTCTTGTCGCTATTTCCACCACCAGTGCTCCATTGAAATCGCCAGTAGCATTCCGCCCATTCAAACTTTCAACCGTAACACCCGTCTCGCTATGAATGCTCATCAATATACCCTCAAGTCCACTTACGGACGTACTCTAAAATATCGTGATTCGTTCCTAAGTCGTTCAATTCGCTTAAGGAATGCCTCTATTTCCTGGTCGTTATGGGAAGACTGATTGAGACACATTAGCAATCTTGCGGTAAACCAGTGTTCCAACTTCATTTGGTGGTCTTCCTTGGCGTTCATAATTCTAAGACCGCTCGGCGTTCAACGATCATATCTTATGCAAATGGCAGAGCAATTCAACTTTCGTCTTTGCTGTGTGCCAGGCCACAGAGACATTCCAGGGAACTGTAGGGCCAATGAACTCGCCAAAATTGGAACCGCTCTAACTATTCTACCGGAAAAGGGCAGCATCGGTATACCAATCGCTACGTGCAGACTTTAGGTGAACTGTTGGACCAACATGTCTAGCGACTAAACAGATCTGGCCAAAGCTAGATCTGAATCGCTCTAAGAGTCTGATCCTTCTAAATAGGAAACTTTTCAGCGTCATCATAGTTGTGATCACTGGACACTGCCTAATAGGCAAGCATGCAAGAAGAAACGATTGCTGTAGAAGCTGCATGGACGAGGAGGAAGAGGAGACATGTCCAGCTCTCTCACAGAGAAGAAAAGTTCACTTAGGAGCTTCTACAATGACCTAAACGATCTAAAGATCTTAGTAGACCGTCCTGGATAAGCAGATCAATTGTTTTAAAATACTAAAGGTACCAAGATTGGTATCATACACTCACTGCTGCACTAGACATATTTTTTCATCTCCTTCTACTGGACATCTACAATATCAGAAGCACTGTCAGTCGCCTGAAAACTGCCCCTCAATTGACTAGTCTCCAAAAAACTCACCGACGTTCCTATAATCAATCGGCGAATATCGGCCAAAATATTGATTACATCATTTCTCTTCCTCAATGTTTGAAAGCATGTTCAGCAATACAATACTAAGCAGGGAAGGTTGGACGAATTCAGGACAGAATCCTTTCATATACAAACTGATGACAAGTAGTTGAAAACTGTCGCCTATCACTCAATAAGACCAAACACTTCATAGTTAATATGCGCTGGGTACCTGGAGGTTGTGCCATTCTGGGAAACTATAAAGCCGTTGAACTAGTAAAAACTGGTACAGCCGAAGACAATCTCTAAGGAAATAAGAACGTCGCTCACTACATGTAATCTCATGTTCAAACTGGATGCAATACATGAGACTGATTACAATGGTCAGAAGGCCACAATTTAACCAGTCAGATTTGGGCCAAGCTGAATGAGATACCTACAAAGAGTCTCTTATCTGTGAAAGGGTCACTTCTGAGCATCACAATCCACTGTTTAATTGGCAAGAACGACAATATACCGGATCTTGCTCTGAACGATATTTGTAAATGCTGTATAGATGAAGAGGAAACGGAAACCACCCTTCATCTACTGTGCTGCTCTTCATTAGAAGAAAAACCCATCTAGGTGATTTCTCGTTTGATAATCTTGAACTGTTTACGGCACAAAGTCCCAAATGGTTCGAGCTTTTAGTAATTCTGATGGCTTCAGATACTCAGACACCACGGCCAGCCTATATCCCTTGTTGAGTCTATCCACGATCTTGGCATATTATGCGACAGGGAGCAGATGAGATAATTACTAAAGCAAGCTCATCACTTGGCTTCGTTAAAAGATGGTCCAAAGAATTATGCAACCCGTACGTGACCAGATCACTATACATCACTCACGTTCGCCCCCTTCTCGAGTATGCTAGTCAAGCGTGGCGTCGATTTCTTCGATTTGCTCTTCGAGGTCTACCTTGGAATAATCGCGGTTTTTCTTGTCTAAGTGAGCATATTCGATGAAGGGTGCCTAGCCTAACCACATCCTCCTGACCCTTATGGTATCACAAAGGGGCTTTTCTTGTCGTGGCAAACTAAATGGTCAAATGTCAGTGATGGCCGCGATCGGAATGACGATTGCAAAAAGTCCGTCTCTAGATTCTTTAAAATCATTGAATACATTTCGACATCAGTCTTTAAATGCCTCTGGGAAGTTCAATGTTCGTCTACTACTACATTTAGGTAGTGCAACTAGAGTGTAAGCCTTAAAAATACGACACACGTTGAACTTTTAGTTCTAGCAATGCACTAGCCAATCGCTAGCCCATTAAACGTTCGTCTAAAGAGCAAATTAATTAAGCCCCATTAACGAAACAGTCCGTCCTTAAAAAAATATTCCATTCACAGAATATGCACATACATACGAGTATGTACGTCAGTAGTGAATAGGTAAACGTATGTATGAATCGTTTGACGTGCATCACCTCGGAATTGAAAACGAATTTTTCGAGAGCTCGACATTACAATTTAGCTCACATTGAAGTGCGACATACGGCAGCGCAACGTTTGACTAAACGTACCTAAAACTAAGCAAAGGTAGAGACAGATACATAGATAGAGTGAGAGAAAAACACCGAACAAGTAACGATCGAATTCCATTTAAATTTTAATAAAATAAACAATTACTCGATCAACCTTGAAAACTGTACACACGTTTCAATCATCCATTACATATTCACTCTGCACAGATACTGGTACTGTTTACGTTTTATAAATGCGGAAATGAATAATTTAAAGCTCAAAGTTTTGCAGCTATCGCTTCTGATAGCAAGCGAGAGGAAAGATTCAATATTTACTTAACAGCGTAGGTGTTTTGGAATTATAGAATGCTCTCATCTATTCGAGAGGAACCTTCTAGCACGTAGGCAAAAAATAACTATTTCAGATTGCAATTTTGTTCAAATTTTCTAGAGATAAGAAGTTTGTTTTTCTTCTTATTTTTCGCGAAACAATGGAACCAATTTAGAGCAACATTTAAGTGAACACGTCCCATTGGAACATTTTATCTTATCTTGTGCTGTTAAGAGAATACGAGTGGGTGCTGTGTTGCTTAATGTTTGTTTTAAGGTCGGCCTTTTTCGGCCTATCATATATAATTTTGCAATGGTAATATGTAAGAGTATTCGTTGGTAAACTGTTTCATGGTTCTTCCTAGATGTTGATAAGATTTCCGAACAATAAAGATTTCTCCGTACAATACATAGCAACATTGGATCCCATGTAATTGATACGTGTCGACATTATCACCAACATTTCCAAAAGCATCATATAGATCCAGATCTCAGACGGATTAGTTGCTGCTCTGAAAGTGTTTTATGTTCAATTTAATTCCCATTCCACTTCAGGGTGTTGTTTTCAAATTAGCAACGTAGGTAAATATACTCGCACGACGTGGATTTTGAACACTCAGGGCCATTTGTTTTTGTTTGATGTTTTTGGGGAAATATATTCCATGGAGAGGTAAACATTTCTGGGATGAGTCACAGAGTGATCACTGTTTATTGATTTAGGAATATAAATAAGGGTAAAGGCTATCTTGAATATACATATGGCGTTTGAACATAATGCCAGTGAAGCAAAACAACAAAATAATTTTAGCATAAATATGACAATAACATTTCAACTTGTGGATCGAGATTTGTTTATAAATTCCTCCATAAACATGTGTATTCTGCTTGGCATTCATTTTAGTCGTGAGAATTAAAAACAATAGATTTGTTTATTTACTAATTCCGTCTTACAGCAAGAGCAGAAAACATTCCACTCAAATGACTACAGTATGCTCAAACATAACCTAGTATATGGGTTTTGGGAAGACATCTATACACGCCAACTTCGTTTACAATCTCTACTAACTGTCTTAAGAAATATATTCTTAGTTGTTCCTCATCTTTGCATTCGAAAAGGGTTGTCAAAAACCTTCTTTTTTTTTTAAAGGATCTGATCCGCTAAATCGGGGGCAGCTCAATGTTAAGAAGCCAAGAGAAGCACAACTCTTTTGATGAAATTGAGAATCTTTCTGGTGGAGATTTTGAGAACTTCCAAAGGGATTCAAATTTCTCTGGGCAAATATCGTCTCCTTAACACCGCGCCTCCACGAGACATCGCTGGTGTTAAGAAAATTCGGAAAATCAAAATGTCCAGTGGTTTGCAGACAAGAAATAAATGTCTGCTTTTTATTCAAGACATCTCTGTATACATCAACTCTGAAATTTTTTTGACAGCGCTTGTCAATTTGACTTCGGAATGTGAAAAAAAGAACAAAATGTAGCGAACTTCATACACCACAATGCTATCTGTTCGTAAAAAAGAACAAGAAATCTGCATCTGCGCCGCCATTTTATACCAACCAACTTACACTCACAGAATGAAATGTTATGGAATAATTTGCCCATCTAAGTTAAAAAAAAAATGTCAGCCGAAATGTCTAAAATTTATTCTGACATATTTGTGTCTTGTAGAGACGCGGTGTAAAGCACTTAGAGCCATGCATTCACATAAAATATCTTCCGCCGTTAGAGCCATGCATCTTTCGCGCAAACGGTGCTAAGGTTCCATTCTTCATGTTTTATGAAGACCAAATCTTGGAAATGACTTGGTGCGTGCTCTTTGCCTAGTCATCTTTCTCTACCTTAAATAGCTCAGCAGTTGGCCGTTCACTGACAGCATTGTTGTTCTTAAGTTTGGATGTTGCTATTTCCACTTCATGTTGTTCGGGTGGACCCATATTTAGACTTTCACCGTCCAGTCTGACAGGAGATAATGGGTTGCTCTCGCGGTTTAACAGCCTTCCTCAGTACCGACTGTGACTCTATAACTATGTTTCCTTGTTCATCTCTACAGTGTTCTGCTTGAATCTTGTTGCCTTGACACGTTCTTTTCACTTTTTGGTAAAATTTTGTTTCGCTGCATTCTTCATCACATCATGGGTTTCGTGGAGGTTGTCGGATGAAACACAGGACAACAGTCGCGGTGTTTCTAATGGCTTCTTGGTATCGATCCCACTGCTCTTCAGCACTTGACGATGGTTGTATAGGACTTGTCGCTAGGTTGAAGATACACAATCGGCAAACACGCTGGAGATTTCTTGCGATTGCAGCCAACACCATTGTGATGTTTCAAATATCCGCAGACGCAGCCAAGATGCAACGAAATAGTGGCCCGAGGGCTGACAGCTGACAGTTTGATCAACTTGGGGGTGAAAGTAAAGATCTCTTCATAAAATTAAAAAAAATAAAAACATATAAGAAGAAATTCCAATATTCAATAAAGTCTTGCAAAATTTATAATTAAGAGCACACTGCACAAAAGAAAACATACTCTGAGTAAGTCTTAGCCTGTAAAACGCTTCCACGACAATATCAAGTGCCTACATAGATTTAACCTCACTAAATGAGCAAAAGAGTTCTATCACAAATCTCACCGGATCCCGACAACAACGAAAAACGCCGTGTGAATTCTTCCGATCCCACAATTTCAAAAGTGCATGGAATTACCGTCGAGCAATTAAAGCAGATTTTGAACAAGAACAGAAAGCTTGCCATGCAGTTAGCGTCTAAAGAGGACTTCCAAGTGCTTTGTACTAAGTTAGCTGGGTTAAAAGTTCGCAACGAGATTATCTCTGAAAGAGTCAACCAATTAGAAAGGCAAAACAAACTGCTTGAAGAACAATTGGATAAACTCACACAAAAGAACCTGGAGTCAAATGTGGTCGTGCATCTGCCAACGCAAAACAGCACCGATATACGAGTATCTGGTGAAGCAAGCCTTTGCGTGATGGTTTGTTGGACGCAAGTGCTACAGACACGCTTGTTGACTCGGCGTTCGTTGTCCGGAGTTGCGATGTGCACACCGCAACAATTATTGTCAGGATGAAGACTCGAGATGCAGCTAGAAATGTACTGCGTAATGCCAAAAGAATGAAATGGTACAAAATCAGCATCCAGAAGGACTTGCCCTTCAAAGTTCGCCAAAGAAGGAGGAAGCTAGTGCCAAGTTGCTTGTAGCAGACAAGATATTTACCTGGGACACTTTCGAAGTTCTGAAATGTGGCGAGGAAAATGCAAAGCAAGCCCTTGAAGGCATTTTTGGAGACATAGCACCTTTGCATACATTGATGAATGAAGTCGAAAAACAAAAAAATGTGTGCCAAATGTCAAACATATCAAACGTCAATGGAGCTGTCAGTGGGGTTATCAACGAAATTCATTTGGCTGGAAACACAAGGGAGTTATACAACAAAGTCGATAAAAAAGTTGTGGGTGCTAACACAAGCCGGATCTCACGTAACGAATGAGATACCGCAGCAAAGTCAATTAGCCTAAATCCGTTAAATCCGTTAAATCCGTTTCCAAACTTGATACTTACCGAATGCGCTGCTAAAAATGTCCTCCCTGTCATATTTTGGACATTGCTCGTAAGTTTTGTCTAGGAGCTCGTAGAAACGTTCTTTGGTAGCGTCGTCTTTTTCCTCTGCTGGAGCTTGAGCGCATATCAGGCTAATGTTAGCGACTAGAGCCTTAATGCGTATTGGTCAAAACTTCTTGCCTAAACCATCTGCTTACAACAAATCCACATGTAAACAAACGATCTTGCGCCCCATTCCATCGCACATCCTGAATGGCAGAGATATCTGCAGTCGAGGGTCAATAGGTACAACAAAGCTGAAGCATGTTTTTAGATCTCCATTAAGCAACAAGTATGTACTTTCTGATCATAGCTCTCATTTGTGCTGTTAAAATGTAGAAGAAGATATGCCAAGTGACTGTTGAAAGAAAGTAGTGCAAGAGACATATTATCAGTTTTGCCTACAATGCCTATACAATTGTTGAGAAGGGAATTCAACAGGCATCCACTTATTCAGTCATTGCTTTTAAAAAATATAGAGAACTGAAATTCCACAACCCTCTAGTTGAAATCCAGCAACGCAATCGCCTTAATACATATAATACATGTGATCCTGCTATCAAGTGCAGCAAGGTTCTTCTGCAACACCCCTTAGTAACCCCCTTATTTTATCCCTCACAGTTTGGTTTATCTATTAAGTAGTCCTTTTGAACTCCATATCCCGTATCGAAATAAAGGGATACTCACCAATGTACGTATTTGTGCACTGCATACCCATACTCAAGGGTGAATGCACCCTGTGCTCACATTAAACCGATTGAAGTTTTCCTATTCCTAGACAATAGTTTCCATGTATGTACTTACATACGAGTATGTATTATAGAACAGTTTATTATATTGTTAAACGAGTATTTTTTGTTGGCATTGAAATGATGTCCTCTTTTTCTTCATGAGAAAGTGCGAGGAAAAACAAGAAAATGTATCCTTTGCTCTCGGAAATTTTGAAAACTGGGTAAAGGATATAAAAATTGTTCCAGTTTTTATTTCTGGTGCCGCGGGTTAAATGACGCACTTCCTTTTTATTTTCTCAATTAAAAGGGCATAAAAACGATTTTTCAACGCGGTTGCCACGCCATAAGAAGAGTCGATGTACAAGGATGTAATTGTAAATACGGAACAACGTGCTGCTGGTTTGAAATGAAAAAGGACTTGTTTTCGTTCAGAGGGTTATTTATGTTTTAATTATACCATCAATTTTGAAAGAGTATTAGTTTTGGAGATATATGCACACTACTAACTAAAAGTATAAATGATGTATGGCCAGGAATGTGGCAATATTCGAGGAATGTCGCAGTGCGAAGCTGGACAAAGTACATCATCATTAAGTCCAGCCGATTATTGTGCATTGAGAGAACCAAACCGTACAAGATTCATAAATGCAAATCGAGTAACAGTGCAGCTGAAAATCACTAACGGTCATACTATCAATATGTTGAAGCACGATTCTGAAGAACCAACTACGTAGTATTGATAGTAGCTGTTGACAACATGGAATAAAATTATGATGACAACCGCTCAAAACCAACAAGTCTATTGCAGTTTGGAACGCTCTTCAAATGAGGAAACAAGGCTATGTTCTTGCAAGTAGCTATCCTTAGATCGGTGGTTTAGGTGCTTGGCGAGAAGCATTCTGTATTGTGGGGCACGTATATGAAGAGGGATCATTTCGAAGAAGATTGTGCTAGTACTTTACGAGCTTATGATGAGTAAGCCCTATAAACTCGGAAGACTAGGGTGACCTAAACAATAGGTTCGCATGAGGAAAAAGGAGCTTAGAACTAGTGCTACTACAATAAATCAACATCGGCAACGTTGATTCGATAAGATCAAGATCGCGCATATATTTTCCCAAATAGGAGTGAAGTCTTAAACTATCATTCTCCACGAAGACGCCAGTGCAACATCCTTCATTGGTTTTGAAATCATCGGTAAGATTAGACTATATCCACTTTCCGGCTCAGATTCTGTCCGAAGGCCCTTTAAACTCTCACAGTTCTGGTGTCCTTACATCAGACGGCATGTCCAGAGATAAACAAAAATATGCTCATGGTTTTTAGATCCCGGTATTGACGTATTTACGTGAAATATTTAAACGTCTCCCTCTCTGTGCACGTGTCTTAACACCGGCAAGAGGAGATAACCTCTTTTAAAAAAAACTCTAACTTCAAGGTCGAATAGCAAGCGCCGAGGGATGCATGTTTAAGGGAGTGGTTAATCTCTAGTTTGCGAACTTCGGATACCGCGGTAACCTCTATTTAAATCCACAGCCTTCCTCTCAGCAAAACGGGTTCTGCTCTTATGTGACTTTCATACCATAATTACTCATGTGGATGTGCTCCCTGCAGCAGAAATTGTCCATCGCACGTCTACTGCCAACTCTGACTCTGAACTGACAAGTGAGAAAGGCAATGTGTGCAATCCTTCCGGGCGACTCAGACTCAGATACTTTGTGTGAATACACAATTATCATACTATCGGATGAGATATGTAGTAGCCATAGATTCTGAGAACAATTCACAAAAATCTACCGGCTGCCTTAGAAGGTTCAAATAAACCTCGAAACAAGGTGAGCCTAGGGAACGACAACAACAGAACAGAGGCTAAACGAACCCGATCCGACGACTCCACTCTTCCGACGTCGGAAACAGAGAGAGCCCGGAAAGAAAACCCCAACACGACGAGGTTCCACATAGCAATATACTGGGCCGTGTCCGGCTGGGTGTAGTCTCGGAAGACATCAATCTCAACCCCCTTAGTGTTGAGCAAATGACTCAAATACAGGAGGGACTTATCGATATTTGGATTGAGCTTAGGGATGATCCGAGCTGACTAGGTCGTGTTTGTTTGCTCCAATGAAGCCACTGCGAATTGGCTGCGGAATAAGTTCTCAAAAGTCATGGAGAAATGCGTTCTGAATGTGATGTCAGTGAAGAAAGACCCCCCATAAGGAGGTTAAAGTAGAAGAAAATTCTCGCTCTTTGAAAGCACAGAACTCAGATGAAAGAGAAAGATTTCATACACATGGTCTGTGCCGTTAATGACAGAACGATGAAATGGTTAAACGACCTAAAAGGTTTGGTAAGTTGACGTTCATTATAAAGAGCTCCGACAAAACTTCACCTACCTAAACTACAACCAGCACCAGTAATCTGTCAAAGAGACTACAAATCAACACTGATAATGTGGCTATAGCTGAGGGTGATAAAACCCGAAAGCTTCCCTTAAGCTATCCGATTAACACAAGAACCAACTGATGTAAATAGGCCCATAAGTAGAGTTTCTGTACATCTATCAACGAGTCAAGTGGCGAAAAACTCTCGTAAACCATGGAAAGACTTACCGATTTACACCTCAGAGAACTTCTCAACAGAAATTCACCTCTGGACTCTCACCAATAGACATACAGGAAAGGAAGATCCACGAAAAGCACTGTACTGAATCTGCCTTCCCAGATATGGAAGGTGCCTTCGACGTCTTCTCTCACAGCTCTTATGGCCACTGATCATTGATGATCTACTTGTAAAACTTAGTAATCTGGGCTGTCAAACAATAGGATATGCCGACGACTTAGTCTTAACAGTGAAGGGTAAACACCCTAAAGACACTAGCTATAAGATGCATAAAGATAGTAAACGACTGCAGTGTTGGAGAAAATCTCTCAATCAACCCCAGGAAAACTATATTTCTTCCCTTAACTCGTAAAAGGAATCCCATTCTTGACCAGCTCTCACTTAACGATACAATAATTGAGTACTCCACTGAAGTAAAATATGTATCTAGGAATGATTCTCGAAATAAAATTACCAAAGCGACTAAAGGCATGTGGGCTTGTCGTCGTATGTATGGTAATACCTTGGCAATAACCCCAAAAGGCACTCATTAGATACAATATATACAATGATGATACGACCCATCATCACCTAGTCATCACAAGTATAATGGAACAAAACAAAAAATAAATCTGCTGTCCATGCCTCGGTATATCCACTGGAATGCACTCATGCCCCGTACCGTCTATAGAAGCCTTCATTTTTTTAACGTCCCTCTATCTCTTTATAAAAAAGATGGCAATTCGCAGTACGGTCAGGCTACCACAAACAGGAGAGATTAATCACTCAGATCACATAGATCAAATGAATCTTCTCTCCGAAATCCTCGGGCTTAACATGATCCGCGGGGTGGACGTCAGACGACCGCCTGCCTAAGACTCTGTGTCTCGGTAGAAGGTTCAACTTAAAGGTGGTATACGGATAGATCAAAGACTGATACCGGGGTTGTTGCTGGTATATTTGGTCCAAACAACAGAATCTCGCAACCAATGGGCCCACATCTCATCCTCCATATACTCACGAACAGTCAAGCAGCCATTAAAGCATTAGGATCTAACCATATTGACTCCCTATCAGTATTGCACTTCTTCAATACATGACGAGACCTCTCCCATAAGAACAAAGTAAAACGTTGGAGGGTGCCTGGTCATAAAGATATTGTTGGAAATGAAATAGCCAATGAACTGGCTAGAAACGGTTCGACTGATTCTTTCATCCGCCCTGAGCCGTTCTGCAACATTCCAAATTTAGCAAATTAACTCAACAATAAAGAGTTGGGAGGACAAAATGTGTATACCACATTGGGAAAACATCCCAAGACTTTCCCAGGCTGAAAGATCCATCAAACCCTTCCACAAAAAATCAGAAGAATCCCTACAACTCAAAAGGGATGGTATCAGAAGACTGGTTGGATTTCTAACCGGCAATATCGCCTATACAAAATAGGTCTTACTAAGGAAACTGAATGTCGTCTTTGCATGGAAGAAGACGAAACGGCGGAAGATATTTTATGTGAATGCATGGCTTTAACTGCTTTACACCGCGTCTCCACGAGACACAAATATGTCAGAATAAATTTCAGACATTTCGTTTGACATTTTTTCTTTTAACTTAGATGGGCAAATTATTCCATAACATTTCATTCTGTGAGTGTAAGTTGGTTGGTAAAAAATGGCGAATATAAGAATTTATCTGCCATCTTACGTGAACGCCATTTTTCAATCTGATTGGCCCTTATTAGGCCCTGTAAGTCCACATTCGACCCAATATTCACCCTACGACAGATCCTGAAATAAGGTTAAGAAGTCCAAATCTATATGTACCACCTCATTACCGATTTTAAGGCCGCATATGACAGCATTTATAAAGACGAGCTATGCAGACCCATGCAGAATGACGATGGACGCTCACTGCTCGGGAAAGGTCGGAAATAATCTCTCTTTGATGTCACAACAACTTTAAGGCCGTTATTGACTTTATCTACCTCGGCTCCGCTATTAAATCCGATAACAACACAAGCGCGGAAATCATGCGAAGAATGAAGGCAATTGAGTAGTAAATATCTCTCTCGAGCATCCAAAAAAAATTTAAACACTGTTCAACCAGTTCTGCTCCTCCGCGCAAAAGCGTGGACACGATGAGAATCGGATAAGACCATGCTTTCTTCGACTAATTTTCGGTTTCATTTGCATCAATGGTGAGTGGCGAGAGACGTTTCAACAGCAAACTCTACGGCTGTATAGCGATGATAACATCGTCAGTAAAGAAACCATGGATTGGTAGGCTTTAGCGTACCAGTCCGGAACGTTTTCACCTCCGATCCAGTTGGACAACGCAATAGAAGATGACCTTCCTTTGCACAAATCGAAAGCAGACCTCAGCCAACTTCGTGTGCGCAAATGGAGACAGGTGGCAATATATCGCTTTAGCTGGAGAGTACTGTAGCGCCACCTAAGTGAGTAAGCAACAGGGCAAAGCTACTGCAAATTTACTGCAGCTCAATCTGGGATTGGTGACCAAAGATCTAAGCTGCTTCGCGCAAGCAAAAGATTAATCCTATGCATAGTGCTTTGGCGAATATTGTTTCCATAATATGACCTGTTCAATATTTTTCCGATGTATAACTTTCCTGTACACCAGTCTAAAGTGGATAAACTAACCACCATGAGGTAACGTGTCAACTGGACTTATAAACTTTAAATTGGCGATCGACGTGCATACGTGACAAATATTTTTTTTTTCAAATTTTTGTTGCATGCCACTAAATAAATGTAAATCCTTCTTCACTCATTTCTAAAACATCCTGTCGGAATCTCCGTGTGAAAATTTGTATTTCCTCTGAATAACCGAAATGAGTTTGCCATCTGCTTTCGAAGTAAAGGAATTCTCCACCTACAATAGCCTCAATACACCATAAGGATCCATCGTAGTCCTCATTGCATAGATTCAATCATTTCCTTTCTACTGATCCTCACTCTTTTTTTTTTTCTTCAAATTTCCATACATTCATGCCAAGGTGCACTATTTGAACGCATCTTCCTTAGTGCATACAGTAGGAGGATTAATTTAATTTCACCCTCGAGCAGTTGGAAGACGAACCCAAACACCACCATTGAAAATTATGCGGGAGATTGTCAATACTCCGTCTGTATTCTGAATGCTGTGTGCGTACAGATCAGAACAAACAAACAAAATTTGAACATTCCCATGCTCAAGGCATCGCGTAATTCGGGTCACAGAAAATGTCGTATCCCTCGATGACAATCGAAACCATCAATCACAAACACAAGACCCTTGCACTCGTACTCGTACAGTAGCGTCGCGTCGTGCATTTCATAATCCGATGACTTAGCAAAAATGTGGAACAAGAAAAGGAAGCATCCCTTAACTGATGGCAGAGTCGGTGCCAATGGCAGTCGTATAGAAAAATTGCAATTTTATAAATTAAAAAAAGGCAGATAGACATATTCGTACCGAATGTGGTATTTCAGATGAACACAGTTTTAATGTGTTTAGCCCAAGGAGAAAGTTTGAGGAGCAGATTTGATATCTTTCAGTTCAGGCGGACACTTGTTTAGAAAGAATTGGGATAACTTTCGCGCTGTGCTGTCATATTTGTGTAACAAAAAATCATGAGAAGGATGACATCAGCTAAATGCTTCAGTTTTATTCAAAATTATTTTCAATTTACGAAACGTTTAAGAGATTACGTGTTTTTTTTTTTTGTATTTTCTCACAATCGACCAACTGACCTTGTCATTCGTCGTGCTGTAGATAAATGTTCTACCACACATGAGACGAGGCCAACGATCCGTCAACGTCATGTGCATGCTAGGGAAACAGAACAAAAGTGCGGCGAGATATCAGGAATTGCCAATTTCAACTAAAAAAGTTTGCGAAAAGATCTCGGTATACTCCCGTTTAAGATCCAGATGGTGCAGAATCTTAAGCCACGAGACCATGGTATGCAACTAGAGCTCGTAGTTTAGACTCTTAGCGGCCCTTAAATCCAAAAATCGGTCTTAGAGTGTCACTTTCGGCTTGAAGGGTTTTTGAAAAAGCTGAATTTTTATCTAGAGTGAGCTTCAATGAGAATGAGACTTAATTCCACCTACAAAAGTGCACTGTTTGGTATAGTCTTCACGCCAATGGTACTCGTATTTTTTCAAAAATGAGGACATTTTTTTTTTTCGAAAATATTACGACATTACTTCGGACGATATGTGGCTCCAGCAGGATAGTGTACGTCATACTGCCCATGCAACCATTTACTTAGTTAGGACTCATAGGACTCTAGAGGATCATAGGTCCACGTGGCATAACAATGGGCCAATAGGCCTAATTCTGTTGGTGTTTCCAACAGCCACTCTTCCTACTTACCTACCTATCTAAGAATCGAAACAAAAATTATATATCGAAATGGACCAGTGAATTGGCCACAAAGATGCTTGAAAGAGCCAAGGAAGCCATATACCTGAAGGAGTGTTTAAAACATTATGTCATGAACCATTCTTCAAATCTGGTTCCCGTCGTAATTGTTTTAAAAATATGTATGCCCTGAAAAACACACGCTCTTCGTCATATCGACGGGCAGGGATTTGCATTTGAGAGTAGATGGACGATTTTTCACGTCAGAAAATACCATCTTGCAAATGGTGATTATTCACTTCTGATAGGGCATGCCCTTTACAGTGTGCCATATTAATCAAAGCCACTGCTGAATTAGGTGACGCTACCGTTCAGAATGGACCTGGGTCTGAAAAAATATGCCAGCCAGCCAGCTGTTTTCAATTCCGCATAACAAAGTAGTTTAGGTCACTTTCCACACTCTCCAACACAGGTGTCCAACTGCTCTACATATCCCACCCGATGCCTTCAAAATTTTTTGTAGGTCCATGACACTTTACAGCTCATTTACTTCTTGATTAAATGTTTTTGTACACTCTATGCCAATGCAAACAAGGTCATAGATCCCTCGAAACACTTTTCTCTCGAAAAGACAAAGTTCTTGATCACCTCGAAGTTTCTGCTTCAGAAGTAGCTCGCTGCATTCTGCCGATAATAAAGGGTTCCTCTAGTGCAGGCTTGCAAATTCCACACAGCACTCTCAAGTAAGATGTTGAAGAAACTGCCAGAAACCGACAACGGGTCGCTAAGTCAGAAGCCTTTTTTGACATCAAAGTTCTTGATCATCAAAGTTCATTGCCGATGATAGCGAGCTTCCTCCATGGTCATCCTGCAGAGTCGGACAAATCTAGCAAGATATGGCAAAAACCTAGTCTAATAACACATATAACTGCTACATCCATGTATCGGTCCTGTTTCATATTTAAATTTTTAAGAAATTATAAAGAAGAAGTGGTTAAGTTCAATGAATTCTACGGTATATGGTGTGGGTTTGATTCCCAAGCCATACACCGAAATACCAAAAAAGCTATTTCTTTGTCGCCTCCATTGTTTCGATGAAAAATGGAAAACCTTGTAATTAAGGACAAGTCTCTTATTCTCTCTCTGTGATTCGAAAAAAAACTTTGGGTTTGATCCGTATCGGATTGTTACGCCAAGAAAACGAGCTTGAACACTATCTTAATTTTCGTAATTTGGGACGATTACTCTTCGTTAATAGATGGCAGTCATTGGTCTTGAGGTTGAAGAAAAGGCAATGCAGTTACTCGGCTTTTGTTCGACTTATTTGTAAACTTTTGGCTACTAACCTCTTTATCAAGTAATTGTTCAAAAAATCATTCCGTATTGATCTTACCTTGCCCGAGTTTATTTGTATCTGGGGGTGATATATACAAGTATGTATGCACGTAATATGACGTGCAAAAAGTTGGCGCGATTCGGTCGAGTCATGTGTTTGCAATTTTGGTTCGAACATGGAGAATTTTGAAAAGCATATTCGAAATATTTTGCTTTATTACTTCAAAAAAGGGAAGAAAGCAACCGAAGCAACTAATAAGTGGCGTAGAGTTTACGGCAGGAATGTTATCGAAAAACGCCGGTTCCAGAACTGGTTCCTCCTTCCTTAATCTCGGACGATAAAATCGAAGCAGTGATGCAGGCAAATAAGCATTCAACGGTTCGGGTCCTACCGCACTACCACTTTAAAAGTGACCAATGGAAGTGTTCGTGGCTATTTGAAATCGCTTGGCTTCGTAAAAAAGGTCGATATTTGGGTGCCGCATTCATCTGACGAAGCGAATAGACCTCTGCGATCATCTCACCAAACACCAAGAAAACGATCCATTCTTGAAGAGTATGATCACGCGCTAAGAAACATCGATTGCCTACAGCAATGTTAGTCGAAAAAAAACGCTGGAGTATGAGATGAAGCATCAGAAAGGCAAACCAAGGCGGATATCCACCAAAGGAAGGTGATGCAGTCTTCTATGAGCTGCTTCCAAAGAATAAAACGATTAATTCCAATGCCTACTGTGAGCAACTAAGGTGTTTCACCACGAATACACACAAGTTTGGTCACTCGATAAAAATTGTTGCAGCTAGCCCATATCTCGCGCCATAAGGCTTCCACTTATTTCGCTCCTTGTAAAACTACTTGTTTCTGAAGCAAGTATCTTGACAAAGTTTTTTGCAGAGAAAGATAGGAAGTTTCATGAACACGGCAATATGAAGTTACCCGAGAGATGGCAGAAGGTTATCGAACAAAATGGCCAATACACTGTCTTGTTGAAACTAGTAACCGTCCAGACCTTTTTCACACATTTGTGGGCAGACGTAATGAGCCAACATCCACCGATATCGATTCCCATCGACTGTTTCGCCTTTTCTGAAGAAAAATGGCCCAATAATGGTTTTAGGGCAAACGCCGGCCAAAACAGTCACTTTTTGGTCATGCAATGGTGTTTCATGGATCTCGTGTGGATTCTCCGTTCCCCAAATACAGCAATTTTGCTTATTAACGACGCCAGAGAGTGTGAAATGGGCCTCGTCGGTCATCAAACTCAGGTTCAGTGTCTAGGTGGGTTCTCGGTTCTGGGCGTTGATGAACGTCATGTCGATGATTTCCCGCTATCCCGTGCTCAACAAAACTCAACACCAAACGACGAATAGTGTTGTCAGATGATGCTTGTTGGCCACGATATTTTCGACGATATGAACGTTGGGTTTACACAATTGAACGACTATTTTCAATGTACAGAGTCGTATTTCGGCGGCTTTTCACCTTTTCATATGCTTGTCGCTGCTTATCGATTGTGAGAGAACATGTGTTAGGTGCCGATGTAGAAGTTCTAGGTATTTGTAAAGAGGAGAGATGAAACTTTCAACTGCTCAACATGATGTGCGCGGTAAATGATCGCTTACCAGAACTTTTATGCTTTGTATAGAGGTTCAACATCAAATCTTAGAGGTAACAATTGATATGCGGTAGACACATGAAAGGTTAGTGTCTGATTTTTAACGTAAACCACCTGTCATGGAGACTTATGTTTACGGGATACCCATACATCCATGGGAGCAAGGATACGCCTTGCCATCGCTTTCCGTCAATCCATTGATACCAATTCGGAACTGTGTTGCCGGCACAAATTCCACCCTTGGTATGAGTCGAGGCCGACCTAAAACCTCTTACTGCTCTTAGGGTCGCAGCATCCAGTACTTATTGCAACTCTACATTGGGTCAACCAAAGGAAGACCTTTCCCGCGACTTTGGGTTTAAACCACAGCCACCATGACGCTCCCACAAGGGGGCCTACCTCTTCAATTCAGGCCCGGACCGAGATCCGGGGGGCTCCTGACTCCCATGGTACCGTGATTTAAGTCCTGGTAGGGACTACCGGTGGTCCAGCCGCCAACAAGACATATGACCTGCAACTTGTGACTGATCAAATCGTAGCAGGCTTTGGTAGCGTCATCTGAAGATGTTTACGATAAGACCAATACTTTGCTCTGGCCCCGCCTTTTATTTGACAACGTCATTGATGGGCGAGGCTTTGATAATTGGGCGGGGGCGTACGCACGGACTGTCAAACAGGACTGACAGAGTGTACAAAGGTATTGAAGGTAACGATAGACTGGCTAGAAAAAATTCAGCTGATCCGTTCAATGGGCCAAATCCTTTCTGCGGCATATAGTATTCAGCAATAAAATCAACGTTCAAAGGCTGGGAGAACAAAGTGTGGTTCAATCCTATTGGGAGATTATGAAGAGCTGTAAAACCCTTCTATAATAAATCCGAATTATCTTCTACAGTTTCAAGACGGATGATATCAGAAGATTGGTCAGCTTTCTGAAGCAACACTGCCAGTCGCCTTTGTATTGAAGAGGACAATACCGCAGAACATGTACTGTGTGTCCCATTGCATTGCATTTGACCTCATCTAACACCCTCATCTGCAGAGCGCTTCGACCTTGTACGGATGAATATGGGAGCAGCTTCTCAGGACATTGCCAGAAGTTTATATATTATCCAGACATGTTGGACCCATTTTCTAATCAGACGAACAACTACGAATTAATGTGACAGTGGCCATTGAAAGCAGAATATTCTTCCCACCTCTCACACTAGACAGGAAGTCTATAATGCATATTACGAAATATGTTGAGACACATATGCGTAGACTAACTCACAGACGGGTGATTGTCAATCATCGTGCCAAATTCCACCTATGAAACATAATACTTCATCTACAACCCGTCCAGCAACATCAAAATTCCAAGTGAAAATTTCCTATTTAAAAGTTTAACCGACATCCTCTGACGTAAGTAACCGCCAAACTACAAAATGTAAACAAATAATTGCGGATCTAGCTACATACGAATACATATTTACATATCTGTAGGTCCATCTATGAAAGTGAAAGTATAACGACGATGATTCAGTGTGCTCTGCATACGAAACGAATACGAGTATGAACATGTATCAACAAAAAGCGAAACAATGACGTGAACCCCTCGAATTTGATATCTCCGCGACAGTATGGTGAACAAAGAAAATTTGTAAAAATCAATCAGTCCAACCGACAGACAACCCAATTTTTGATATCAAGTCTAGCACAATGGCAATCAAATCCCACTCCACCTGGAAAAGGTAGCCGACATTCCTTTGAAGCAATGCGCTGTACTGCACCAGATATAAGAGTACGGCCACATGCAGTCGAATGACCACATACTCGTAACCTTAAAAAAAAAATCTCAAATCGAACACTGAAATGTAATTCCAACACGCGACAAATTAATCACTCACCCCCTTGGACAATGTAAAAAGATTCAAAAATATTCGGCTTTGTAAATTTGAACCGATCACGCCTGTCGTCATCACCAATCGCCATCATCCAAGCCAACAGACACTCGCACTTGCATTCGTACTCGTACTCGCATTCGTGCACAGTGAGCTTTGTTATTCTTAACGCTTGGCCGTTAAATTCAAACTCGTCGATTTGAATTTTTCGCAAAATAACGATCACTTCGCCGAATGGGGGAGAGAAATCAAGAAAACCCGCGCGATCTTGTTGCCGAGTCGTAACGTGGGCTTTTGCGTTTGCTTTTGCCGCAGATTGCTTGTGTGTTTAGTCACCAACTGGATTCAGCAACAAGTTGTCGGTTGAAATTTAAATTTTGTTTTCAGGTCGCACAGCAGCAGTATGCCAATCGACACAAGCACAAATGATGCGCAGCATTGGCCAAGATACAAACAACAAATTTGCGACTGTTGACATCGGAGTCAGAACATTAAGATACAAAGGGATCTGAGGGATGAGATCTTACGATTTTACATTTTGTAAATTCCAGTGCATCGAGAAGTTTTTTTTTTGTTTTCAAAAGAATGTGCTGGGAAGTACTCAAACGGCCGGTGAGTCACCTTTAATTTTTTTTTGTTTAAGTCAGAATTCCCAGGAAGTAACGATGACGCTTATCAGGAAATCGAATTAGTCCTACAGAAAATGAGAATACGAATACATCATTCGGAGAACGTACTCGTACTCGTACATACATATTTGTTTTGGATTATGGTATCTTGTTTGTGAATGCCTCAAATTATCTATTATGATGGACTCTTACTCGTATGTACCCACGTAAACAAGGCAAACGTTTGATAAAAAATTATTTCGCCGCGTGATAGATTAATCATGAAGTGTACGTCAACATCAAATTAGGGTTTCATCAGATGAAGTTGTTGTGAGACTGAACGAAAACCAACGCGTGATATTCCGGTAGTTTTATCAGTTTTAGTGTGAGGTTTCCAATTTTATTGAGGCGGCAAGGTCAAATGAACATTTAACTTCGAATTTGAAAAGTCCACATAACATTAGAAGATGCATGGATACCATGAAAGTTGTGAGTGGTCGAGAGTTTACCACAATTTTGATGCACACAATAGGTACCTACCTACATACTTCATTATTTTAATTTGATTTAATTTAACACCCCCGGGTCAACCGCGGACGACTTGATTGAGTTTAATACAAACTGGTCTTAAATTACAATGAAAGGACAAGGAAGATCAGGGTCCGGAGAGGTGATAATTGGGGACGTTTTTGAGGGCACTTCTGCCGCAATGGAAATCGAACACACATGTTGAGTTCTAATAGCTTCACGTAGCATACGAGTCCGTGAACACCATAGGCCGTTCGATGGTGATTTATGTTAGACGAAAAAGAGGAACAGACCTTGGTTTAAAAAAAAAATCTGATCCAGCAGTGAGAAACACTCGATGATGCTGGTTAATTTTGGTGGAGTCAAGGCCCCTATTTATTCGGCTTAACACAAGCTATAACTTAAACTTAAAACTAAGGTTGGTTGGGGTGGTGAAGGTGAGCGGATTTGAAGTAGGGAGTGGTGAGGTGGAAGTCAAAGACGGTAGGGTTTGAATTGATTTTTCGTAGCACACGGGAGATTGGTTCGTTCGCGCCGTAGGAAGTGTGGTGGGTTGGTAGATAGAAGAGACAAGGGGTACGTAGATTACGAGGGTTAGTGTTGAGGAAAATAGAGTTTTGAAGGGACGCGCATTCAACGTGACCGTTGAGAAAGTCGGCTGCATCTCTGCGTTCCTCAAGGGTGATTAAATTAAGAAGGTTGAAACGGTTTTGATAGGGGGGCATAATAAAAGGATCGTCGCAGGGCATACCTCGAAGAGCAAATCGAAGAAAACGGCTCTGGATGCTGTCAATTCTCGAGATATGAACCATATGGAGACCACACTTGACTGCCGTACTCTAGGAGGGGGCAAACAAAGGCAATATAGGGCAACCTGGTCACGTATGGGTTGGTGAATTCTTTGGATCATCGTTTTGCAAAACCGAGTGCAGGCTTTAAGGATTATCCCATCCATATGTAAACGGAAGTTGAGCTCTCTATCACACAAATTTCCGAGGTCGCGAAGAGATTGAACGGAGGAGATAGGTGGGTTGTGGAAAAGGTAGAGTCAGGAAGGAGATTATGTAAAAATGTAATGGATTAGCATTTGGTGATATTAAGTTCCAAACAATTTTTGAAGCACAAGATTGAAAAACTATCAAGGTCCTGTTGGAGGAGGAAGGAGGAAATGGTTTTGAAAAATTTGGTATCGTCGACGTAAAGGAAGACAGGCGAAAGAGATCGTTTATGGTTAATATAAAAAGAAGGGGACCGCGATGGCTGCCTTGTGGAACTCCAGATGTGGCCAGAAATGGAGCCGAGTGGGATCCATTTTAACAGTATGAGTTCAAAGCAGAGGGCAGACAATTTGTAGAGTATTAATCGATGAGAGATTTTATCGAAGGGCTTGCTAAAATCGGTTGCAACTACATCGACTTCGTTGCCATTCTCTAAGGCGAGGGCAAAGGATACGAATTCAACAAGATTTGTGGTGGTTGACCTACCCTTCAGGAAGCCATTCTTTCTAGGAAGCTTAGAGCTTCATACAAAGTACTTTCGAAGAGTTTGGGTATATGGGAGACTTTAGCGATTGGACGATATTTTGTTATTTCGTTCGTTGATCCTTTTTTGTGAATCGGGGTTATGAAGGAGGTTTTCCAAGTCTGAGGAAATTCTCCTTGTGAAAGCGATAGACGAAAGAGATTAGAAAGGGCAAGGGAAAGAGAGGAAGAAATTTTTTTAAGAAATATGGCAGGGGGCCATCTGGGCCGGGTGTGAATTCGTCATTGAGTTGGTGTAATTTATGTTCGATATAAGACGGATCAAAAATATGAGAGAGAAGTGGGCCATTGGAGAAGTTCAGTAGGTAACTAAAATAGGATAGATCTGGTACAAAGGAGTCGTTGATGAATGATTGTTTAAAAAAAGGGGGCAAATAGGTTGGCAATGGACAATGGAAAAAGGACTTCGGGTCCGTTAGAAGGTTGACTTGCGCATTGTTAAGGTAGCGCTAGTAAAGGGAATCGTACATTTCGGTGAAATGAAGATAAGCACTAAGATAGTTGGAATAGTCGGAAGGAACGAAGCTTGCGATTATACCAGGGAGGATTAGTAGACGGTGTTTTAAGGCGGAAAAACAGAATGTAAAAGGAAAAGAATTAAATATTTCTCTATAAAAAATGGATAAGACATCATTTGTACTTAGGTTGTGGGGCATTTGCAGAGATAGTCACTGAAAGTTGTGAAAGCTTGCTTTACGAAAATCGTATCATGAGAGAGTTGTGGGGGGAGTGGACTGGACATAAAAGTTCTGAAAAAAACGAGAGAAGAAGGGGAATGTTGAGAGAGACAGGGAACAAAGTGAGACTGAGGAGTTAATTGAATCTGTTGTGAAAATAAGGTCTAATTGCCTGCCCATATAGTTGGATATACCACTGACTTGGCATAGACTTGAGTCTGTTAAGCGATCTAAGAAGAGGCATTTGAAGCTATGAAAAACGATTAATCATCTGATGTAGTCGACTCTAACTGAAGAAGATCAAAGTCGCCGAAAATAAGGATATCGTCTCAACAGAGTCAGACAGGTGAGGCTGTTGTTGATCGCCAGTAGGACGCCTTGACAGCGGTAATCATCATTTGGGCGGATAGGATCGAGGGGAACAATTCCTGGTTCTTTATGTCGGGACTCAGAATGGTTTCAGTCAGTTTCAAAGAGAATATCGACGGATTCGCGAGATTTTTCCAGAGATAGTAGCCCCAGCAATTTGAGTCAGTCATCATAGAGCGGGGGATGTAGTGGTCTGTCCATGGGAGCGAATCGTAGGAATCTGCATTGGACATCTTCGATATGCAGAATATGGTTTTCTTAGTAAGGGGACAATGCATGGCTAGCATGACGTAAGGATTTTTTTTAGTAGTTTAAAAAGTGGAAGGCCTGTTAAATGTTTTTCGTCACATAGGGTGTACAGAAGGGTTAATTTCAGTCTTCTTAATGAGTATTGTATGTGTCATTCATGCTGCGGCTAAACTGGTTTCTGATATCCAATGGAACAAAACAAGAACCAGTGCACTGGTGCCTGCCTGATTGACTTGGAAAGAGCCTTCTATACCGTATTGTTACAGGGACTTTTTTTCAAGCTGAACAGTTTGGGCATTAGTAAACCAACAGATAGACAGTTCATCGTGAAAAATGGCGATGTGACTTCTGGTGGAACATTTCACATTAAAAACGGCCTGCAATAAGGTGCGGTAAATTCGCCGATCCTATTCAACATTTAGACAAGTGATCTAATGGGTTCACATCACCATGCCACAGCGTACGCAGACGACTTAATCGCAGATCGGGTCCAAAGATCGAGATCATTAATATACTTCTGCAACGTGATTTCAATAAAATTACAATAAACTGTTTTGCGGTGACTGGAAGTTGAAAATCAACTTTCAGAAATGGGAAACCATTCTGTTTAGGGCGCCTTTGTCTGGCGCCGCTAGGGACACCAGAAAGAATTGGAGGAAGTTTTCAGTCGTGGGACAACATGGACATCAACTTGCTTGTCGAAATGTAGTCAGATACATTGGGATCTTGTTAGATCAATATCTATATTTTAACAAACAAATAGATGTTGCTCTGGTCTTAAGTTTTTATAAAAAAAATAAGCTAAGGTATGCCCAAGTAATACCTCCTTTCAAAAAGTGACAAAAACAACACTATAGGCCGATTACATTACTGTCCTCAATTTCCAAAGTTTTTGAGAAAGCTAATTCTGGACTACCTTGCAAGGATACATTTTCTAAGTCCAGTTTGGGTTCAGAGAAAGCTAGCTGTCGTCGTAAGATGCCGTCTTATCTTTGGTGGAAAGGCTTTCTCTCTTATATAAAAATCATGACATGGTGAACCACATAATTCTCCTAAATAGCTTTCCGTGGCTATATACGTGATTGGTTGGAGACCTACTTGACAAATAGAACCCAACAAGTTAAGATAGGTGTGCCACAGGGTTAAGTTCTTGGTCCAATACTGTTTCTGGTCTATATAAACTCACTTTTTCGATAGCCCTTTGTAGGAAAAGTTACCCCTGGCATTACATATCGCTCGAATAGTGCTCTAAACCTAAGTGCTGACATAAATCACGACGTTCACCTTCTAAGAATTTGATTTGCGGAACACGAGCCAATTGTCAGTAGTACATTTGAATTGATGAACTTCAGCCTTAGTATGTATAGGCTACATGAACTGAATATGGTGCCACAAAAGCTCAACGTAAAGAAACGACAAACCATCTTTACGTGTACTAAACACTTCCTGACCGAACTTACGAGTACTATATATCAACCCAAGCTCCCACTTACATTTGGGTTTCTTGCAACCATAGCCTTAAGTGGGCTTTTACAATTTCAGTGGCATATCCCTCAGCAGAAAAGACTGCAGAAGCCGCAGATGTCCTAACGGCGCACAATTCTTTTGTGAAACACCTTTTGTGATTGTAAAAGGCATAAGTGACACCATTTTAGAAAGATTGAGGAATTATCTGGAGATGGTTACATAAATTATTCACCGAATAGCAGAAAGCTGGTAACATAACTCTGGCTTTCATGAGTCACAATCTTCGACAGACGTAATAAAGGTGGTTACAACGAGATCTCGCGCAGATACAGATTGTAGGGGCTGGAAATGAGGCTCCAAAAATAATCATTAAAACAGCAACTTGATAAACGCATTTAAATAAGCAAAATTGAAACATACGAGTAACTATACTATGTTGCCTTTACAGGATCGAAATACCAGACTAACTCTGTAAGTCCTAATTTACTAACAAAAAACGTAAAGGTACAAAGTAACCAGCGGAGTGCCACAAGACTCAACCGTTCGACCCCGGGTCTATCGGCCAGCTATTGGCGGTTGAACATTCAACTAAAAAATTGCTAATGTAAATACATTGTTGACTAGCTAGGGCCGGTTTGAAACCCAGTTATTATTAAAATTTATTATTACAAAGTTTAACATTTAAAGTTGTGGCTTACATCGTTTTAAAACTTATATCGAGTAAGTGACGCCCCCTATTGAACCGAATTCTGCTGTTTCTTATCGCTCTCTCTGCAGAATATTGATGGGTATGTTGCCGTTTCTTCATGAATGTTTCTTTTCAGATCGTCGCATAGATTCTGGGCGGTTGGTATAGACACAGGATTTGAAAATACCCCCACAAAAATAAGTCACAAGGGGCCACTCCAAATCACCTCTCAGTGAGATGAGGCGCCCTAGGAAGTCTTCCCGCAACACAGCCATCGATGCCCTTGAAGTATGGGCCGTTGCTCCGTGCTGTTGAAATCATATGTCCATCATATGTCAGTAGGATTTCATCAAATCGTGGCAAAATAAAACTCCTCGAGCATGTTCACATTATTTCAGCTCATTTTTATGGAAAAACTATGGAGCGATAATCCCAGTTCTTCTTTTCTGGACAGCACAGGACCAGTGACCTACAAAAGAATTGATTCTCGGGACAGGACCCAATAGCGCAATATTGAAGTGACTTCGTAAGGCGCGCTGTGTTGACATCACCGAATGACCGTTGCAAAAATAAGCCTCTAAGGCAAACTAACTCTGATCGTTACTCCAACGCGTGATGACGACTGAAGCACTAGTTAACAAAACTTTGAGATCACCTTTCTCGAACGAGACCACCAACAGTCGCCTGGGACTCCCATCAACTGCAGAGCGCTCATTTCAAATAAGGAAGTTATCTTGCCGCACCTTGTATTACGTGTATACATCGTTCATAATGATTAAAACCCCTCGATAGCGATTGGATCGTAAGTGCTCGATATAGTTTCTCAACCATTTATGAGGTTCCTTCGAATGACGCTGGCTTAAGTTCCAAACACTAAACATGTGCGTATCAGAAATCATGTCAAGTCCCCCGAATATTAAGTCTTACATCCGCGGACCCAAATTAGTCCTCTGATTTAGCGCATTAAGTGTCGTCGTGCATTTTGAACTATTTTAAATGATCCTACACTCTTCGTATATTTAGTGTCGGTATTCTAGCTAAAGAAATTGCCTCGTCGTAGCACGGCAACAAAAACGGAATGAAAATTTAAAGGGAAGACGGATAAGACGACACGAATTCTTATCCGCCACAGTTTTCTAAAAATATCTCTTGAAACTCAAGGGTAAAGCCATTCCAAAGTGAGGGGATCACTCTGCGGGATCAATTCGGCAGAGGTGCGACACGCTTACGATAACGTCATTAACATTCTTTCTTCTTTTGCCGACTTTCATGAAGTAATTCTTTACAGTATTTTCGCATCTAACATATAAACGGGCGATGCTGAGTAAAGGTCAAGTTCGTCGACTACTACACCAGTGGGTCTGGGTTCGAGTCATAAGCCAACACCGCAATACAGAAAAATAAATTTTCTGCATTTTTTGTCAACACCCAATAAGCAATGATAAACTTTTGAAATGTAAAATCTTCCGCTTGTAAAAAAATGTATCACTCTCTCGCCGTATGGAGCCGGCAAAAGGGTCTCGTAAGTTCCCCCATCAATTCATAAATTAATTGGCGACGGGCTACTGGTAACTTAAACTTGGATAACATCGGAATTAGAGTAGATGCTGCACGTAATGATACATCTGACTGTTTGGCCATAAACTCGTGTCTCCTCCAATATGCCAAGAGGAACCATCAACTAATTGTCAATAGAATTTGAGCAAACAGACACGAATTAACCAAAGATGGGTGTTTATTGAACACCTTCAAGTATGACAGATACTAATATCTCTCATTAAAACTGTTCAAACTCATTCACTTCGCAAAATATCCATACACGCAACAAAATCTTCACACTTCTCCAATGGCCTCTTCAAAGTGCTTACACATTACCACTCTAAATCAGTCAATTAAAGTAGCAATATCAAAAATTGTTACTGCCCTCGCAAACATAAACTCGAGACATACCCAATTTTGCAATAAAAATTTCGAATTAATTTAACACCTTTCTGGACAATTACTCGTACATTTCACTGCCTACTAGCCTGAGGTAATAAAAAGAAGCAAAACCTCAACGTAAAAACAAAAATCCAAAACATTTCCCAACTCAATCAGTGAAAGTTATAAAAATTAGTCCACAATTACATTAGCAGCTAGCTGGCCTGTTGCAACATCTTCTACTCGGCCGCGCACATTATATCACATTAAGCTCACGATAACAGAGTCTAGCTCTACCCATCAACAGGTGATTCACCTTTCTGCAACTTTCATCAAAAAACTTCCTCATCGGTCTTAAGTGAAACAAACAAACAGCGAATGTCGAAAACGACATATTTTCCACCAAGCAACGAAAGCCGACTTACGAATAGTTGGTCCGTTTAAATTAGGAGGTACATACTCGTATATATATGCATGTAAGAGGCTGACGAACCCTGACAATTTGGAAAGTTGTTGAGTAAAAGTAACCCATCATCCCAACCCATCACCATCTATACACATCTAAAGAAGCAAATTAAGACTTTCTTCGAGAAATTTTTCCAGCGTGCAGTCAGTGTACGAGCATACGCGGAACGAGAGAGAAAAAGTAGTGCGCAATCAACTTTCTTACAACCTGGGTACAATGACCTCGCCAAGAGCCCGTGAAATTGCTAGAAACTCCACCAGAAACAATTCATTCATACAACACTAAGAGAGGATAGGTTGCAATTGTTCAGCTATAATATGTTAAATACAAACCCACACGCCTCACACACCATTGGATTAGATAACTCGGCAGCTTGTCGGCTGTGTACCAAGTACACAGCCTGTGTATTGGCAGAAGTTGCCCTCCCAACGAAGTGCACTGCCAGTTGCCACTGTTGGGACCACACCACCATTACCGGGTTCAGCACTACTTTCTTTGGCAACTTTCTTCTTCATTGTTGCCACACATTTCACAACACCTGAAATTAGACATCGTACCTACGTCAGACGTCTGATAAAATACTAAAAGACAAAAGGCCGACAAAGTGTGTGACAAAAGGCACACACAATGCCCCATGAGGTATCACAGTACGATATGTGGATCAGCTCGGATACTAATCATGTTTATGGTGTGGCCGTCTGTCGTAATAGATCAACGACCTTGGTGAAAACCTTCGCCTTAGTAAGTCGCAGTCGCGAGTGTGTGTTTTTTTTTTTTAATAAATTTGCTGCACGAACTCACAATGAGCACTGCGACATAGCTGACATCACGCTGCGTGATGTCTGTTGAAAAAGCTTTTGCAAAATACAGACCCAAAGAAAAAAAAAAAAAAAAAAAAACAGAAAACAATATTTAAATGTTTTAATAATTTTTTTATTGTTTTCGCAAGCAAATGAACAATGTGTATTAGGTACCCTTGAGACGAGGTTAGGTTTGGGTCGAAAGCGGTCACCACAAAGCAACCGCGACGCCTTATTCAATGCTAAATATGTTACGAGCACACGATTTGTAAGGTACCTACATATGCTCGTACAATATGGGAACAAAATTTCGAACCTCCAGCACACTTGATCGCTCGCTGACTTGGGCTTCTCGAGCCTGCTTGGTTATATGGTATTGTACTTGACAATGAATGTTTTATGCCCCGCATTGTTCGAGTATGTCAAGACTAACTTAAGACTAAATTTGGGCACAAGTTCGGAAATTTAATTCAACTTTGAAACAATTAAGTTCATCATAATCAACAATTTCAAACGATCGGGCAACAATGAAATCCAACAATGAAGCCCAACAATGGCAATGCTGTACAGCTGTGTTTGTGGTGGCTTAAACGTAATGTCACAATTGCGAAATGTCAGTTCAATATTTGACAGTCGGTTTTAGACTTATTGAAGGCCAACACGAAAAAGGTTTCGAGATATGAGATTTAGTGAAACAAAGTGAATTTCTGGTGATGCCGGTACTCGTAGATGGTGGGAATAATTTATTATGCTATGAAGTGAGTGATTAAACAATGTCAGTTGAGCCATCGATGATAAACGAATTTGTTTCCTCTGTGTTTGACTGTTGAAGTTGAACGAAATAATTATAGAACTGACAGTATTTCGGAACTTCTCAATAAGCGTCAAGTAAGTACAATTTTTTGATTTATGAGCAACAAAATTCACAGAAATGATGCAACGAAAATTGACCAATAGAAAAAGTTTCCAGACAACTTGTCGACTGCCTTTCGCCCGGCGTAATTGTAGGAAAGGTCTAATAAACCTGTATGTCCGACCCCAAAGGATCTACTGTTTAGAAAAGAGGGTTGTGTTTGGAGGTGAATTTCATACTAACAAATCGCCTTGAAAAGGAGCAGATTCACAATAGATCGATTTTCAGTTATGCAGGCAACCGAGTAACCCTAGACTGCAAGACAGCAGATATAATATATGTACATCCATCCGCAAAATGCATTGGAGTATGGCCTTGTCAAAGAGGATGCACAATGTGAATGGTAGCATTTTCCAGAGAACAAAAAACACCATTAAACCAATGCGTATAACGAAAAGCAGAAAACGTATCAGTACATTTGCATTCGATGTTAAGAACCCGGAAAGACCGCTTCTGGTGACTATATAATGCTTCTTTGTCGGTTAGAGCGAGCTATTCGATTTGGACGATGATAGCCCAAAATCGCATCAGCCTGAACAAAACATCTAACAAAGACACAGTCCTTGGCATGATTTACCAGCAAAGTTGTTTAAATCAGCTGTAGGTGAACATAGTCATAGACAGTCTCATTTCCAACTTTTGGTCAAATGTACTTTATACAGCATTGCCAGCACGATTCGCAAAAGCAAATTCCAATCTCAATCACAGAAGACTGTCGAATTGCCAGGATGCCTACCAAAAAGGGAAATCGGTTGAGTCTTCAATGCGCTCCCTCTTACGATTCATTGAAAAGTCACTCCCTCTCAAAGAGTGTGGATTACTTGATATCGAGGGAGTTTTCAACAACGTTGGCAACTACTCAATCCACATAAAAGGCTCTGCATGCACCGTGATCCTCTTCGTTCTCAATACCAGAGTCATGAATGCAACCTTTGTTGCTCTCTCTCCTTCTATGGAACCTATTCCTCAGTGGGCTATTTACTACTCGTAAATTAGAGGACGCATGATGTTGTGTGGATGTTTATTCAGATGACTTTACTCGTTATATGGTGAGTAAAATCCCACAGAAACTCCCTAACATTCTTCTTTACGCCTTCGATATACCCTCTTATTGAAATTGTAGCTGTATACTTTGCGTTGAAACGGCCAGAACGGAGCTGATCCTCTTAACAAGAAAATTTAAGATAGAATGCACGATCCCATCCAAGTAGATGGATCCTCCTCTGAGTCTTTTGAAGATTGCTTGGTATCTAGGGGTCATCGTGGATGCCAAACTGAGATGCAAAAAAAGCTATAGCTGCCCTCTACTGATGCTACAACGCTGTAGGCTCAAAGTGGGATCTAAAACCCAAAACCATGTATAGGGTCTGTACCACGATCGTGAGACAAATTCTCACTTATAGCATAGGCGTTTGGTGGCCCGCTCTGGAGTAGGCGTACTTACATTGATCTGTTAGGAAAAAACACAACTAGCAGCCTGGCACATCAAGAACCTCTCCTGTTCGGCATACAGATTGCAATTAACTTTGCCCTCAGGGCTGATAGAAACTCAGCTATGAAAAGAGTCAAATACGAGTGTCGGCCTTCCCCAATCAACCGACCTTCAATTGTGACTTCAGCGTTGAATTCAATTACTTGATGGAGAAAACACGGTCTAAAAGCATGTTGAATGAGTCTTTTAGATCGTCGGCCGGGATGTCCTTTGGATGGCTTCTACGTCCACAGATCGTCTACATTTTTCCGAAAAGGTAAAAGTCGCACGGTGCCAAATCAGGCGAATACGGGGAGTGGTTGACAGTTATGGAAAATGCGATTTTGAGCCAAAAAATTACTCACAATTGTCCATCGTTGAAGTGGCGCATTATTGTGCAACAAACACCAATATTCTGGCAGAATACGATTCACCAAACGCTTGCATCCTTAGAATCGTAAAAGCAAATCAAGATTGTCTTCACTTTTGGCCTCTCCAAACGAGATTTTTTGAGCTTTCGCTCGTCTGGCGCCTTCCACTCGTCACTTTGGAGTTTGGTTTCTGGATCATATTGAAAACGCCACATTTCATCACCAGTCACAATGTTGTAAAGGAAGTTTTTATTCATTTTGACCTCCTTGATGATGTCCTTCGAATGTTGAATTCTGAGCAATTTGTGCTCGATTCTCATTTTTGTACCGATGACATAAACATACTGTCACTTCAGACGCAATAACTCTGCTTCTATTTGTCCAAATGTCATGAAATTTTGACAGTGAAGAATCAATCAACGAATCGACGACCGATACATGGTCTCACTAGAAATACCTATTTCTAAAAAGTCGTGTTTACTTTGGAACAAACTTTGTACATACTTTCCTGTCTTCGAAGCCGATGTCATCAGGCTGCTGTTTGAATCAGCAGGAATTGAAATAAATGATCAAGGGGCCAACGTATCACTCACTTCGAGCACTATAAATTCGAATATAGATAGAGACTTCCCCGCATCTCTTAATGAACTGGTTAAGCAGCACCAGACCACACTCTACTGAGTTCCGGAAGACTCGGACGACCTATGAAACGGAGTAGCTGGTAAACTTAAAGTCTAGGATATCTTGGGGAAAATAGCAGACAGTTTGATAACATCAAACCCTTTTCTAGATCCTTAACTATCTAGGCAGCTGATCAACCTCAACATTAGTCTCGCTATGAATGCTCATCGGTTTACCCTCAGACCCACTTTCGGACGTACTTTGAAATATCGTGATTTTCCTGCCGAGCTCTTTATTTCCTGACCATTATAACCTTCAAACATTCAAAAATTCGGTACCTCTCTTTCTTACCTCTCTAGCTTTCCTTCGCCCGCGATGTATGTAAACATTTTAAGGGCCCATTAACCTCTTGAGCGCGCACTGATTTTAAAAAAAAAAGACAAAACTCAGGAACATAATCACGGGACACTGTGTCATTTGAAGACAGGCTACGCGATTAAGTACTCGTATTACTCACGACGATTTCTTTAAAAGCTGCAGAGACAAAGAAGACAATGAATCTATGGCGTGCTTCCTATGCATTTATCACTTCCGAGATCTAATGGACTAACAACTGGTCTAAGTAAGCCGCAACGAGGACTACTCTAAAACAACCTAACCTAACCTAAGATATTATGTGGATACTTAGACCTTAGAAAGCAAGATAGTTCCACTTGATATTCCTAAGACATTTGACAGAGTTTAGCATCAGGCTCTTGGATTAGAAATTATCTTTCGGAACGTTCAATTCAAGTTGTCTTGGACGGTTTCAAGTCTAATATTCACAAAATAAATGCAGGTGTGCCCCAGGGCTCTGTTCTGTCTCCGACACTCTTTTTAATTTTCATCAACGATCTCTTGTTTGCTACTTCTAATCCATCATCCTTGCTGATGACAGTACTCTCTGCTTTTCATATTCGTTCCCGGACTCACACCCCGACTCACACGAGAACGGCAGCGTATTTTAAATTTAAATGACTTCTCCGTCTAGCAGATCCTGAGAAACCAAAGCAGTTCAATAATATAGAACAGATTTAGTGCTTCTGGTAAACAAGTCCTTCTACTCAGGGTAACAATGGTGAGTGCTCGGTACTCCATTGAGATTGACAACGATCTCACTGATGCCTTGCATGACCGACACAGACAATTCATAATTGACAGCTACAAGCTTGATGTAGTACGAGAAGATCAGGCGCTAAATAGCCTAAAAGCCTTATCCCGAACGACTAACAAGACTTTGCACCTAAATCATTCCAGTCTGCTCCATGACTCTAAAGCGCAGCATCAGTTACATCAAGAAGAAAATTCTTTGGAGAATATTTGGCTGGTTTCCGAAGGAGCCTAGTCAAAAAATTGAACATTGGACGTCTTGGATGGTTATAGAGACCAACCTTTGAGTTCGGGTGGTTTTTGATTCCAACTTACGAGTAGATGGTGAACACGGCATAGTGACGCCTTGTCTTAGTTGACGCGCAGTAGTAGAAAGAGACCTCAGTCAAATTGGAGTGCACAACTCTAAGTCAGAGATGGCAAATTGATGGGGCTTGACCTAGTATTCCTATTACAACGGAGCATCAGGGGTGTGTACATTATAGGCAGTCGGATTTGAACAAAGTAGCTTGAGCGTATAATAATCGAAGGAGCCCTTAGACGACATTAAATCATTAGCAGGGTTAAACAAGGACCAAATGTATGCTCTGCACATACTCTTATGTATCATAAACGGCTTCTTCGAGTTTCTTGGTGATTGGATTAAGTTTGAAAAGCTGTTCAAATTCATGCTCTTCCGAACTCGATGAGGACCGTAAAGAGATAGGCTTGACATGAGACAATCAGATTGTTTAAACTATTTTTTCCTTTTCTCATTTTCCCATAGAAAAATCACCGGAATTGGACGAATTTTATCGTATTTCATTTCTAGGCGAACTTGAAACAAATTAGAGTACACCTTCCATGTTCCACCTTTCCTAAATATGAAGAAATTCTTGACTTTTTAACGAAATCTTTGACTTTATTTAATTTCCTTACTTGCATCCGCCCAACCCCATTTACGACTTTCATATCCTCATACAAAATTCCGTCCGCAGACCATTTGCCGTGAACTCATGCATGCACGCGTCAGTTTGAATTTTAAATTCAATTTTAAAAATAGAACTCCGCCCTGAATATGAACATTACCACTTGCCGCTGCCACGACGGACTATGACGGAGAAATAAATTTCCTTGGCTAAAGAAAATCGCAAAAAAAAAAGACATACTCGTAAAACGCTGGACTTGGACATTCCATCGATTCATATGGAATCAGCGTCGTCGCAAGCGTACTCCTATGGTACAGTAGGTGCACGCCACTTTGGTATCCAGTTCTAGTCATTCACCAAATATGCGGTTTCTAGAATTAGCCATGCTATGCGTCACCGCAATGACGACGCCAGATCCTTGAGCTTTATGTTCTCCAATTCATTTTTGCTGGAGTTTTAAATTTTCCATTTTTAACTGATATGGCATCGGATAGCTTGATACAAATAGTTCGAGTATACACGGGGTACCTACCTACTTCAACCCAAGCGATGTGTACAGGCATTTGCAAAGGAAATAGGATTCAGTCGAATAGGCCCTGGCAACACACACTCGTACCTACGACAAGAGAGCGTCCTTTTTCTTTTTTTTTTCTTTTTTGTTTGAATGTTGAAGATTCAAACTCATGCGGGTGATCGAGCGATGGTCCTTCTTAGCATCAACATCAAGAGTCAAGCACATTTTGTTGCCAAGCCAGATCATTTTAATCGTTGTTGCTACCTGCTGTCGCATCAGTTTTACCTTTTGTGGTACCTTGAAGATGCACCTTTGTGAATAAGGCTGTGGGTTATATCAGATGCAGTTGCAATGTCTGTTTTCAGCTACCTGTTTATAGTGCTTGTAAATTCAAAAGAGAAGAAAGAAAAAAAAAGAGAAAATGTTGCTTGTGCAGCAGATGTGATGTAAAAAAAATCGATTCCCCGAATTCGGATTGGTCTTGTGAGTGAGAGCACATTTGAAGTTGGAGATCACACTTGTGAAGTTCGTTGGGATTTTGTCTGTGGTCATGAGTCATGATCATAAATGTGTGTTAGTCATTTGTGGATAATTTTATAATTATTGAAATGGAGGACGGGAAAGGAAGGATACTCGGTTTCTGGAATATCATATACAATACATTGTAATGAGTGGCCGGAATTGGCCAGTTCGTCGGCCAATTTGCAAGTTGCTAGGGTTAGATACATCCAGACGCTACACAGAAAAACGGGGAAAAACAAACACCAGCTCATGTGTTTACATCAAAGCGTGATTATACGAAGAAACCCCTTGTCATCTGTCTGGCGAAGCTATATCAAGCACAACTCTGTACTTATCCACGCTGTGGGCTTTCTCACATCCACAAAACCTCTCTAAGACCTAAAGGTTTATTACAGTAATAATAGATAAAACCTAAGCAATTTTTCGACTTTGTCAGACTCTTAGTTCTCCCATACTTGGGCTCTGTACCACATTTTATTGACACCTGTCCAACTCTGAAGGAAGTTGTACTTAACTTGTACTAACTAGCTAACTACAGTAATATCACAGATTAAAGATAGTCAGATTGTGGAGGGGCTCATTAAGGAAATAATATCACACTTTACGTAGATAATAAATTACAGAGTTTCATGACTAAACTTGTCTATAATTAATCCACGAAACCCCTTTGTAAAAAGAGAAATAAAAGGGGTAATTAGAGGTATTCAAAGTACACAAGATACTCACTGTGACCAGTGACTGACTGCGCTTTTCGTTGCTCAACGTATGTTCATATGAAGATGTACAAAAGATTGTTTGGGCAAAGTTCAAGAATAAGAGATCTTTCGTGCAACATTTTATCTATAAGTAATTCGTCTTATAGACAGTCTAGATGACTGTCGTATTGACAAAGGATTCCTTAATTTGTACCACTTTGTGAAATTATGATTCACTTCATTGGGTTAGCAGAATCTTTTTGTCTCCATACGTATCATCGTTACTCTGCTGTAAGGAGCTTATATAACAAACTTCAACGTACTATGATGAGATGAGATGAGGTTTAACATTCGCAAAGGTTGTAGAAGTTCTTACAGCTAATTGTGAAATAAGCCATGCTGAAGAATAAATGAAATATTGTACGAGTAGTCAATGACACGAAAAAATTACGAATAGCTCTACACAGCTCTAAAGCTCCTAACATGGCACTAAGGGCATATTGGTAGTGTCTACAGTAGTCATATTCGCCAGACTCACTCACCATTCAGAGTATCTGTACACAATGCCACGAATTTGCATTGTCTCCAGCCTTTTATACATACAGACATTCCTTTTGTATTATTTCAATTTCATAAGATCATGCAACTGCTTATGACATAGTAGTTTTTGTAGTGTTTTCAATCAGCTAACGAACAATGACCAGCTGTCGATAGTTATACAGGTATTAAATTATCCGTCAGCAAAAAATGTTATTCATTTGAAAAACCACCAATGCTATCGCAAATACTCGTAGGTATATAGTCTGATGTGCAGATTCATGAATAGATTTGTTGTGAAAACCAGTCACCAAATGTCAATGAGTCGGCTGTTAAACTTATCAGGCTTGTAGCGTTTTCAATTGGTTTCTCTCCGGAAGTTGGGCTATTTGAACTCCAATAGAACACAAAAAACTTCTTCCGGCTTTGCTGTCAAAATTTTTACATGGATTGGTTAAATGTCAAATTTTGTTTGACAAAATGGCTGAAGAGTTAAAAAAAACGAAGCCAAACACAGTCGATTGCTCGTAAACAAAAATCTTGTTTGACACACAACACTATTTGACATTTATATTTATGTATGGATATGTGTTGGTATATTCTGACATAAAATTTTGATTCTGAAAAAGTGAAAAGAGTGCTATTAGAACGGTTTTATGTGTGGGCCATTAAGAAACAAAAGAAATAAGTCATTTGATTGATAAAAATGGTAACCCCAATGACAGTTCGCTTTCCTTGTAGTTTTTTACTACCCTGACAACGAATAGACTAACTTTGCGTTGTATTGTGAAATACTTAAAGGAAAACGAATTTCACAACTCTTACACCTCTTTGTAAACGCAGAAATTCACTGCATCGACTAGATGCTTTACGAATTAAATGCTACGTCATGCAGTAATATAATTTTGTTTACGAACAAAAGATGTATGGTTGCGCCGATTTTCTTTTGCCATTGCAACAGCAATTTTTCCAGATCTTTCTGAAATGTGATATCGGCTTTAGGTGTTCCGCTTCTCTTTCACTCTTCACTATTTTCGTTTCATAAACGTTTAACTTATCATTTTTGAATTGCACGCTATGCCCGGAACAAATCTGCTCACTCTTAAATGTTGCTTACGAGCAAATGTTGCGGATACTTTTTGCTTGGCTTGAGTTTTGGTTTGGTTTCCATATCACTATCTCTTTCTATATTTGGCTGAAAATGTCATGTCGCCGACCGCACCAACTCGACAGATAGAAGTTGAAATTTGAAATTTCGTTTCGAAACAGAATTCAGTTGACTACGTCGAGGCAAATGGATTGGACGTGTGCTATTCTCTGGTAGAGGCTGCTTGCAAATTAATTTTCGTTTCGTTAAACGTTTTATTTTTTTTCTTCATTTTTTTTTTGATTCGTTTGTTTCTGTTTTCGTTTATACACTCATCTTTTACTACGTTTTGTGATTGAAAAAGAGAGAAACAAAAAATTTAATAAAACGCGAAATTACTGCCGACAGACACGTCCCCGTATGTCATATTGAAATTTTTGAGGAAAAGAAAAAATAATTCAACATCGCGTGCCTTCAGAGTGAATTTTTAAGTGCTGTGCAATTTAAAGAAAACAAATTAAATTATTTACAAAATATTTATAAGTTTAAATTATAACAAAAAATGGATACTTCAGCTGCAAATGCCACCACAAATGGATATAACACCGACACCACACCTGCCAATAATAAATGTGTACCAGTCACAGATCCCAGCGCATCATCATCGCCCGTGACAAATGCCAACGCGTCGGTAGTTGTATCTACAGGACAAAGCATTCTTTCCACACCAAATAAGAACATCCTGGACGCGTTGAGCCGTAAAAAACTCTGCTCACCTAGTGGAGGATGTGATATTCGTTCATGGCACATTCGTTGTGAACCAGAGAATTTGAAAATTCTCAAGGAGCGCTACCTTCTGTCAACTGAAAGACCAACTGCACCAGTTGACATAAAGTCCAGCTATAAGCAATTTGTTGATGTCTCTAGTTCGAATCTAAAATGTGAAGATATTTTCACCGGAGAGAATTACTTGTGTAAAATAATAAATGAGCCATTGCACAAGGTCCAAATGGCTTATTTTAAACTGAACCAGGACAACTGTCAGAGTGAAATTTTTGGACATCAATTAGTTAGATCGGTTCGTGATGTGATACCAATGTCAAAGAATAGGACCTATGTTGTAGTGCCGCAATGCCCCAAAGTCTATGGGGATTTGCATACGTACATTCGGTGTAAGAGGCGACTAAGTGAGGATGAAGCTCGAGCATTGTTCCATCAGATCTGTCAGACTGTACAAGTGTGCCACCGGAATGGGATTATTCTGAGAGATCTAAAATTAAAGCGATTCTACTTCATTGATGAACAAAGGTTGGTATTTCTTACAAATTATATACTATCCTAATTGTAGTCCTTTTTTTTTTAAAGATATTCCTCTCCACACTGAGTTGATAATGTATCATCTGTCGTCGCTTCATAAATTTCACACAACCTCCCCTGTTCAAAATATGCAAACAAATTCAAATGATAATCTGTCGATTAGGCTGACCTATTCAATTTTGACGTGTAAATTCACCATGACAGTGTCAATATTAAGCCTGAAGATACATTTCAAACGCAGTGTGGATTCAGCCTTAAAAAGAAATTTAATTTAGCAATAATCTCCCAAAAAGTCAAGCCAGTTCAATATGTACATAGATTGTAGATTAAAAAAAAAATTAAAAATTGAGCAACTAACAACACGCCTGTATGGGTACGAATGCGAGAGTATTAATACGATGCGGGCCGGGGGCTCTAGTGCAACTTTATCAACAGCAACAGCCAGCGTTACCGCTGAGAATTTTCCAAAAAGTCGCACAAAATATACAAAATGCTTGACAGAGCAGAGAGATATTTTTATCAGCCAGGGTTTTTTTTAATTCAAACATTTGTTTGAACTAAATTAATTAATATTTACAGAACAGAAGCAACATTTATTTTACTGCGTATATGTGCTACCTACACATTTATCCGCATCCGTGATCAATCAATCACTTTGACAGAAAGTCGCAAAAACCTATACAAAGTCTTCATAAGTCTTTTCGAAAAGTCGCTGGACAGTCAAAAAAAAAATCGCAACTTTGGTCGCACAACGGTAACGCTCGCAACAACAGCCACTAGCATGTGTTTGCCGATGTGGTGTGGTGCAATATCATTGCCCATTTAGTAAATCCGTCCGATTGCTTCATTGCAACAAGAATTCTTTTTCTTTTTTCTTCTCTTTACTCTCTTAGTTTGTTTCTGGAAAAGAGTTCTTTTTTTTTTGATTTGTTTTTATGTGCAACTTGCAGCTGTCATTGCCATTGCAATATGTTGTTCTTGTGCAATGGGGCTAAGCTGATCGGTGATCATGCAAAGCATTGTATAGATACAGTCTGGTTACGCAGTGCCGTAGATGGCTTGTGGGTGCATTTTGTACTATACACTGTTGGCCTTCGTTTCAATCGAAAAAAATTAATTGTATTGACCCCTTAAATCGTGACTATGACACATCAGAGACACAATCCTTATTCCAAAACGCAGTTTTTTTATTTATTTATGTTTTCCTCTTTTTTGTTATGCAAATTATGTGACATTTTACAAGGCCGGATTTTTGTCATTCCCCTGTTTTTCTTTTGCAAAGGGTTTTCCGCAATTGTATTCATTCACACATACAATATAAAGAGAGTTTTCCTTTGTAGTCCTTATGGTTACAATCTTGAGGAATACTTTTCCACGACAATAGAGAAAATAGAAAGGTTTGACAAAAGGATATGCAACACAATAGGGAAACACTTTTTGAATATAAAGACAACCATACGCACTTTCACGAATTAAGTAAGCAAGGTGGAAACGAGGTATTGTTTGGTGATACCGAAGATTGGGAATCGTTTGACAGATATAACACATAACACCGATGCCACCAAAGCCTTTTGATGTATGATAAGACAAAACACTGTCCAACCTTTTCGAATTTGATCTAAGTATCAGTTAACTTTATACAGATTGAGATAGAGCCTCAGGCCTTACGGCTTCTTAGGAAGTTTATAATCTCTCTGTAGATCGAACTCTCAGTATCTGCTCAATCAAAACCATCGTTGATATTCATATGAATACCTAGCCACCCATAAATTAAGTTGTTTTGATTATTATTTCAAATGTCAAGGAGAGAGCAAAATTATCGAATGCATACAATAATGGAAAATTGTTTAAGTAGTTCAGGGGCAAATCAGATCGATCACAAGGTGGTATAAAAATGTAATTCGAAATCAAAGCACTGAGTCGACTCTGGTTTTGTTGAAACCTCTGTGTCCCAATTTGGTGACACATTTTCGAATCTATTCTAAAGGCTAGAAGAAGAAAGAATTCCTTCACATCTGGAAAGAGAACACTCCATCCCACTGACTGTTTTGATGTTTGTGCTAAAGCATATATAAACACATCAGGCAGCTAAAAATATAACATTTTCACCTTCAAATAGAAACAACAATACATTAGTTATTTTCTTGCAGCGAGTAGGTATCTTTTTTAAAAATAACCAAATCGACACAAGATATACGAGTGTACGAGAGTATATTCGAGTATTCACATCATTTCTCTCTTGTTTTGCAAATGGTTTTTTAGCCAAGGTGGTTTGACTTTAGCTTTGGCTTACTTCATTCCACATTTCTTAAATATTTCTGAATAAATGAATAATTAAGGAAAATCAGAAAAATAACCAGCTCTAAGGTCATTACACGAGGCGGCGATTAGTACGTTTTATTTCCTCTCTTTTTGCGTCGCTCTTTCTAAATTTTTGCCCACCGAAACAGGTTCTCCCGCCAGAGCCCGCCACAGACAACAAAAAAAAAAGAGGAACAAAATGTTGACCATGACTGTGATCTATGAAATCCCCCAAATACATGTACATCATCCAATGACGATTTAAAGTTGCTAATCAAATTTAGTTAAACAAAATCATCATCATCATTTCTTTAGATTTCATATCATCATATTGCCCCCTCAGTTTTGTCGGAAACTCGGGTTGTGCACGCCAATGAATATGAATGTGAATATGAAAATATTACCCCACGATCTGTTTATAGATACGGCTTGTGTGTGTGTGTGTATCTTTATCTATATTCATTCGCATTTTGACACCCATGCGGTATATAACCTATTCAGATGTGTACACTGTACAGTCGTTGTCGCGCAGTATAGCTGCCGCACCGCAACCAATTTGCACAATTTGCTTTTACTACACAAAATTGTGTTGGATTTTCGTAGTGTTGGTGTTGTAGAGATGCATGTATGGGTGTGCATCTATGTGCGAGCGTGTACTCGAGGTCGAGTTGTGTTTTCGCAATTTTTCTTTACCCACATTTAGGTGTATATCAGGGTCAGTTCGAGGTTGCCTCATTTTTGTTATTTTTTTTTTCCTCACTAAATCAAGAGAATGACAGAGCAACCGAAATGACTGACTGGAAGCATATGGCGTTATAGTGGTCGATCGTCGTGTTGGTGAAGTGAAGGTGGAGCTGGAGGATGAGAAGGTGGTGGATTAGGCAAAAAGATACTTTAAGTGTGGAAGCTGTGCTGTGCGCAGATTGAGAGATTTAATCGGTGGAGCAATGAAATCTTAATGCAAATTATGTTGAGTACAGATCGAGGTGAATCTGGTTGAGAGCAAGATACATCCATAGATAGTAGAGTATCTACGAACTATTGTGCTTTAGTGCTTTAGTTGCACCGATTTCCATCACAGCCGTCTCTGTATCCTCATCTCACTCGTATTCGATTTTTTTTTTCTTTTTATCGGAGTCTCTGCCTTCTGTTTTTGCCTCTTGATCTTGAGCAATGATCATTTTTAGCTGTCAGTCTTTTTTTTTTTTTGTTTTTTGTTTCGATGAAATATGGGTCAATGTTAGAGAGGTGAGGTAAGCGAGGTAGATAATTTCGATGACGAGTTGCACGTCATATACAATATTTTAGGTTGTACTATGAGCACATACGAATGGATGCAACACCACCCTGTGTTGTGTCGTGAGTATGGATGTATCTGAGATAATGTACAATGTATTCGGTTTTGGTATATTGTTAGGTTAATCGATTAGTTGACGCCATAGGCAGTAATCATTGTTGTCTTCGTCTTCGTCATCATCGTCATCATCATCATCACGATCACTATCGCCACCGCCTAGATTTCATCAAATCATGTTGCCAGAGACAGAGAGTCAGGCTGGCGCGTTTATGTTGCCAGTGCGATTGTTGTTGCTTAATTATTTAATTCGTTGAAATTATATTTCATAACGCTTGGAATGTGTTTCGTTTTTTTTTTTTTTACGAGAGGTTAAATCGATTTTAGCCTTTAATGGAACATGAATGTAATTGGAGTTAATATGACAGCTTCTTCAAATATGGACAGTGACATTGAGAAATGTTGCATTGACTCAGCTTCAATAGAACTGTGTTCACTCGTACATATTGACCAATTGAGCAATTGATGCTATGATATATTATTTCTCTTTCTTTTCATCTCTTCTTTGTTATTGCATTTTTACTAATTATCTTTTGTATTATTTTTAATTCTTTCAGAACGCAAATACAATATGAATCTCTGGAAGGTTCAATGATCCTAGATGACCCCACCGATGACACACTTTACGACAAAATTGGATGCCCACTGTATACTGCTCCAGAGCTCCTCTGTCCTAATTCTACATACGCTGGTAAACCGGCTGACATGTGGTCGCTTGGAGTTATCCTGTACACTATGCTCGTTGGACAATATCCATTCTATGAAAAAGGAGGTTGCAGTTTGATTACTATTATCCGCCACTGTCAGGTTCAGATTCCTATGGCCCTCAGTAAACCCGTAAGATGGTTGCTGCGAAGTTTACTACGTCGAATTCCCGAGGAAAGAATACGAGCAGAGCACATATTCCTGCATCCATGGCTGGAGGAGCAGAAACCTTATTATATGTATGTTCCTGTTGATGCAGTCTTCTCGGATAGTGAAGATGGTGATGATGAAGACGAAACGGAGACTGAAACCGAATCAGAATCAAAGAAAGATGAAGAATCCGATGATGAACCACCGAAGGCGAAACGAGCCAAAACGGCGAATGTCGACACGGAAACGGTTTCGGTAGACAGGGATACGGGATGATTGTGATAGAATCCGTTTTTTTTGTGAATCCTTTGGATTCAAGAAGTCTCGTGGTAGGCGCATATAAAAAGAAATCATTTGATTTTGCTTTACTCTGCGCTATGAGGTTGCATATAGATGTTGTTGAGCAATGTCTTTGGCTTCTCACCTCAGTCCGTTTAGATGCTGTTGCCATTTGAAGAAGGGAGTATACAGCGGAATTCTACTCATTCATGTTCGTCGAAAGCAGTACTCTCACGTAAAAGTCCTGGGAAAATCAGAGGACACACACCATCCATGAGCTGAGTAGAAAGGCGGCGAGTGCTATGTCGCATATGATGATTTTAATTTTCTTTTTTTTATTTTATCCTCCTCCTATCCTGTTTTTCTTTTTGTTTAACCTTAAAAGTTGTTGAAAAAATCCAATAAAAAAATTAAAAAAAAAATCGTAAAATAACAAATAAAAATGTTTTTACTTTAAAACAAATTTTGAGTACATGACTGGTGGTCCCATAGGCTCATAAACACACTGACTGGCAGTAACTTCCCCTCGTTTTTGAATCCCGTGGAAATTGTAAAATACTTGCATGCCTAAGCCCGGATAGAACCGGAGCTTCAATCGTTAAAACTCCAGTTTTGCACTCCAAGAAGGTTGGGGTCCACTACGCTTCTCTTTCCACACGAAGAAATTTGCGCTTGAAACGACCCACGGTTAATTTTTCCGTGAACCAGATGCTTCTGCGCCAATCAACAGTACTGAGATTATTAGGCTTTTATACAGAGTCTGCTTAGTCTTTCTATAAAAGGCCTTATTACTCAATCGGTTTCTTAGGCCAAACAAGCAACGATTGGCAAGTGTACGAGTAACTCTCCGTCTGTGTTTTGACGAGGTGTCATTATAATATTAACTCGCAACTTTCAGCGAAGAGGCAATCTCTTAGATGAAGGCTATTGGTGTCTATTCTAACGTCCTCTCCGATTAGTCGATGTCTCCTTTTGGTTGGCAGCATCTAACATAGGTAATTTTTGCTGTTCTTGTTTCAAAGTTGCACGGTCTTCGAAAAATATGCCTCTAGTGTTGGTGTTTCGGATTTTACACGATGCGTGCATCACTTTGTCTAAAGCCTCTTCTTTAAAGGTCAAGGTGGTATTGCTCCCGACTTTCATGGAATATTGAGCGTTCTTCGTCGTTATTCTGCAAAACCTGACGAGTTTGGCAGGGATGCCAAAATTGGGCAAAGCTGTGTATAGCCCTTTTCTATATATGTTGTCATAGAATATCGATGTCATGCCTTGAAATTGATTAAGAGGTGGTGTGCATCGATTTGAATTTTCAAGAACTAGTTGTGTACTATCTATCCAGTCAATTGGATCGTCGACAAAAGATTTAACGCGTTCACACAATACGGCAAACAACTTCTTATACGCTAAGTCCCATTTACAATACTGCGAGATGCGATGCGTTATTCGAAAAAGGAAACTCAAGAACTGTCTAAAATATTTCCGTAACATGAGCTCTCGCATTCGGAAATCGGACGTCTGTTTACAATGATATGTCAAAACGCAACGAACAATTGTCAAGTGAAGTGCTAATCATGGGAAAAATAACCCGAAAAAAAATTTAGCTGTCACGCATTGCGAAATGCGAGAGTTTTCCAGATTTTCGATGCTTGCTGCGAGACTCGCATTATTGTAAACAAACACATTGCAGTACCTGTTACGGAAATATTTTTGACAGTTCATGCGGATCCCGGAGCATTGTAAATGGGGCTTCAATCTATCTGTAAGCGGAGTTTGGGTAGTCTAGCACCGAGTGTGACTACATTTCCTCATCTGTGAAGCTTTCTGTTCAGATACTGTTGGCTTGACACGTTGTTTCTACCGAAAACCAAAACCAGTATTCTACTGATCGCCTCTATCCGTGTGACCCTGTCTATGAATACCTCCCATTTTACATTAAACCCGCCTATTTTACTCAAAAAACGTCATCCCCATTACACACATGCGTGAAAATCGCTCTCATTCTAACAATTTTACTTATAAATTACTCTCATTCTAGCAAATTCTAACAGGTTATAGAGATGTAAAAGTGTTGGTAATTTATTTACAGTGTGTCTGTGCGAAAGTTAAGGGTTTGCAAAAGTATTAGAACCAGATGCTTAGAATTTTTAATTTTGGTGGGGCTAACTTAACTTAAAAACTAACAAAAATTAAGAGCTAGGAAGTAAGGAAATGGTAGAGGCGATCAAGTTTGGGACAAGAAGTGCTCAGGTTAAAATCAAAAAGGGGAAAGTTTGAGTTAACCTTACGGAACGGAAGCGGGAGAGTGGTTCATTAGAACCATTAGAGATGCGCTGGGTTGGAAGCGCATCTCTAATGGAAGAGACAGCGTAAATTACGAGGATTAGTATCGAAGGAAATAGAATTGTAAGGGGAGGCGCATTCCACGGAACCAGAGAGCAGTTGATGAAAGAACAGAATGTCAGCTACGTCTCTGCGCTTTTCAAGGGTACTCAGGTTAAGAAGTTTGAGGCGGTTACGATGCTGAGTTGAGATAAAAGGCCATCCCAGTGTAGTCCTCGAAAGGCAAATCGAAGGAAACCACGTTGAATGTTCTCGATTCGGGATATACATATAAACTCGCTGAAAGTGGGACAACACTTGGCTGGCATATTGTCACATAAAATCTTTAGACCATCGTTCGATAAAACCAAGTGTTTAGTTAGCTTTAAAGATTATCTCATCAATATTCGAACGGACGTTTAACTCTCTATCGTATTATATTCCAAGGTTGCGAAGCGATTGAACCTGGGATACAGGTTGGCCGTGTCGAGGAGGAGATTGATTATACTTACGTGACAAAGCCATAGATTGACATTTGGAGACATTAAGCGCTAAGCAATTATTTAGACATCAAGTCGAAAACCTATCGAGGTCGTCTTGAAGGAGAATAGAGTCATGGGTTTGAGTGAGCGAGAGCAGTGTTTGATAATCCTCTCAAGATCATTTATAGTTAAAATGAAAAAGAGGGGACCTAGATGGCTGCCTTGTGGGACTCCAGAAGTGGCTAAAAACGGAGTTGAAAAACTTGACCTAAAACGATCTCTATAATAATGGCTCTCCGGATAAGAAGATATCCATTTCAATAATATGGGGTCCAAACCGAGGGCAGACAATTTGAAAAGGTGACTGTTCCAATATGAGAAATCTACGTCATCTGCAAAATCCAGTTTGTGCGCCTTTAAAATTAAGTGCAAAAAGAGAATTAATGAAGATAAGACCGAGAATAGGACCTGTAACAGAGCCTTAAGCCTTCAATGACAATCTTGGCACAGGCCGGTGTCTTAAGTGAAATACACTCCACAAAGAGCAGGTTTTAAGTTCACGTTTTGTTCATAAATTATCTAAAATGTGATCGATCTACGGTGTGCACGGTTAACTTAAATCGCAATTCTATACTGTAATCGTGAATTTTAAATCTGAACTCGTATTACTCTCAATCTTGTGACAATATTGTATATGAAGTAGATTGCGTAGCTTTAAAGACTACTCACCTAGCTAGTGATCTTAATAGGAACAAGTCGAGTATCACTTGTCGGAAAGTAATAAAGTTGATTCGACTTGAGTTGCATTCAGAATGTCTAACTTCCGGTTTCCAAGTAATCCTAGTCAGTTCGAATTCTTTATTATTTGAGAATTTAACGCTGCCAACGTGAGTAATAATCTGATAGTAAATTATGTAGTTGCGCAGCAGTAACAGCTTATTTTAAAAATTTACAATCACTTTTATTTTTTATGAGTCTTTCGGATTTTCCTTATAATAAATATCATGCTTAAATGTGATATAACTTTCGCACGTAAAAATAAAAATATTCTCGAAAATATAAATTTGTGTACACATATTATCAGACCACTCTAACTATCAAGCAATTTCATTCATAAGAACGAAGGTCGTGTGAACGTGATGTCTATCATGTTAAACGGTTGTACGATATTTCAAAGAATGACTTCACTAATTCTTAGCTTACTAGTGTTATTAATAAAGTGTATACCATATATTAAAATCGGGTGATCGTTTAATCAGTGTGCAATGGACGTCTGATTATACAACTGATATAAATGATGATACAAGATAGTCGTGGAATAAGTGATACATGTCTGAATGATCAAAGTTTGTTTTTGCTTAAGTCACAAATACAATACAATAATTAATGAAAGATTTAAATTGCATTTATTTCTTGTAGACCTTATCACGAAGTGGGATATAAATAAATTATAATAAATACAATGCGAATGTGGTCGTTTACAAAGTTCAAAACACAAGGTTTGTGCAAAAGCTCGAACATTTCCAGTGATAATACTAATTAATGGTTGTAGGTTTCCTGCTTGCAACGTGGGCGCTTGCGAATTTCTACACAAAAGTGATAATATACAACAATTACGCAGTATTTTCACCTTGTTTTGCACAACAGATAAGACAGAACCAATAAAGAAATATACAGAGAAGGTTGATTTGCCACAGCAATTATTCAAATTAGTTTTTCTGGGTAGGAAAATTTTGATAACGAAAGCTGTTACTGTTTATCATTTATTTGTACAATCCTGTCATTTTTTTGCTGCATGTTTGTTGCTTGCCAATCAGCAGATTTAATATAAGCTTTTCCGGCGCTGCGGCGAATAGCCGGTACACGTGTAAGGAACGTACGCATATGACTCTCTGAATCAGCATTACTCACAACCGGATACGTGGGCTTAGGTTCTTAATTTGGCACCACAATTCTAATTTTAGTTGCTCTGCTCAATTAAGGAGTTGAGATTTATTTTACGGCGTTGAACCGATTTAGAATACGAGTATGTATCATTGCTATGTAGCAGATATTGGGAACTTAATACCTATTGATAATCGACAGAATATTGAATGGTCTTGATATTTTTTTGAATAGATATTCTTAAAATATGTCCACACAACATGGACGAATTAAATTAAGTAGGAAATTAAATTTATTTGAATTGATGACTGGGTGAACAAAAGAAGAAACTTAAAAACCAACAATTTAGGTAAATACTATAGTTTGGCAGCAAAGGACGAGACTCAGAGGAAGAGTAGTGGACAGTCTCTGGAAAAAGTTTGCTTAGGTGATAGCCAAAAATAAGTCGAACGTTGGAGTTGTCTTCGCGGTAACCAAAATTCCTTTTGTGAAGACTAATACGGACAACAGGAACAGACCTAAGGGTATTGAATACCCTTAATATGTTTACACAAAAATTAGAAGGGAAGAAAGAGAGATACCGATGAACATTGGTTTTAAATGTTTGAAAGTTATAATGTCTAGTGAATAGAGTGTGGCTTAGGAAAGACCACAATATTTCAGAGTAAGTCGAAAATGGACTTGAGGGTAAATTAATGAGCATTCGTAGCGAGACAGGAGTTACGGTTCAGGGTTTGAAGGGGCGGAATGCTATTTCAATGGAGCACTGTCAGTGAAAATAGCGATATAACAAGGTAAGGCAGGAGACATTCCCACGGTGTTCAAGGGTGTCAATTGATTGCAAAGGGTGTTTGTTTTAGAGATTTGGTTTTTAAACTGGCAACAACGTTTTCGACAGATTGTCAATTTGACAGTTAATTTGTGGTGAGTATTATACGTTTTGCCAATTTACGATTAATACACTAACTCCAGAACAACGCTTGCAAATTGTACAAACTTATTCTGAAAACCACGGTTCGGTTCGCCAAACTTATTGTGTACTAGGTGGGGTGAAAAGTAACCTCCTTGGGAATGAAAAAAAATTTTTTTTTAAATGTTTTTTTTATTTTATTCAATATAGTCCCCTTTTAGCTTGATACACTTATTCCAGCGATCTTCCAACTTCTTGATTCTGTCCGAAAAGTAATTTTCCGGAAGGTCTGCAAAATACTCCTTCGTGGCGTCGATGATTTCCTCGTGTGAGCTGAATTTTTTATTGATGAGCCATCTTTTGAGATTTGGGAAGAGATAATAGTCCGAGGGAGCCAAATTGGGTGAATACGGTGGATGCGACAGCAATTGGAGCCGTAAGTCATTGATTTTAACCGTGGTTGCGATGCTCATGTGCACCGGCGCATTGTCTTGCAAAAACAAAATTTTTTTTCGCTTCATGTGAGGCCGTTTTGCAGCGATTTCGGCCTTCAATTGCTCCAATAATGTACAGTAATACTCGCTGTTGATTGTTTTTCCTTTTTCGAGCTAGGCCACGAAGAGTATGCCGGTGTTCAGTTCACTGGTGTGTAATCCGCCCGATTCCGCATCAGCAAGTCCAAACACTCTTTCGAAGTGCTCTCGCGTTCGTGTTTTTCATCAGAAATGAGCATGCGCGGCACCAAGCGGCAGGATAACTTTTTCATATGCAGAATATTGCTCAAAATATGGCGTGTGCGCTCAGTACTAATCTTTGTGGTATCTGCTAGCTCGCGCACCTTCACTTTCCGGTCAGCCAACACCATTTCATATATTTTTTTGACATTGTCCTCTGTAACCGCATCGGAGGGCCTGCCGCTGCGGACTTGATCGGTAGTGGAGTTGCGGCCACCACGAAATTCTCGAAACCAATATTTGACGGTGTAATCTGACGGAGCATTAGCCCCTTAATATTGATCCAACTTTTTTTTTGTTTCCTTCGCCGTTTTGCCTCTCAAAAAATAATGTTTTATGAGAGAACGAAAATCGTTTTTGTCCATACTCAACATGATGACTGCCTAAATATGAACGGACTTCAAGGCACCATAACGTTTTTTGCAGTAGCAGCGCATTCTAGCGGTCAAGGAGGTTACTTTTCACCCCACCTAGTATTATGTCCGTTTTACTGTTGACATAATCGTCCATCTGAGCAAGTTATTCGGAACACGATGAGTCGTGTTCGCACCGCGTACGCTCTAGTCTAAGACGACAAACAGTGCGAACAGATGAAATTATTGCCGTTGTGGAGCCCAGGGTGTTGAGGAGAATCCGAATGAGTCGATTCGCCATCGTGCACAGCAATTGGAGCTATATCCTTGGCTTAAAAGCTTATAAGATCCAGCTGGTGCAAGAGTTGAAACCGCGTGACCATTATACGCGTCGTAGGTTCGGTGAATGGGCCGAAACATGATTCAGCTTGATCCGTATTTTTAACGCAAAATTTTGTTCTCCGATGAGGTCCATTTTTGGTTAAATGGATATGTACGAGTAAACAAGCAAAATTGCCGAATTTGTAGTGGAGAAAACCCAGAAGTCTTTGTCGAGACGCCTTTACAACCATTAAAACTGACTGTTTGGATGCGAATTATGGGCTGGTGGAATCATCCAGCCCACCAGAATGTTACCGTAAATGGAGAGCGCTATAGAAACATGATTCATGACATCTTCGTTCCTCAGTTGAATTGCATTGACGTGACAGACCTTTGGTTTCAACAAGATGACGCAACATGCCACATGGCGAGCGACACCATCAATTTATTGCGGCAAACCTTTGCTGAACGCATAATTTCGCGTAATGGACCTGTGAAATGCTCTCCGCGATCCTGTGATCTCACACCTTTAGATTACTTTCTTTGGGGGTATGTGAAGTCACTATTTTATGCCGATAAACCAGAGACATTGGACAATTGGAAGTCAACATTCGCCGTATTATTGCTGATAAAGTTGTCTAAAATTGGACTTCACGATTGCGCTTCATTCGAGCTAGCCGATATGCCCGATATCATATTTAAACACTAATGGTATACTCGTACAATTATCTATTAAATAAAGCTAATATCATAGACAACTGTTTTATTTCTTATTGAATTTGTATAACTCTAAAAAAAAACACCCTTTTTGATGTTAGCATCACCTATAAGTCTTATCTCACTCTTTTGCTTCCTGTCTAGCAGGTGCAGCGAGGTTTTAGGAGCACATGACCAGATGTGAGTATTGTACTCCAACTTTGGCCTGATGACTCCTTTGATTGGGTGAAGAATTTTTTAAATCCCTTAAGAAGGCTTTGACATCCCGCAGCATTTTTGGCGACATCGAATATGTGGTCGTTCTAACGTGGGTTGTCATTGGTACACCTACCGAGAATGGAGAGTTTTTAACAATGCAACTGCTATTCATGGATTATGGCTGGGTGTTTAAATTTCGCTTTAACGACAGGAGACAGCATTTTTTTTTTTTGAAGCATTCAATTCCAATATGGGATTAGAAATATTAGACAATGGATCATAAATAAAAATGAAAAAACGTGTCGGGAACACAAAATATTTATTTTGTGGATATCAGACTTGAAACCATCCCAGACAATGTCGATCACAAACGAACGCATTTTCGACAAAAGGGACTGATGGCAAACTCTATCAGATGCCTATCTTGCTTTCACCAGATTGATGCACGCTTTGGTTCCACTTCTCGGTGAGACATTCCATCAAGCACCTGGTGCTCCGCAAATCGTACTCCCGGTCACTGAGAAGGTTTCGTGTTTCGAGATATTTCATGGATTGATGAGAGAGCGGATTCGCGTTTTTTTAGGAACGGGCTGGACAAAGGCTGTTTTCCATCTGCTCGGAAATAGTCCTGAAGAGTAGGATTAATGAAAAGGCTTACGCAGTGGTTTTGACAGTTGGAAGAACAACTCTTCGGAAAAAGGGAAGATATACCATCTGGACCAGTGGATTTCTGAATGTTAAGATCTTTAAGTACTCTTGTTACTACACGAGTGCGAAAGTGGATTCTCCCCATTGAAGATTCGACGCACTCAAATCTAGGCGGTGACAAAGCACAATCTTGGCCTTGTCCGAAGAGCTGACAGCTGGAATGTCATTCTAAATGAGCGTTGGGATGGAGGATTTCTTTCTTCTTTCTTCTAATATTTTGTACTACCCTTGGTGCTGGGTCTTTTGAACTTTTTCCATTTTCCTTGTAGGTTCGGTTTTGTAGAACCGAAAATATATTTCTCTACTTTTTGCATCAATTGACAAAGCTATACCACAGTCTTTCTTCGGTCACTTTGTTGATGATTTTTGGTTTGACGCTATCAAGGATATTTCTAGATATAGTAGTCATTGCTTAAGGAAATTTTTGATTTGGCTAAAGTAAGCACAAAGAAGCTCAAATCGGTTCTACTTTAAACTGAGAGTCTAGTGAAGCTAGAGTTTAAGATTAGCATTGATCAATTTATGGGTAAAATAAAGTCCGAACTTTGTGAAAAAGTCATTAGAAATTGGAGAAAGAGGATCGAAAGCACTAACCATTGACCATTTAGCGCAACCTCTATTCTATACGCATTGAAAACATGTGGCCAGGGTCGATGAAGATACATAGATGGAAGTCAAAAAGACTTTTAAAATGAACAACAGATACTGTATCTGTAGTATTTCTCACTTTGCTATTACCTTATCATCCAGTTAAAATCAAACGCACCTTTGGAACCCATACGACAAGGCAGAACTTTAACCTACATTTTATCACAGACCAACCAATTTCGCATACGTGTTTCAGTTCACACAATTAGCGCGCAACTTTTACTCCAAATTATCTTGCTTTGGCATGGCAATACAGCACAAAAAAAACCACGTCAACATGGTTCTTCCACACTCACTCTGATCAAATATTTTAATTATTTCCAACCTACAAAGTGCAATTAATACCGCACCCTGATAAGATTTCACACAATGATTTCAAACTGTAAACATACAATAATTGTTGAGAATTTCGCAACCACTATCTGTCAACCACTACCGCAAAGGATGTTACCAACCTCCAGTTCCAAAATTCTGACGTTTATACTTCCATGCCTTCCATGTTGGCCAATATTTTCGTCTGACGCCTAATTCTGTCATGCGCGCCATATTACTAATTATGTATATTCGTGCATTTGTGATTTTGCGTTCGGGCGGAAAAATGGTTTCCCATTTACGTTGTAACTACTGGCTGAAACGTTTTCAAGTTCATTGAGCACGTAACAGTTGCGGTCTTATGAAATATTCAATATTTTTTTACGAAGATTATGTTTGTCAAAAAAATGTCAAAACACAAACACACACAGAGAGATACATAGAGATACAAAGAGTTTAGATTGTGGGGTAAAGTGAAATGGCAACATATAGCGCGTGTAAACACTTTTCGATAGGAAAACAAATCGCTTATATCAGCAGAGTAAGAGAACGAGTACGAGTAAAGTCTAAAATTTCGTCACCAATTGACGGGATTTATCAGGTTCGCCAATAGTATCATACGTAGTAAAAGATAGGAGTTCTTAGATCAACTGAAAAGTGTTAATTGTCGATTTCGGAAGGTACATGCACTTAAAGCACAAGTACTGGAAATATATGTTTCGATTCGGATAGAGCACTCCACCAACTTGCAACATCATTGCATCTATTGCTATCAGCTTACACATACGAAAATACGGGTGAGTGCCTTCTGAGCAAATGAGAAAAATTGAGTCTTCTGATGAACGTCGCAAAGTAAAGCTTATGCAGATGCAGCAATAGCTCTTTGCTCAAATAAACTAAACGCTTTGCAATCCACACTTGGGTTAGAACAAAAAAAACATTCTTCAATGCCGAATTCCTTGGTAAAGAATGGCGGGGATAGGCTTAAGTGGAAATCTTCGTAAAGAATCACATATTTGCGTAGATCGAGACACATTTTAGGGCGGACTCAATAACAAGCAACTGCAATCAGCCCTTTTTCTGTTAGAGCAAACCACTTAGACAAGGAAATAGTACATTGTACTCCTTATATGTTCCATTTACTGAAATTTCTCAGTCTAGGAAGATTGGCAAAGGCTTCAATGTTAGAGTGCCTACGAGCATCCACCACAGCGCCGAGTGCCTGCAGCCTGATGCGAGCGTACACTGGAAAAAGATTTAGGTCTTAAACAAAAGCGTTGTGCTTGGTTACAACCCCGTAATTAGTCTGCAGTCTTTCCCACTGGGCGAGGTAGAGACGTAGAGAAGTATTTATTTGCTCTGTTGCCATTTTGAAGAGTCATGCCATGAGTAGCTTTATCCACCAATTTTTCATTAAGGTTTATTGCCATTAGGTTTGCGTATAACTCCCCTTGAAGAAAGACGCTAATTTTCTTAACAAGGAGTACAATTTAACGTTTTGTTCTTCAAAGAGACACCAGCGTTTTTGTCTGAAATTTAGGCCAAACCCGTTCATGTGCACAGGGAAAGTCAATTTCAAATTTTTTCAGCAACGCAGTTCTGGTGCCATTGCATCAGAAGTCGTGCCAAAGTCAAAAGATAGTCGATCATCAAAAGTTTAATGCCAGATTTATGGAAGACCACTCCTTTTTAAACAGAAGCAGAATCAATTGCCAAAAAGCCCATGCAGCCGAGAAATATCGTCCTCAGGGATCTGGTAAAAGCAGCACTGACAATATTACGTGAAAGCTTGGTTCACCTAACGTAGGATATAATTGATCTTATCATAGCCTTGTAGTGGCAAGATCCATGTCTTGCCAAGAGTTCCTTTACACTGTTAGAAAACCGATGGCCCCTTTGAGGTTTTGGACAGGCATATCGACTTAGTTCAAATAAGTTTGTTATCCAGTTCCGGGATGACACCTTTCTTGCTTCGTTTTAAAAACGGATGGTCATTCCTTTTAGCACTAGATGAGTCAGACCAACGAGTGTTAAGGTGATAGACTGAAAGTCAATCAATAACGCATCAATCGTGAATTAGTTCAGCCGCGAAGCATGATCTGACAGGTATGTTGTTTTTCATACGCTTGAGGGTAGGCATTAGACCTGTTGAGAGCGTTAAACAGAAAGTCGACCAAAATGCACCATAGTAGTGGAGACAACACTCCGCCTTGTGGAATGCTGTGTTACGCTCCCTTTCCTACTTGTGTACGGTACCTTAGATGCAGTCTTCTTCTTAACAATTTTGAACGATCGAATTGCTTTAAGATCCTTAGCACGTGTTGAAAATTTGATAGAGAGAAAGAAATAAGGTTTACTCGTAAGCTCAGTAGATATTTTGCTCCATGTGTGGCATCGAAATTTGTGGTGTTATTTCACGGTATATTGTATTCTATTCGGGATTCTCAGGTCGGGATTCGAATGCCGAACAGTCCGCATCATTGCTCGAGTTAACAGCGGAGTTTAGGTAGATAAAACTTCTAACTACTTGTAAATTGTGTTTTGAAATTATCTGTCCAAAACGTCGGCGCTCGTTCACTGGTAAGGCAAATCTGCTCCTTAACTCTTAAGCCCAAGGCAAATGGTTCGTTGTATTCCCTCAAGTATGCCTGCTTGGGCAGCATGTGCTCTGAATATGTCGGAGGGCTTCTAAAAAGTATGCACTATCCTGACTATATGCATATGCATCATACATCTTTTAGAGAACTCTTACGACACGTCTAAAAAGCATCTTTCAGCGCACCAGTTCAATACAAAATACCTCGTCTGCTTTCACTTACATGGGCTTCTTTTCACACCCTAAATACACTATTGGATTAAGCATGTGTCCACGGCTCCGTTTTCCAGTAGGCATTGTGAGAAGATTATACTAGACAGAAAAAAGGATTTACATAAATTGAAGAACAGATCCGACAAGTTGATCTTAAAGTTAATTAAGATCAGATAAAATACGAGAACGATTGTATGCTGTTGGCCAAAGATATATCTGTTGCACACCATCCTGGAAAAAACATTCCTATCGACAGATACGACTTTGATATGATTAGAAAGCCAAACCTTAATGGAAATCCGACGGAGAATAACCCAGAGAAACCTTCCTAATTCGGACTGTCCGAATATCTGGTCTTAAACTAAATAATTCGAAGGACATAGATTTCGCATTATAAAACAGTCTTGTTGGACGATAAATAAGACGACTAAGCTGATTTAAAAGAAATTGCTCAGTCGGATTTCAGTCTATCAAGGAGAAACCGGTGGGGATGAAAAGACATAATGGTGAACTGTATGAGTTTAGAAAGGTTTTGATCGTATATAGTCATGAAAGCAAAAATACGTCAACTCTAGTGGCTCAAACTTACTAACTTACTTAGGTGACTCTACAATTCGGGGTGAACCTGGGCCTCAACTAACAAGCCTATCTGGTTATCCCGATCCTTAGCCCATTACCTTCAGTTGCTCACCTCAAGTCGATTAAGATCCTCTTCTAATTGTGAGTGCCACCTGGTGAACTTCTTCTACTGCGTTGTCCCTCCGTCATTTCCGTCTTTTCTTCGAAAGATCATTGGATATTTTAATGCTAGTAGCACACTGTTTTTGACTGGTCACTCAATGGCTATAAACTGTAGAACAACTTATTCGAAATGGCCCCCATTTGCCATCCAGCGACTGCAAAGTCGGTCTCGCCACTCATGGATTGCAATACGCACCTCATTCAATGAGCAATTTTTCATTGCTCGGACAAGGACACTCAAAGACTCAATACTTGGATGTCGGGTAGTGAAAGCCATAGTCTCCCGAACGAGACATAGTCTTGTAGTCTAATGAATTGAGGTCTGGCCTACCAGATAATCAATCATCCGTGGCAATGAGAATCGGAACATGGTTTTTGAGCCATGTTTGAGTTGTTTTTGACTTATGAGCTGGAACGGAGCCTTGTTGAAAATTTCACGGTTTATTTGCGAATAGCGTTTTATTGAGAAGGTCCACAGTGCAGAAATGGTGCTCGATAATTCTGTCATAGGCGGCTCCCCACCAAACCATCACATAATCTGGGTGATGGCTACGTTGAACTCCGAATTCAGATTCATGTCTTGATGACAGAGCATGCACTCTATCGTTCTGTTTGTTGAACGATTTTTTAAAGGTGAACATTTTCTCATCAGTAAAAAGGATTTGTGTGTGACCGTTCTTTGCGTACTGGCGAGGCAAGGCTTTAGATTTTGACTTACAATGCTTCTGTGAGTAAGTCACCCATGTGTTTCTTGTACGCGCTGAGTCCAAAATCACATTTTAAAATGGGCGACATGCTATCCTTGCTGATATCCATTTCCCGAGACACGATTTTCTGCTTGTACAACGGATTTCGACGATTTCGATTCTCCACGGCTTCGTTGACTTGTCCCGTTCACACTGTGCGCGGACGGCAGGATTTTGCACGGTTGACTATTCCACCAGTATTCTCAATAAATCACGGTACAGTACGCAAAAATTCATGTGATTTTCAGTGGTCGCAACACCCCAAAAGATCTCCATTGCAAACAACTGACGTCCAAAAATGTTTACTCGGTAACTTTGCATAAATGTCACTTGTCAAACAAACTTCATGTAGGAGTGGATGCGTTCATCGGTTCTTGAGAATGAATACGTTCCTTTCGTGTACCAAAATATTTGCTAGTACTAGGTAGAAAGTCGACTCTTTTGAATAGTATATTCATCAGTGGCACTAAAGCTGATTGGGTTCCACACGTACTTTTGATCCTTAGTAATGTATAAATCATCTCTTCCTTTTACTCATTGTTACTTCTACCCGTCCAAAAGTAATGTTCGCCGGAAGTTCATCTTTTGTGGTCTCTGTCCCCATTGTTGACTAAAATCGTGGCATCAGAATCATGCTTTTAACTGCAGTGACGCTTTGTTGACAGGCTTTCATTTGAATATTTTCTGTCAGGCCATGTGAAAAATTAAGACCGTCAGATAACTGTGTAACCAATTTCTGAAGCCAATTTCTTTCAGAAACCAACAAAAAAAAAGGCTGGGCACGACAATGGGATCACCTTGATTCACAATGATTGCGGGCTTATTACTCATATCAACATGCCAAAGGCAGCCACTATAATGGTGTATAATTCTAGAATCTATTGCACTTAAGTCAATTAAGTAATTATTATTGCAGAACACGAGTATAACTGCGAACAACACTGCATGTTCATACATGGTACATACGAGTAGATACGAATTTGCAAGCATCTGGTTCTTAAGTGGAAAACAATTCCACTTCCAGCAGCAGAAGAGACAAAAAATCCAGCTCACTAGGTCAAAAAGTTTCAATTACACGATAAACAAAAGCAACAGCAATTGCAGCAGCAGCAACAGCAAGATCAATCTGTAAAGCCTCCAGTAAAACGATATGCATATGTCAATGCTAACCCAACAAGCTAAATTGAGATCGAGATCAAAGTTGTCACCATAAAAACTCATAACTGGTCGCAACAAAAAGTCGCTCTCAAAAAGTCTGCAACAGAGAAGAAGCACGAATTCAACAAAAAAAAAAACTAGAGCACTATGACAACAATTACCAAATTCAAGTTTACGCGAAAATGTTGCGTTAGATTGTTCTTTACGAATTTAGAAGTGTTGTGGCCTACCAGTGAAATCACTGAAATGAAGAGTGGTGTCTAAAGTGTCACCATTAACCAAGAGAAACGGCAAAGGTTTTACGTACACGAGTAACATACTCGTATATTGAAAGCTTGGTCGAAATTCTTTTGACCTTCTTTGTTGGTTTTACGCGAAATGTGTTCTGGTTTCGTCATAGCCACATGTATCTGTTTACATTTAGGTTGGATTTGAGCAACAAATGATTTAAATTTAAAAAAATTAAATCGGAAAACGGAAAGCAAGAGAGGCATTGCTTAACGGTTTCATTTTAGTTTCATAATTTGTTGAAAATGGCACTGCTCACGAGAGCTTGATTTACGCGCCCTCCCTCAAGACACCAAAAGGCAAAAATTAAGAAAAGAAATCGTTTTTCCATTGCGAAATGCTCGTACAAATATCGCTTAAACGATCTATTTTGATTCGAATTCTTGCCACATGATTGGCATCCCCTGTAGCAGTATTTCTTTAATTGAAGGTTGTGCGGAAGGGCGAGAGTGACTGTAACTATCTACATAGTACGACTATATCCAAGTGTCTAGATGTCTAGATGATTTGATTTAGCAGCAGCGGTCACTTTTAGTGTTTTTTTTTGTATTTGAATTGGGATGTTAGTAATTGGTAATCAAGTGATGCCAGTGACCCTGAGGCAAGATCGTAGTTGTGATTCTATTTAGGGGCTTTATCGGTAATGACGGTAGTATTTTTCTTCAAAATGTTGAGTAAGTGGTGGAAGGAAATTTCTACTTTCAAGGAATTTATTCATAGTTACGTCAGACCATACAGCAGAGATCGTATTAAGTAGAGATAGTTCTTACTGTTAAGGAATTGTAGACCTGTTTGGGCAGAATTTGCAATAACTATTGAACTACAAAGTACTTTGAGTATGTTCATATTTTTGAACTGTACAAAGCGTCGAATCTTAATGTGGTGGTCAAGAACCGAAATTAGTCACAAGATCTGAAAATTATGACAAATTCCGCAAAATATCAACGAGTGGACATCACTCACCTTTTGACCTGAAAGCTTCGTACGAGAGTTCTCATCGTTGCCAAGCTATGATCCGGGCGTCTTACAAGAAACCATGTGCCGCCTTCTAGTAAGGGAATTAGCTATTTGTTCAATTTTGTGCTGGAACATATAGTGTTACTGGCAGGCGTTCATATAGAAAGAATTATTTTGTCCAAGTCCGTCCAAATGTTTCAAAACGAAAACGAAATCCTTTCATTTCGTCAAGTTTGAAGTGAACTCTAAACGAGTTTCTTTTTATTCCCCGTAACAAACGCTCTGGAACAGAGAACTAATCTCTTGCACTACTTTTATGTTTCCTTTAAATTAAATGTTTGGCCTTTCAGTCTAAAGCAGCACCCACCAAATCATTGCATGTACCCGCAGCCTAATGCGAGCATAAGCCAGGCATTCATCGTTTTTTTTTTTTATAATTGGCGCGCTCTCAAGGGGTTTGTATACCCTTAAGGTGATTGTTCACAGCGCGGGCAAAGGAAATTTAGGGAGGAAGAAAAGAGAGGTACCGATGTACATTGCTTTTAAATGTTTGCAAGTTATAACGACCAGGAAATACAGAGATCGGCAGGGCATTCCATAAGCGAGTTGTACGGCTTAGGAACGAATCACGATATTTTAGAGTATGTCTGAAAATGGGCTTGAGGGTATACTGATGAGCATTCATAGCGAGACGGGTGTTATGGTTGAAAGTTTGAATGGGCTGAATGTTACTGGCGATTTCAGTGGAGCACTGGTGGTGGAAATAGCGATAAAACAAAGTGAGACAGGAGACATTACGTCGGTGTTCGAGGGTGTCAATTGACTGACTGATATTAGTATCATCAATGAGCTTTATCGCACGATTTTGAATCCTATCTAGCAGATGCAGAGATGTTTTAGGAGCACCTGACCAGATGTGGGCATTGTACTCCAATTTTGGGCGGATGAATGCCTTATATATTGAGGCCAGATCAGAGGGGGTAAAATATTTCTTACATCGCTTGAGGAAACCTAGACATTTCGCAGCATTTTTGGCGACATCAAATATGTGGTCATTCCAAGGTAGGTTGTCACTGAAACACATACCGAGAATGGAAAGTTTTTCGGTTTCGACGATGCAAGTGCCATTCATGGATAATGACAGCAGACAGTCTTGAGTTTTGGAAGCATTAAATTCCACTCTGTTATGTTATATTGGTTATGTTGTTGATATCGGAATTTAATGAGTTTAACATACGCTGCCGTTTCCGGTCTACAGCCGTAGAACAGCGACGTGAGTCCGGGAACGAATATAAGAAGCAGAGAGTACTGTCGTCAACAAAGGAATATATTGGATTAGAGGTAGCAGACAAGGGATCGTTAATGAAAATTAAAAAGAGTGTCGGTGACAGAACAGAGCCCTGGGGCACACCAGCATTTATTTTGTGAATATCAGACTTGAAACCGTCCAAGATAACTTGAATTGAACGTTCCGAAAGGTAATTTCTAATCCATTGAAGAAGAGAGTCGTCGATCCCAAATGCACGCATTTTCGACAAAAGAGCTTGATGCCAAACTCTGTCAAATGCCTTAGAAATATCAAGTGCAACTATCTTGCTTTCACCAGATTGATGTACGCTTTGGTTCCACTTTTCGGTGAGACATGCCATCAAATCACCAGTGGACCTGTTGCTACAAAAGTCATACTGCTGGTCATTGAGAAGTTTTCGCGTTTCAAGATATTTGATTAGCTGACGGTTTATCAGCGCTTGCATGACCTTGGAAGGAAGGGACCTAAGTGTAATGGGTCTGTAAGAAGTGAGTGAAGAAGATTGGGACGGGCTGGACAAATGCTGTTTTCCATCTGCTCGGGAAGAGTCCTAAGGAGTAAGATTGATGAAAAAGCTTACGCAGTGGTTTTGCCAGCGAGGAAGAACACGTCTTCAGAAGAAGGGGAGATATACCATCTGGACCAGCGGATTTATGTATGATGAGATCTTTAAGTACTCTTGCTACTACACGAGTGCGAAAGTAGATTGGTCCCATTGAAGATTCGACGCACTCAAGTGTAGGCGGAGACAAAGCACAATCTGGGAGTGTTGAGCTGGCCGCAAAGTGTGCAGCAAGCAGATTGGCCTTATCCAAAGAGCTGACAGCTGGAATGTCATTGTAAATGAGCGTTGGGATGGAGGATGAGGCGGAATTTCTAATGTTTTTGATGAACGACCAACAATTTTTACTGCCTTTGGGACATTGCAGTATTTTTTACCTCAGTTTTTGGTCGTATAGGAAATTCACACGCTTAAGAAAGGTGTTGCAGTCATTTCTGACTCGTTTGAACTTTCTTCGGTTTTCCTCTGCCGGATTGGTCTTGAAGGACAGCCCTGTCAGCCTCTTTACAGCTCGAGTCGTACCATGCCTTTTCTTTTGGTTTGATACTCTTCATCCGATGAGGAATAAAGGATCTCAGTCCAAGGAGAATAGTATCAGTGATCATATCAGCAGCGGCATCCACGTCGTTATCGAGGATGCATAATGACCAGTTAAAATTCCTAAAGAAGCTGTTAAGACCGCTCTAGTTGACTTTCTCGTATTGCCATACGGTTTTTTAGGAATTTTTTTCTCTAACTGTGTGGTCGGTGTATGAGAAATTAGCTGATATGATACAATGGTCCGACGAGCCTAGAGGGGAGAGCACATCAGTGGTGTACTTATCAGGGTGAGAAGTTAAAAACAAGTCCAGGGTGTTGGCTGTATGACTATCAACGTCTGGTATTCGCGTGGGCTCATTTACAAGCTGCGTTAGGTTGTTTTCCGCAGCGAAGATCTCAACACACCTTCCTTCGGGTGTTCCTTACTAGCCCAAAGAAACAGCGATTGGCAATAATGATTCTTCGTTTTATTTCTACTGAGGTGTTGTTGGGAGAATAACTTACTTCCTTAAGTTGTATTATAGCTGTGACGTTCTATACAATTCGTCGATGTTGTGTGTCCACTTCTTCTCTTCTGACCAGATCTGAAAAATGAGTTGGTGTACGGCGGTAAGTCATCAGGTCCAGCAGATTTGTTGGATTTAAGAATATATACTGCTATCCCTACTTCGTTTTGGTCAGGTGTTAGTTGAATGGTTAATTCTGCCTGATGGCGGAGTTTTAGGCTATTTTTTATATTCTCAGCACCGACTGTGACTCTACTACTAGATTTCCTTCTTCATCTCTACAGGTTTCTGTAAAGGTCTTGTTGCATTGACACGATCTCTTTACCTGTTGGTAAAACTTTCCTACGTCGTTACTGGGGTACAAACTATCAATATCTTCGATAGCACTCTTCTCGTGATCTTTTTTTTTGAAAAGCCGATGTTCTTCCCGTCTCTTTTGCACGTGGAACTCACGAGCGGGTGTAGTCCTACAGCGCCGCTTTATATGTTTCTCATCTGCGGCGTCTTTTATGGCACATTAGCAACGTTGCCACTGGTCTTGGGTACTTGATACTGGCGGCATAGTAGTTGTTGAGATTTTGGAATACGCGTTCGGCAAAGATTGTAGCGATCTCTTGCGATTTCAGCTTTTCTACGTTATATCTTCTCACAGTAGTTTTTTGGGGGGATCCGCATTCTTACCTTGGCTGCGGCAGGGTAATAATCCCAGTCAATATAGGCTCTCCAGAACTCTGGAGATATGGTTTACGTCGATTGTAAAATGATCAAATTGATTTAGCGTTTTACGATCCGGAGACTTCCATGTCCCCTAGTCTATATTGAGATGAGGACACTGTGTGCTTGCTAAAGTGATATTTTAACACGCAGCAAAGTCAATAAGCCTAAGTCCGTTGCCAAACATGGTGCCTTGTAACTTATACTTACCAACTGCCCTGCCAAAGATGATGTCCTCCTGTCTTATTCTGGCTTTAAAATCACCTAGTACGATTTTAACATCATAATATACTTGGGACATTGCTCATACGTCCTATCGAGTAGCTCGTAGAAACATTCTTTGGTGGCATCATCCTTGTCTTCCGTAGAGACATGGGTGCATTTTAGACCTATGTTAGCGAATTTAGCCTTGATGCGGATTATCATAAGAGGCTCGCTCACATGTCGAAAACGATTTCTTGTCTAAGAATAAGCGCTGTTTCTTTTCCAAGTAGCAATCACCCCAGTATATACTCGTATCACAGATGTTCATCCTGCTTTTGCTCGGCCAATTCCATCGAACTTCATGGATGACGTTTTTTATCTCCTCCGCATACGGTTGTGAGCCCCATAACGGCGTAAGCCAGTATTATGCTACTGGTCACGCATGTGTTTGCCATTTTATGTCGCCTGCATGAGTAAAGATTTGCTCATAGGACGTAGGGCTAGCGCTACACTACGAACTCGACGTGCAGATCCTCAAATATATAGTGAAATATTCGAAATACATCATCAGAGAATTATCTACCCCGATCCATAGATATTCTCGGTTGGAGTGTCTCAGAAGTCATTCTCGCAGGCCGTAAAAATAGTAGAAACCTCCAGTGCACCCAGTTACTCGTATGTAACTATAGGGTCTTACGACACGTACTCGTACAGCAAATCAACGAGGTTTCTGTCTGATCCCTTTGAATCAAAGCCATAGGAACAATACAATCGATGGATAAAAGGAAGGAATCTCAGTCACAGGACAGGGTCATACCAGATTATGGTCCCTCTGGTTCATTCAAGGGCCATCATCAGACTGAAAATAAAAAGAAAACCCGATACAGGCATAATAAAATATGCTGTCAGTAAGTGATCGATCAAGAAAGAGCAGGGACTCAATCATCGGTTGTAGGCTCAACATTGTCTTGTCTGGAGACAACCTTGGGTGACCTTAAAGTTTTATTGATTACAAGTTCAAGTGACATGCTACTAACTCCTCGTCATAGGAAACTCATTCGTTCAATTCACTTCATTGAAGATTTTCTGTATTGTATCATTTCACTGTTTTGCTTTGCGAAAATTACGACAGTCAGCAACATTGTTTTTCTTTTTTCGTTTATTTAGCAACATTCAAGTATGCAGCAAGCCAAGTACATAAAGGTAAAAAAAGGCGCTTGCGCCTAAACCAAAACCAAAACCAAGTACACATTTCAACACCTGTGTTCTATCTAAGTTACAAAATTCGAGGTTTTGTTTTTTTATACTTTTTAGCATTTTCTTTGTTATTGTTTGGTAAATAGCACCTCATTCACCCACCAAATTTGCCCTTGAGTATTTAAATTACGCTGAGCAACAGTGATTGCAGAGAGATCAGCGCAAATTGTAACCGATCGCGCAATGCCAAAAACGAGAAAAAGTATCTTTTTTCACTTGACAGATTTTCAATTGCAATTTTCATTTATTTTGAATTTTAATTTCAATTTGATTTGATTTGGACCGGAATCATGTGCTCAGTAGATTTGTCAATTAGAAGCATTGGAACACGTTTTTGATTTCATCAAGCCATAAAGAGCACCAAGTCTCGGGGTAATACACGAAGACAACGATGGGAAAAACAGATTTCCGCAAGGCATGCCAGCAAGGTTGCCAGAGAAAATATTACACCAACCAAAGAGGAAGTGTTTCGAGAATGGCGGAGCCACAAAGTATGGGCACTCGTCTAAGTACAGGGGTAAGGTAATGCAATGAGAATATACGAGACGAGTACGAGTGCCCCGGGTGCTGCTGTTGAATGATTTCTTTTCATTTTACGAGTATTTATGTGCCAATGAAAAATTTACGAAATTTTCTTGATTTTTTTCTCTCGAATTGAAGAAATGTTTACACGAACAATTTTTAAGACAGACAGCCGGCAACGGTTTCAATGAAATGAGTGTGCAAATTTCGTCATGAGTGAATTTTGTAAAATTTTTCAAAAATTGAGAAAAAAGACGTTGTGTGGCAAGCAACGGTTACTCTTGGGAGGTGGATGTTCTGTTGATCGTTTTGAAAGATTCATCTGATCAGAGTGTGGGTCATTTTCTTTTTATAAATCTTGCAAAAGTATCGTTATTGAAGAAGAATGCAAATGGTATAGAGAAATATTTTTGTTATTTTTTAAGCAATGACCTGGCCATCCCATGGGACGTAACCTCACAAGCCGTTCAAATCGAAATTATTCTCGTGTTGGCAACAAAGCCATTTTTGACAACACAGTTGGGAAGGGTAGTACAATTTCTGGAATGAATGACAACAATACTATACTCGTACTCGTATTCGTCCTTGTTCATGCATATCTATAGACAGCAGGCTGCAAAGCAATTTGATGAATCAATTTGTCTCTCAACAAGCGTGACCTTGTTGAATGGAAACAAAAAGATCTTTGTTTCCCAACACCAAGTATCCTTGGCACGCAATTACAAACGCTGATCCTTCAAAAAGTATCATAAAACCCCTAGCGCAACTAAGCGGCTTCCACGGATATAAAAATGTCGCAAGCACGGGTATGAATACGAGTTTCATGGATGCTGTGTTGACAGGTAGCCGATAAGATTGAGAGATAATCTTGTGTGCTAACGTATATAATAAGGAACTTAGGAAAACCATGACTAATACAACTCGGTACCTGTGTTTATTCCCGGAAGGATGCACCATCTGCGAAACCAATAAAATCAAAACTATTCGAATCCGTTTGAAACCGTTTTAAAACTGAATACATCCACGAGACGTCTATACGAGTAATATATTACTTTAAGCATTTCCGAAGGTTATATCTTTATTAAGGTACATCGACATATGTCTGTAATACCTGGGGTGGGTGCTATAAAACAAATTGTTTCCTATTTATTATCGCTGCTCAATATTTCAAAAATGTTACCATGATGAATGCAGATGTGAAAAATGCAAAACCCGTCATAAATAGTGACAATTTTCGCTGCTCCGCATGAAGATGATACATATACGAAGTTCTTATACCTACTTCTCTAGGGATAGGTAAGGATTAAGGATTAAAAAATTTTATGACTCTTCAAAGATGATTCACATGTTCAACATGATGATAGTAAAAACAGATACATATTTATATTATACCATCTCATTGTCGTAACGGTCGAAAAATCTGGATACCTAGTGCCCTAAACAAGGGATACAAAGGATAAAGGCAACTTCGGTAGAAGAACTTGGGCTTTCGACGCATAAACGAACGTTTTATGACTGTTCTTTTTTTTTATATTTAAGGAGACCCTTCACGAGCTTATTTACTTATTTACTTAGATGGCGCTACAGTCCAGTGTGGACCAGGGCCACAAATAGTTTGCCTCTCCAGCTGGCGCTATCTTTTGGCAGCTTCCTCCAGTTGCAAATACGAATTTGGCTGAGGTTCCCTTCCATGTGTGTGCGCCACATAAGATGAGGTGATTAATCCTCTACTGCGTTGTCCCTCTGGGTTGGGGAGAAACCTTTCCGGGCTGGGTCGCCGAATTATCCAAGCTTTTTTGTTGCGCGGTTCGCTCCTGCATTCTCCCCCTCGATTCTTCACTGATGCAAACGGGGCCAGGGGAACTTTTCTCTCGAAGCACTCGAGAGCATTTTCATTCGCTTGGTGAGCTAACACCGGTATTTATTCCGAGGAAGATGAACGTTTTAGCTAACTACTTTGAAGTTATATGTAGTTACCAACAGTGATTTTCTACTCCAAATAATGACCTCCCGTTTCCTTGTCCTCATTTAGGTTCAGACCTGCTCTTTTTGCCATTTTTCAATACCCTTCCTCAAAGACATGTTACTTGGGACTTATGATACGAGTATATGTATGCAGATGTCATCAACTCAACCCAATGACTCGATGAACTTGTTAAACTCAGGGCCTCTCGTGTTGGTTTCTGCATAACTTTCTCCAACAGCACTAATTTAAAAAATGACATATTAGCGTATGTCCTTGACGAAATCCGGGAATCCAAGATCAGTACTCAACATCTCTTTGAAATTTTGATGAAAGTTTGATCTCAGCGAAACTCGTATGTTGACTCGTATATTCGAGGATAATGACGTTTACGTTGCTGAACGACGAATTTTCTGTTCTGTTGCCCATAAGCGGATAAAAATTAAATTTACGAACCAATGATCCAGGGTGGATCAAAGTCTAGTCTCTCTCAAGGTAGCCCTAAACGACGAGCATGCTCGCCGAACAGGCTCGTTTGCGTTATCCCCTATACGACGAACACATTTGGCGAGCATTTCGTGTTGATTCTTCATACTGTGAACATGTGCGATAAAGAAGCGCAAGTTGTTGCGCTTATGGTAATTTATTTATTTACTACTGCCATTATGTTTAATCCACGATATTCACTAGGCGGCGTTCACAGCAAAAATGAGGTTTGCTCGCGAACATGGCCCTACACGGCGAACATCCAAGCCAAGAGCATGAAAAAATCGAAATTTTTGGCCAACAGCGAGCGGCTCGCGAACCAACCCCTACACGAGAAAAATATAGCGAGCATGCTCGTCGTTTAGGGCCACCTTCACACGCTTATTCGTCTTGCCATTCTTGTGAGTAATCAGAGGAGACCTACGAATAGCAGGAGAAGTGGGGAATTTTCCATTTTCGCAGACTTGCCATTGTCCGTCAAAAGGGCGGTGACGTCAGAGGAAGACGCGCTTAACCAATGAGCCACGGGACCACCAAAAGAGAATGGGATCTTTTTCCAACATTTCGCAGCGCTCTTTAAAGAGCTTCTTGTAAAATTCCGGCGATTTCGTTGCATCTGTTGGGCTTATGTTGTTCGAGGGGCTCTGGCTTGTTGGCATAAGCCCAGCTTTTCGAAAATACCCACAAGAAAAAGTCAGCAGGAGTCAAATCAGGGGATAGTGGTGGCCAGTTGAAATTACCATTTTTTTTAAATCATGGCGCATTGATCTAAAACCGTTAATTTTCGCCCAATTCAGATGCCAAACCACTTACCAATGCATTTTCGCATTCCGAAAAAGTAAGCGCTAATGATTCTTTCAAAGCATGCACCCCACCAGACCGTAAGTTTTGATGAATGTAAAGGCGCTTTAAAAATTAATTCTGGGTTTTGAGTGTCCCAAAAGTCGGTCATTGATCATTTGGTCTCAAAAATCTGGATCACCAGCAACGTTTTTGTTTTGGGGCGTATTGAACCCGACGGATATTCACCACATAAGCCTTAAAAAAAATCAATATAATCGATGGAAGCAAGACTAGCTGCTGAACGCGACGACGATCTAAAGTTTCTGGATGTTGTTGAACATCGGCATTTACAGCATTAATCACTACTTCGACGTGGACGGGGTTAAATCGTTGGCTTTGATGTTGCCACACTAACACTTTCATTGAATTTGGTCACTAAATGTTTAATTGTTTCGGCTGTTGGCACTGTTAGACCGCGATGTTTCTCTCTATACGCACGTCAACGTCAACACAATAGAGGATTGATTTTCGAAGTGAAATAATCTCAATGCTTTCTTTTGGCATATATTGCTCAATGGTAAAAATTGTTCTGGAATGAAGTTTCTAACATAAGCTGTCAAATGTCGATTTGACGTTTTCTGTCATTTTTATTCTAGTTTAACATCAGATCCCATAAAAAAATCATGCTGTACAAAGAAAGTCGTTCGGCAATCTTGTTTGGATAGAAATTGAAACTTATACGTATACTACCGGGTCCCGATGAAAGAGAATAAATAAATAAATCAATAAATTGAAAATATCAGGAAACATTTGTCCTTACTGATCGTGTGATCCGAAATTAGAACTGATTTAACATTTATAACTTAAAACGTTAAACTACGATACAAGAATAGATTGTTTAAATTACTTAAGAGGAACAAAGAAGGATGGGTAGTTAAAAAAGAGAAAAGCGAGAGGACTGCACTTTTAAAGATTGAATGGTTAGAAATGAGTTTGATTCGCGGTGGTAGTGAATTCCATAGTTTGACAGCATGAATGAAAAATAAACGGCTTGAGTTGAAATATTGGTGGCGGAAAAGAACGATACTTAAATTCCTTACAGAACGATTAAAGACGAGTTTGTTAAATAAGTAGGACGGGCATTTATTGTTAATGATTTTATATAGGAATATACAATTTCTTGTATTGATGTATTGCTGCAGTGTGCAGCGTAATCGCTTTTTTGAGTGTTCAGAAATATGGTTATATCTACGGAGGCCGTATACGTAGCGCACCGCATCGTTGAATGCTACTTGTAACTTATGCTGGGACAGTGAGCCAAGGGCGCTGTAGACAACATCTGCGTACATAATGATGGGGACTATTAATGTTAGTACCAACTTGCGTCTAGTTTCCACCGGATTAAAGTAAGCCGATAGCCATAATTTGCGTAAACATCCGTAAATCCGATCAATGACTATTTGAGTATGACTGTAGCCTGATAGAGTACGATCAATAACAATGCCTAGACTAGTGCAATGCTCAACAGCAGTAATTTTATTATTGCTTAAACATATATCTGGTAGGATATTCAAGTTAAATTTTCTCTTAGATATTGGTATAACTTGAGATTTTAGTGGGTTCAGAAGCAGCCTATTAACGACGGACCAAGCAAATATTCGGAAAAGATCTTCATTAACAAGAAGAGCTAGCTCAGAGAGCTGGTTAAAGGGTTTCCCTAAATGAAGTTGAACGTCGTCAGCATAAAGATGCACAGATGTTTGCGTGCAGACTGATGGGAGATCATTAATGAACATGCAGAATAATAATGGCCCAAGAATTGACCCTTGAGGAACTCCTTGAACTAAAGCTTTTAGAGAAGAGGATTTGCCGCCAGAGGTAACTCTCTGAAATCTTTCTGATAAATAGCTACTAATAAGTTTGACAGCCCTATCACTGAAATCAAACAAGTTTTTTAGCTTCCACTTTAGGATGTTGTGATCTACCCTATCGAAAGCTTTCGAAAAGTCAAGCAGACAAAGAAGACTTACATAGCCCTTGTCATAATATTGCCTTATTTCTTCAAATAGGTTTATCATAGCTGTAGAGCAACTGTGATTTACTTTAAACCCTGATTGTTTCGGGTAGAAGAAGTTGTTAGTATGATTCAGGAGTCAGTAGTCAGAAGCGGGATTTGCTTTTGTTTTTTTCTCAATTGGAAGTACCCTTGCAATTTTCCAAGTCATAGGAAAAGTTGATGTGGTAACCCAAAGTTAATAACTTGAGTGTGATGGCCAACAATATGACGTAAAATAAGTTTAATAAACTGTATTGATAGACCATCCTCTCCGATAGAGTCAGACTTAACGGCCATGGTGCAATTAAAAACTTCATCTTCACTCACCACTTCAAGATCTTCTAATCTTTGCACAGAACTTTCCAACTGCGCCGATATGCGGTTAGAATCGAGACCATTATCATGGAGTTGATCGCCTACGAAAGAATTCTTAAGAAGATCTGGGTCGAGAGGATTAAGGACTTTAGAGACACCAATTTTTTTTATGTTACTCCAAAGTGTTTTGGCGGGTAAAGAGGCATTAAGCTTTGATGCAAAGTAGTTCGTTTTAGATGCACGTATAACCAGAGTTGCATGATTTCGGGCTTGATATTGATATTCGCTGATGTGCGCTTCCATCTACTGTGCAATTTATTTCGAATCTTGGATATATTAATCACATCGGAGGTGAACCAAGGACAGTTTTGATTTTGTACTATTACTGTATTTGTCGGTACATGTTGATTAAACAGTTGGGTTAGTATCGATTGAAAGGAATCAGCTTTGTCATTGGGATCAGCCTTCAGTCTGCATTACATCCAAGAGGCGGATGTTGTAGCTAGTTGAAGGGCATTAATATCAACCGAATTGAAGTCGTGAAAGAATCAGTAGTAGAACATTTAGATAAATTCATATTGTATGTCAGGAAGATAAGGTCATGATCAGAGATATCAAACGTTATCTGGTCAGAAAGAAGGACGAGCTTTGGACAAGAAGACTGGGTGAACAATCTGGGACTAAACGTGTTGGGTAGGTGGTATTAACTATACTCAGACCAACAGAGGACACTGAGTCTTTCAACTGAAATGCGCGTGAGTCATTTCTTAACAAATCAGCATTGAAATCTCCACAAACAATTATATGCTCATAAAGTGCACAACATACCGTAAGAGTAAGAAAGAAAGACGCCGAAGAACATCTTCGGTTTTTACTATAAACACAAGAGATGAGACATTTAGTATTACAGCCCTTTATTTCAACAGTAAACTCAACACCAGGTCCACTGGATTTAAAAATTGCCTCACCTCCACCTGTAGTATCAGTGATTCTATCATTTCTATGCAGTTTGAAATTTGGTATGTCAGATTATTTGGTTTGAACCATGTTTCATTCACACAAATAACATCAATACAAGAAGTTGATAACAAGTCTTTTAGATAGTATTTGCCATATAAATAATATTTGCCATAGTGTATGTTGATTCTTCATTCATACTGTACACCTCACTGGAGGAAGAGCTTGTAACACTCATAGTATAAAAGTATAAAATCAAAAACAGGCGAGAAAAATAGCAAAGTTCAATTTCAAGGCGTTAGGTTGACTGCTTAAGGGCTAATAGAATCCGTAGCGTCCGTTCCGATGCCGGGTAGGTTGACATTTACGTATTTGACGGAAATGACAGTCCCATAGAATCCGTAACACACGTTGGCAGAATAACCAACGAAACGAAACAAAATAATTGAAATGTCAATTACTGTCAATGTTTTCTTTTCAAGCTATGACAATTTCTCTTCTTTCTCCCAATGTCTCCACCAATGAAAGTGCTTACTCTCAATTTGTGAATACATGAACCCCAATATGGGAATGTATGGTCCTCAATGTGTGGATATGTGAACTGCCAACGGATCAACGGATTGAAAATGTAGAACATTTACTTTACATCCGTTGCTTATGGACCTGCTGTCAGTCGAATATGTCGATGCAACGGACGCAATGGATTCTATGGCCCTTTACTTTTTCAACGCGATTTTTGAGAGAGTCATACGAAGCTTACACGTCAATCTTGGGGGCATAGTCTACTTAAAAACTGCTAGCGTACGAACGTGTGTTTGCCAATGATTAACAAAATATGAATCTTGAAAGCGACTAGGGTCGAACAGGACTTTGTCGAAGTATAAATACTGCCAATCGCTGTTTATTGGGCTTAGAAAGTCAAGCAGACGTTATACAAAACGCTCATCATTTTCTCTGTGACAATATGGCACGGAATCTTAAAAAATGAAGAAAGATTTGATTTGAAAAATATTTGACCTCTTTCCGGATATCGTGCTCTGCAAATTGTAAATAGACAAAGCGTAACGATCCTGCAGTAAACTAGGATATAATCGTTCAACCATATTCTTCGTGCGGTTCTTAATCTTTTAAAAGGGTGCAAAATGTGCTGAGAAAATATCCATTTGCATGCATATGTTAATTTTCTTTAATTTCTGCAACTTGCTTACAGTTGTTTAACTTTAATCAACGACTAGAAACAATCGTCTTGCTCCAAATACTCTAAAATACCAGACAAATCACACGAATGCATTTGGCTACATAGCCAAGCCTCCACTAAAGGTAAAATCAAAACAAAAAAAAAGGTGCAACACTAGAACTAGAGGATTGAACAAAGTGGCACTCATACGAACAGAGTGTAACCCATTCAGATGAAGCGAATAAATAAGATATCGAGAATGTGACTTCTGACTAGTTATCGCTTAAGAACAAGAATTTAAGTTTTAACCCACTTGGCAACGATCTCAAGAATGTTCTTGCCACTCCCTTTCAATTCCATTGGAACAAAGACCAAAAAAAAAACCGAAAAAACACAAAACTTCAAGTAGAAATATTTAGAGCGATTTAATTGATTCTTTTTGCATGGTGGGAGAATGTGACACAAGTTGGCTTGTTCTAAATAATTGTGGTTTGCAAACTTCCTAGTGGCACGTTTTATAGGTGGCGGTGCTAAAATTAGATACGTTTCTGTGATGTGCACGAGCAACTTTATGATGAAGAAACTGCACACTGAATGTTTTATTTAATAGAACTGTAAAATGACGCAAATGCGGATTGCTAGATTCTGTATTACTTCTTTTGATTGGCAAAGGATGTGCCTAGAGATGAGCAATCTAATGGGACTTGTTAACCTATCAAGTTCTGAAATTAAATACTACCCCGTGCAGGGTTTTCTATTACTCGTCTGTTTATAACCTCTCACATTCGAGTTTCCGAAGTAATGAGAACATTCAACGTCGTTTTCTTAAATTTGGAATTTTGAACAACAGGGACGTATCAGACATTTTGTTTCTGCTTCAACTCTAAAAATTAGCAGCGCGCGGTTCAAAGAACGGATTTCATAGCCATTACAGGGGCGCTCCGTACCACCCCTAATGCAGAATTGGACATCTTTTTGCACCTAACACCGCTTGATTTACAGATAAACAAAACTTGCTGACAACAGTGCGATACGACTCACTAATCTGGGTTAAGTCCCATTTATAATACTGCGAGATGCGATACGAGGGTCTTTCGAATACGAGAGGTCTCGTTTTCGGACATCGCACGTCTGTTTACAATAATACGTCAAAACGCAACGAACAATTGTCATGTGAAGTGCTAATCGTTGGAAAAATAACCCGAAAAACTATAATTTGTGTCTTCACAAATAATTAATTGAAACACTACTCACAAATTTAATTTAATTTAATTTTAATTTGGTTGGAGTGGTGAAGGAGAACGGATTTGAGGTAGGGAGTGGTGCGGTGGAAATCAAAGACGGTAGGGTTTGAGTTGATTTGACGTAGCATACGGCAGATTGGTTCGTTCGCGCCGTACGAGGTGTGGTGGGTTGGTAGATAGAAGAGTCGAGGGGTACGTAGATTACGAGGGTTAGTGTTGAGGAAAATGGAGTTGTGAAGGGACGCGCATTCAACGTGATCTGAAAGGAGTCGATGAATGAAGAGAAAGTCTGCTGCATCTCTGGGATCTTCAAGGGTGTTTAAGTTGATAAGGTTGAGACGGTTTTGATAGGGGGGCAGATTAAAAGGATCGTCCCAGGGCATACCTCGAAGAGCAAATCGAAGAAAACGGCGTTGAATGCCTTCAATTCTCGAGATATGAACACGATGATATGGGGACCATACTTGACTGGCGTACTCTAGGAGGGGGCGAACAAAGGTAATATAGAGGGACCTGGTCACGTATGGGTTGGTGAATTCTTTAGACCACCGTTTTACAAAACCTAGTGCAGAGTTGGCTTTGAGGATTATCTCATCCATATGTAAACGGAAGTTGAGCTCGCTATCACACAAAATGCCGAGGTCACGAAGAGATTGTACGGAGGAGATAGGTTGGTTATGGAGAAGATAGAAGATGATGGATTGGCATTTGGCGATGTTAAGTTCCAAAGAATTTTTGAGGCACCAGATCGAAAAACTATCAAGATCTTGTTGAAGGAGGAAAGAGTCATGGGGAGAGGAAATGGTTTTGGAAAATTTGGTATCGTCGGCGTAAAGGGAGACAGACGAGTGTTTGATGATCATATCGAGATCATTTATGGTTAATATAAAAAGAAGGGGACCGAGATGGCTGCCTTGTGGAACTCCAGAGGTGGCCAAAAAATGGAGCGGAGTGGGCTGACCTAAAACGAACACTGTAAAAACGGTTTTTGAGGTAAGAGGATATCCATTTCATCAGTATGGGTTCAAAGCCGAGGGCAGACAATTTAAAGATGATTAACCGATGAGAGATTTTATCGAAGGCTTTGCTAAAATCGGTTGCAACTACATCGACTTCATTGCCATTTTCTAGGGCAGAGAGGGCAAAGGATACGAATTCAACGAGATTTGTGGTGGTTGACCGACCCTTTAGGAAGCCATCCTGTCTAGGGAAAATAAGTGATTTGCATTGGTAGCTTAGAGCTTCATACAAAATACTTTCGAAGAGTTTGGGTATATGGGAGAGTTTAGCGATGGGAAGATAGTTGGTTATTTCATTCTTTGATCGGGGTTATGAAGGAGGATTTCCAAGCCTGAGGAAATTCTCCTTGTGAAAGGGATAGACGGAAGAGATTAGAAAGGGCAAGGGAAAGAGAGGAAGAACATTTTTTAAGAAATATGGCAGGGAGACCATCTGGGCCGGGTGTGAATTCGTCATTCAGTTGGTGTAATTTATATTCGATATAAGACGGGTCCAAAATATGAGAGAGATGTGGGCCATTGAAGAAGCTCAGTAGGTAACTAAAATAGGATGGATCTGGTACAAAGGAGTCGTTGGTGAAGGGTAACCATCGGACTTTCGTTTGTAGTTAACAAATTGGAAAAAGGACTTAGGGTGGTTTATAAGGTTGACTTGCGCATTGTTAAGGTAGCGCTGGTAAAGGGAATCGTAAAGTTCGGTGAAATGAAGATAAGCACCAAGATAGTTGGAATAGCCGGTAAAGGATCTGGTACGCAGGAAAACAACCCATAGCTTATTTCTCTTATTTCGTAAGGAACGAAGCTTGCGATTATACCAGGGAGGACTAGTAGATGATATCTTAAGGCGGGAAAACGGAACGTAAAGGGAAAAAGAATTAAATATTTCTTTATAAGAAATGGATAAGGCATCATTTATACTTAGGTTGTGAAAGTTAAAGAGGGATCTGCTGAGATATTCACTGATTTTGTGAAAGTTTGCTTTATGAAAGTCGTGGGATGGTGACAAAGTGAAACTGAGGAGTTAATTGGATCTGTTCTGAAAATAAGGTCTAATTGCCTGCCTATATAATTGGATGTACCACTGACTTGGCATAGACTTGAGTCTGTTAAGCGATCTAAGAAGAGACATTCCTTACCTGAGTTGGCATTTGAAGCGATGAAAAACGATTGATCATCTGATGGAGTCCACTGTAGCTGAGAAAGATTAAAGTCGCCGAAAATAAGGATATCATCAATAGGGTCTGACAGGTCAATTAAATGATCGATAGCATCAATAACAAATTGGTAAGATTCGATAGGTTGAGATGGTAGGATGTAGCAACATATAACGTAAAGGGACTTGAGAGGGAGTGATATTTTTATTGCGACAGAGTCGGCTTTAGAGGATGAAGACATTGTAATGGGGGAAGAGTTAAGGCTGTTGTCCATCGCCAGTAGCACGCCTCTACAGGGGGAATCTTTATTTGTGCGGGTAGGATCGTCGTCGCGGAAAACATTAAAAGTAGGAGGGAACAATTCCTGGTTCTTTATGTCGGGAATCAAATTGGTTTCGGTCAAGGCGTAGATATCAAAGGGAAGAGCATGCGTTTGACGTAGGACAGCATTGGTTTTAGAGCGAAGACCCCTTACATTCTGGTAGTAAAATGTAAGAGGGATGTTGTGGGGTCGAGGTGTGAGACAGGATATGACAAACTCAAAATGAAAACAAAAAAATTTAGCTGTCACGTATTGCGAGATGCGAGATCGGCATCCGAAAGAAATATCGCTATCTACATCGATAGCCAAGCTGCACTTAAGGCAATGGAATCGACCAACAGTCAGGAGCTGTCGCACAGTGCTGAACCGGGTAAGACTGTGCTGGGTGCCAGAACACTGAGGTATTAAAGGAAATGAACAAGCGGATGAGCTTGCAAGAAAATGAGGGCTACTCGACAATAGTGAGCTTTCGAACATCAAGCCACCCCTTTGCATAATGAGGTGCACTATCGAGGAAAAAATCACAGAGATTGCCAACCTAGGGTGGTCAAGTCTTGAATGACACAGGGTATCCAAGTCTAAAAATCTAGAAAGATAATAAAATTAAACAGAGATAAACTTAGGACAGTAGTAGGGATCCCGACAGGATACTGTCTCTTGCGGCAACACGCAAAGATACTCAAGTTGCCAGATTCGGATATTTGCAGATTTTGCGGTGGTCTGCAAGCAAGAACATAACACACAAACTGTGTGAATGCGAGGCAATATCGCGTAGTCGGAGAAAATTTTTAGGGAAATACTTTTTCGAAAACCTAAACGAAATAGACGGCACGAACTTCCAAGGTCTTCTTGGCTTTTGCAGGGAAATTGGGTGTTTCACTAGGGAGATTGTTTAGGTTTTTGCCATTTGATGACAAATTCAACTGGTTCCACAGGGATCGCGATGGGCCCGTTTTGGTGTCTGGTGTCTGTGTGATGTTTAACCTAACCCTTATAAAGTTCTGTTGATGGCGCCTCTCTTTACAAACTATTTCCTTTAACACCAATCCTCGTTATTTACTATACCCCTGCCCCTTCTATCTACCGACCAACGACACACCTTCAGGGGAAACCTAACCTTCACAGATTTCAATTTAAACCCCAGCCCTGCTCTCCTTATACTAGATCTCCTTTATCATTATCCTTAATCTTCAGTTAAAAGTCTTAGTCTTAGCTAGTACCGAATAACTTGGGGCTTCCTGAATTTAAAAAATTAAGGAATAATTCAAGGACCAGACTGGCAGAGATGGACACTTGCAGATTCCCCGATGACCCCAAAACCAAGGAGAAGACAGCCCATTTAGTGAAAGTGTAGCATGAAATCGAAAGAAATTTCTAGAAAAATATTTCTTTGAACATTTAGAGGAAATAGATTGGCTCCTCAAGGATCCCGATGTACCCTTTTGCTGTCTGTATTTCTATGCGGATCCAAGCCTCATAGACAGAGACTTCGATGCTGATCACTTTCGAATAGGCAGATAGTGAGAATTAGAGAGGACCCTGCAGGCCATATGTACAAGACTTATTCGGGCTTGTACGTGCTTAGCTTTAAGAAGAAAATTATAACAAAGAGGAGAACAACCATCCCTTCACAAGCTTCTTATGCAAAAGAAAAAGGATAAATTTCAATACCGCATTAGGTCCTTCCCATTATGCACATGTATGTGATTCCGAAGCCTGCTCAACGGAAATCCAATTCAAGTTGCCATAATACTCGTACTCGTATGTCATGTTAATGAAAGCAAACAGAGTACACAGATTTGTTGTCTTAAGCAACAGAAAAACAAGGACACTATTCGCACAGCCGTTCTTCCACTATAATCCAGAGTCAGAAACATCTGTCTTGGCTAAGGACTTTGTAAGTGATAATTACAGAGGACACATCTTAAGATAAACATCGTTGGAAGATACGTATCCGATTTATAACATATACGAGTATGTATGTTTCCCTTGTGGAAAATCCCGAATACTCTTGTAAGGGATCATGGCTTAGGCAGTTTTAATTGCGGGCGGCAGCAAATCACTCCCGCTTACATCCTTTTGCTAATCACAGGCAAAGATAATGCTACAGACTTGGATAAGGTTTAAAAGATTTACAGGATATTCATGAAGTCTCTGCAAGAAAATCCTTTGAAATTCAAAAAAATCCCATGAAAGCAAAAGACGCAATCTGCTTTAAATTGTTTTTTTCTAATACACAGCAATGCCTTCCGGGGTGAAATATAGAGATCCATAGGATGTAGGACTTCTTTTTTAATTAATGACCGCACCTCTGCACAGTGTGAGAAGACAGAAGCGAGAAAAAATGTGTATCTGCCAGAAAAAAACAAGAAAACATCCGCGTTGCTTTCAGGAAGGTAGAAAAAAAAAGAAAGAAAAATAGTGAAAATTATAAAAAGATGTTTTTTGTGTAGCAAGTGCGTTACATAACCACGATCGACCACTCCGCTCTTCAAGGATCACTGTGTGTGACTCATGAGAAAAATAAGAGGGATTGGTGGGGACTTTCGTTTAAATCAGCTTAACTGAATGAGATATTTAAAGGTGATTCCGATGATAATGAGGCTCATTAATATCCATTTGTCTGGCAGCAGGATCATACCATATAAGAGGAAGTGTATTCGAGGTAGGTGAAATCAAATACTCATTCAAAAGCAATCACACAAATTCATTTACCAAATGCAAATGCCAGGGAAATACATAAATTATGACAAGAGGATCGATCCATAATAAGGATGTCCTGTTGTCAATATATCCGGCCTTTGGGTACGTATTCCTCGTGCACACCATTAACACTCTGCAATTAGGTTGTATTTTGACCTGATAATCGCTTAGAAGAAACACAAACAATAAAGTTATAAGGGAGCGACATTATGTAATTGGTTTGCAATGTCCTTCCGGTAACGAATTGAAAAAGGGACATTTGATTGTTCGAAATGTATTCGTATTGACCAACAATTCTCTTTCCGATTGCATTGAATTTTTATTTCTAAAATTTAGCAACACTACGTTCATACACCTTTTCTGAAGTCTGCAGGGTTGATACAATTTTACACAATCAAGTTTGTCCTCTGGTCGGTTTTGTTCAAAATTCTATGAATTAATGGTTCTATGAATGCAATAAAGAATTCCTGTGAACGAAAACATGATATTAAAAGATGCTCGGAATAACCACTGCGTTTTCGAGTTTTTTGCGTGCGTCGTCTCTATTCAGGAAGGATTCGCATTTGATCTGCAGTCCACATTTTTCTGGATATACTCGGCTGTATACTAACTCATCTATTAAATAGAGTCAGGTGGAGGTAAGACCGATAATTCGCATCCGCTAAATACTTCCAACTAAATGCAGATCAGCCTCTTTTACATCGTACAACCATACTTTCCAAACGCCTGGGACTCTCTGCAAACAACTTAAGGAGTGGTACGTCCATCATCAACCATGCATTCAACTTACAGCAGATTTTTAAAAAGGCTCAGAAGCTTTTAAGGTTACAGAGACACCATTTATAAAGACAAGATGTAAAGAGCATGTCTGCCTGTAAGTTTTTTCAAGTTTTAGTATCTCTCACAAATTTATCCGCCTAAGTAAGATAAAGAAGAGTACTTCCTGCTCAATAAAAGTCGATATTGACGAGATTATGCGAGGTCTTGCGCTTTCTTTAACATCATACTTGAGAGGATTGTGCAGGGCTCACAGGCCAACATTATTGAAACAATATTTCTAAAATCTGTACAACAGTGCTGATGACATTCACATTATAGGAAGAAATCAACACGTAATCAGTGAAGTGTCTTTGAAACAGCAGCGGCAAAGATTGGTCGGGATAAAAGAGTTATCGTGGAGTTAATCGTTTTGCTTTTCTTTCTAAGTCAAGACAACTTAAACCGGCAAGATTGTAAAGAATCGTTCTATTCATACTACTACCGAATATATTTCCCTAGTCTCCGGCTGTCTTGCCAGAATCGACGCCAAGCTGTTTTCTCGAAAGATAATCTGAAGTTTAGGGCATAAATTTCATTTATGGCGTGAGACATAACCGCTAAAGCACACTGCTCGATTTATACGTTTAACGAAGTTTTTAAATGTAAAAAAGCTAGTATCAACACTACAATATGGCAAAGATGTTGTTGGGTTCTTTGTAAGATCTATGTAGATATCGTCTAGATCGTTGCTATTGCAAAATTCAGGCACTCATCCAGAAACGTCAAGCATTGATTGAGTTGGCCAAATACAATTTCTGATCCCAGCTGGCCTGAAATGCTTATCACCTTCGGACGTCTTCTCTGGAGATTACTGCCAAATCATTTCCAGTCCTCCACATGAAATACTTAAGCCGAGTTGAATTAGTTTATATTGAGAGGTGAGATTTAGTCCCCCTGATTAAACGTATTTTGGTATCCTCGAGTTAGAGTTGCTCTTCTTAAAAGCCTATAGGCGTCTCCCTTTTTGGATAATCTCGTCAGTAAGGCCGAGAGTTCGCTGGTGCTTTTGTTTTGAGTGATTCAATTATTTTTCTTTCTTGCTCTTCTTCGAACCTTGCTGGTCGGAGCCTTTATACATGCCAATATCGGCAAATGCGAGTTTTCCAATTATTGGGTTTTAAATATGAAAACTTTCTCCAATACACGTATCTCCTATTAGGTCGTCTTTTAGTGCGAGTATACCTGCTGCCATATACTAAATTTTCATCTTCATAATACCTTTGTACTGGATGATTGCAAAAGTTGGCGCCCCATTTGAAAGTAAACTTCGTGAGTTGGTTTTCGACAGCTCCCAGAGAGTTCAGAGTTTTCCCATTTAAAATATACCACAAAGCCTGGAACGAATGTTATCAGGTGAGTATGATGGATATTCATGGCAAGCAACACGAGTTTAACCGATTGGTACTCCATTGGTTGCGCATCCGATCACCCCTGATTAGCTTGATGATTATTATTGCGAGCCATTTGAGGCCAAAGTTTTCGATCTGTTCCGACCGCATGTCCTCAGTTCAGCCTTCTTACAGACTCACTGGCTTCACCTGAAATAAACTCTGATATTAGAGATTTCAATTTCAATTTCAATCAATTTTCAATGACTCGGCCACACATTTCGGCCGAAACGGCCACTATTTCGCGTTCAATGTTGGCTCTGAGCTCTTCCAACGTCGTCGGCGTGTTGGCATAAACCAATGACTTAACGTAGCCCCACAGAAAATAGTCAAGCGGCGTTAAATCGCACGAACGAGGCGGTCAATCGACTGACCCATATCTTGAGATAACACGCTCACCATACTTACTCTTCAATAAATCGATTGTAGCGTGTGCTGTGTGGCATTATCCTGTTGAAACCACATGTCGTCCAAGTCCATATCTTCCAATTCGGGCCAAAAATAATCGGTGATCATGGAGCGATAACGCTGACCATTCACAGTAACGTGACGATCGTTATCGTCGACGAAAAAATATGGCCCAGTAACGCCGCTGGCATGCAAACCGCTCCAAACGGTTATTTTCTGTGGATGAAGTGGTGATTCATGAAGCACATGTGGGTTTTCACCCGACCAATAACGCATATTTTGCTTATTGACGAACCCATTGAGCCAAAAATGAGCTTCGTCACTGAGGATGATTTTGCGATGAAATTCATCGTCTTGGCGCATCTTCTCCAGAACCCAATCGGAGAACGTACGTCGCTTCAAATGGTCCATCGGCTTCAATTCTTGAGTCAGCTTGATCTTTTATGGGTGTAAACCAAGATCCTTACGCAAAATACGCCATAATGTGGTCTAAGCGATGCCCAATTCTTGAGAACGCCGTGGAATTGACTGATTTGGATCGTTTGCTACGGATGCCTGAACGGCAGCGATATTTTCGACACTTCGACCAACCCGTTGTCTCACTGACACGGCAACATCACACAACGAATATGTAGACTCAAATTTTTTCACTAAACTTGTTATTGCCTGTCTACTAGGGCGAGAATTACTACCGAAAATTGGAGTTAACACTCTTAAAGTTGCAGTCACCGACTCCGAATTTTTATAATTTGCAGACGTTGCTCGTTCGTGTACTTTACCACGATGAAAATGTTGAGTTTACTGAATAAATTGACAGTAACAGTTTGATGATTAGTGAAAGAGTGCGTTCACAAATTAAATTCAAAGTTGTCAAGTCCCTATTGGAAAACCTTTTATTACAATACCATCCCTTATAATACCAATTTTTCTTCGTTGAGCGGCAATCTTGCAAATATTAGCTCGCTTGCACTGGCTCTAGTGCCTCCTCTAAAGTTTGTCGCCTATTTTTCGATTATGCGAGGAAATCTTGCGAATATTAAGCCTCCAGCTTTGGGTGGACCGGAATTATAGATCTTCTGCCTTACGGGGGTTTTGAATCATGAATCTTGTTTTGAATAGAACTATCACAAATCCGAATCATGACATCAGTCTTTGTCATTGACAATTTCACCATCAAGAAAAAGTTTTAGATTCACATACTTTTACTGATAGTTAAAAAATTTCGTCTCTTACTGTAACAAACGCAGTTTCACAATCGAAAGCAAATCACATTCTGTTATGACAGTGACAGTTGACTCTAGACATTTCGCAATATACCAAATATTTGTTTAGGATGTGCCGAACGAGTGATGAGATTTTTTTAAGTTTTAAACCCAACAAAACTGGGACACCATGTTAAATATATGTAATTTAAATACAGACTGCCTAGTGAAGATATTTTCCTATTGTGATGCATCGGATTTGGCTAATCTCTGCCGGTCTAGTTCATTCTTTAATACAGTCATCAACAACTACGTGTACTATGCAAAAACACTCGATCTACTCCTCTGCGGCCACCGAGATAATCCGGAAATTTGCGAACGGTTATAAATCTTATTCTGTGATAGCAGGTCTTGAATTTATTTTTCTTTGCAGAACCTTCAATGACCTCTCTTACATCAGTCGTCTTTCGATTGGATCCAATTGGCTAAATGGACGTTATAAGGAGACAACATACTTCAACAGCAATAGAATGTGTGCCTCAAAAATTCACCTCGACAAGGAGAATCTATACATCACACATATGAGGTATATGCGTATTCATAAGCGAACAAAAAACCATGCCCTAGAGAGACGTTGTACGGAAGAGATTTGTACCAATGCTAAGGCAGACATTTGGGATTTCTCAAAGAAAGATGACATAATATTTGCTGGACGAGTTTATGGTAGTGGTTTCATTTATGAGGACGGTAATGCAACAGAGGTGAAACTCCACGATATCAACGAGGATTTATTTTGTGTGGATTTTAGCAGGAACGTTTATCTATCGAGTACGAACAAGTGCACAAGAATATGGCAACGGTCAGACCAGTTCGGTCTAATTTACTTGGATTTAGCCAGCGAATATGGTGAATCCTATAAGGTGGTGAAATTTAATCAGGATGGCGATAGATTCTATGGAGGCCTATATACAGCGCTAAACCGAAAAGCACTGAGAGAAGTGGATGTTGAGACGTTTGTTAAATTGTTTTTAACATTTTTATTTGTGTAATTGGTTTTACCCTTTTCAGAGGCACTCAACAAATCATGAACTCAGATACTTGGTCGATTTACGATCTCAAACTAAAAGATCCCAACGTTGTGTTCACAGCGAATTTCGACACAACTTTTCGCATGTACGATAGGCGATCGGACAGCGATGTTAGCATTTGGGAGGATCAATTTGGCTCGTCTATATATTGTTTAGACTACGATGGACTTTATGGGGTTCTTTGTGGAGTGAAACATCACTGCCGGGTGAACTTGTACGACATTCGAATGCCAGAGAAATGTGTGCAAATTTACTTCCCATCTTCGAGAAATGGCCACAGTTCACCTGTATATAGTATTGCATGCGACAGTCGGTATTTGTTTGTGGCCACAGATCGTAGCTTGCGGGTACTTGATTTCAAAGCTGATTGGGCGACCAAACGGGACTATCGGAATCTATTTCAGACTGTTATAAGAGGATAATTAAAAAGTGATAGTTGGTATCAATCGTTGTTTCTTGTTTTCGTTTTTATCTTAAAAGATTTTCAGAATCTCCACCGGAGTACCTTTCGCGAGGAGCAACATTTAATAGGTGTTAAGTTGCTTCTGTTTGCGTAGAACGGGGTAAGTTCTAACATGGGGAGCTACCTCCTAATATTTGTCGCTGATTTGGTTTAAAAGACTGCAATGCTACTCAGCCACTTTTACCGAGTTCTTATTGCACAGTTCGCCACTGTATCTTCTCCTATATTACAGCAAGCATTTTTCTCTCAGAACAGGCCTAAACAATAATTGACAAGGTCCAAACTTCTGCGCCTTTTAGTTACTTTTAATGTTCGAGAGAAACCTTTGCCTGGGCCTAGACCAAAGAAGCACAAGAGTTGCTCTTTGTGTGATCTTAGCGCTGATGGCGTTATCAAAATTAACAGCGGCGTCTAGGAAGACAAAGTCTCTAGCTACATCCAAGTTATATCTGTTTGAAGCAACGACCTGTCCGAGAGGCATACGCTGAATGACCTTTTTGTGTTTAGGCTACGGCCATTTTCGAAAACGTCATCTGCATCAAATTGCTTTGCAAAATGTTCTTAAACGCAAGATGCAAAAGTCGCTTGTTCGAAAACGACATTAGAAATCAAACTGCCTTTGCAGCATGTTCGATAATGCAGTGTTTGCAGGACAGATGTTCATAAACGTCATATGCGCTGCAAAAAAGCAGCCAAAAATTTGCACTGCGTAATAACATGCATTCAAGGATGATTGCTCTGTTCGAAAACGTCAAATACTCTTGCAAGAAAAAAAATCATGTAGATGACACAGATCAACGATACCAAATGCCGTTTGCGGTTAGAATGTTCGCAACCCTTAAGTATTGCAAATGACGTTTTCGAAAACGGCCTACGAGTACCAGCAAAAACTCACTCTTCGTTAGCCCTTCCAAAGCGATACTTACGAATGTGTTACTGACATGCTGCGGTCTTTAGATTATGTCAACGAATGCGAGTTATTAAACGGACGTATGAGGTCCGTTTAAAAAGTATCCGACCACAATTTTTATTGGCAAAACAAAAAAAGTTTGGGTGTGATGCTGACTGTTTTTTTAACTCACCTCTACCGAGAGGTTCTGTGTCACCGTTGTGGTGCTGTGAGATGCAAACGGCCGGACCTGTGGGCAAAATGCAGCTGGCAACTTAATCATGATAACGCACCCGCTCATTCTTCTCACATGATTCGGAGTTTACAACACACCTGTGGTTCGATAACTTCTTTACTCTCTTGACCACGCTCCATGTGATTTCTGGCTTTTCTCCGGGTTGAAAATGCCTTCGAAAGGGACCAGATTTTAGACCAATGAAGACGTCGAGATCGTAACTTGATCTTGTAGTGGCAGAACCATTGAAGAATTCGTATGACAGCGGAAAGCTTGATATTGAAAGTCCCGATGATGTCTACACCGACCTTTATGGAGCAGCATACATTCCTCAAGATCTTGACAGGGATTTCAAATGAGACATTGATGTGTACAGCTCGTTTTTATAATAGGGCTGGCACACTGTTGCAGTGTGAAAATGCTTTGGTCTGATGTAGAATTATCAGATTGTTGACAATAGGCATTAGGTGGTCACACAGAAGAGAATGCTATTTTAGTTGCCTCAGTTTGAAGAGTTGTTCTCTTGTTCACCATTGCAGACTTCGGTTAAGGCTTTGTAGCTTTGATATGTACGCTATACCAATTGGTAGCATTTTCTAATCTCGTTCCTGTAAAAGCATCTTTCAATCGACTCAACTGCGTACTACGCTCGTGTTTCGTTACGTAGAGTTTGCGGGCAATTTTAGTCCTTCTGTGCAGCACCGTTCATTACGTTTTTTGTTTTGCCAGCGAGTGGATACAGGAGGTGTATTAAATGTAAGGGTCACAGAGTTGGGCAGCATGGTTTTCCAATGCGATGGGCATCGTTAATGTGGGCCGAGTAGGTACGTATCTATTGAAAGGCGGGATTTGGTTCCATCGTTGACATCACCTATTCAACCATGTTAGGCATCGTCTTCTTGATAAATTTTATACCACGTACGACGACGAACGTAAGGTTTAGCCTTCATTCATTCACTATGAAATGAAGTGGAACATTTTGCCATATAAGATCCAGCTGGTGCAGTAACTCAAGCCGCAAGACCACCGCAGTTCGCAGATCGACTTTTGAGCATCTTGAAATCGATCTTTATTTTTATCGAAAAACTGTGTTTAGTGTTGAGCCTCACTTTGGGTTCAGCGAGTTTGTGACCAAGCAAAATTAACCTTTTTCTGGAATGAGAAAAATCCGACAGATTCTCACGAAACTCAGCTGCAACCACAAAAGTGCACTGCTTGATGTGGTAAGACCGTAGCTCGCGTTACAATCAATGCCCAGCTGTTATTTTTTCGAAAATATGAACGATATTGATCCAGTCGTGCCTGTAGAATGGCGCTACGGACCTCACTGCTCATGAAACAATTATTGATTACTCGATTCAACGAAAACATTAGCTTTGTTCAGTGGGGTTGTTCCGGACTGTTCCGAATAGAAAAGCACAATCTTTCCTGTTAAGTGAGAAAATTTTTCTCTGGTTCAGTGAGGCTGTTCCAATCTATTCGGAAGAGAAAATCTTCCACCTACTTTCGAAGTAGAACACAATTGTGAAAAATGTCAAAATCAGCTGTACTGTACTGTTCTCATTTGATTTGACGTTTTTCACAAATCTGCACTGTTCTGTTCTAGTTTTTCCTCACTGAACAAAGCTATTATATCGCGAAATGGGCCTGTGTATTGGCCATATGCTTGCAGCTGTGTTAAAAATCATGAACTATGAGCCAATGTCATAAACCGTTCTTCATTCCTGATACCGACAGCCCAACATCTGATAAGTCAAAAGCTTGAGCACTGCGATTATCATCTTTTCCAATACTTGTCTGGCCATGGCAGTTACAGCAGGTATTTCTAACGATTAAGACATGATAGGTCATCATCTTGCTCGGAATGTCCATATGAATATCTCTCCAATTCATTGGTACTCGACCGCATATAGTGTTGTGGAAGACAGTATGCAGCTTTGTAACAACTCTCCAAAAGTAGAATGGAATGGTTGAAGTCTGTTTCCGGGGGTGTCGTTTAGCACCTAGCCATGTATTGGCCAATAACTCGGGATAGCAGTATCTCTAGAACATTACCACTTACATGAAGTACCCTTAACAACTGCCTCTTCCACAACTTTTTAATTTGGGCAGAGTTATGTTCAGATAATATTTAAACCAGTTCCGCTACAGGTCATTACACAAATCCATAAAACGATTTTTCCATTTTCCAAACTGATAAGAGTTTGTTTCATGAAATTGGTTTCCCATTTGCTGTGTTTTGATGACTATTAGCACTGTACAGACTTGACTAACATTTGTGCCGCTGACATAGCAGCACTCTTAATGAAGCATACACAAATATCCATTAAGATAACATTTTACTTTAGGAAGGTTTGCATCTAATTGTAATTATTTGTTAATATCGACTCTCTCTCTCTGTCCTTATTGTAGATTTGCCTTTTCTGGGTGTTAATTGGACATATATTTGGGGCTAGTTATCCATTCTTTTCTGGCATTTTCCATTTCAATTCTCATTGTATGCCGACTTTAACGCAAATGATTATCTTTTAGAATTTCTTGGCTATCAAGGCAACTCTGGAACTACCACCATTTGTGCTCTTGTTTTGTAGACTGGGCATCAACTTTTCCATCGACGTTGTATTCAATGGTAGGTTTTTCCCCCAATTGTATCGTCAGACGTCCGACTGGTTTTCCTCGGACTTTTTTATTTAGACTTGATGCGAAGTGATACTGGCAAAACCAAACCAGTTATCGATATTAGCGTTCCCGGGAGGTAGAAATAGGTCTTATACAAACCCGATACTATTCATGTGTACGTAAATAAATTGCTGAAACGATATAATAGATTTCCAAATGATTGTTTACGATTACATTGGAAGCCATAATATTGCCAGTTGCCAGTTGTTAAATTAAATTCATTTCTATATTCTCCATTTTTGTTTCTTTGTTTTAAACTTATCTCTAGAACGAAATACATAATTTAACTCATACATACATACACATATATAAAAAAAAATATATATACATATATATATAAACGGAATTTATCTAGATAACACGTTTGACGGATTTATGATTTTACTCATTTCTCTTCTTTCGTTTTTTTTTGTTTTTTTTTTCAGTATTTAGTTGCCTTGTTTACCCTATCATGTTAAATTCTCTTTTCACAGTTTAATTCAAACCCTAAATTATTGGAACACTTGGCCACTTAATAAGTTATTCATTGCTGCTGGGCAATAAGCATAATAGTGCGTGTATACATAATAGGATTGCGAAAAAAGAAAACTTGAATAAAATATCAGAGAAAGAGAAGAAGGAAGTACATACATAGGTGGAAGAGTGAAATAAGAGAAATAAAATACATGTGAAACATATAAAAAAAATCAATCACACGTGCACATTGTTATTAATATGCAATCGCGATCAACGCGAACTATCTTCTCTTTTTTCGTCTGTCGATGTTGTATCGTTTGTTGTGGATGATGAAGCTTTTGACGACGGAGCAGTACCGTCTGTGGAAGTTTCAGTCTGTGCGTCGGTTTCGTTAAGTGCAGCGGCTATTTCTCCATTAAATTGTAATAAGCAACCTAAAGCTCCAAAGTATCCCTCATGCTCTAAGAAGAGCGCTTTCATTGTGTGATCGGACCAGAAATCCATAGCATAGGCAAGAAGTTTCATCGAAATGGGATTTACACGCAGGAAATTTCCCACAAACACTATCTACAAAATGGAAACAAATCAATGTGTAAATATTATTTGTTGCGAAATTATCGACAGGAATTGTGGAGAATACCTTGTCGATTTTTGCATTTAAAGCACACATTCTCGCAATGGAACCAATGTTATTCGTTATTGTTACCAAAGTAGCGTTGGCGAGATCTTCGCGGGATACGGACGCTCGTTTTTCCTTTAAGTGCATTTGACCAAAGCTTTAAAATACAAAACAGGCAAAAATTATTTGTTTCCTCACACAAATATAACAATTTGGTGGTACGTACCTCGATGCAACAAGATCACCTGTTAGACCAAATCGTTCATAGTCCCCACCATAGATATCCCTCACTAATTTATCGACTTTTCTATTGTCTCCTTGTGTGGCAAGTTGAATGGCTTCTTCGAATGTATTACAACCTGTCAGCAAACAACACAATCCTAGGAATGTTCCTCCACCTAAGCTGTATGTTACAAATATCTTATAGTTGGATTGTTGTTTTTTTTTTTTTGATAAAAAGGAAGACATTTAAACGTACCTTGTACCAGAAATACGTTTATAATTATTCGGCCCATAGACAGCTAAAATAGATACACCCGAACCAACATTCACCAATATGAAAGGATATGGTTGTGAGAAGTCAAATGCACGTTTCTCACTTTTCCTACTTAAAATCAATGGTCAAATGGTTTGACAAACTTAGTATGACGATAAATTGAAGTACTCCATTGTAACACTTACAATATTTCACTAGCATTCTCATAGTAATAACACTCTGTTTTATTTTGGATCTCAGCAAATAATATTCCCTTGATTAACGTGTCCAATTCATCGAATTTGGCTAGCTTCATGTTGACTTCCTAAAATTTTTAATAATTTATAAATTTAGAAATTATTGTATCAATTGTACTCACTTCTCTAAAGTTCCTTTCGAATTTAAAGGCACCACCACCCGTTGCACACACTGTTGTCACCAGTTCTGCCATACCCTTCGCTTTAGCCAACGATAAAAAGTTTCCCATGTCAGAGGTTTGAAACCTTATAAAATGCAATGAGCCACGTCGTTTGCGAATCTCAACATTGTCCATCTTAAAAGCAAAAAGTAAACGAATTTCGTACCGATGTACGAGATGTATCATAATTTTAAATGCGCAATGAAAATGGTTTCATGTATTCAACAAGGTTTCGGTTTAATTCGTTTAGGTTGTCCTGTGATGGAAAGCATACAGCTTACAGAAGTTCTCTATTCAAGGTGTGTGAGGTATAGAAGCATGTATATTTCTCACTCTGATAATTCTTTGGGAAAGCTCAGAAATACTACTCGAGCAGAGTAGGATACCCACAACGTACTCATCTCATTCTACCAATTTATTAACATCAACTCTCAAATTTTCTAATATGTCTTCGAATGACGCAACAACCATCGCTAATCTACTTGCGAGCTTCTTTAGTCTATCGTTTTCGGCCCAATCTGATGTCCCCGATCTTAAATACTTTTCTTTCCTCCACAACTGTTGTCAAATATCTCTCTCGTCAGTTGAAATTACTTCAGCGCAGTTACTAGACAACATACATAAACTGAAAGACGATTTTTCTCCAGGTCCTAATGTTTGTTGTTGTCTTAAAAAAATGTGCTGATAATCTAATTAATCCCCTCACTAGTATTTTCAAACTATCTTTGTCTGAAGGGCTCTTTCCTCATCTGAGGAAAATCGCTTTTATTACCCCTATTCACAAAAAAGGATCAAAGCAGGATATCACCAATTATCGCCCCATTGCTAAACTATCCTGCATCCCAAAGGTTTTTAAAAGTATTGTTTATGAAGCACTATATTTTCAATGTGAATCTATATTTGCAATCAACCAACATGGTTTTCTCAAAGGCAGATCAACGCTCACCAACCTCATTGAGTTTGGTTCTAGTTCACTGTGCGCCCTAGAGCAAGGGAAAGAAATTGATGTACTATAATCGACCCGGACTTCAGTAAGACCTTTGACAAAATCTCGCACAAGTTAATCCTATTCCAACTCAAAGCTCTTGGTTTTGAACCTAGACTGACCTCTTGGATTAATTCCATTTTTCTGACCCAATTCTCGCCACTTCGGGTGTTCCACAAGGCAGTCATTTCGGTCCATTAATTTTTATTTTGACTATTAACGATGTTGCTAACGTCATAAAGCACTCCCACATATCTATCTACTATATGCCGATGATATGAAAATCTATAGACAGCTCTCAAGCCTCTCTGACTCTCAACCTTTACAAGATGATCTTAATAAACTTTCTCGAGCTCAACATAGAAAAATGCCAAGCCATTTCTTACTCTCGGAGGCGTTTGACACTTCCAAACTGCACCTACTATTTATCAAATCAATTAGGAAAGCTAACTGCGCTCTCGGTTTTGTTAAACGATGGTCAAAAGAATTCTCCAACCCTTGTGTCACCAAATCCCTGTACATAAGCTTTGTTCGTCCACTTCTCGAACACGCCATCGAGATATGGTCTCCTTACTACGATGTACATATTCTGTGCATTGAAGCTGTTCAACGTAAAGAGTTTTCCAATAGGGACTTGACAACTTTGAATTTAATTTGTGAACGCACTCTTTCACTAATCATCAAACTGTCACTGTCAATTTATTCGGTAAACTCATCGTTTTCATCATGGTAAAGTATACGAACGAGCAACGTCTGCAAATTATAACCGAAATTCGGAGTCGGTCACTGCAACTTTAAGAGCGTAAACTCCAATTTTTGGTCGTAATTCTCGCCCTAGTAGAGAGGCAATAATAAGTTTAGTGAAAAAATTTGAGTCTACATATTCGTTGTGTGATGTTGCCGTGTCAGTGAGACAACGGGTTGTTCGAAGTGTCGAAAATCCGTAGCAAACGATCCAAATCAGTCAATTCCACGGCGTTCTCAAGAATTGGGGATCGCTCAGACCACATTATGGCGTATTTTGCGTAAGGATCTTGGTTTACACCCATACAAGATCAAGCTGACTCAAGAATTGAAGCCGATGGACCATTTGAAGCGACGTACGTTCTCCGATTGGGTTCTGGAGAAGATGCGCCAAGATGATGAATTTCATCGCAAAATCTTCTTCAGTGACGAAGCTCAGCAATATATGCGTTATTGGTCGGGTGAAAACCCACATGTGCTTCATGAATCACCACTTCATCCACAGAAAATAACCGTTTGGTGCGGTTTGCATGCCGGCGGCTTTATTGGGCCATATTTTTTCGTCGACGATAACGATCGTCACGTTACTGTGAATGGTCAGCGTTATCGCGCCATGATCATCGATTATTTTTGGCCCGCATTGGAAGACATGTGGTTTCAACAGGATGGTGCCACAAGCCACACAGCACACGCTACAATCGATTTATTGAAGAGTTAGTATGGTGAGCGTGTTATCTCAAGAAATGGGCCAGTCGATTGGCCGCCTTGTTCGTGCGATTTAACTCCGCTTGACTATTTTCTGTGGGGCTACGTCAAGTCATTGGTTTATGCCAACACCCCGACGACGTTGGAAGAGGTCAGGCGTTGAAAATTGGGCCCAACGAATCGACCGCTGCAAACGTGCCCGCGGCGGCCATATGAACGAAGTCGAGTTCCATTCATAAATGTTTTGATTGTACTTCAAGCCGATAATAAAGTTTTTGAAATATCTCAAATGGTTTGCGTTGTCAAGTTCTTATTGAAAAACCCTATAGATTCCCGCGATTCGCATTACGTTAATCAAACTACTCGGTCTCCTGTCTTTGGAAAAACGTCGGGAGTCCGCCGATATTCTCTTCATCCACAAACTTTTAACCGGCATCATCGACTGTCCCACAATACTCTCCCAAATCCCATTTAACACCAACCCTTGTCATTTAAGATCTGTCCACGTTTTTCGTCCGAATAATCACAGGACAACTTATGGTCTCAACGAGCCAATGTGTCGTATGCTACGTGAAACAAATCGGATACGTCAAGTGTTCTATTTCCACTGCAGCAGTTCAGCCCTTCGAAATTCCCTGAATAACCATTTTTCCCGTCATTAGACCTTAATTTAGTTATAAGTCATAGTTACTAGGTGGGGAGAAAAGTAACCTCGTTGACCGCCAGAATGCGCTGCTACTGCAAAAAAGGTTATGGTGCCTTGAAGTCCGTTCATATTTAGGCAAACATGCCAAATTTCAGTGCGATATTGTCTTTAGTTTTGTTTTGACAGTGATTGTGATTGTTGTTGACGTGTTTGGCATCATGTTGAGTATGGACAAAAACGATTTTCGTTCTCTCATAAAACATTATTCTTTGAGAGGCAAAACGGCGAAAGAAACAAAAGAAAAGTTGGATAAATATTAATGGGGCTAACGCTCCGTCAGATTACACCGTCAAATCGGCAGGCCCTCTGATGCGGTTACAGAGGACAATGTCAAAAAATTACATGAAATGGTGTTGGCTGACCGGAAAGTGAAGGTGCGCGAGCTAGCTAATACCACAAAGATTAGTGCTGAGCGCACACGACATATTTTGGGCAATATTCTGCATATGAAAAAGTTATCCTGCCGCTGGGTGCCGCGCATGCTCACTCCTGACCAAAAACACGAACGCGAGAGCACTTCGAACGAGTGTTTGGACTTGCTGATGTGGAATCGGGCGGACTTTTGGCGTCGATTGGTAACTGTTGATGAAACTTGGATCCACTATTACACACCAGAGGACAGAATGAGTGCCCGGCAATGGACTGAAGCCGGCACGAGTGGTCCGAAGCGGCCGAGGGAGGATCGATGGGTTATATGGGAAAGATTATAGCGTCGGTTCTCTTCGCGGACTACCTCGAAAGGGAAAAACAGCGAGTATTGCTGTGCATTATTTAAGAAGGCCGAAATTGCTGCAAAACGGCCTCACATGAAGCGAAAAAAAATTTTGTTTTTGCAAGACAATGCGCCGGCGCACAAGAGCATTGCAACCACGGCTAAAATCAATGACTTACGGCTCCAATTGCTGTCACATCCACCGTATTCGCCCGATTGGCCCAATGAGACCTCCGGCATAAAACCCACACCAACGAGCCAAATTTTGTATGTACAAAAGCTGAACACCTCCGACTCTACAATTCGGTCTTATATGGACGTGTGGAAGTTTTTCACCATATGGGACGTTGGAGAGATGTCCAGCTCTTTGAGAGGGCTCTTAATCAATCGCTTGCGGTATTGACTCACCAACTCGCGTATAGCCGCATTATTCTCTTCTGGCGTTTTGCTGTCTCGCACGGCAACGTTGTGGATAAATTGGTTCATTAGATTTTCTATTCGCTTATCGGGACATTTATAACTGCTGAAAATTATGGTTAACGCACGGAACTTAATCGTAACTGACGGCGAATTTTGGCAAAAAAATGTTTAATGGTTTCTGCACGTTGTCCAATTATACAATATCTGTTCAAAGATGGAATGTGTGAGTTGAGAGCATCTCTTTACCCCTACAGATATTCATGTGGATAACTATAATGAAGAAATGTTGTAACCAAAAAATAATGGCTTTCGAACACATAAAAAGTTTGTTCGCTTAGTAAGACACGAGGATAATGTTGGAAACTTATATGTATCATAGACAAACTATATATGGAACATATTTGTATGTATAGGTACAGAATATACAATAAAAATTCCAATTGCTCGAAACGTGCATATTTTCTAAAAATAATCACAGGCAAAGAGCTAGTTAAAGGCCAAACACAGAAGAGATACAACAAATTATTATCATCTTCTTTAATAGCCGTGTTCCAAAGAGCCAAGGAGCAAAGCTTAACCATTTCGCAAAATAAAGAGAAATAAAAATAAATGAAATCTTGTTCGCAAAATCTCGAATTTGTCATGTAATGTTACTAATTAGCATTCCCCAATAAGAAAAAAAAAGACATCTTTGACCTTCGTCTTGGTTGGATGCGTCTTACTTGACTTCCACACAACGACACACGATGTCTTCTTTTTTTTTTTTTGTGGTTTTGAAAGATGAGATTTATGTACATACACATCATGTACTCGTATGTAGTGTTGTAGTCGCATGGATAGATGAAATATTTCTCTTTCCATTAAGATTACATAATTCAATTTTTTGTGTCGTTTTTTCTTTTTTGTTTTTTCCTGCTTAAGGTGTTCGCACATACACCAATGAATCAATATGCCAGGGTGGTGGATATAAAATCTCTATTGACACATGGTTCAAACGGAATAAAAATGGAATGGGACTGCACTTTGCTCATAGTGCTAAAGGTCTGTATAGTAGAATTGAAGTGTGTTTTTTAAAAGCTACTCTCATCCATTGTCAAGGTAAACGAAAGTCAAACAGAATCAGTTGGGAAAGATTTAAAAAGAAAAAAAGTTGAGATGATGTAATTGCTTACCTGGAGATGGGTGTCCCGATGTCCAGTCTTTCCATACGCTGAATTTCTCGTCAAGTATCGACGAATGTTTCGTAGAATTTCAGCTTCTTGGTCTTGCTCGTCGGGTGTTATATCCTTTGGTTCAAAATATACCAATTTGGTGAGGGTACCACCGATGTCCATACCAAACCAGGGCATTGCTAAAAAGAAAAAAAAATATATCAAATCTCAAGTAACCACCCTGTTTGTTTGAGACGTAAAATGAAGAATGCAAGTATACGAGTATTTACAAAATTAACATTTTCTAAAGCTTTTTACATATTCGAAAAGCGAAAAATTTGAATTTCAACGCAGCCATAATAAAGTAAATGAATTCACTTGACCTTTTGACAATTCGGTGGCAATGTTGCTGTAGCAGAACGGCCAGTACTAGGCTGAAAATGCCGCCGTTTGTTTTCGAAAATCACGGTTCAACGTTAAACCGTGATTTACATATCATGCAAACGGACTAAAGGAAACGTAGAAAAAACCGTCGGCGAGTAAAAATGACTCTAAAATTTCGGATTAAACTTATTGGTTTATCTGCTCCGTTCAACTTTTAACAATTTGAGTGGCAACACTGATTGGACCAGGAATTCTTCATCAGCACAATATCTATTATTTTTTAAATGGTTAAATTTTTACGGTTTAGCAATACTGAAACTTCATAGGCAATCGTCTACTTCCTGAAGCACTAAAAAATAATTATAATAATTTGAAGACTTAATTAGTTAATTTTACAGTTCGGCAGTAGCCCCAAGTATCTAATTATTGTCAGGTACAAGTTCCTGTCGTTACAGTATTCCAAAAAACACATGATATTTTCCAGTGTAGAAGTATAAGCAAGCAACGTCGCGTGAGCCCATACGGCAAACTCATTTTGAAACAATATTAACAAACATTTGTGTCGACATAAACAGTTAACACAGAATTACTTGTTGCAGTAGCCCTGAATAGACAATGCGCATAAATTTAGATATGCATATGAGTACTCGTATGTATAAAAGCGAGGCAAGTCACTTACAGAGCACAATAGTGTGAATGTCAATGTGTCCCTGACAATGGCATTTCTTCAAATGAACTTTGAAGTTACATTTCATTTTGCTTTTTCACTTTCGAATGAGTACTTTCGAACAATGTGAGTTAATTTGAATAAAATCTATTTTGGTTGCCAAGTCTTTGTGAAGATGTAAACGCTGAAGGGTTTATCCTACTTTCAATCAGTAACAATTCAATCATTTACCCAAGGAACGTATTTATGGAACATGAAATAAAGTTCTGTGTGACAGAAATAATGTAAATGACATTATGACTTGTACAAATGTCAGTAGGAGACGTAGAAACCTGTTTTAGATAATTTTATGTAAGATCAGGATTAAGACATAGTTTTTCAATTCATGTAACAGTTGTCTTCCTTTTTGTAACAGACCTAACGTTGATAAATCGTTGGCTCATGAAATATCTTCTGATCTTTTCGTAGAGCCCGATTCATTGGGAATTGATAGCATTTCTTACCGAAATGTGATACCAAAGCCTGCACCGTCCAACACCAGACTCTTTTATCGAAAGTACTTGCATTTGAAATCGATAAGCCTCGTCTGTAAGCGACTCTGTCATATCAAATCTGATGCTCCCAAAATAATTGGTGGTCTACCTCAGGGTTCCGTTCTATCTCAGACACTCTTTAATTTTCATTAACGGTCTCTTTGTTTGTTACTTCTAATCCAATATATTTCTATGCCTATTTTTATATTCATTCTCAAAGACACCCTTTGGCTCATCAGCCGAAGAATAAGCTTTCAGTGCTCAGAAAATTCTTACCTTGATCACCTAACTAATTGAAAAATTAAGAACAAAGTTCAGGACTCAATCTTGTCATCTATCGCTGAAGTAGATTCGGAACCTCCAACCATTATTCATGAAAGACACATGCTCGCCGAAAAGAAAGAACTTTCCATTTTGGGTATCTGCATTGACAACACTTTAAGCTAGACCGGATCATTTATTAGATGTCGGTAGAAATGTTGCGAAATGTCTACGTTCACTTAAAGCAGACAACCAAGACGACATTATTCAACACAAAAATTATTCTACAATAGGTACAGAATCGTGACCGCTATTAAGACAGAACGTCATAATCGAAAGTTATAATTTCGAGGTAGTAAAGGACTTTGTCTACCTTGGATCTGCTATGAATTCTGCCACCAACAACACATCAACAGAAATAAAAAGAAGAATCTCTCTTGCCAATCGCTGTTTCTTTAGACTAAGAAGGCAACATAGTTGCAAGGCCCTATCCCGAAAAGTAAGGAGACTCTATATTAGAACTTGACCATCCCAATCCTACTTTGAAAAATATTCGATCCCGTTTGCGTTGACGGGCTTTAGAAGAGCAGATTCAACGACGAACTATACGAGCTGTACAGCGACATCGACCTAGTCAGAAAATTGCAGATCAGTCGCTTGAGATGGCTAGGACATGTAGAGCGAGTGGACACCTCGAATCTAACCCGAAGAGGCAACATAGTGGAGGAAGACCTCACCTTAAGTGGCACCTCGCACAAATAGAAGGGGACCTCAACCGACTTGGAGTGCGCAACTGGAGGCAGTTAACTAAAGACCGGACTAACTGGAGAGCCTTTTTAGATGACCGCCAGGTTCACCCCGAACTGTAGCGCCATCTAAGTAAGTAAATAAGGGGCATAGCAGGCACAATAAAGGTATATGACCTATGGAATATAAGAAATAGCTGCAAGACGCATGTACAAACAGTGACATTAAGTTGTTTTTTCTGCTATTGATAGCTGAATGATACGAATTTATTGAAATCAAAAACAATTCAGATAAGGGGCAACGCTTAAGCTCACAAAGTCGATAATTGCACTGTAAAAGATTTTGGTCGTCCAGTTTGGGAGTATTGCCTGAGAACGCACCACACTATATACCTATGTTGTGAAGCATCAAAAAGCCTCGCATATGGATGGATTTATAGCCGACGACTACAGTTAACGAAAAACGGACTCTTCGGACCTTTAATAGTCCATATGCGCCGGAACAATTGGCGGAGGCCCTAAAACGATACAAAGCGGATATAATTCCAAGTACTGACATGGAAAAGGTTAGGCAAAAGAATGATGGAAACCTGTGACATCAACTAGGGTAAATGTTATACACTATAGAGACCAGAAGCATGAAAGTCATGAAAGGAGCACTTAGGCAAGAAGTCTTGAGCTTCAAACTCCTTAGCCTTATATGCGCTGAGACCTCCACGGAGGAAAATGACGACTTTGATTGTTTCAGATTGTTTCAAAAAACTTGTCGGCCAGATATAGGAGGAATGTTCCAAGCATGACAAGTTAGAAAAGGTGAACAGTTGAATAATATAGCCCACCCGACACTAGTTCTGAATAGCACACGTTTCTACACTCAAAATCCGCAAATGGACCTAACTGTCATCTGATCATAAAAACTATCAACCAGATTGATCAAGAGCCTTCGAAATCTTTCCGAGAAATCCTATACTGTCAGCATTAAGCGCAGAGAAATTATTATTAGAGATGCTATTAGAGATGCTGAATCTGATGTGCTTTTTTCACCCAACTACCCGAGAAGTGAAGACAAATGCATGCAACGAAGTAAGAGATGTACAAGGCGTCACTGTTACGAAGGACTGAAGCTGCTCACGCCCTCAATGAACAAACGGAAAGAAGAAGAACTAAAAGCAACAAATTCCCCCATCCTGGCTACTGGAAGGTGCTTCTGCAGATATGATGTTAAACCAAAACGTGAAAAGAACTTGCCAACGACACAAATGTCTAACAGAAACATGCAAAAATAAGGGAGAAAACTTAAAGGGTGTTCCAAAATTCCCGCAAGATTTTCATTTTGCTCCATTTGTGCGGTAAAGCGCTGCCAACGCAAAAAAAAACAGCGTGGCAGCCGAAAATTCCGTGTTATTAAAAGCGAATGGAATTCGTGTAATGGATTATGGAACAACAACAAGTGGACACTGAAACTGATTTCTCAAACAAAATCATCTTCAGCGATGAGGCTTACTTTCATCTTGATGGCTTTGTTAATCGTCAAAATTGGAGACGTCATCGGATCATTCTTCTTTGAAAATGCGACTGGTCGGACACTAAGAGTTAATGGTGATCGCTTTCGCAACATGATCATTAGGTTTTTTGGATATATGGATGAGTACGACATGTGGATTCAGTAAGACGGTGGTGCCATCTGTCACACAGAGTCCAAGAAGCAATTCAATTACTGCATGAGTCTTTTCCTTGTTGTGTAATTTCCCGTTTTGATGATCAGAATTGGCCGCGCAGATCAAGCGATAGAACACCGTTGGTCTTTTGTTTTTTGGAGTATTTTGAAGATCTGGAAAACGCTATGTAAATTAAAGACCAATAAAGCTGTAAGACCAGACGGACGGATTGCTTTGGTAAGGACCATTCATCAACTTATCTTTAAAATATGGTTGGATGAAAGTATTCCCGGTGAGTGGATTCTCACCATCGTTGCTTGATCCTGAAGAAGGAAGAACCCTAAATTTCGCTAATTATAGAGGAATCAATGTATATGAACGTTGTGCACAAGATTTTATCTGCGTCTTAGGCCTAGTAAGCCTACCATCGACTAGATGTTCACCTGATGCCAGATTCCACGGTAACTTTAAATCGATACTATATACGAGGGTTGTCTGAAACGTTTCCGACCGCAACGTAAAGATAGCGGCACTCGTCAATAAAAGCTAGTGAATGATAGTTGTGCATCTTTTGACAGTTACTTACCGAAGTTTCAGTCATTTTGGACGCGCAGTTTTTAGTTGACAGTCGTTTGAGTGAGTCGATGTGAGTGTTTTTTGTGGAAATGGAGAAAAATTGAATATCGAGCTGTTATTAAATTCTTGTTTTTGAAAGGCAATACGCCTACGCAAATCAAAAATGAGTTGGACTCTGTCATTTACTCATCATTTACCACAGTGAAATTTGGGTAGCTGAATTTAAACGTGGCCGTAAGAGCCTGGGAGATGATGAACGTTCGGGACGTCCAAAAACTGCAACCACTGACGATAACATTGCTAAAGTTCACCAAATGGTGTTAGACGACCGCCGAGAGATAGTAGAGGTTATGAAAATATCCAAAGAACGTGTTTGTTACATATTAAATCAAGCTTTAGGCATGAGACAGATGTCCACGCGTTGGGTGCCGCTTTTACTTACGTTAGACCAAAAACGTGTTCGAATGAACATTTCCAACACTTTGTTGGCGCAGTTTAGGCGCAATAAATCCGAGTTTTGGAGCCGATTAATTACTGTAGGTGAAACTTGGATACACCATCATACGCCCGAAACAAAAATTCAGTCAAAACAGTGGACTGCAAAGGGCGAGCCGGCTCTAAAAAAAGCAAAAACTGCTGATAGCGATTGTTTTTTGGGATAGTAAAGGAGTTATCTTGATCGATTATCTTCAAAAAGGAAAAACCATTACAGGAGCATACGCATCATTACTTGCCAAGCTGAAGGCAGAAATTGCGGAAAAACGGCCACATTTGCAGAAAAAGAAAATCCTGTTTCACCAAGACAACGCGCCGTCTCACACCTCAGCGGTTGCCATGGCGAAAATCCATGAATTACGGTTTGAACTGCTTGACCATCCGCCTTATTCACCAGATCTAGCCCCAAGCGACTTCTTTTTGTTCCCTCATCTAAAAACTGCGCTCGGAGGACAGAGATTTTCGTCAAATGAGGAGGCAATCACCTTCGTGAACAATTATTTTGCAGAGAAAAACGCCAAGTACTATTTGGACGGGTTAGAGAGATGGGAGCATCGCTGGGAGAAGTGTATAAGCTACAAGGAGACTATGTAGAAAAAAAAAAAAAATGTCTTGTATCATTGTTCGGTCGGAAACTTTTCAGACAACCCTCGTATATCTCTCTGTTATTGATTTTGAGGCAGCGTATGACATCATTTATAGAGACGAGCTGTTTAGCATCTTGTCAAATTTTGGCATTTTGTGTTGGATGACAATGAAAAATGATTGCTGCTCTATAAATATCGGTAATGACAGCACCGTGACATTTGATGTAAAAAACGGATTTCAACAAAGTAACGCAATACCATAGGTTCAATATTTCAAAACCCTGCTCATGATAAATGGAGAAAGCTGTTGGTCGAGACTCACGTTCACTCCGGACTAAAGTAAGTATAAGAACAACTTGTAGTTGTTTTGCCGAAATGTTAGTAAAGACAATAATTAAAAAAGACCAAATCAAAGCAACTCATATTCTTACGAAGGTCGTTAGCATAATTAACAAAGCCAATAAGTACGCCTTTTGCTCAGGAAGTAGCTGATTACGGCAACGACGTTTATCGACACGATTTCCATTCTTTCAAAAAATGCAGTTGCAAATTTGACGGTCAAGTTGAATGGATAGGCTTAATCACAGGAATAGCAATCTCGACTGGGTGCGCATGCCAGCGTAAGCTGATAATGTGTAAATTGAATCTTACAAGAGGAGAGAAAATATCGTGCTCTCGTAAGTTCAGAGCCCTACTCACCGGAAAAAACAAAAACCCAAAGATGTAAGTGAACGTGTCAGCCAACAGCTGTAAGAATCAGGTTCATTTTATAAGTAAATTTAAAAGTATTTCTGAAAGGGCCATTCATACGAGTACATATGAGTTCAATTATATAGGTTAGGTTCTCGTATTACAGGCTAACCAATTATTTCACTGTCAAGTACGCAAATTAATCACCTCAATTAAAATCGCCAGACCAATTATAACATTGAGACTCTAATTTGTCATGGTCTGCGAAAAGCAGACCTTGGTGGCGTATATAAAAAAAGTACATAATTCAAATCGACTGTCTGAATAGTAAAAAACATCCAAAAATTGTTTCTCCCCCGAGATTAATTCCATAATAGCACTTGCAACAAAGCCTCGAATACAACAAATACTAATCTAGGCTTTGATAACCTATGTATGCGCGTGAACACCGCTTGAACTTGAACTTCTTCTTCGTTGTTTTTAGTGGATTTTCAAAAGTAAGCATTATCACTTGGCCATGATAAGGATATCATTTGCAATCTTAATCTTATCGAAGCGGAATTGCCTCCAAGGTAAGTGAAATGACCAATAGGCTTTTAGAGATAATCGCGTATTCCTTCAATCGACTAGGTACCGACATTTTTGTTTTTTTTTATTAGGTGTACTCGTATTAATTTGCACTCGATTTGATGAAGAACTTTTCAAAAAATCACATCACAAAAGTTCAAAAATTCAACATGATCACCATATTCACGCATGATCGTTTATGGTTTTAATGTTTTGTACAATTCAAATCACCTTTTTGTGTAACCTTTAGAAATGTTAAACAGACAATTTTAGCGTTTTGTTTTTATTTTATTATAATTACTTTCATTTACGGTAATGCACAAGTGTCGAAATTAGTTTTCGTGCTTAACCTTTGAATACTTGAACGCTTGGGTTGCTTATTAGTTAACTTGAGGTATTGGGCAAACTAATACTACTCTCCAGTGGGTTTGATAAGAATTTTAATAACCAGTATACTTATTTAATCTTTGAAATTTCTTTTTATTTTTTGTTCTAAACTCCGCACGGGAATTGATAAAAATCATTCATAGATAGCAGTATATCAAGTAAGACAAAGTAACTATGCATTAGGCATTGCCCAACTGTAAACATACATATACGAGATATTCGATCGCACATATACAATCTTGAGCTATAAGGTATTTATTTATTGATACTAACGCAGAGTTAATTAATTTTTTGCTAATTTAGAGGTCAAGGCTTCATAATCAAACTTTGAAATGATCTTCTAGCCAGCTATCAAGTCGAAAGGTGGATCAACCTAGAGGTTAGAATTCCAGACAAAATAATTCGAATAAGATCGTACTTGTATCATCATTTCAGCTCATGACATCGTTTTTGTGATCATCTAGACGAATATGGATCAGTTGAAATGTACGAGTAGATCAGTTGGAAGATGGGGAGATGGATCAAGTTAGAGACTACGGCTCCATACAGAATCGTTCAGACAAGATCGTACCCCTATCTTCATTTCAGCTAGTGACATCGTTTTTGTGATCATCTAGGCGAATATTAAGTTAGGACATGGATCAGTTGAAATGTAGATCAGTTGGAAGATGGGGAGATGGATCAAGTTAGAGACTACGGCTCCATAGAGAATCTTTCAGACAAGATCGTACCCCTATCTTCATTTCAGCTAGTGACATCGTTTTTGTGATCATCTAGGCAAATATTAAGTTAGGACATGGATCAGTTGAAATGTAGATCAGTTGGAAGATGGGGAGATGGATCAAGCTAGAGACTACGGATCCATAGAGAATCTTTCAGACAAGATCGTACCCCTATCTTCATTTCAGCTAGTGACATCGTTTTTGTGATCATCTAGGCAAATATTAAGTTAGGACATGGATCAGTTGAAATGTAGATAAGTTGGAAGATGGGGAGATGGATCAAGCTAGAGACTACGGATCCATAGAGAATCTTTCAGACAAGATCGTACCCCTATCTTCATTTCAGCTCATGATATCGTTTTTGTGATCATCTAGGCGAATATTAAGTTAGGACATGGATCAGTCGAAAAATAGATCACTTGGAAGATGGATCGAGTTAGAGACTACGGCTCCATACAGAATCGTTCAGACAAGATCGTACCCCTATCTTCATTTCAGCTAGTGACATCGTTACTAAGTTAGGACATGGATCAGTTGAAATGTAGATCAGTTGGATGATGTGGAGATGGATCAAGCTAGAGACTACGGATCCATAGAGAATCTTTCAGACAAGATCGTACCCCTATCTTCATTTCAGCTAGTGACATCGTTACTAAGTTAGGACATGGATTAGTTGAAATGTAGATCAGTTGGAAGATGGGGAGATGGATCAAGCTAGAGACTACGGCTCCATACAGAATCGTTCAGACAAGATCGAACCCCTATCTTCATTTCAGCTAGTGACATCGTTTTTGTGATCATCTAGGCGAATATTAAGTTAGGACATGGATCAGTTGAAATGTAGATCAGTTGGAAGATGGGGAGATGGATCAAGCTAGTGACTACGGCTCCATACAGAATCGTTCAGACAAGATCGTACCCCTATATTCGCTTACAGCTAGTGACATCGTCTTTATGATATTAGGTTGGGAAATGGATCCGTCAAAACGTAGATCAGTTTGGAGCTGGATTAAGCAAACGACTAGGATCCCAGGCAGATAGTAACATCGTCTTTATGATAAAAAAAAATCGATTTCCTTTGTTTTTGCATTTTCTTGAGGTACAGAGTGGCGCAAAAGTCACTGAAAAAACCATGGCTTTCCCTTAAATAGCTCTTTTTTCGAAGAGCCGATATTTCGACATGAAAGCACTCTGATCAACTCGGTGTTTTCCGACGGTCGTTGCAGTTTTAAGAACCAACGACGTCTCCATACACAATACGGTCTAGAATTAAATCCAGGGGACCCTTAACAATGTGTTGTTTACGTAGTTCGTTGTTAAGTTAATGACAAGACATAAAAATAATTTTCCTCATGATGATAATCAGGGATGAAGCTCATTTCCACTTAGAATGATTCATAAAAGACAACAGAAATGTCATATATTTGTTTGATCGATAAGTGATCATTGCATTCGTAAGAGTGCACCATCTGGTGTTAATTATACATCTTCTTTGAAGATGAAGCCACCAATACCCTAAATGGTAAAATATATCGAGCTATGATTGAACATTTTTTGACACTCCTGAGATGTGGTTCTAAGACGATGGAACTGCTGCGGGGATATTATTCGGCCACGAAAAATGCATGGTTTAATTGCCGTTCTTTGGATTTGGCAGTATCTGACTTTCTTCTCCGGGGATATTCAAAAGGAAAAGAGCACATAAAATAAATACAAGCAGGCACACCAGTGCGCAGCGATAGGAAATTTGCTTCATCCATTTTTTGCATCGATGTATTACGTGCTATGGAATGGAGATCCACTTTGATAACAATCGACGATCTGTGACAAAATGTTACCAAAAGGTAAAAGAGATGTGCCAAACCAACAAGACTCGAACGAAAGCCTGTAGAGACGAGCAAGGAAATTAGCTAGTAATCAGTGCTGAGGATTGCAGACTGTTAATAAACGCGGAAGACACAAACAGTCAGGCAAACTGTCAGGCAAAACGAACAATTTAACTTGGGCGATAAAAAACAAGATTTTCATAGATCCGACGAGGATAGCAATTTCTAAATTTAAGCATAGAACAGCTACCGGACCGGACGGCCTACCTACCGAGCTATTCAAGGCAGCAAGATATGACTTGGTACTGAGTGTACATCAACCCATTGTTGAATTTTCAGTAAGCTTCGCTTGTCCGATCCACAGAAAGAAAACCATGTGCCAAGTATAGACGCTATAACGTATATTCGCATTGTATGAACGCCTTCATCTAGTTGTCAACGATCCAATTGGCGGTTTAATGCCGACTAAGCCCACAATTGTCCAAATATTCACATTACGGCAAATGCTAGAGAAAACTCAGAAAGCCCAGATCGATACTCACCACCGTTTTATCGATTTCTAGGTAGCTTATGGCACCATCTATAGAAACGACCCATCAGAATGTGCAAAATAACGACGGAGGACGCTCGCTATTCGCAGCGATTCCATCGACGTATTCTTCATTATAAAACAGCTTAGACAAGGCGTAACTTCATGTGACTTCTATAACATTATACTTCAGCAATTTGTGCGAAACTCGCTAACCAGACGCACGAAATGCGAGCCCTGCTTACATACGCTGATAACATTGATATGATGCTGTCACTGTTGCGTTTACAAGCTTTGAAACGCAATAGATTTAGCTGTGAATAAGGGCAAAACGCAGACAAATCAGACAAAACGTTTTAATATACCATCTTGATCAAAAAGTTCCCGGGATAACCACCGTGTGGCGCTCCCATTGTTCCGATTTGAGTTGTTTTTTTTTTGTTAAGTTGGTACATCTGTTGTTGACATTCGCCTTAAATCTTAGCGTCATATCATAGCTTGACATGTGCAAAAGTTACGTAGCCAAGAGTACATCTCTATCTCTATGTGTGTTGGCGATTTTTTTATAATTTTGGAAATGAATTTAAAGTTGCAACAACGAACTTGTATTAAATTTTGCGGATTTGATGGTGCGCGAACGTTGGAAATGTTGGAAAAGTGTTTCGGTAACGATTCTCTAAAGAAAACGATCGTTTACCAGTGGCACGAGCGGTTCAAAAGTGGTCGTGAGTCAATCGAAGATGATGAACGCAGTGGCAGACCATTGTCAAAGAAAACCGACGAAAACATTGATGGAGTAGAAGAAATGTTGGTCAATAACCGCAAATTAACCATCAGAGAGATAGCGGAGGACTTGAACATTGCCTATGGATCCGTCCAAGACATTTTGGTTAATAATTTGGGTTTCCGTCGTGTAGCAGCAAAGTTGGTGCCAAAAGACCTCAATTTCATGCAAAAAAGATGATTTGCGAGGCTGAATCCAATCCCACATTCATCAAAAGGATGAATGAATGCACCATTATAACGCACCGTCCAACAGTGCCATTATTCGTAATTTTTTTTTGTTTTTTTATAATGAGCGCGCGCTCAAGGGGTTTCTGTACCCTTAAGGTGAGTGTTCACAGCGCGGGCAAAGGAAATTTAGGGAGGAAGAAAAGAGAGGTACCGATGTACATTGCTTTTAAATGTTTGCAAGTTATAACGACCAGGAAATACAGAGATGGGCAGGGCATTCCATACGCGAGTTGTACGACTTAGGAACGAATCACGATATTTTAGAGTATGTCCGCGAGACGTGTGTTACGGTTGAAAGTTTGAATGGGCGGAATGCTACTGGCGATTTCAGTGGAGCACTGGTGGTGGAAATAGCGATAAAACAAAGTGAGACAGGAGACATTACGTCGGTGTTCGAGCGTGTCAATTGATTGACTGGTATTAGTATCATCAATAAGTTTTATCGCACGGTTTTGAATATTTATCTAGCAGGTGCAGAGATGTTTTAGGAGCACCTGACCAGATGTGGGCATTGTACTCCAATTTTGGGCGGATGAATGCCTTATATATTGAGGCCAGATCAGAGGGGGTAAAACATTTTTTACATCGCTTGACGAAACCTAGACATTTCGCAGCATTTTTGGCGACATCAAATATGTGGTCATTCCAACGTAAGTTGTCGTGGACACACATACCGAGAATGAAAAGTTTTTCGGTTTCTACGATGCAAGTGCCATTCATGTATAATGGCTGGGTGCTTAAATTTCGCTTTAACGACAGCAGACAGCATTGTGTTTCTCCAATTAATTATGCTGTTGATATCGGAGTTTAATGAGCTTAGCATACGCTGCCGTTCTCGTTCTACAGCCGAAGAGCAGAGCCGTGAGTCCGGAAACGAATATGAAAAGCAGAAAGTACTGTCATCAGCAGAGGAATATATTGGATTAGAAGTAGCAGACAAGAGATCGTTAATGAAAATTAGAAAGAGTGTTGGAGACAGAACAGAGCCCTGGGGCACACCAGCATTTATTTTGTGAATATCAGACTTGAGACGAAAAATGCAACAAATACCATCCAACTCCCTGTGACTTCTTACTGTTCAATCGAGTTAAAAAACCACTACGGGGAACGCATTTCAGCAGCCGAGAGCAAGTAATGGATAAATCGCAGGAAGCACTGATGGACATACCGAAAACCGAATATAAAAAATGTTTCGTGTTGCAATGTGTGGGGATTACTTTGAACGGGGCAATATAGATTTAGATGAATAAACTTGTATTTTTAATTTTCTGAATACATTTTCTGAACTTTTTGATCAAGGTGGTCTATAACATAATGACACCTCATCTGAAATCAAACGAAGGGTTAAACTTGCCGTTTTAACTGCAATATTCTTCGAACTCTACGAGCTATATACAATTACAGCGATACTGTACGCATGAGTCGCCTGAGATTATAAAGACCTATAGAGTGAACAAATATTAATGTAGTCGAGGAAGATCTCGCCTGGCGCCACAGGGGACCTAAATAATCTGGAAGTGCATAATTGGAGGCAATTGGCCAAAGACCGCACTATCTGGAGAGTTTATTGTTGGTGGAAGCCCAGGTCCACCCTATACTGTAGCCCCATTTGATAAGTAAGTGTGCTGTAGTCAACTCGTATTAGTAGAAATCTATTATATAAGACAAAATCAAGTGTATGCATCCATAGAAAAGGTATTTAACTTTGACGAACTGAACCGAATTCAATCAAGAGTACAGCTTAAGGGAATGTATCATGTTCGGCGCCGTTATCACTATTTTTTACCCAAAACCTTACCTCATACAAAGTAAGTAAATCGAAAGATTCACCTCTTCAACTTCATTAAAATAACAAACAGAAACAAATCCTAATAAATAATTTAAAAGTGGTACTACACCGCAAGATTGTTTAACTTTCCAAAGTGCTTCTACTTGCTCAAACTAGTCATGGTTTAGTGAGGCAAGTGTGCTTACAACCTATCATATTAAAGTTTACATCAAATATTATCCCTTATCGATTAGTTTATGAGATTACAGTGAACGTACTAGTGCATCCTCATACCAATATATTGAGCAAATAAGGTGACACATTTCTGCGTCATTCCATACCGAACTCAAATACACAAACAGAACACAATCATACGATAATCGTACGTTATTCAGAAGATGTATGTAGAATGCTAATTGCTAGCAATTCTCTGGCTTTTTTTTTTGTTTAAACGTTCAACAAAACAACAACAGAGAGATCAACTTTAAAGTTCATCAATCCGCAAATCTACTCGTAAATCGACAATAACCTGTGAATCGTTTCTGGTATTGCACCCTATAACTAGATCAATATTTCCAATATGAGTATCCAAAGTCCAAAGAGTGATGCCATTTTGAATATTTGTGCATTATTAGAAAATCATATTTACATAACCAATCGTATATCGTATAATTGTGCTTCGTACACCTGCATATGGTATGGCCTCCGCATTTCATTAATAAATATTTCCCTTCCCTACTTACTCCGCTAAGGCATACCTAATGAAACTATATTTGATTCAGATTTACATTCGTATTCAAATCTAGAGTATAGACGCTTACACATGTATAAATCACTAGTTTCGCTGCTGCGACAACTGTTACTGCTACTGCTGCTATTTCTGCTACTGCTTCGGCTAATGTGGCCACTATCACTGTCACAGTCTTCTTCATACCCGTCACTGTCCAATTTGCACAAATGATTATTATTAACTAAATCACTGTGCGTATCGGGATTTTCAAAGTTACTCGTACGTCTGGTATTATTTGAATCCTTTGATTGGCAATTGATGAATGGACTTTTTAAATGTGTACGTCGCAACGATTTCCGGTCGGATGGATTTTTCAAATAGCGACAGTTGTACGTACACGTATACTTTGGATGAGATTCTTTGGATGGGGCTTTCATTTTGACGACAAATTATATAAATGCTATCGTCACACAATAAATATCAACAAAAATGAAGCAAAACCGTAGTCGTAGTTCGCTATTGGCGAACGTTTATATTAAAACGATCAACGATCAATTCACTCCCGATCCAAATTTGATGAAATGCTTTTCAGAAATCTTTGGCGCCTGCAAAACTTTAAACACAACAACGATGATCGTCCAGTTTGGTAGTTAGTTAATAAGGAACAAAATCGTTTGAGACATCATTGGATTGATATGGTAAACTTTCGGTTTTGCTTTGTTTTTCGTTTTTTATCACAGAGGGGTAGAGAAATTTGGTTTTGCCACAAAAAAAAAAAAAAACAATTAATAATTTTTAACGCTGCACAAGCATTGGAAATCAACTTTAACCGACAAACGATCGTGCGACGTGTACGGCTTGTGCAGCTCCGGTTCGGAAACGAAAAAGAAATGAAAATTGATTATTTTGAAATTCCAAAGAAGCCGTACCTACTAACTAAACTCGTACGTTCGTATGGCATGAATAAACGAAAAGAAAACAACAATAAGAAAAGAAAAGAAAAAATATATCAAAAGCAAGCGAATAATAATTGGAACTAGAGAGTCAAGCGCGATATGTAGACTATGCCCTGAGTGAAATGTACGAGTAGCTGCGAGAAGTGGCTGCCTATTGGGTTTGGGCGATAAGATCATACGAGGATCACTACAGTAAGACTTGCTTATTGGTGTGTTTGTATTTTTAAATACTCGTATGTACGTGTACACATTTTGATTATAAGTTTGAGCTTAAAATACACCAGAGATGGGGAGAAAGATCAATTGAGTGAATCGTACGATTTCTGTTGGGCTCAAGCTTTAGTTCCTGAGGTAAAGAGATAGAGAGAGTCTGAGCAACGAGAAGGAGAGCTTTCCGGCTCGATGTTTGGAGTGGGTGGGTTGATATGGAGTTTCATCTCTTAGCTACGACTATTTTACAATGTAAAACTTTACACAATCATATGCATGTTAGGGATCAATTCCATCTGTAAAAAAAAGACGCAATATGAAAAATAATTTCAAGATAAGAAGCTATGGGCACTCAACATACCTTTAGATTTCGTTTCCCATGCAATGGTTTCAATTTCAATTGTCTAGTTGTTATTCCGACTTCAGAAATTGTTATTGTTTTCGATTGCAATATTGTGTAATACTGCACATGCAGGCCAATTGTAAACAACTAGACCTTCGACGGTTTGTTTATGACTGTTGTTAAGAAATGTGTGTGTTGCTTTCGAGATAAAGTTCAAAACCGCCGATCTGGTAAAAATATATAGTCCCCAATAATGGCCAGAGATATCGGCCAGTTATTGGACAATGTTACATATAAGCTCTTAATTTTATCAAGTTCTTAACAACACCTAACAAATGCTCGTAATGCGTTTTGCAATCCCAGTCAACTGCGAGTACTAGTCGGACCATGCTAACAATCTAAATTTGATATCACATTCAATTACGGCTTTTCCAAAACTGATAAAAACATATGCCCGTTGGATGCATTCATAAAAATTTTATGACAAAATGGAAATTTTTGAAAAATGATTTATTAAAGAATTTAGTCGTTACCTACCTTCGATGTACGATTTTTGACGATAGGGTTTGATGTTTGATATACTCAACAGGACAAAAAGATCCTTCTCACTGTGTGCCCACTGTGTCCTATCACTGATTGCACTTCAAATCATCAGAATGTATTCAAAAAGCGGGTGTTCCCGTATCAGATCAGAGGTAAACTCAATCTTACTCATACACGCATGGCCCAAGGCTACAGCAAATGCCATTGAAGGCGGAAATGATAAGGCCCGCACTCTTTCAGCCGGGGACCGAAAAGAGAAACAGATCGACGGAAATGCCTCTCGGAACTGAAACTGCATTCGTTTCTTCAGTCTCGAACTGCAGTTTCAGTGGATAAAAGTTGGTGGAGACCAGGCAAAACGTCGTAATTCTAGTGGACGAAAGTCGGTTGATGCTTTCAAATTCGGTATTGAAACCAAAAAATGTTTTAGTTTTGGTGGAAGGAGGTCGGTAGAACCCTGGTGACTTTCTCACCCTGAAACCGGTGCTGAAACTTTGTTACACTTCGGATGGAAGGAACTTGAAAATCTCAAAAACAAACAAAGAACACGACACTAGCTTACCTATAATGCATGACACTATCTCCTCTCGAATTAATAATGGCAATAACAACAGTCTGAACTTGCTGGCTACGAACACTGTGTTGTGCGAGTTAGCTAACGCAAAGGTACAAGTACTCGTACTCGTATGTTTGCATTCAAACCATAGATTGAAGCACCGGCCCATAACTTCCGACGACATTAACGTTCACGTATTGCCAGATAGAGAATAGTCCCATAAAATCCGTCGCATACCAGATTAAATTATATTAAGCGGGGAGATGGGGCTATTTACCCTTATCACTGCGATCGGGCTAAGCCTATGGTGATTTCCTCAAGTTAGAGCTCACCCATGATGTCTGAAATTTTGGTAAACTCGGCTCTATCTTTGAGTGAGCTGGTAGTGATATCTTCTGCCTCAAAGTACGGCTTACCTACAAGACGTAAACGTATTCTGCTTAAGCGTTTACAATGGCAAAGGATATGCTCTACTATTTCTTCGTCCTCGTTTCAGATTCGACAGTTGTTGTCTTTTGCTATTCCCAGTCATAAGGTGTTTTTTTGATTTTGCAGTGACCCTTTAGGAATCAGCTGTAGGAGCTGTTTTGTTTTTTTTGGGGGAACGGGTTGGTAAAAAGTTGTTGACTAGCCTGTTACCTTCAGTTTCCGTCCTGTTATGGTATGCCTTTCTTATTACCCAGTTATTTATATACAATAGCTTTTTATGGAGCTAATTGGTAACCTGCAGAACGGTGGTGGCAATATGAATGTTTAGGCCAAACCTTTTCTGGTCAATTCGTCAGCTCTTTCATTGCCATCATAACCACTTTGTGACCTTGCATACAGATTAAATGGACTCTATTGGTGCTGGCTAGTGTTATGAGAAGTTGAATCCAGTCCCAGACAATATTTGAGAATATCTCAAAAGCGCTGAGTAGCAGCAAGTAGGGCCGCTTTGCTGGCAGAGAGAATATAAATGTTCTTATTGGTGACAGATCAGTTTAAGTTCTCTCTAATGCGTGTATCTCAGCTTGAAATGCAGAAATGCTGATGTCCATACTTGCGAACAGTCAGATATTGGTAGTTCTTGCCTGCGCCAACTCCTTCGCCTATTTTGCATCCGTCGGTGTACCACACCAGTGAATCTCTTTTAAGCAAATGAACAAATGAAACCTTGAAGTTATGGTTGATGTTGTACTTTTTCAGAAGAAGTGGGAGGTTCAGCAGAACCTCTAATGCTGCGGTGCTCTTCTCATTGCACTCGTAGGACACACACAGGCAAGGCTTTTAAGTTTGTTTAGTCCAGCCCTGCGGATTGCACGACAGATTTATGACACCATATATGGAGACGCATAAGTGACTATAGGTCTACCAAATGCTGTATACATCCGCAGTGTCATTTTTGAGTTAATGCCCCAGCTTTTAGCTTGACTTCTGCTGGTTCATAGTGAGATCCTGCCTTTTCCAGGAAACTAGAAACTTCACTTCACTTAGAAACTTTATGGTTTCACCAAAGAGTGTTGGATCTTTAACTTTGTTCAATTTTCTTCTCTTGGTGAAGGCAACTATGGCGCTCTTTTTGGAGTTGACGTTTAGGCCAGCCTTCTTCCACCACTTGGCAACAAGATTAAATGCCCTCTGGAGGAGTTCAGAGATAGTTTCTTCGAATTTGCCTCTGTCATATTGTGTGTGACATGGAAAGCAAAATCTTGTTGAAAATGGAAAAAGTAAATTTCAAGTGCTCATCAAGCAACAGTCGGCGAGTCTGTCGGCCAACAAGTTCACGACAATTTTCTGGGATTCTGGGATGTCTCTATCGGCAGTTTCGAAGGTTTTTCAATTTATTTCCAAATGAAAGCAAGCAAAACTTTTCACAGTTTACCTCTGAGATTGACTCAGATTGATTTAGATTACTACTCTATCCCTAGGTAGGAGGATTTGCGTTTTGAATGCAAAACCTCACATAACATCCATACTATGAATGTGGAAAAAACACATCTCTGGCTGATAGTGGTTTCGGATCTTTTGACACTGCTATATGATATGAGGAGCGAACTCAACTTGGGAAATTTTGCAACTAAGATTTAGAAGTTGCAGAGATAACCTAAGAAACGAACGATAAATGGTAGGAATTTGTTGTTTCGTCAGCTCATTGTCTCTACCAAAGTCAGTAGCCGATCTCATTGAATGATACTATGATTCCAGGAAGATGAGACTTATCGTACACTAATGTTTAGAATATTTTTTGGGCTGTGACAAATGCAACGTGGTCACTTTGTACGCCTCATACTAGCGTCTAACTTGGTTGTCAACAATTTTGGCTCTCAGACAAGAAGTAATTGACTTAATGTTATTCGGCAATTAAGCTATGGAGAATACTGATTCAAAATCTTCCATATCAGAGCGCATATACATCAAATTCAGATTCGAATACGAGGTTTCGACCTCAGGGCAATACGGAGAAACCAACTAGACATGCTTTAAGGAGGAGCCCGGCAAATCCGTAACTATTCTGAACACTTTGACAAAACGTGACAGAGAGGGGGGTAGATTTGAGAAAGATTTGGAGAAAACTATGCCCCATGAATGGAACGTCAAAACCTTTCAAAACTGCGCCAACTATAGAGACATCAGTCTGCTTAACATCGCAGCTATCAGTGCGGTTTAAAGCCTGATAATTCCACAATCTACGTAGATTTTAAGGCTGCCTATGACAGCATCAATAGAGACGAGCTATACAGAGGCATGTCTAGTTTTGGCAGCCCTGCAGAGTAACGATGGAGTTTTGTACGCAAGATTTTTTGAGGGATTTTTTGGTATCATTTGTGTTAAGGAGCTTTGGAGGAGAAGATATGACAGCGAACTCTATGCGCTGTAGAACGACATCGAACGACGAGATAAATGCAAAACAAACGCCTGAAATGACTAAGACATGTAGAGCAAATGATATTAACGCTTTTAGTCGAAGAGTCTTTGAAATCTAGTCGCACCAGTAAAGGAATAACTCTTCCTAGATGGGACGCACAAGTTGAATGAATCCCCAACCATCTTAGAGTTCGTAACTGGAGGCAATTGGCCAAAGACTATGGTGACTGGAGAGCTTTATTGGTTAAGACCCGATTCTCCCTGAACCCTATAGCCATGTACATAATAGAAAGCTGTGTTTTCATTAGACAGAGGCAATAAACGACAACAAGTCAACAAAACATTTAACTATGTACAGTATAAACATGGTTTACTCTTTAACATTGAACAATGTGTTTGAGTTAAACAATGACCACTAACACACTGATATACGATTACAAAATTCATCGCTTGTTATCTTCGCTCACCAAAAAATGTATGTAGATAATCTTTGGCTCTAAAACAACACGCCACTCCTTCTAATTCAACTGTTGATCTTCATACAACCCGCAGATAAATGTACGTCCATTTGCATGGTAAAAAGAATCGTTTCAATATACCTACACATGTGTACCCGTATAACATGCATTTTATTCTCATTTATAGTGCGTACAAAAAAAATGATAAAATATGAATAACTCCAAGTTGAGATCACTGTAGAGATTCACAAATGAAAAACGTGTTTACGGGTATTTTTCCAGAGAAATTTCTTCATAAAGAGAAAACGCAAAGCAAAACAAAAGATTATTTCAAAATTGGTCCATCGCATCATCGTTTTGTATATTCTTTCTTCAGCAAATTGTGACCATGACTTCAGTGTGTGCGATTGCGGTCATTAGGTACAAAAAAAATACAAAAACCACACAAAACATTACCAAGGCACGGCAAAACAAGATGATGTTCTTGTTCATTGACTTTGAATGAGTATGTTAGTACGGGTGTATTTGGGTACTTGAAAGTGTACATAAATATTGTGCAAAACCTAAATACAACGAAGTAGAAATCTTTTATGACATAATATCTCACAAGATGTCTGTTGTATTAGATGAAACAGTCTGGATAAACGCTCGAATCCCTCGCCTTTTCAACAATTTAAAACAGCCATAAACAGTTTTCAAAAGAAAACAGATTGCTGACCGACAACATATTGACTAGCTAGCAAAACTAAAAACAACAATCGAAACCCTGGAGGGGAGCAATCAGTTTGTTGAAATTGCTGTTTTTCTTAATTAATAGAATTTCTGCATTTGCCTGCTAAAATTATCGTACCCCATGCAGTTGCTTGCGAAACACTCGTAAACAATCAACCGTCCGCAACAATTTGCCACTCATTGTGCCACTTAAAGCGTTCATTTTCCAGATAAAGTATGAAACTGATTATCAAATTCACATTCCTTACCTCCCCAACAACCAATAAGTATCTAAGTAAAACACTCCTATGTCAATAGAGATATGTGTAGATAGTATGTTCATTTTGTAAGTAATTCGTAGTAAAACAAAATCTAACAACTAAGAACTACGAGTAGGAACAAACTAAACACGAAACTTACCTTTAGCCAACTGTGACTTGAGCATTGCTTCGAAATTGAGATCGCTTGATCGAAAAACGAAATGATAAACACGCACTGAAAATGAATCACACACTAAGCACCAACGTTTCTAATTACTAATTTAACAAATCCCTTTTGGATGCGTTCACTTTAAATGCATAAAATCCGATAAATTCACAAAATATGACGATTTTTTTGCCGAAGAAAATCTCTGATTGGAGTGTCCACGACTTGGTACAGCTAGAGATTTTGGTACATAAAAACAATTAATGGTTGAATGTTGCACCATGCGATGGAATGAAGAATGAGTTTTGTTATTTTTTTTTTCTGTTTTATATATATCTCATTTTATTCGATGTTATAATTTTCGATTCAGAAGGAAAAGAAAATACACTGAACTTTTGCTGATGGGAGAAAAAACACTGTACAACTGTTCTTGCTGAACAGGTGACAGCTGTCAGAAATTGGATGTTCGTTACAGGTATGGCAAGAGTCGGCGAATTGAAAGTAAATTGAATAGGATTCTTCAATTTTGTTTCAATCGACTCAGTATTATAATTGTTGCTTAAGAATGAGCGTAAGAGAAACAATTTCAAATTTATTAAAACTATACGCCATCTTGTACAAATTCCATCAATTTACTTTAGAAATGAATGACTTCGTTTATCCAAGTTTGTCCACTGAGCCTTAAGTGTTGGCTGCTTTTCAGATAGAGATAGACTTGGAATTGGAGAAAAGCAAGTTCAGCGCTTTTTTATTTTATTCAAATGTTTGTGTCTTTAAGCGGATCTTATTTGTACATATTTCTCTGATGATGCTGAAAACGATAGAGTCTATAGTCTTCGCTTAGTGCTTCCTTTCTACTCTACTAGTCTACTAATGTGGGTTAAGAGGCTTTATACGGCTTAAACCAAGTAACTCTGTTCTCAGATGACTAGGAAATATAGAGCAGATGGATAGCACAAATTTGACTAAACAACTTGAATCCAGACTCAGAACGTATTGAATGGCAAACATACTTTCTGAATTGGTGTACAACCGACTGGCTTCCTATAGTCAATTAGAGGCAGCACTCAGACGAGATTTGATGGCCAAAAAAGAATGTTTTCTACCCAATCCATTTATAAACCTCTTTCTCTCAGGAATACCACGATCCATAGATAAATGTCGAATTTCATGAGCTTTTCCTAATGCCGCTGAGTTCTTTTTGGGCAGTCCTTTGGTTAGAAGACTACGACCACGTTCAGGTGCACTTAGTCCGGTTGTAAGCCCATTATGATAGCACTGGCAGTACTGAGGAGGGTGATATCCTCATATCCCAGTGATCTCCAAAGAGTAGTATATCTTGGAAGTAGAAGTTTAAGATTGCATTCTGAAGCAGAGCATTTGCAGATAAGCTGCGCCACAGAAATCGTTGAGAGAAATACTCAATCTTTGTCCGTGTTTTCCAATGGCACAATGTGCTGTGATATGTTTATGATTTTCGAGATACCTCCAAATGAGGTTGATCGACTCTCTTCTTCGTTTAGGAACGAGTATGGCCGTTATCAGTCTAAATATCTCAGGGTTATCCAGATGAGTACCTCTATAACTGGTCTTAGGGACCGTTTGAAAGTCTGTCACTTCTCTGGCGTGGGACATTGATAGCCTGCTGCTTCTGCCTATGTATCTGAGTCAGGTCAGTTCTCCACAGATGGAATTCCGTGTGTCCAGGCACCCAACAGAGTGTGATCTTGTGCTGATATTCTTGCTGATAATATCTAACCACTCTCGATTTTATAGTCTTCAAAGTTAGGGATTAAATCGCTGTTTGACTGTCAATGTGTACTGCAATATCCGACGAGGCTGTTGGATTTAGGCTGAGCAAAGTAGAGACTTGGCTTCAAGGGCCGTACGCAGAGGTCTTTAGGCCAAAACCGCGAGCCAACACATTCTGCTGTTTTGGAACTATTTATGAATTTGGATCCATTCATTCGTCGCTTTCTGGAATCAAGTGATTCGAGTCAACGTTTATGTCAATCGAAGGTCGATCGATTAAAGAAGCAATTGTGCATTAATCAAGCATGAGTAGACCAGCATGTCCTATATTTAGCTCACTCTCTCTGAGGCCAGAGTTAATTGCTATACATATTCCAAAAAAGTCTACAAGTAACGTTTGAAGAACAGCCGCTTGAAGTGTTCTTAAAGCACCAGTAATCCTTATACAAGCTCCCTGAGTTTTTTTTTCTGAAAATTGAATGTTAGTCTGTCTTTCAAGTACAGATCATTTAACGTGGCAACTACAGCTTTTTCTTCCCACTTTAATTTGCTTTCCAAGATTACGTAAAGGTACATACCTAGCTCTCCTTGAGAAACCCTTAGATGCTATTTATCTTGAGCGGTATGTTGTAGAGGGTCCTCATTTTTCTTGTGAAGAGAACCCTCTCCATTTTAGACAGCACCACTGTACACTCGTTGAGAGAGAGCAATTTTTTTAATATGTCGTAAAAGCGAGTGTAATGTGGTCTTAATTTTAGGTTAGATAGGCATACTGGTAATTCGACAGTCTTCTGTGATAGAGATACGAAAAGCCACGGTTCGCTCAAGGGTAAGTGATAGACTGATGATTTACAGGCTTTAAGAATCCTTAACAGGTTCTCTCCTATACCTAGAAAATCATTTTATGTTCGTGCAGAGAAGCTACCATCAAATGTTGGTACCTTGTAAGGTTCAAAGCTACAAATTGCTTACTTATGTAGGTAGATTTTCTGAAAATACGCTTGAGGGGTGCAGGCATTGAAATATGTGTTCATAAGAAGATCCAAGGACTTTTCCATGGGTTCAATCGGGTACTATCCAGGTACGTGGTATTTTGTATGCTGGTGGATATTTTGCAGAAACTACGCCAGTTGGATCTTTCCTATTTCTTTTTCGTTTATAGATCTTTAAGGATGCTTTGTAGGCTTTCCATTCTTATTCTGACCCAACATAGATTACATTGCACTGTTAAAGTTCCTTCCTACTCTTTCATGGCAATTCTGTAGACAACCTCTGCGACCACGCCTATCCTCTGGCCTTCTTATCTTAGCACAGGATGATTTAAGGCCAAGATTTAGAGAAGAAGTAATATTGTTGTTAGCCTCGTTAAGGTTATCGCACACCATCTAGGATATCGGGCTGTGATATCTGAAGACATTTAGTTGTTTGATATTCGAACTGTAAAAGTCAGCAGTGTATCGCTTCAATTTTCAATCAACTTTCTTTCCATCACAGTGCATTTCGTATGTCGAATGTTTATTCGTTTTTTTTTTTGCAATTAGTTTCGTATATATATACATACCATATATATGTATGGTATATTCACAAACTGTTGCTTTCCATTCAATTCCTCCACCATTCAATATGATACCATCCCTGTTTCGAATTCTCAAAACTATTTCGCTGTCAATAATATATTCAAAACAAAAACAAAACCAAAAACAAGCTAAACCACAGCGTACAAGTTGTCCATTTCTAAAATATATATATACATTTTGTTTAATTGTTTTAATTGTTAGTTAAAACTCTATATATAATGACAAATTTAAAAGACAATAAATTTCCCTATCCACAATGCTGGTCGGACGATATTCGCATGGATGTTCTAATGGCACCCTTTCGCCTAAAATCCGTGAATCCAGAGAACTACGTTTCGAAAATGATCTTCTGGCAGGACATGATTGCAAAATATTGTGAATATAAAGGATCTCCGTCATTTAATAAACGTGAATTACAATTAGCATTTCAACGCAAGGATAAAATACCATACGGGTTAGACAATGTCCTCGAAGAAATGCGTATTATGAAGAAACTTCGTTCTCGTGTAGAGTACATGTACGACCCTGAGAACAGTTGGACTGGATGGGCTATAAATAGTTTTGTTAAGAAGCCCCTTTGGTGGGGTATTAAAAAAGTATGGCCTATAGAAGATGGTAATGATGGTAATGCTGATGTTATACACTTGGATCTAGTCAAGGTAAATTCATCGTCAAAAACACCAAATTGACCTTTGTGTTGAGAAATTTTATTTAATTTTAGAAATTCTGTGGTGACTTGCACATAGGATTGCAAAAGCATTCAGGAAAATTGTTGCATTATGACGCACTTAAAGAGATTGTAAACAATATAATGAACCTAAACGACGATGGACTGCTTATTTGTCTGCACACATTACATACGCAAAAGAAAATTGCAATCGAGTACACGGTGGAAAATAACGAGAGGAGAATCCATCTTGTGAAGATCCCAGGTAAAACTATAATTTAACTTTCATCGTATAATGTCAAGTAACACTTGTGGGTAGAGGAATGGCGAATATGCTTGAATATGTGTGAGGAAGTGAAGAAGTAATGAAAATATTTTCTTTAATTATTTGGGTTAATATGTTTGCATATGTAAAGAGCAGCCAATTTCTCAAAAATCTAACGAATTCATAATTTATTTTGTCTTAGTCACGTTCGGTGACGCAGTGCGACATCTTACCAAAAAGTTACTCATAACTGCCTGCAGGGTTGCACCGGAAATGCCTCAATATCTTTCGAATCGATTGCTTCAAACAACTTAAATTGGTTGTTTTAGTTTTATGCACCTCCGTTTTGCAATAAATTCACAAGAAAAAATTAGGTGCAGTCATGTGAGTACCAACGAAAGGTAAAGTCTTGAAACTCATTTGTTAAGAGGTTTATGTGAGAGGTTTAGTTGAAAGGTATCCTTTTCGGCGTAGCTCAGGGAAGGAGAACTACTTCAGCATATTTAAAATACATTTAAGAGCAACCGTTTTCTTCGAAAAAGTATGGTCCGACACAGCTTAATGAACTGCGCCCAACACTGTGAATCGAGCTACATGCAACTCCGTCTTATTGAGCATCTCTGGGTTTCTTCCTCTCCACATTTGACAGTTTTATTTGTTGACAAATGTGTCTCGTCAGATATAAAATTGACAGTTCCAACTTTGTATGGGAAATAAGTGCAGAATTGTCTGCAAAGGCTGAGGAGATTAGCTCCTTGTCTAAACGGAAGAATTGACTTGTACAGCAGCAATCGTTTTCTGTCTCCCACATGTAAAATCTTGATGATAAGATCGCCCTGCGATTGTCCCATGCTCGATAAAATATTAACCAGCCTGCTCGGAGTAATGCCGCCAATCACGCACATACTCTCCCTGGACAGAAATTACAGACTATAAGGCAGTCCAATTCTCATCCCAATTGTTCGTTTTGTTAAATTTAAAGACCAGTCACCAATGTAAAATGAAATAAAATGCAGCAACCTTGGTAGCAAATCATCAGCAAACCGTGCTTTCTCTACTCTACTTTGATATCACTTCGATGATAGCACAACCTCGATACCTTAAACATGTATAGATATTGAATCGGCAATATCTTCGTCTGACTCGAGGGCCCAGACTTCAGTTTTACCATCATGATTCTGACAGCTTTCCTCTGAGCTGTAATGAGCGAGAGGTATCCCGTACTCCCGATTAGACTTTACAATCTTTTTTTTTACTCTTTCTTTTCGGAACGATAGCGCTCAACCAAGATACTTGTTCATTGTACTACATGTGTTCCAAATGCCAACGGCACGCGGGATTAGTACCGAGTTCCCACGTGGTCCCCATCTAAACACACACCACGTCCAATGCTGATTATCTTGCTTATCAAGACTAATGTACACACATTTGTATTTAAATTCAAAAATTAATCCTAGAGCTATGGGGCTACTCTTGCAGCTTGCATTATTGCAGCCCAAGCCAGTAGTGCAATTCTGTTGATTGGGTACGGGTTCGCGAAAGAAAAAATGTGTGATACGTCCATATTCCTCTGCTGTTCTAAATCATTTGCTCGGTAAGATAGAGACAATTCATTAGCGAAGGCGACAACCATTTTAAAGAAAGAATTGGTATAAGTATAGAGCCACGAACCCTAAAGAATTCCCGCTCCAATAAAAAGCAGAACCTTCTTCAGAGTTAAATTTACCATAACATGCTGCTTCCTATTATTTGAATGTGATGAGGGCCAACGGGGAATATTACGAGTATTTCCAAAACCAAATTTCTGCAATTTTATACACGAATGTATCCTCGGTCATCTTCCGTTTTCGAAAGCCGAATTATAATGCAGTAAGAAGCTGAAGCACTAGGAGTAACTGACGGTTTTCTCGAATGTTTAACAAACAATTATGTGTACGTCACCTCTAAGTTTCTTCTCGTAAAAATTCAGGATTTGTGTGATATGTTCAGTCAAATTCCGGTGCACCTGGTTCCGATTCATCTCAATACTCAATTTCTTCTCTTATCATTTTGGTGGATTCTTTAGCAATATTAGAAGAATAAAATCTTACTACGTACTCGTACAAGCATCCACTATTCAAAACCAATACTGTTGACCAGAGTTAAGCAAACCAAGGAGGTTTGTTTCGATGCAAGTTATTGGGATAGTTCACATATTTTTCGTCATCCAGATTTGTATCAAGGAGTCCAGCATTCCAATATACATGTTAGCCGATTAATGAATTCAGCAATGGCGGATCAGATGTTTCTAAATAGACGACTGAAGCATAAATAACTGAAGCAAAATCTGCCGATTTTCCAATAAACTCATATTTATCCCTCTAAACGTCATCCTAATTAGTACTCCAATGAGAAAACTATTTCCATTACATAGCGTCATTCCTTGTCATCCACATACCTGTCAACTAATATCCCCATATGCAAAACCAACGAGCAGGATGAAGCCATACGGTGAAGCGCTCGAACCAAGAGAAGCATGCTTTTTGCTCGGCCAAAGAGTCGACAGGAACATAATCGCAAATCCAGCAAATTTATGGAATAATTCAGCCGATTTTATAAGGCTAACCAGCTGTACAAAAGCATTCAATGCCAACACCAAGCCAGCCTACATTGTTTCTCCCACGAGTTCTTTGTGTCGTTTTTCAAGCTACCTGTATAGTATCGCATTTGCCGTCATTACAGCACAGATTGTTGAATACTTGTAGAAGTCGGTAGAATCTTATCTCCGTCTTTGGAACAAGCTTGTAGCGTTGATGGCGGCAGTGTTTTTAATGACAGTGGTATACAGGAACTGAGGAATAATAAGAACTATGGTTGTAAGAAGTATATGGTCTAGCAGCATAGCGACAATTTCCTTCATCTCATCATCCATGTTTTAGTAGCGGCCCAGCGGAAGTAGCGGTGAAGATACCAATGATGTCCTTTGTGGTTCATAGCTTTGGTATGTGGGTGTATTATTTTACTTTTGACTGCAGTCATTGGAGTCCTAGTATTGTTGGCATTTTGATAGAACGCGAGTGGCTGATTCTGATGTTATAAGTGTGCTTGAAAGGAGTCTTTCACTGCATTGAGGTGGAGTTTGGTAGTGCCAATAGCGATGGGAGTTGGATAGTTTATCATTTGCCAAATGAGTCCACAATCAAAAGCTTGTTACAACAATTTTGACTTCACATAAATTTCATCAGTTAATATTGGAACGTAGGTCCGGGGATTTTATTGTGTGATGCTTCAGGAGTTATACTTCATAACATTCCATTCCAATAAAAACTAACCAACTTTAGAAATATCCTTTGCTTACGAGTAGATAAATTTTCGAATTTTACTTTGATTTCAAGGCAAAACAGATGCAAATCCAGAAATCACCGAAACAGATCGTGCTTTCCATAATTTACAAATGACACAGAAAGATCTAATGAGTCAGTTAGAGGTGCTAGAGAACGATATAAAAGCCATGGACGATAAAGCTCGTCTGTATATGAAAGAAAACAAGCGACAACTGGCCAAGACGTACTTGCGAAAGAAGCACTTGTTGGAGAAAAACCATGGTGAGTACCCCTGTTCATAAAGTACATAATAACTCCCTCAAAAAAACTATATATTTTTTATTTTTTTCAGAAAAGCGTAGCATTGCTCTAAATAACGTAGAAACACTACTTTCCAGTGTGGATGAAGCCCAACACAACGGTGTTATCCTTGATGCGTACAAAATCGGTTCAAAGGCTTTGCAGAAAGTTCTAAACGATTCCGGACTTAAGTATGACAACGTCGATGAGATTATTGCCGATGTCAAAGAAGCCGTGGAGACCCATGATGAAATCCAGGGAACTATTGCCAATGCTAGTCTCAATGACAAAGTCGAAGACATCGATCTCGAACGTGAACTTAAAGATCTTCTTGGCGAGGAACCCGACGAAAAGGTCGCTCAAACAATTGCCAACAATAATAGCATACACACAGTCGAAGTCACCGATGCCGAACTGTTGGCTATGCTGGAAGGTTTAGAAGTTGAAAACGATTCACCCACAAAGTCTGATGCAAACGCAAATTCATTTAGTCCAGTTCGTAAGGCTCTATAAATATAATTCTATTTCATGTACTAAACGTCCTATATATAGTTAATCAATAAAGAAAAAGTCCTATTTTAGTTTCTGTATCGTCATTTAATTCTTCTAGTTTTACAAAACATAAGATGTCCCTTCTTGGAGGGGGAAAAAAAACAGTCACAAGAAATATTTTATATTTTCTCGGAAAAAAGGTTCAACATAACGCAAGTTACTCTTATTTATGGATACCTAATAAACAATAAGCTAATAAATATTTAATTTGCTTGTTTTGTTTTTGTAGTTTTTAAAGAGTTCAACTCTTATTGCACAAGCAGATTGTTGGTATGGTTTTGTAAACATAACACGCGTTTTTGAAACCCTCAACTTTTTTATCACTTTCTTATTCGTTTTCCTTTGTTGCCTAGCAGATCTATAGATCGATGCTTGCTTTCAGTCTCATTACAAATAAATTGTCGAAACAAGTATAAAGATGAAAACAATAATTAAATTAAAAGAAATTTTAAAATTAAGAAAAACATTTGAACTCTAACGAAAGGGGAAAATAAAATAATCGGAACACAACTATAATAATTAAAATATCAAACACATGGTGTACATGAAATAACGGATATACCACCTAATTCTTAAAAGTATCAGAGTGTGATGGAGGGAGTCATTAGCAGTTCATAAATAATTTTCTAAAGACTTCAAACTCCAAAGTCCCCATGAATGTTATAAAGAGATGAACTAGGGTCTTTATTATGTAAGCTGGTGAAAATTGGACAAACCTAGCTGATAAGAGATTCGAAAACCAACATCTCAACGTCAAAGGTCAGATAGCACGGAGGTCGTTGCGGTCAAGTAAGCATTCCGCTGAATCCTGTGGTTCAAAATAAGTAAACCATTTATTTTGATACTGTAGACACACGCGTAAACCAAGGGTGTGAATTTACTATCTTCTGTAATTCCCCCCGTCTTAAGGGAGCCAAACCTGCGTCCATAAAAAAACAAGTCAGACCTAAGGACGCAATAGCAAAGGTTTAAAACGTTTGACTAGGTGTTAGAAGACTAATGGTCGAGTTCCCGAAGGTTACAGGAGAGTTTATCAATCGATAACGCCAACAAAAAATTCGATATTGCAATGTGCTAAGAAATTTTCTGCCTTGCGGAACTCAATCAGTGTTAAATATAAAAAACGCCAGAGGCAAGTGAGGAGAAAAATAAGAATAAAGGGGGTCGGGCTGTGTCGTTCACGCGACTGTCTGTTGCGTAAAAACGTTGGTTGATGGTGAGTTGAAAGAAATAAAAAATGTGTCTCTGGCGTACTAGTATGTATCAGGCAAGTGGTGCCTTACAAAATCGTCGGGCTAAGCGTGTTGAAAACGCAGTATAGGTTTTCATAATATGAACGAATTCAGATATGCCCATGACATCGATGCTGAAGTGATCGTAGCGAACAAGGGAAACATCAGAGTCTATTGCGCTACAACATGTACGAGGGTTGTCTGAAATGTTTCCGATAACGTAAAGATAGCGGCACTCGTCAATAAAAGCTAGTGAATGATAGTTGTGCATCTTTTGACAGTTACTTACCGAAGTTTCAGTCATTTTGGACGCGCAGTTTTTAGTCGACAGTCGTTTGAGTGAGTCGATGTGAGTGTTTTTTGTGAAAATGGAAACAATTTAGTATCGAGCTGTTATTAAATGCTTGTTTTTGAAAGGCAATACGCCTACGCAAATGAAAAATGAGTTGGACTCTGTCATTTACTCATCATTTACCACAGTGAAATTTGGGTAGCTGAATTTAAACGTGGCCGTAAGAGCCTGGGAGATGATGAACGTTCGCGACGTCCAAAAACTGCAACCACTAACGATAACATTGCTAAAGTTCACCAAATGATGTTAGACGACCGCCGAATTAAAGTGAGAGAAATAGTAGAGGTTATGAAAATGTCCAAAGAACATGTTTGTTACATATTAAATTAAGTTTTAGGCATGAGAAAGCTGTTCGCGCGTTTGCTTACGTTAGACCAAAAACGTGTTCGAATGAACATTTCCAACGCTCTGTTGGCGCAGTTTAGACGCAATAAATCCGAGTTTTGGCTCCGATTAATTACTGTAGGTGAAACTTGGAGAAAAATTCAGTCAAAACAGGCGAGCCGGCTCCAAAAAAAAGGAAAAACTGTTTTTTCGGCTGGGAAAGTGATGGCGACTGTTTTTTGGGATAGTAAAGCGATTATCTTGATCGATTATCTTCAAAAAGGAAAAACCATTCCAGGAGCATACTACGCATCATTACTTGCCAAGCTGAAGGTAGAAATTGTGGAAAAACGGTCACATTTGCAGAAAAATAAAATACTGTTTCACCAAGATAACGCGTCGTCTCACACCTCAGCGGTTGCCATGGCGAAAATACATGAATTATGGTTTGAACTGCTTAACCATTCACCATTATTCACCTCATCTAAAAACTGCGCTCGGAGGACAGAGATTTTCGTCAAATGAGGCGGCAATCACCTTCGTGAACATTTATTTTGCAGAGAAAAACATCAAGTACTATTTGGACGATTTAGAGACATGGGAGCACATGCACTAGCGGTTAAGTATGCACGACGACAGAGCCTAGTATATAAGCTAGGAAATGCATGTTGTGGAGAATTTCCGGACTGCTATAGAATAATGCAAGCACGAAAATGGTGTCGGTTTACTCATTGGGCACGCAAATTTCAGTGATGTTCTTGTTCATGTTCTTAATATAGTTAGTGATCTTTCAATCTGAAATACTAATTTACAATAAGTGTATGCGCAGTCAAATTTGCAGATTGCAGTAGCGCTTAGCGACCTGACAAACTGTAGATAGGCCCAACTAAGTCAATCAGATGCTTGTTGATGAAATACATGCTCCAAAAAAAGCTACAAATGTCGACATTAATCATTTTCCGGTCCCTAATAGATTTAGAGTCTGAAAGCGTTTCGAAAAACATCGCGACATATAAACAAAATTAAAGCCGGAATTCTCGGAACATCCGGAAAAGCTAGACCATGCAGTAAGCGCCTGGACATAAAACATGAGAACTAGCGGAGTACAATGAAATTTGCAATAAATTTGCTCGTTACTTAACGAGGAAGCCCAGTGAATTAATATTGGTTGAAGGGTCAGGAGCCTTAAGAGCCTTAAGGTTGAAGCTCTTAGACTAGAAGCAGGGTACGAATCCTTTGAAAATTTAGGGAAAAGAAGAGCTGTTAACTTAGCTATCAAGCCATTGGCAGATTCAACACATTCCCTGTTCAAGGCTGCTAAAGAAGCAATTTCCACGACAAAATTCCCATAGAAAGAACTCCGTTTCAGCTCTTAGTAAAATGGTATCACTTGTATCTCCTCAAATCACTTGTTCATCGGATATCCCTGTGATAACAGATATTCCACCCTCTTGGAAAAGAAACTTATTACCGATAAACACTAAGCTCGCCAACTTTAAGAAGGAACATTTCGAATGCTTCATGAGGTCAGTACTATCGATGCTGATAGAATATTCTACACAGATGGTTAACATAAGGAAAATAACTGGTGCTCACATGCAGTCATTCAACTACAACAAAACACACAGGCATCCATTATCCACCAAGGTCTTTTACCACAGTTAGCTGACAGCTACATTGCTGAACTAACAGCAATCTGTAAAGGTATCTCTGTTGCTCAAAACCACACTGGTTTTTACGGATAACCTGTGTATTCTCATGGGCCTTAAAAACGAGACGAATGAATGTCCTTCTTTGGAGAATGGATCCTTGCATGGATACCTGAACACTGTGGAATCAGGAGAAATGATGCCGCAGACTTAGCCGCAAAAACTGCTTCCAACTATCCACGAATTGTTGAGTCACCCAATTTTTACCAGATTCCACGAAAAATATTTATCCAGCAGCAAAGAAAAGAGCTCACTGAATCTTGGGAAAACTCTCAAACGTTTCTGCAAAAACATCATACTGGCTATTCCCGGAATTAGAGTTGGAAAAGCCTTCTTCAATTCTCAACATTATTATAATGGTGAACGGTTCTCTCCGTTTGGCAAATTGATGAATCTTCAGATAATATCGCCAAGGAACTAGTCGAAATCTTAAGCCCGTCAGACAAAAAGTCACTCCAACATCCCTCAGCTGTCGGGTACGAAGAGGAAATGGAAAATTTTACAGAAAGTTAGCAGAACATTTAAAATTATGAATCGTAAGAGGGCCGGAGTGAATCACACATCTTTCAAAGTATTGGCGACAATATTGTATTGTATATTGAGGCAAAGGGTCACACGAGAAATTACCCATCGGTTCAACTAATGTTGCATGTTATGAAAATATATGGCGGAGTTTTAGACACGACTGTCAATGCGGTTTTGTGGGGGCCAGGTGAATATACTTAAATAAGCCAATTCAAAATTTACGGATAATGATAGAAAAACATCGCGAAGTTTCGAAAGATATGCATATCGTCTTCATTAACTTGGGAAAAGCGTTCGACAGAGTTCCCAGAGGTCTTATATAGACGACGTTAAGACCTCCTTAAAATGTGTCGAAGACGTATATAAAAATAGCACGCGATATGTACGACGACGTTAATTCGAAAGTTGAATGCTGCTTTTTTAATGTCGTGTAAGATTATCTGTTGAAACTGAACGTTGAGGGGTTTGGGTCAACATCTTCCCTTGTCGCCGATGATAGTGCAACGCAATATTTTAAGCATTAAGATCATACTAAGACCTAGTACCTACATTGCCGCTTTTCTAAGCCCACAAACCCAATAGGTATTTAGAAGTAGTAATCGTGCCGAAGTGTTAAAATTTATATACTTAGCCTCTATCGCAAGCCACCAAGGAAATCTGAATGATGGCAGCGAAAATTCCGCAGTATTTTGTGACAGAAAAATGGAGCTTGAACTTAAATTTTTTTTGTCTGCACCAGCCGTTTGTCGAGCTTTATCACAATGTTGGACGATGTACCAGAAGTATAAAGGCAACACAAATCGCAAATCGTGATTTAATAAGAACGCGCATTCGTGAAAGTTACCACATTAAGAACCTGATTTAGTTCAACCAACGACTTCGGAAAATCCGTTCCAAAAGCAATAGAAGTTCAAGTTCCAGCGTAGGATCGAGGACATAGACTAACTATACCTAAATATCAAACTTTCCAGATATTGGAAAATCAAAACCGGTTTTCTACTGATCGTCACTATCCGTGAGACTCTGTCCGTGAATTGTGATCAATGGCGATTTATCTCCTTTTTTATACAAACCACGCCCATTTGAACGAAAAAACGTCATCCACATTACACACACTCGTGCAAATCGCTCTCATTCTAGCAATTTTACTTGTAAATTGCTCTCATTCTAGCAAATTTCGACAAAGTTATAGAGATGCAAAAGTGTTGGAATTCACTTACAGTGTGTCTCTGCGAAAGTTAAGGGTTTGCAAAAGTATTAGTAGAGTTTGACATCTAGTTTAGTTTATCTATGATCGCGGAAGGGACCGAAAGAAAAATTATTGAATCATTAAAATTGCAAAAACCTCAGGAAAGAATGATTGAAATAGAGATAACCACAAGCGACGCAGATACGTTGGAGAAATATGTAACATTAGGTTTAAGAAGAAGAATTTGTTGCTACGAGTAGAGTATATCCAGCTGATACGGTTGCTTATAGTATATACGAGTAAATGTCAGCAGAGCTCCGTCGAAAAACGTTATGGAAGGCGATAAAATGCAAGAAAATAGAAATCAACTTGGAATGGAACTACGAATTCTGAAAAGGACAATTGATGTATAGGTCATAGATTTTCGGCTATCATCTGGTCATACAGAAGGCCATACCTGCATGGTATATCTCGAACAAGAGAAGACTAAATCTTAAAAATGATATAAAAATCGAAATAATAAGAATAGAAAAATAAAAACAAAAGAAAATTGCTCAAAAGTGTTTAATTTACTTTAATTTACCATACTCTTTAGTTTTCAATATTATTCTTAACTCCTGCTTTGTATACCGTTTTTGTATCATTTTTCCCACATTAATATTTAAATTTTTGTTTGTTTTTACTTCTTTGTTGTATATATATTTTTTTTAAATAATACAAACTGGCAGCTAAGCTTTAGTTTTTTGTTTTTTTTTTTCCTATTTAATTTGTTCACAATGGTTTTGGTTTTTTCTTTTAATTGTTAATTTCATAAAACTATGTTTTATTCCTTTTGTATGTAGACTAGTATATGCGAATGGACAATGGTTTTACTTTCGTTTTATTTAATTTGTTTTCTAGATACATAAACATGTTTGTACATATGTATATTTATTTAATTATTTTATTTGGTTTTGGCATTGTTTTAGCAAATCTCATTAAACACTACCAACAAAAAAAAGTCAAACAATTAGTTCTTCTGAGTATTGTGATGCAAAGTTTTAAAATAATTCACCGGAATGCTTAGTTAAGCGCTCTTTATTATCATTCTTGTTTGTTATTATTTTGTCGTATTTTTAAATTTAAATTGTAAGCAAGTGTTTTTAGTTAATTTTATTATTTAATTGTGTTCATTTTGGCAAGCAGTTTTATTAAAAAAAGAAAAAAAACTATTTTGGCGTAGATCTAAAGAATTTTCTTTTTACATTCTCTATGGTACAATAGATTTTGTGTTTTTGTTTTTTTTTTGCGAAAAATGGCGAAGTAATCTTAAAACCTAAGAGTAGATAGTTTGACTACAAACTTCTAAGTTTGACTTGACTACCTAAAAACACACTGGTTGTTTCAAATGAGTTTTATTATTTTCTTTTTTTGTCTTAAAGTGTAGTGCCGAGTGCCGACGCAGTTCTTTCAATTTTTGTATTTTTCATTTTGAATAAATTCGTGATTGCGGTGTGAGATGGTGTGTTACCATATTTTTCACGAAATTTCTATTAAGAGTCAAAGTAAAAATGTCGTAATCCATCCAACGCACTACTGAATACACGTTGCAACAATTTAGAAAGAATTGTTAATTATTGAAAAGTCCCATTGGTAATGTGGTGTTATTAAGAATACAAATTAAGGCCTGCACTTTACAGAGTATTGGTGCAACAGCATAGTACCACAATTTAAAGATAAAATGACAGAAATGACCTTATAAATGGTTTCCGCACCGCAGTATGTAAATACTGTGTATAAGGAAATACTTTTTTTATAAACTATAGAATATAGATGGAAGAACTTTAAATATTTGAGAGACTAGTAAAACCAACAGATTCTTTATAATTAGTAAATATAGATTTCAATGATGTCGTTGATGGTAATTGATTGTGCAGAATATACAAGTTAGATTTAACAGAATGGTTTAAGGTCTACTGAATTACAATTGTAAAATAAATAAGATACAACTTATCTACGCAGCAGAGAATATTAATTATGCTCTAATAGCTAGTTGACGAAATGATAATCGTAAACAATCAATTGGTGTAGCCTTAAGACACATAAAAAAAAGCAGAAAGTTAAAGACAACGAGGAGCTCAAATGGGAAATCACGCCTAGTAGAATGGGAAAACTCGGATCTACAGTATTCTACAATAATTGGCCCTCGAAATTGCAGAACTTAGATCGATGTGTCCCCGAATGAGACGAATGTACGAGCGTCCCGGGATTTGGTAGGCCAAAAAACCAGGAATGGACTCACGCTTAATGCATATCAATCGAGGAGAAAGAAATCGTTTAAATATAGCGAATAAGCCTAGCAAACAGACAAGAAGTTCTTCGGAGCTGTTCATGCTTCGAAAGTGGTTTGAAAAACATGGAAAACGTGCTACGGTTTCACGGCCACAATTCACAACCTAGAGAATAGCTCAAGGGGATGATCATATCAAAGATATGCGTTAGAATATAGCTAGAATTAGTTAGAATTAGAGTAACGCAAGTTTTCCAATTTCAGTGAGATATGTCTGTTCCGCGGAGGAAAAACATCGGCCGGCGTGGCATGAAAGGTATCCACAGTCGGTACGAGTCCAACATTAGACATTACCCTTTACCTAACGCTGAAAGAATTTTCAGTAAATCGCAGGCAAAACGTAACACGATGAAAAATTGTTTCTACAGAGCGGATCAGCAATGGCGTGCTAGTGCTTTATGCCTGCAACAAGAACAAGGTTTTCTACAACAAATTGTTAATTCTAATCTTGACGCAAATCCTATATAGTAGAATAGCAAGATAGTAGTTCATTTAAGGGGTTATAGCCACTTGTCAGGGGGGAAAAATCGAAAAAAATTCATAGTGCGACGCCTCGCCGCAGTCCCAAGAGAGGGTTGAATGCTTCGAAGATAGCAGCAAATCGACGCTCTCGAGCAGAAGATGCAGAAGGACTACTGTATGGCCCTGGAATCGATGACTCGGTGTGAAAAATCTATATACAATCAAATCTTTAAATACGATTTTCTCAGAATCGTGCTTTTCAAAAAACACCATTGCGGTGGACACGATTTCTCAAAATCTAGACATCGATCGTCACCAATTTTTTGTTTTGGTTCTTTGTTATAAAAATAGCTTGTGCCTATTTGCAGTTACTAACATTTTTGCAAAATGTTTGACGTTTATATTTTCTTTGTATTGAAGTGTGAGCTACCCATAATTAAAAAAAAAGCAAACAAAACTGATACAGCACATCCACTCTCCAAAGAAAATTACGAGCAACAATCGATGAAGTACGAGCATGCATGCGCGTGAGTATAGTTCGTGAATAGCTTTTATGAGGTACTGCACACTATCTTACAAAGAATGAAATTGACACAAAAATGCATGCGCGTGGGTATCGTTCATGCACAGCTTTTGTAAAGTTAAAGCTTCAGGACAGCTCGATCTGGGAATCTACACACTATTGCAGTCTTTAATTAAACCTTGTATGTTAGAAAGAATCCGTTGCGTTCTTGAACAAGACGCGGCAAAAACAAGTTGCAGCAGTTCAATGTTCAAACAGCACTGTGTCTGATCGGATTCACAAAATATCTGATCACATTGATCACTCGTTCGCAGATTGAATGCTTGTGATATGTTTGCAATGTAACTCAATGAAAGCACGGATGTTAACGGCCTTTCAATACTTCTTGTATTCGTGAGGTTTCCCTTCGACACATCTATTCAAGAAGACCAATAATTGGAAAAAATGTATTGATATATGTAGCGATGGAGCCGCAGCAATGGTAAGAAAGGTCGTAAGGGATCGTGCCAAAAATTAAAAACATTGCGCCAGGATGTAATAGCAGTCATTGTATTTTGCATCGTTATGCACTTGTGGTAAGAAGAATGCCAACTGATTTGAAAAAAGTTCTTGATGAAGCTGTGAAGATTATAAATTTCGTAAAAAGTCGTCCTCTCCAATCAAGATTGTTCAAAAAAGTTTGCAAAGATATGTGAAGTCAGTTCGAATCACTTCTTCTGTACACGGAAATAACATGGCTTTCCAGAGGAAAAGCTGCAAACCTTTTTGATGTATTGCATGATGAGCAATGTATAACAAAATTAGTTTATCTTGCAGACATTTTTGAAAAGTTTAGCGAAACTGCTACTGCTTTGCAGGGAAAATCCATAACAGTATTTTTTGCGAGAGACAAATTGGCAGATTTAAAAAGAAAAATTAATTTCTGGCTTACCTGTGTACAGAGGAACAATGTTGAATGTTTTCCAGTTTTACATGAATTCTTGCAAGGAAACATGCTAGAGCTCAGAGCAGATATTGGCAATGTGATCGCTGGACATTTGGCAAGTCTATAAAGATCTTTATTAGATTACTTTCCCGCTGATTGTTACGATGTTCTTTTGTGAAAGTAGCATATACAGCCGTTGACAACTAATTAGAAACGATAGCATTATTGTTGTACTATACTTGCAAAAAAATTATTCGGTTGTCGAAAGCGGATCCGAGCAAAAGTGCCAAGGTCATACAACGGGAAATTATGGATGAAATCGACATCAATATATCGAAGAGAACTGTTGCACGTCGTTTGGCGGAAGCTGAACTTCATGGGAGACTTGCACGCAAGTCATCTCAAAGGAAACGCCGTATCGAGTTTGCAAAGACCCATGCTTGTTGGACGGCAAACCAATGGAAATTTGTACTCTGGAGTGACGAAACGAAGATCAATCGGATTGCCCCGGACGGTAGAAGGTACGTCCGACGGCCAAAAGGTAAAGAACTTGATCCCAGGTACACTTCTCCAGTGGTAAGGCATGGCGGTGGATCAATTTTCATCTGGAGCTGTTTTTCTTGGAACCGCGTTGGCCCAATTCATCGTATTGAAGGAAGGATGAACAAGGAACAGTACGTTAACATACTGAAAAATGTAATGCTACCGTGGGCCGAGGAAAACATACCGGTAATTTGGTCATTCCAACAAGACAACGACCCTAAGCATACCGCAAAGCTCACCAAACAATTTTTCGATCAATGTTCCATGCGTGTACTTGACTGGCCATTATCCAGTCCGGACTTGAATCCGATTAAAAAATGACGGATGTTAAAAATGCCGTCAGTAGTACACAAAACATTTCGAACTTGGATGTTTTGTTTGAAAAGGTAAAGGAAGCGTGGTATGCGGATCATTGAGTCTATGCAAAGTCGTTGCGGAGCTGTTTAGAAGCAAAGGGGGTTTCCAACCAAGTATTAGTCATAATAAGACCCTATGGTAAGTTTCAACATTATTTGTGAAGATTTTCTTACATTTTCTTATTGCTTTTTCAACGTTTGTTTCTAATTAGTTGTCTCAGGTAAAGTTGAGACTTTGACGCAAAAGTCTTAAAAGAACAAAATACGCTAAGAAAAATTTCTTAATTGTGTTTTTTTGTCCTTTATTCACATAATAAGGATATGTATGAAAGAAAACTTAAAATTCAAAAATAATGAAACATATGAAAAAATACTGAACCTTTTAATTGAAAATATCGTTTCTAATTAGTTGTCAATGGCTGTATATATGACGACAAGTACTCGTATTCAAGACTAAATGAAGACTGTTTAATCATTTATACAAAATAATTACCACATACAGTCGACTTTTGATAATTCAAACTGATCGTTAGGTCCCTTGAAAAAACCTTGATAGATGAAACAAAACCTATGTGTTTTGGTAGACTCGTTAATTCGAAGTGATTGTCGAGTCAGACCGCCAGCAAACATGCTGTAATTCGAAATCAGTAGCTAGTTTCCTCTCAGTAATTAGATTTTTGTTCTCTGTTATTTGAAGAATGCTTATTGAAATGGTTTAGTCAGTGCAGAGGACAAAATGTATCTGTCGGAGGTTGCATGCTGAAGGAGAAAGCTAAGTCATTCGCTGTTAGTTTGGGTATTGAAGGATTCACCGCCAGTGAAGGATGGCTCTCAAATTTTAAAAAAACCGCATAACATCGTTTTCAAAAAAATATGTGGAGAAAGCTCGAGTGTTGCTGTTACTGTTTGTTCTGCATGGAAAAATGAATTAGGCGGGCTGCTGGCAAATTACGATCCACGGAATGTGTTCAATGCGGTTGACTGTTTTTTTTTTTTTTTTTTTTAAGAAAAAGTCCATGCGGGGAAACATAGCAAGGAAAGGTTAACATTATTACTCGCAGTAAACTTGGACGGGTCATAAAAAATAAAACATCTCATGATAGCGAAAGCTGATAACCCTAGATGTTTCAAGGGTATAAAATACTTTCCTACGTTTTATCGCTCCAATAATTGACCACAGAATTGTTCAATGTGTGGCTGTTGAAACTAAACATCGACATGAAACGGCAGAAGCGGAAAATTGTACTTTTCCTGGATAATTGCACAGTTCATAATAATCCGCCAGTTCTTAGTAATGTGAATCTTAAGTTTTTCGATGCTAACGCCAGCTCTAAATTGCAACCCCTTGACCAGGGAGTGATTTAAATTTAGAATTTTAAAACTTTGTACCGCATAGAAGGAGTGATGGTAGTGTTGGATAGCATTGAAAATAGGCTTGTGTAGTTCGCGAACGAACGAACTAACTGACCTATGTCGTTCAATTGAACCAACGAACTACATAGTTCATGACAATTCTTCCCGGCTCTTTTTATGTCAGCGCTCACCAAATCTCTTTATCAGTGAACGAACTACCCTTTTTTGTTCTTTCTATCATCATGCATCCAACACACGCACACAGTGAAGGAATGATCCATGTGGCTGTGTCACTGCCTGCCTGCGTTTTATGCATGATGAAAAAAAAGTGTAGTTCGTTCATGGAACTACTGATAAAGAGATTTGGTGAGCGCTGACACAAAAAGAGCCGAGAAGTATTGACATTAACTTTGTAGTTCGTTCGTTCAATTGAACGTAATAGGTCAGTTAGTTCGTTCGTTCGCGAACTACACAAGCTTAGATGTCTGTCGTCATTCGCAGTTCAGTACTTGCGGAGAGATAAGGACGAAACAAGAGAAAGGGATTTTTTTTTCAGGCAGCAGATAAGGGTTACGATTAGAGTCGGTTGTTCCTTCTGATTGTTTTAATTTTGCCTGAGCTATTTTGTGTTTGGATTTTAAGATTAATGAGTCTTCAGTGTTATTTTAAATACAATACGATAAGTGTAGAATCTGAGTCTGTTATTCTGTTTTATATTTCTATCTTACTTTGTTAATGTCTGTCCTCCCTTCTTGCCCACCTACATAACTAGTTTGTTTTGAGGTTTAATGTAATTCACGAACTAAAGAGAAATAACTACATTTAAGATTCAAACAAGTGAACTAGTGCACCAAGTGAACGACCTAGTTCAGTAAGGCTTTTGAACTTGGTAGTTCAAGCTCTTTCTAGTGAACTACATTGCACAACTCTAATTGAAAATGGACAGATGTTTTAACAGCGATGGCTATGGTTGATAAAGCATGGAAAAACGTTAAATCGACAGCGATTTTAGACTGTTTCAAGAAATGGGGATTTATTACAGAGCCAGTGAATCAATTGCCACAGATGGGAGCAGAACTGGATCATTCCACCTCGCAGAATGGATGGAGCCTTCTTTCGATGATTTTGTTCATATTGACGATGTTGTAAAAGTCTGCGGTGCTCTGCGTGACGACGAAATTCTGGCAGCTTCAAATTCAAGACACAACAATGAAGGCGCCCGTCACATCAAAGGAGGCAGAGTCATGTACATTGCGTCAATATTTACTAAGAACGGAAGTGGACGACGAGGTATTCTCGGCACTGGTTGTCATAGACAATGCTCTTGACCAAGGACGCTGGAAGTTATTGAAGCAAAGAAAAAAATTACTGATTTCTTTACAAAATAAAAAATGTAAGTAAAAATTGTACGTATGCAATTCAGTATGTGTTTTCTAATAAAGCGTGTCTAATTATTGTTGCATATGTACAAACTTATTTCGTTTTAGTCCTTCGCTCCAACTCGACAATTTTTCGTTAATTCGAATTTTCTGTAAGGTCCCTTAAGTTTCGAATTATCGAGAGTCGACTGTATTACTTGCAAACTGTAATTTCATCATTTAAGGGGGGAGAATAGAAAAAATATGATTTAAGACAATTTGAAAAATCTGTTAAGCCACCATATGTTTAACTGTACAAAATATGAATTACAATAACTCTTGTTTGCTTGTAATAAAATTATTACCTGTATGTTACTTATTCGAAAACTATACTTTTTTCTAAATATATGTATAATTTTGTTGTTGTTTTTTTGTATTCCTATTTTTTTGTTTGTATATACTCGTATTTCTAAGTAATTCTCATTTGCAATTGTGCAATATACAGTATATCTTTGAATAGTTGGATTAGTACTTAAAAGGATTGCTTGGAAAATATATAGATTGAAACATAGATATACTCGTACATATTGGTTATATAAAAAGGGATTTTTCTTTGTTGTTATAAGTAATACCATATATAATATATTATCGGAAGAAATTAAATTAGAAATTAAAAATATTTATTAATTTTTTTTTTTAAGAAAACCTGGGATTATAAATGGAAAGCTTAGTTGTTTATAAATTCATTTTTTTGTTTTTTGTTTTGTTAAACATTTCTTCTTTTATTTAATTTACTTGTTAAGGCTAGAAAAATAAACCTACCATCTTTAATGTATAATATTTAAATTTGTTGTTTACTTTTTTTTTATATTGGAATCTATTCGATTATATTATTATTATACTGTTATAGTTTTTAATTTAACTGTATTTTGGACATTATATAAAAATTTGATTTGCTATGTATAGATTTGGAATAAAATTAATATACTTAGTATAGTACAGATAAAACAAATCAGCACGGGCAGAATCACAATGAAACGCAGTGATCTGAAATGGAAGAAATTAATTGTTGTTAAATATTTAACCCTTTCCTAACAACAGCCCCTAGAAATAATGAGAAAATATAACTTTTTGCAATAAAATGTTTTAAAATAAAAACAAACACATATACGTATATTTTTTTTCGATTTTTATTAGGGTTCTAAGTACACTTTCCAAAACCTAGACTTTTTGTTACCGCCAGGAACTTTGTGTACCAAAAAGCCTGTATTTTACAAACTAAGGAACTTTTTGGACTTATTATCAACACTTATCTACTAACTAATCGATGCTGTGGTATTCTGAAAAACAGTTCTTTTTGTCATTTAAACACAAAAAAACATTACAATATGAGCATTTTGTATGAGGCTTTGACTATATGTTTTTCATGCTGCAGACTTCACACCTTCCCCTGCTTTTGTCGAAATGAGGCCAATGAATCCCTCTTTTTCCCATACTTACATCTTTGAGGGTAGAGAACTCCGATTTATGTATGTCGCTTTGACACACTTGGGGGCTTGGGACATTGGTCTTTCTGAAAAATGTGTCCCATTTTTTGCTTTCCTTCTACCGTTCAGTGATCGTACTCTGTGTGTTTTTTACACCGATTTATTGTTGGAAACAGGGGTTGATAGGAAGGAAGCATCCAATTGTGGGAAAAGATGTAGTATGACGCGCTGCTTATGTGTAATGCAGGTGGTTTAAGGGTTGTGTGTAGTTGACTCATAAAAGTCAATACATATCGGGTTTTCCAATAAGGACTTGAACTTTTTTTTAAATAAAACGCAAACCATTTGAGATATTTATTATCCGCTTGAAGTACAATCAAAACATTTATGAATGGAACTCGACTTCGGTCATATTGCCACCGCGGCCCGTTTGCAGCGGTCGATTCGTTGGACCCAATTTCGCGTTCAATGTTGGCTCTGAGCTCTTCCAACGTCGTCGGCGTGTTGGCATAAACCAATCACTTAACGTAGCCCCACAGAAAATAGTCAAGCGGAGTTAAATCGCACGAACGTGTCGTCTAAATATTTTGGTTCATTGCCATAGACCAAGGACTTATTACGGACCCGATGAAAAGAATATACGAGTGGAGCGGATAATTGAAAAGTCGTTTGCGGCATTTCTACGGGGCAAGTGACACGGTCATTTTGAAATCACACATCCTTTAACCCTTCCATTTCCATATTATCCCAAATACAATTGCTTAACATGGAGCGATAGCGATCCCCATAGACCTAATGACGCACTAATGACACCTCCTCGCCAATGGCTGCCGTTGCAACATTCCCGTACATAACATACTCTCCGGAGATTATTTTTCGGTGACGAGTATCCATCTTTAATAGGGAGCCCAATCAGCGAAAACTCGAAATGCACTTCATGGTCCTTTGGCTTTAGCTCTTTTTTTTATAAATTTACGCCCGCCTAAGGGGTTATCACACCCTTATACGGTCGGAAAGATATAGCGTTTTCCAATAAGGACTTGACAACTTTTTTTTTTAAATAAAACGGAAACCATTTGAGATATTTCAAAAACTTTATTATCGGCTTGAAGTACAATCAAAACATTTATGAATGGAACTCGACTTCGTTCATATGGCCACCGCGGGCACGTTTGCAGCGGTAGATTCGTCGGACCCAATTTTCAACGACTCGACCACACATTTCGGTCGAAACGGCCGCTATTTCGCGTTCAATGTTGGCTCTGAGCTCCTCCAACGTCGTCGGGGTGTTGGCATAAACCAATGACTTGACGTAGCCCCACAGAAAATAGTCAAGCGGAGTTAAATCGCACGAACAAGGCGGCCAATCGACAGGCCCATTTCTTGAGATAACACGCTCACCATACTTACTCTTCAATAAATCGATTGTAGCATGTGCTGTGTGGCTTGTGGCACCATTCTGTTGAAACCACATGTCGTCCAAGTCCATATCTTCCAATTCTTGCCTAAAATAATCGGTGATCATGGCGCGATAACGCTGACCATTCACAGTAACGTGACGATCGTTATCGTCGAAGAGAAAATATGGCCCAATAACGCCGCCGGCATGCAAACCGCACCAAACAGTTATTTTTTGTGGATGAAGTGGTGATTCATGAAGCACGTGTGGATTTTCACCCGACCAATAACGCATATTTTGCTTATTGACGAACCCATTGAGCCAAAAATGAGCTTCGTCACTGAAGATGATTTTGCGATGAAATTCATCATCTTGGCGCATCTTCTCCAGAACCCAATCGGAGAACGTACGTCGCTTCAAATGGTTCATCGGCTTCAATTCTTGAGTCAGCTTGATCTTGTATGGGTGTAAACCAAGATCCTTACGCAAAATACGCCATAATGTGGTCTGAGCGATACCCAATTCTTGAGAACGCCGTGGAATTGACTGATTTGGATCGTTTGCTACGGACGCCTGAATGGCAGCGATATTTTCAACACTTCGACCAACCCGTTGTCTCACTGACACGGCAACATCACACAACGAATATGTAGACTCAAATTTTTTCACTAAACTTGTTATTGCCTGTCTACTAGGGCGAGAATTACGACCGGAAATTGGAGTTAACGCTCTTAAAGTTGCAGTCAACGACTCCGAATTTCGGTAGAAAATTTTTATAATTTGCAGACGTTGCTCGTTAGTGTACTTTACCATGATGAAAATGTTGAGTTAACTGAATAAATTGATAGTGACAGTTTGATGACTAGTGAAAGAGTGCGTTTCCAAATTACATTCAAAGTTGTCAAGTCCCTATTGGAAAACCCTTTAGTTGTTTTGCTTCTCTTCTTTTATTTGCTTGATCGTAGATAGAAAAAAAAATTATTGTAAGAAAGGATGTGGTAGATTTGTTGTCAGTGCATAGCGTTGGAAGTTAAAGGGTTAAGTGTATTTGTCGCTTGGACATCCTTTAACTTACTGCCAGTAAATAAAATACTATCAAACAGTGAAGATTTGAGACTTTAAATGGCTCCGAAATCTGCGGTAGAAAGAAAACGTGAATATCGTAATCATAAGCGCGATCTCAATTTACGTTGCAGTGATGAATTTGAATAAGGTGTCAAAAAGTGCCGCGGATCGCAGACGATCATTGGTGATAAATCAAAACGCGAAGCTGACAAACAACGAAAGCGTGATTCTCGTTTGAAAAAGAAATTCGAGAAGAAAGAACTTAAACGCAAAACAGCTGATGAAGAAATTTGTGAAGTATATGGTATATGTACATAATTTTTGAACTTGTGTTTTTTTTATACCATGGTAGAACTTTAAACCATCTCTTTTTTTGCACAACCACCCTATATTCTATTTATCTTCACTCATAAAATAATTAAGGTTTTTTCGTCGTATGACTATAAGACATATCCATGCACCAATGTATCTGCATGTCGTGTAGATACTTTCAGCAGTTTACTGCTTTTTTGTGATGAATTTGTGGCGAGTTAAGATTTTTTTTTAGAAATTGGTAGGTCTTTCTTCGACATAAGGCCTTGTGACACTGACTTTCTAAACGCTTCTCCATTATTAGTGCATGAACAATTTAGGCATTTACAAATGCTAGATCTAACATGCCCCAGAATAATCTGTGCCACCACTTTGGAGACTTTCTATCTACACAATACAGGGCTCTCAAACGATCAGCGATATCCACCCCTCCCAAGAATTGGTTATAATGGGCGAATTCGTGAATGCACGACTTGCAAAGCAAATTATCTGCAAAGCACATGTAATAGATCAGTTGAAACGTCAAAAGCATATGTTTGCATTGCAAGTGTTAAACGTTTATGAACGGATAACTTGCACAATTTTCATTTCTCAATATTTTAAAGCATGATTGTTCAACCAAGTTGTGTACTTATTTTAAACACCTTACTTAATGGTTGCCAAGCTACCAAATACAAAAAGAACAAAAACAATATTAAACGCCAAACATAAATTCAAAGTGAAGTGTGCAATATTATTTGATAGTTGCACAGATGCACTTGCTTTTACGTTAAAAAAGAACTGAATCTACTACGTTTTAGAACTGTTTCATTTGCAGTAATTTTCCGTTGTGCGTTTGCGAATCTCCTGCTTTGCACATATTGCGATTACAATAAGGCAACACCTTTCTCTCATAGGAAAGGTAAAAAAACTCGATAAGTGGGTACCCCATGAACTGAACAAATCCCAAAAACTACGGCGCATAGAAATCTGTGATGAAAAATAGATACTGTATGATAATCGTAAAGATCTGGGCAGTGATTGGATGCAGATTAAAAACCAAAACACACTCCCAAACCCGATATTCACCCAAAAAGAGGTTATGGTGACAATTTGGTGGACATTCAACCAAAAGAAACGATAAACGCTATAATTTTTACTATAAAATCGGGCGTTTCATGTGGTACAAGCCAATACATTAGCATCCGGGGTGGCATGATTTGCTCACAACAACAATAGTTTGTTCAAAAATAGTCTGCCTCAAGCCAGCACCAACAGAGTTTATCTAATCTGGGTGCCAGGAACCAGTGCCGATTACAGCAATAAAAGAGCAGTAGATCTAGTCAAGGAAGGATCAGTCTAAACAGTTATGACGGTAAGACCATTCCGCTGAATTCTAGACCAATCCATTATCGGATGGAAGCTAAAGATAACAGGCAAATCAATAGCTTCCATCAAGAGAACATAACAACTTTTGCATCTACATCTCATGACTATGGAAATAGTTCATGATGTTGAACGTGCAACGAAGGAGAGAAAACATCAGAGTACGTACTTTGGCACTGTAATGGCCTAAGTAGAACACTCTTAGGTATACCTTGACTTGAAGCAGAAGACCTTTCTGCCAGTTCATTCAAAGTTTCAGCGTCAAGCCAATATATGTCACCAATTGATGGACGCGGTTGTTACATGAGAAAAATAAAAATAAACGAATCCAAAAAAAAATATTCTTCTTCCCTATTCCCTATAATCGCAACTCCACAAAAGCATTTCAAATAAGGGGAGCAAACTCATTCTTACCTTTTCTTGCTCCTCTAAGTATCTCAATTTGAAACGCTGATAATAATCTCAAATTGTTTTCTTACTATTCAATAAATAAAGAAAAAAGTGAAATATTTGAATTACCTTCTCTGCCCCATGGCTGGATGTCAGAGATTCAAATCCACTTCTTGCTCCATGTCAATGTGATTAATTGAATTTGCAGTGCTATTAAACATTTGGTTTCCCTCTGCATCGCCACCGCTGTTGTTATTACTGTTATTGCCATCGCCCCTTCGATTTTTACCTAATAGCCAAGAAAATACTTTTTCCAAATTTCAGAATTATTGTTAATCAACTAAAGCGCATTCACTACATTAACACAAAATTATAAAATAAAAACACAAAACGAATGGTAAAATGAGTATTTGTATGATCGCAGATAAACGATCGATGAATAGATTTTTTCTTACCGTTCTTCTCTGGCTTGCTACTTGAGATTATTTAAACAAATAAATGGGAAAATAATTATAAATAAAACTAACAAACAGTCACTTGCACTTGCATTTGCATGAATGAAACTTTCTCACATCTACCGCCACCCGAACGATATAATTGGCAGTTCTTACCTCCCGAAAAGCATAAGCATCCCTCATCGTCGCTCGGTGAATCACCACGTGCGTCCTTCAGTTCCTTATTCATTTCATTAATACATCGCTGATAATAATCATAATCTTTTAAATACCAAACTGGAGGCCAACGATGCTCGCGCAAGTACTCCTGATTATCTTGATGTAGAGCTTTCAGACCTTTTAGGGAGAATTTGCATATTATGTTGTAATTGACACAAAGATACGACATGCACCATTCGGCCAATTGGTGTGCGTTATGAAGCTGCATTTAAAACAAATTCATTCATTTACTAAATTAAATGAGAAGGATATATTTAAGTGATTTTACTTTAACTGGTTCCAGCAGTTTTAAACAATGATCCACCGTTTCATTTGTCTCATTCTGTGATATCAATGTCAAATCCTCAATCACACGACACTCGACTAAATTTAGTAGTCTTGGTAGACAAAGCCTATTCGCCAATTCTAGGAGATTAAGACATTTATCAGCCGATATTGAAGGTATTTCATCTGTATACAAGTAACACAGTAGTTTGTGGAATGTGTAAACAGTGACGCCTGGAAATACAATCTAAAACGAGGAATACAAATCCTTAAAATACCTAATCTACTGCAGTATTTTATGTAACTTACAACACTCGAATGTGCTTCTCGAAAATCCCCAGTTAACATCGCCCGCATCACATCACATCGTGCAATTAAGATTGAACGATGTGCCTTCATATGGCCATCATCCAACTCAAATGTGACATCACTAAAATAACCATCGCCTATGCAATGCTTTTCCATATTCTCCTTAATACTCTGCAAAAAAAAAATTGTTGATTAAGACCATGATATAGTACACAAAGAACGTTAGAACTTACTAAGCAATAATGTTGAATTGGTTCTTCTGAGAGACTAGCTAAAACATTTTGCGGCTTAGAGAGGAGCAGTGTTAATTGAGGCAGTTCTAAGAAGTCAGCTGCTTGTTTTATTTCCTAAGGTAATACAATTAAAGGTTTAATTATTAAATGAAGAACATTTCAACTAGTTTATGATTTATGGTATTGGAGTAATATTTGGGTGTACTCTTTGTCTTTGTCGATAAAATTAAATCTGTAAGCCAACACTTATGTGAGTCCGATATGTGTTTTTTTCTTACACCGTTAAACCATGTATACTTTCGAGCTTGTCAATGGGTTAATCGTCTGGTGCATGGTTATTGTTTTCCCCCAGAATGATCAAGATTAAGACACAAAGAATTGTGTAAGAACATTAATTTGCCACAAACTGTTCACATATACATTACCCGAAAAGTGTTACTCAGTGGTTTTAAACAACACTCACATAAGCTGAGAAGTCTAAAATGCTATCAAGAAGAAGGTATCCCACATGGGAATATTTAGTGCCTTATATGAATGAGATATCTAAAGCATTACGAAAGTGCGCATGTCCAAAAGGTCGAATGGATGAAGCTACCCCTTTAACTGTTCCTAAAAAGCCGTTCTAAAGAACAAGAAACCAGAGCGCCGTGCTTACAAAATATTACCGCAGTTCAATTCTTGTCGTAAAAGGCGAGGAAATACTCGTATCATATCTAGGCATTTTGACACTTAAAATGAGCTGAGGCACATTATCATCTAATGAGGCCACTCCACGTCAACAAGCGTGATCGAGTTCTTAGGTCTGAAGACTACCGACCGGTTGGGCAAAAGAAAAGTCTGATATCCTGGTTGTAATACTACAAAAGATATTGCACTAACTACCACCTCGATCAAAAAGTTCCCGGGATAACCACCGTGTGGTGCTCTTATTGTTCCGATTTGAGATCTGTTTTTTTTTGTTTTTGTTAAGTTGGTACATCTGTTGTTGACATTCCCTCTAAATCTTAGCATCATAGCTTGAAATTTGTAAAAGATACGTAGCTAAGAGTACATCTGTCTCTGTGTGTGTTGGCGATTTTTTTTACAATTTTAGAAATGGATTTAAATTTGCAACAACGAACTTGCATTAAATTTTGCGTAAAAAACGGATTTAAAGGTGCGCGAACGTTGAAAATGTTGGAAAAGTGTTTCCGCAACGATTCTCTAAAGAAAACGATCGTTTACCAGTGGCACGAGCGGTTCAAAAGCCGTCGTGAGTCAATCGAAGATGATGAACGCAGTGGCAGACCATCGGCATCGAAAACCGACGAAAACATTGATGGAGTAAAAGAAATGATAGCGGAGGACTTGAACATTGCCTATGGATCCGTCCAAGACATTTTGGCTAATGATTTGGGTTTCCGTCGTGTAGCAGCAAAGTTGGTGCCAAAAGACCTTAATTTCATGCAAAAAAGATGATTTGCGAGGCTGAATCCGATCCCACATTCATCAAAAGGATCATTACTGCAGACGAGACGTGGGTGTATGAGTACGACACGCAATCCAGACATCAGGCAAGTGAATGGCGTTCACCAAATGAGCCGAGACAAAAAAAACAACGTCGTTTTCAGTCAAAAAAGAAGGCAATGCTCACGGTTTTCATGGATTACAACGGTGTAGTGCATCATGAATTTTTGCCAGAAGGCCAGACAGTAAACAAAGAGTATTATTTGGGCGTTATGAGACGTTTGCGTGAAGCAATTTGCCGAAAGAGACCAGAATTGTGGGCAGAAAACTCGTGGATTTTGCACCATGATAACGCACCGTCGCACTGTGCCATCATTATTCGTAGTTTTTTGACGAAAAATGCAACAAATACCATCCAACTCCCTATGACTTCTTTCTGTTCAATCGAGTTAAAAAAACACTACGGGGAACGCGTTTCAGCAGCCGAGAGGAAGTAATGGAAAAATCGCAGGAAGCACTGACATACCGAAAACCGAATATAAAAAATGTTTCGAGGATTGGATCAAGCGCTGGCATAAGTGTGTTGCAGTCGATGGGGATTACTTTGAATTACAATATAGATTTAGATGAATGAACTTGTAGTTTTAATTTTTTGAACTACAAGATGTTATATGTACTTTTCTTCTTCTTTCTTTCACATGTGTTTCTTCTTTTCATGAAAATCGATGTTCATTGCGTACCCAGGGTGACCATATGGTCACAGGCTATATCTTTCGTTCCAAGAGGTTAAGTATTTACAAAAAAATATATATTTGTAGTCGTTAGGCCCTACTTAGGTACCCTAAAAAATTTCTACAAGAAATTCGAAAAAAAAATTTCTGGGTTGATTCGGGTTAAGGATTTCCCAGTCAAAGATCACTAATGCAGCAGGAATAAAAGCACGGAATCATCAAACGGCAAAAGTTATTGTGACTCACGTGTACAATTTGAAATTCTACTTACTCTATCGCCAACCAAAAGTGTAGATTGGCCGAAAACAATAGGTCCAAAACGATAAAAAAATAAATTGGCTGTAATTTAAGGAGATTTTGATATAAGGAGTACACAATGGTTGCTTTTCTAGACATACGAGGGCGTCTTTAACAACGTCAACACATCCGCAATCACGACTGCGCTGTCAACTCTGCAGGTAGCTCACTTGGGTAGTTGATCGGTCTAATGCTAAAAAGCAGAATAATCAACTCCAAACTGGGTGAGACTTCTGCTAAAAGGTATCCCTTCTCTGGAGTGATTGCCTATGCGGATGACGTTGCCATAGCCGTCTCAGAAAAACATCTAAATACCATTAAAGAACTCCTCCAAGTAAATCTCAACAGATTAACCCGCTGGGCAGATTACTGTGGATTGGGAATAAACCCCCATAAAACTGATCTTGTCCTCTTTTCTAGGAAATATAAAATTCCAATCATAGACCCTCCTTCAATAAACGGTACCAGTTTAGTTTTCTCCGATACAGCAAAATATCTGGGTCTCATTTTTGACAGGAAACTAAACTGGAAACCTAACACTCAAGAAAGAGTCAATAAAGCTACAATAGCTTTATTCTCTTGCAAGAAAGCCATTGGGAACAAATGGGGCCTTCAACCTCGCATAACCCACTGGCTATACATCTCGGTCATAAGACCGATACTTACTTACGGGGTGGTTGTCTGGTGGACGGCCTTGGAAAATGCAGTCAACCGCATTAAACTAAGCAGAGTCCAAAGAACAGCATGTCTATACACAAGCGGAGCCTTGCGGTCTACCCCCTCGCGGCATTAGATATTCTGCTTCACTTGACACCCCTCGACATTTTTCGCAAGCAAGTAGCTGCGACTGCAGCTATTCGCCTTAAAGCGACTAAACAGTGGACAAATAATTCATCTGGCCTCGCCAACATTCTTAATACATTAGGAATCCTCACAGAGAACATCGATTACACCATACCTGAACTTTGGTTTGACAAAAACTTCCATGTAAGCTTCCCCTCTAGATCATTCTGGGAGGAGGATGCTTTCATGGAGGACAAGTCAATCCATCTCTACATACGGGTAGATGGATCTAAGACCGATAGCGGAGTTGGTGGCGGTGTTTTCTCAGATAAGCTAAATCTAAGCCTCTCTTTCCGCCTTTCAAATCACTGTAGCGTGTTCCAGGCGGAAATTTTGGCGATTAAAGAAGCTCTGTCCTGGCTGAAGAAAAACGTGATATCTGCAAAGGATATCCGCATATTTTCGGATAGGCAGGCCGCCATCAAGTCCCTGGACTCGGTCTCATTATATTCTAAAACCGCCCTTGAATGCCGATCATCTCTCATGGAGATGGCAGAGCAGTTCAACATTCACCTTTGTTAGGTGCCGGGCCACAGAGACATTCCAGGGAACTGCAGAGCCGATGAGCTCGCCAAAATTGGAACCACTCTACCTATCCTACCGGACAAAGGTAGTATAGGTATACCAATCGCTACGTGCAAACTAACACTAAAGCTAGATGCCAATAAAAGAACAGACCTTAGGTGGACTGCTGGACAAACATGTCTAGCGACCAAACAGATCTGGCCAAGGCTGGATCGCTCTAAGTGTCTGATCCTTTTAGATAGGAAACATCTCAGCGCCATAATAGGTGTCATTACTGGACACTGCCTCATAGGCAAGCACGCAAGAAGGCTGGCGCTTTTACTAATGATTTCTGTAGAAGCTGCATGGACGAGGAAGAGGAGGAGACAATCCCCCACCTACTCTGCACATGCCCAGCTCTCTCCCAGAGAAGGAAGCTTCATCTAGGAGCTTTCTTCTACAGCGACCTAAACGATCTAGAAAAATTACACGTTAACAGTCTCCTACGCTTTATTATAAGCTCAAACTGGTTCCAGTAGTAAGAAGATCATAGATCCACGCGGCATCACAATGGCCTAAGTGGGTTGGTATTTCCAACAGCCACCCTTACCTAACCTAACCTAACCTAAGGAGATTTGGAAAAGTCAAAGCTGACCGTACAAAATCGCTATTGGCTTAGACTACGTCCTAAGACCAAGAAGGATCTCGACCTATTATATCCTCTCTAAGTCTGTGATTTTAATGCGGGGTCTTCCTCTACTGAGATTTGAAATAAAGGTATTGAATCAGAGCGAAGGAAAACAAGCTGTGATTGATGTTATAAAACGTATCTGTACAGTAAAATCACAAAGAACCATGCACCATTGAACAAGAAATCCCTGATCATTCTCTTGTATCGCATTTTGCTCGAAAACACCATCCTTTAACGTTGTAATCGTAAATAATGACACTAAAAAAACACTGCCAATTGGTTAATGAAAATTCATCAAATATTTTTTTGTTTTGTTTTTTTTTTTTCTACTTCTAGGACAACTAAATTATAAGAATGCAATGAATTCAACGATCTGATTTTTGTTTGTTTGTAAAGTTTACTTTAACTCAAAATATTTACCAAAAGTAATCCAATTGGAGCAGTCTGAGAAGATTATAAATTTGTTTTCAATGAAAATTACTCTTCTAATTATAAACCTTAAGTACATTTTTTTTTTTGTTGACCAACGCTAAACTAAATCACTACCATTAGATATACAAAATTTACCTGAAGATTGTGAAATTCCTTTTCAATTGTGCCAGTGTATATGAATTTAAGACACTGATTCATTGCTTGGGGTGTGATGATTTTTGTTAAAGTAACAATCGTTTGAGTAACATTAACTCCCCGATTATTTTCTATTTGTACGATGCGTATATTTTGAAAAATCGGATGATGTAGATCCTTGTAGAGATCTGTTGGTTTCTTTGATTCGATAAGTGGTAGAGCTTGGTAGCTAGATCGACGTTTTAAGTGTTCCCACATTCTAAAAGAAGGAAACATGAGTGGGAACAAAGAAGGAGCAATGTAAGATATCAATGGGTACCTCAAAGTTCGTGACTCGTTTCGTATTAGACACTCTGTGTCATCGTTGAAGTCAGCCGTTGTTGCTTCACCAAATGTGGAACTTATCTACAAAGAAAACACACAACTCATTTGATGTACATAATTATGAAGATTCAAATTTGCTTACCATACTTGATTCACTACTACTTCTACCACCCATATCCGAAAGCTCTGTGGTTAACAACCGGAAGAAGACATTTGAAGCTGCGGCTAGCATAAATTTATGTACAGCAAATTTTGTAGAGCCAACAATAAGAATTAGATCTGTGTAACACTGCGATACTAACATGCTGTACATATCCTTTTTATAATTGCCTACAACAACAGTGACTTCTGGTGGTGGAGGCTTAGGCGGACGAAATGGCGCCTACAAAAGGAAAAGAACATAACTTTACACGTTCTCTCGAATATTCAAACTTAAGAAATGTTTCAAATGCTCACCTGCAAAAGAGGCTTTTGCACCTTTTTTAAATTTGTCATCCAAAATCGTTGTTGTCGCCTTGCGATTAATGCTGAACGTATTGCATTCTCGAAAAGCTCATTTACTCCGAAATATGTGAACACACTGGTTTCATAATATGCCACTCCAAGCTCTTTAGCAACAGCTCTTGCTTCGTCTGGCATTACTAGGTCACTTTTTAGGGCAGCTCTAAACGATGATTAATTGAATTTATTCGAAAATATTTAATTAAAACCTTCACTTACCTCACAAACGGACTACGTTCGCCAAAATACGAAAGATATTTCTCATCTCTGTACATGTAACGCAAATCATTCTTGCATCCTACCAGAATCACCGGCGTATCTGGGCAAAAACGCCGTATCTCAGGATACCACATCGCTTTACAATTTCTTAATGACGTTGGACTGGCTATTGAAAAGCAGAGTAATACTACGTCAGACCTGAAAGAAAGGTGTTTTAAAATAGGATTACGAGCGAATTGGTAAAGTGAAAAATAATTTGTTTGGATACCATTTCTACCATTACTTACCTTCCATATGCGAAACGCCGGTCCTTATCATGATCACCAAATGTGTCCCAGAGTCTAAGTGATACGTTGACACCGTCCACCACTTCCCATGATCTCTCCAGCACCTACAAACAATCACACATTTTAAATTCAACCAGCAGATCTTGATAGGATTTAATTATTTACATCCTTATATATTCTATACTGGTCAATAGCCCAAACAGTTGGCACATGCGTTGACAATAGTTGTGACAACGATACGTGTTTGTTACATGCTCTTGCGCAGATTAAACGTGTCTTCCCAACGGCTGTGTCGCCCACGAGGACACACTTTACCAATTCTTGATGAGGCTGTTCGTTATCCATGTTTCCATAACCGTCGTAAAGATTCTATAACGAAAAAATTCGATTCAATAAAAGAAGATTGATTGTAAGATATGTAATAACGAGTTCGATATAATATTTATTTACTAATTACCCATTACTTATGTACGCATGTACTTAAAATTACTGCGCTGGCATAGCTGAAGCTTTAGATGTTAATTGTTTGTACCTTAGATCTTAAAGTATCAACTTGAATCTTTATTTATATTTGTCCACCAAAGTGCTAATCGCAATTGAATTCATTTTTCTTATCGTTGCCCAGCAATAAAATTCACAAACTTTTTTAGAAACAGTTTACCACAGTCTGCTAATTACATTAACAAATGTTGGGATAATGAAATACAATTTTAAGGTCTCGCACGGATACTGGTAAGAGATATTTACACTCTAAGCTTATAGGGCTACGGCTACCTGCTTATGAAGATGCATAGATATTAATCATAATTCTGCGTGTAATGGTGCATCGGTGCATCATTTGTTTCAATATTTTTTAGTGATGACACAGCACCACAAGAGGGGACAAAAAAGTGTCTATGCCACAGCCAACAATACAACCCAAGCCTTATCTGATTTTATGTTTGATGACAGAGCATACACAAGTATTATATGAACAAGCAAAAAAAAAAGGAAATTTACCCAACAGTCTGTATCATAGAATTTAAATTTATTGATTTTTGTTTCGGTCTGTAAGTCGTGCAAATTTCCAGGGTTATTTTGAGTGAATATACTGTTCAATGAAATGAACTACCACCACAAGCGCAACAATTTATAATCCTTGTGGCTTTGTCTCTCTGACAATGAATTCTATTTCTTCAGCCTCCTTATGAGCAGAAAGAAAATGCATTCTTCTTGTGTTTGTCTCAGCTGAAGTGCTTTGTTCTAATGGGAAGACGGTCATTATTACGCCGATGCTCGGGGATAACTTTTTAAGAAATCGAAAATGCCGATTGCAGTTTATGGAAACTGCAATTACAACATCGAATATGATAAGGAACAATTTGCAGAAGTTGTTTTAATAACTGGAGAAGGATGAAGCTACATTTTCCAGTTTACTTTTCGAATTCCCCAGTTACTCACGCTATACGTTTGACTACGGCTCGACTGTCTGTTATATATTGAGGTCCTTTCGTGTTCTTAGTAGAATTCAATGGATTTTCTTTGAGTGTAAAAATTAATTTATTCAAACCAAATATGCTCCATTATTATTGACAATGTTGCGGCATTTTTCGGGTGAAGAGCTTCTTTGGTTCTTGGTTAAACAACTGAATCAAGTGGTTTTCACAGGCTTCTCTTGAAGCTAGCTTCTGCAGAGACTGCGACAAGTGGTAATCAGAGGGTGCTATGCCTGGACTATACTATTGGGTGCATCAAAACTTCTCAAGCAAGCTCTTGCAATTTCTGACGGGTTGTAGTGATAGAAGACAGCACATTGGTCAAGTCAGACAATTTTCTTTCAATTGCCTTACGTGGTTAACCGTTTGACAATTTAGGAGTACCCCATGGATGATTCCTTTCCAGTCCTACCACACAGCAACACCTTCTGCGCTGACAACCCTTGTTTCCCAGACGCTGATGACGGCCCATAACATTTAACGCTTCAGATTGTCGTACATTAAGACGCGTTTCAGAAATGGCTTGAGTTCATTGCTTCCATACTTAAGGTCGCGCTACATTCTGTGGTGGACCTGGGATTCAATCAACAAGCATCTCCAGCCGGCTCGATCAAAGGCTAGCTGCCTCCAGTTTCACACGCTAAGTTTTAGTTGAGGTCTGCGTCACCTGAGTCATGGTCTTCCTCTACTGCGATGTCCCTCGGAGGCGGATTCGATGACTTTGAAGATAGGAGCGTTGGTGTCAATCCGCTTTACATGACCCAGCTGCCTCAGTAATTGACCTTCACTCTTCTGTCTATGTCGATCTCGCTGTACAGCCCGTACACTTCGTCGTTGTATGTTCTCCTCCACTCACTGTCTATACAGACGAGACCGAAAATCACACGAAGAATGTTCCTCTCAAAGTAGCCAAGAGCACCTTCATAAATTTTTAATAAAGTCCATGCCTCTGCGACGTAGAACAGAAGTGGGACTTGTAAGGTCTTATATACGGGATTTTCTAGTCAATTGCCTTCTTAGCCCAAAGAAGTAACGATTGACAAGAGTTGTTCTTCGTTTGATCTCAGCAATGGTGTCATTTTCTGAATCTATAGCGGAACTTAAGTAGGTGACGTTCTGTTCGAGACGTCAGTGTTGGGTCTTGGTCTTGCCTTATTTGCGCGTTAAACCTATCTTCGAAGCTTCGGTCTCAATACTCGCGAAAGCACCACAGACATCACGACGCTTTCTGCCGATTATGTCAAGTTTATGTTCAAGATTATGAGTTTTGAAAGACTATGCCTCTTGTTTTAGCGCGTGAGTTTTGCACTATTCTTTCAAGAATGATGTTAAAGAAATCGCATGACAGCGCATCGGTAAGTTTTTTGAAGACCTTGATGCAGCAGCATGCATTCTCCATCGTAATATGCTGTCATACGCGGCCTTAAAATCGATGAATTGGTGCTGTATATCGATTTTTAGCCACCAATATCTGATGCAGTGTGAATATTTGATCAGTGGTGAAATTTCCTGGACTAAAGCCACACTGATATCGACAAATCATGTTTTTGACGAACGGCTTCAGGCATTCACACAATACGGCAGATAGGATCTTGTAGGCGATGTTAAGAAGACTGGTGCCTCTGTAGTTGGCGTACAGAGTACAGAGTCTCCTTTCTTGAGGATCGGACAAACAATGCTGAGGTTCCATTCATCAGGCGTACTTTCATCCGACCATATTTTCCAGATGAGTTGGTGTATGCGCGTTACCAAGACATCGCCTGCCGTTTTGAAAAGCTCAGCAGCCAGGCCATCTGCTCCAGCAGATTTGTTAGTCTTAAGCTTAGATATGTTTATCTTTACTTCATCCGGGTCAAGTGAACGGAATTATTCTGTCTGCGGTATGTTGTTCGTCAGCACCGTTATACAGTCTACAAAAATGCTCTTTCCAAATCCTTTGCATCGACTGCGACTTTACTACTATGTTCCCCTGTTCGTCGCTACAGGCTTCTGTTCGGGGTTAGTGTCCGTGACGTGTTTTTTTTTGCCTTTTGGAAAAACTTCCGATACTCATTCCTATTGTAGTATCTCTTAATTTCCTGGACCACCGGAGTTCGCCTCTCCTCTTCTGCTCGTAGAGCTAGTGAGCAGCTTTAGTCCCTCTAAGCAGCGCCGCTTTGTATCTATCACTCGTCATCAAACCAGGGGTTTCGTTGTGGTGGCCAAGTGAAACCTAGCTCATTAGAGTCGGCCTTTTGGCTATGTTACCACTGGTCTTCGGTATTTGAAGCCGGCGGCAAAGACGTCTTAAGAGATTAAGGGAGACTCGATCGTAAAAGGATTGGGCTCGTTCTCTTCTCATTGTAGCCAAACTTCCACTCAGTATTAGCTTGCCTTTTCTGATGTTCAGGATATTCTCAATATACGCAACCAAATCGATGTTGGGCCCTCGGAATGCTTGGATATCCATAATATTGGAGGAGTGCCTTACGTCGATCGCAAGGTGGTCAGTCGGGTTAACGATTGATTGATCGCCCATACTTTCAAGAGTATGTGACCGCGCGACCTTCACTCTTCTTCTTGCACGACAGCGTAGGGGATGAACCAGAAAACGAATGTAGCCGAAATTTTGTGGATGGCTTCAAAATCAATTAACGATTGATGGAGGAAGGCAATCTCAGACTCACTCTGACTTGTGGAAGGTATGAAAATCAACTGAGATTTTCTCTTAGTGCATACTTATCAACGATAGACAGAGGGATCACTTCATGGGACCACCTACACCTGCGTCCTCGGTTAGAGCTTTTATTGAAGGTGTGGTTTCTTGTGAGGATAACTGCAGCTGCCATACTTCACCATGTCACAGGCAAACACAAATAAATACAAAATGTCAGCGAAATTCCTGATATCTCGTACTAGAAGAGCCCGCATATGACTTACTGGTATCTAAGAGACGAATAGGCTTAAGTAAAACTAGTCACTGCGAGGCTGACGAGGAATCCCTCTTGTCTCTACGATTAATTTCACTTTCTTTTCGTGTTGTTCATATACATAACATCTACCCAATGGTGATTGTAACAAAATCCAGAATCCTACAATATCTACGAACATCCCTCCCTCTTTAATGCCCCCTTTATCAGCAAGATTGGATTCAGTTCCCTTTTACCTTGAGTACTACATGTGAAGTACATCTAATTTTCCGTCCAATTTGAACACTTCTGCATGGAGCATAAGCCCACACAAGTTCTCTGGCTTCAACCAAACCAAACTAATAGTTTAGAACGATGTATATATCTTTTTTAAGAAAAGCATGACCAAACTTATTTAAAAATTTTCAAAATTTATCACAAAATAATGCAAATTACTCGATATTAACGGCCCCCTGGCGTAACAGGACCAATTCGCATCCAAAAAGGACAAAACGAAAAGATTTTAAAACAAAATTACTCCAATAAAATTTTATTCGTTAGTCGTGTTGGTGTTATTATTTACTGAGTAGCTGAGTAGCTTATACAGAACTGCGGAATCGTTGTCACGTGCTTTTTATTGTAATATACTGCGCACATAATAAACAAACTGTTTATTGTTAGACTATAATCCACTCACCAAATTTATCTCTCTCTATCTCTCATCAAATATACCTTCATCTAAAACAGAGTTTTTCGTTTTTGGTTTTTTTTTTTCTTATTTGCCCAACCTCCACAGCTATGAGACTCACCTAAATTCAGTTAATCGTAAAAAAGTGCTATTTCTGAAATATAATACTCGTACATACGTACATATGTATGTAACAAACAACATTACGCCACGCAAGTAAGCTTCAAAAAATACGTAATTCGTTATTGTAATAGGAAATTCCTCTGAATAACTATTTTACTTCTTCATCTTGCAAATAATATTCATTCCACTTAATTGAGATGGCTATCACCTTGGAAAAAAGGAAAGGCATTCCACGGTCTTTGAAATTAAGTCACTTATCGGTCGTCATTTAGTTTTATAGCGAAATATGGACTAAACAAATGGAGTAGGTCGCATGTTGTTGCAAAAGCACTACATTCTACCCTACTCTTGATTTGTTCCTTTGTACAGAATACAGGTTTGCTTTACATTGCAATCGAATTCAAATTTGTGTTGTGACTCCGATAAATTTTGACTGAAAGGTAATCATGCTCTTGTTTTGCCCCACCTCTTACACTGTTTTTAAAATATGTAATGTGAGACGTGAGTATTCTTTGGCTAATTAAACCGGCTTTACATAAAACCAACTAGGCGAAACAAAAATATTCATACTCGCCTACTCGTACGATACGGGTAGTTGTGCAAAATAAAAGTTAAAACGATCGATGGAAATGCTTATCGCATGCAACTACACGTTCACGGACACGCAACACAGCAAATTTTGAGAATGCTAAAAAAATATATATATACATATATATTTTGACTGCCTTTATTGACGTGCCTTTGGTATTGCTTACCAGAATGACGTTAGAACGCTGAAAGTACAACACATACATATGTACACCCGTATACGCGTATTGCGAGATTTATAAGTAAAAAAGAACCTGGCACCATTTTCGATTACTTATAGGGGTAGCGAGTGCCTGTGGGCCTCTTTCCCTCCATGCTCATATAAGAGGTCAATGATTCTGAAGAAAGGTGTAAATGTTTAACACCGAATTCTAAGAATAGAAGTTGTTGTGTATTGTTCTCGTAGTTGCGAATTCGAAGTTCGGACTTGAAGGGAAGTTTTCGAATTTGATTTACTTATTCTTAGCGTATTGATACGAGTATTTATAGATGAAACGTTGTTTTGTAATTACACATGTAGGATCCTTATTCAAGTTGATAAATCACCTCAACGCATTGTGATGGGATAGCTATGCTAGTCGTATCTAAGGAATTTACTTAAAATAGAAAAAAAGTAAACAGAATAAATGCTTACATTGTATTGTACTAAGCGCGCTGCCTGTGTTGCAGAGCGAAACAAAAAGACTATAGTTGTCAACGAGCTTCTTAAGAACCTCTCCAACGGCTCTCAAAATTTCATTTGCTACCCATAGACGTGGACGACCTTAGAAAATGCAGTCAACTGCATTAAACTAAGCAGATCCCAAAGAACAGCATATCTATGCATAAGCGGAGCCTTCCGGCAGCATTAGCTGCGACCGCAGCTATTCGCCTTAAAGCGACTAAACAGTGGACAAATAATTAATTTGGCGACGCCAGCATCCTTAATACATTAGGAATCCTCACAGAGAACATCGATTACACCACACCTGAACTTTGGTTTGACAAAAACTTCCATGTAAGCTTCCCCTCTAGATCATTCTGGGAGGAAGATGCTTTCATAGAGGACAAGTCAGTCCATCTCTAGACAGAATCTGAGCCTCTCTTTCCGTCTTCCAAATCACTGCAACGTTTTTCAAGCGGAAATATTAAAGATTAAAGAAGTTCTGTCCTGGCTGAAGAAAAATGTGATACCTGCAAAGGATATACGCATCCTTTCGGATAGTCAGGTGGCTATCAAGTCCCTGGACTAAAACCGTCCTTGAATGCCGACCATCTCTCATGGAGATGGCAGAGCCGGGCCACAGAGACATTCCAGGGAACTGCAGAGCCGATGAACTCGTCAAAATTTTCTACCAGAAAATGGTAGCATAGGTATACAATCGCTACGTGCAAACTAACATTAAAGTTAGATGCCAATAAAAGAACAGACCTTAGGTGGACTGATGGACAAACATGTCTAGCGACCAAACAAATCTGGCCAAAGCTGGATCTGAATAGCGCTGTGTTTGATCCTTCTAAATGGGAAACATCTCAGCGCCATCATAGGTGTCATCATTGGGCACTGACTCATAGGCAAGCATGCAAGAAGGCTTGGCGCTTTTACAACCGATTTCTGTAGAAGCTGCATGGATGAGGAAGAGGAGAAGACACCTACTCTGTACATGTCCAGCTCTCTCCCAGAGAAGAAAGCTTCATCTAGGAGCTACAACGACCTAAACGATCTAAAAAATGTAGACGTAAACAGTCTCCTACGGTTCATCATAAGCTCAAACTGGTTCTAGTAGTAAGAAGATCATAGATCCACGTGCCATCACAATAGGCCTAGTGGGTTGGTATTTTCAACAGCCACTCTTACCTACCTACCTATAGACGTTGGCATGCAGGCATGTAGGTGGGAACAAATTTTAAGATATATAGGGTTTTCCAATAAGGACTTGACAATTTTTTTTTTTAAATAAAACGCAAACCATTTGAGATATTTCAAAAATTTTATTATCGACTTGAAGTACAATCAAAACATTTATGAATGGAACTCGACTTCGTTCATATCGCCACCGCGGGCACGTTTGAAGCGGTCGATTCGTTGGACCCAATTTTCAATGACTCGGCCACACAATGTCGGCTCTGAGCTCTTCCAACGTCGTCGGCGTGTTGGCATAAACCAATGACTTAACGTAGCCCCACAGAAAATAGTCAAGCGGCGTTAAATCGCACGAACACGGCGGCCAATCGACTGGCCCATTTCTTGAGATAACACTCTCACCATACTTACTCTTCAATAAATCGATTGTAGAGTGTGTGGCTTGTGGCATCATCCTGTTGAAATCACATTTCACAATTCGGGCCAAAAATAATCGGTGATCATGGCGCTATAACGCTGACCATTCACAGTAACGTGACGATCGTTATCGTCGACGAAAAAATATGGCCCAATAACGCCGCCGGCATGCAAACCGCACCAAACAGTTATTTTTTGTGGATGAAGCGGTGATTCATGAAGAACATGTTGCTTATTGACGAACCCATTGAGCCAAAAATGAGCTTCGTCACTGAAGATGATTTTGCGATGAAATTCATCATCTTGGCGCATCTTCTCCAGAACCCAATCGGAGAACGTACGTCGCTTCAAATGGTCCATCGGCTTCAATTCTTGAGTCAGCTTGATCTTGTATGGGTGTAAACCAAGATCCTTACGCAAAATACGCCATAATGTGGTCTGAGCGATGCCCAATTCTTGAGAACGCCGTGGAATTGACTGATCTGGATCGTTTGCTACGGACGCCTGAATGGCAGCGATATTTTCAATACTTCGACCAACCCGTTGTCTCACTGACACGTCAACATCACACAACGAATATGTAGACTCAAATTTTTTCACTAAACTTGTTACTGCCTGTCTACTAGGGCGAGAATTACTACCGAAAATTGGAGTTAACGCTCTTAAAGTTGCAATCACCGACTCCGAATTTCGGTAGAAAATTTTTATAATTTGCAGACGTTGCTCGTTAGTGTACTTTACCATGATGAAAATGTTGAGTTAACTGAATAAATTGACAGTAACAGTTTGATGATTAGTGAAAGAGTGCGTTCACAAATTAAATTCAAAGTTGTCAAGTCCCTATTGGAAAACCCTTTACAATGGGTTTGTAGTAGGAGAGACAAGAAGATTCGCTGCAATACACCAGAGGTAATACTTAAGAAATTCTGCTTTATTATCCACAGTAACATTCCAAGGGCCAGCGATTTGCATAGCCCAATCTGTGTGCCGGTATTTCACATGTTTTCAGACTATGCCAGGTGTCCAGCTATGTTCGAGCGAGTCCAAATATTTACAAGAATGCTTAGAAGTCTTACATTCCAATTCAGATGGTAAGCATATCTCCCCTCGTTCTAAAGGGATTTACTGTCACGCTGGAAAAACCTCTGTGTAAATGGTCCATTCTTCTATTCTTGCAAGCCCTTTCCCATTAAATGAAAAACTGGATTACTCCGGTCCATCGCTAATAAATGCAAATTTTCTTCCTCTCAACTCACAGGCACAGTGTACCTTCCAATATTGACACGCATCGAAAAACTTTCTATCATTAATAAGTGTATCAATGGCAACCTACATACATACATCAGAGTGACAACATATTCGTCGACAAAAAGTACATATTTATATTTACACAAGCGATATCAGAAATACTTCACTCCGCCTGATCTGGCTTCAAAACATGAGCATTTTGTTCATCGAGTATTGTATTACAATACCCACAGGTGCTAGCTAGTAGCATGGGGCGCCTTCGAGTCTTCAACCAAATTTATTGAATGTACTCTCAAAAAACAATGATACCTTCTCAGGTCGAAGTACATGCTTGAAGGATATCCTATAAAAACAATTTATTCTCTAGCCATTATAATCTACAGACATTCAAAACCAACGTGGATCGGTACCTTGTGTTCTTTCCTCTTTAACTTGCTAAAAATAAATTATTCACCATGCTTCTCCTAAATTAGACCTCCCAAATCTGCTTATCAGAAATCTTATCAGAAATTCAACACAAGATCGCTTCAAAACAAACGTTTTCAACTAATTTTAGCCGTTAACTACGTATGAACATATCATACCACAGCCGTATACAGAGAGAGATGAATGACGACAGAGACAATGGTTATTTCTTAGTGATGGGCACCTAGGGTCAATCCGAAATGTTGAGCTTTCCTACCCAAAGACACAAAAGTCAATTAGTATTGAGTGGTTTTCACTTGAAAAAGTACAATGACCTAGTCTCCAGCGCCGAGAACAGTGCTTTATTCGGCGAAAAGAAACAAAACAAGAAAAGTGCTTCAAAGCTTTTCAATCAAACTGAAGTCTATCAGTGGCTTTGAAAACACATGTGAATGGGCTTGACAAGTCACATTTTGAGCGATCAAAATAGGTTCAGTGATGCTAGTGGGGTAAGTAGTGCGCAGAAGATAAATTTTAGAGATACGTAGTATGAGAACGTGGATCGTTTATCTTTGTTTTTGTGTGTGCATTGCATTCAAATGATTGTATCGTTTCACATAGGAACTTCTAGGCTTGTAATACCTCTGACCTTGTAGTTGGAGGTTGGGAAGAAATTTTAAGTTCATAGGTATGAATACGGATAATTATACTACATATTCAGCAGGAAGCTCCCAACTCTTAAAAGACTCCACAATACCTACCACCACAATTTGTACACGGAAATCGCAGCACAACTTCTCTGCTTTTATGTCCTTCACTATCCATAGCCCTGACCTCTTGAAAAAGTTCAAGTCCAATCAACCCTTTCATTGAAAGTCGTCTTTACGAATCCAACCCCCAGTCATTGAATTTGATACCCATAATTCCACAAATACAAATAATACAAAATAAATTCATTGAAATCTTAAAAAGAGCAAACGTCTGCGAAAATGCAAAAAAAAAAGTAAAAAAATAAAAAAATAAAAAATAATAATAAATTTAATAAATTGTACATTCATCCACTTGCACTTACCAAATTAGAACTGCAGTCTTTTCTCTTATTTTTGGAATTCTGTGTGCCCGTATTGATTTGTTAACTTTTTTTTCGCCGTATTTACGGTATATACTGTTCAATTAACTTAAGTTGCAGATGAAATTTTGCCTTTTTCCGATTAATTTTCTCAATATAAATAATTCGAATTGTTTTTTTAAATGCGTAATACATTTTCTGTTTTTATTCGAGATAAATTTTGTGGTCTATGGAGGACGATATCGTTGCCGTTGTCGTCGTCATCATAGTCCCTTTGTCCTCGTTCACATATTTTTCTCAATAATTTGTTTTCGTTTTCTTTCAGTCAAAAAGGAATTTCACAAATTAATTAATATTACTATTAAATCACACATTGTCTATTGCGTATTTTATTTGATTAATAGTTTCTTTTCTTGTTCCGTTTTTTTTCTTTCCTTTCCACAACGAATTGCATTAAAAAATTTATTTGAAAGAACTCAGCAAAAAAAAAATTATGATAACAGATGGGAGACTTGAAAATAAATAACGAGAAAGAAAAACAACACGACCCGACTCTGGAGAAAATCAAAAGAGAGAATGGAGCAAAGAAGCGATGTTTTTTCTTCTTTTTTTTTTGATTTTTCTACGTTTTTAACTTCCTTAATTTTTTGCAAGTGCTACGATGATGGAGGAGAGTTTTCAAGAAGAAGAATAAACGACAAGTGCATAGGATATGGGGGAAAGCAAGCAACGGTTTTTGTATGCTGATTTTTGTTGTTTTTGTCGGTTTTTTTCTTCTGCGAATTTCGCCTGTTCTGACATTTGGTTGGGTGAAATTTTAACCGCTGACAGTTGTGAAGGGTATGTTTGCTTAGGTGAATTTTTTTGGATTATAACTGTGTGTTGAGGTGTTGTATGCGGTGGGCAATATATAACAGTATAGTAGTTTTATAACGGTATTAACATCTCGTCTCTATATAGCATTCTATGAAATTTCTCATAATATTCCATGAAAAATTGTATACCATACACTACGTCCCTCTGAACTCATAGCATATAGCAATAACAGAAGCAGAAAGCACAAAGCAGAGTAGCTATCAAATATTTTGGGATGAGCATACTTTTTTTAGTCAAAATGATTATTGCAAATAGCCCAAAAATTAAATTTATCTGTAAATGACTTTTAGATGACTGTTCTGCCTGCTATTGTTGCATGCAGGCCCTAGATTTATAGCAGCTATTGCGATCTCCATTAGTGATAAATACAGCGTGCTACATAATATGCTCTAATTTCATAGCTAGTCGAGACACAGTGATATCATATATTGCTTAGCTCATACCATGCTATGGTTTGCCACTTTTGGTTTGACATTTATGTTTTTATCGCAATGGCTGAGTGGCATATGGATGAGTCAATTCCTTTAATGCCTCTAACGCGAGAATACATCGAAATGTTTTGCTCTTAAACATTTGACATTTGAATGAAATAGTAAACAATGAAATACCCACCCTAAAGTTGATTAGGGGTGAGAATATAACATATACTAATGGGGATACAAAATATGTTTTGGCTCGTTTAATTCCAAAACACAATTATTGATAGCTTAATTTGAATGTTATCTCTGGCACTATTACTATTTTATTACGGATCTTTGCACGGTTTATGCAGTCGCAGCAATTATACGAATTTGTCTCCGAAATTCGAATTCCTTTTGCAATTATTCTAGAAATGACAACACGGCCCATTTATGGTCAAACAAAATTATTTTTACGAGTGTGAATCAATAAGTCGGTGATTTTTTGAATTTCTCGCGTGGTAATTGAGAACCACACTGTTTCCATCAATGGACTACTGTCGAAATTTGTTTGTTAGTGTGCGACAGCGATTGAAAGTAGACAGCAGAAAGTATTGGGAAAATGCAAAAAAAGATTGAATTTTGGGTGACAAATTCGCAGGAATGCTCGGCATTGTTCCACAGCAAACCGGGTGAGTTTTTGCGCTATTTCAGAACCGTCGGCGAAACATGGAGTCACCACAACACACCGGAGACCAAGCAGAAGTCGAAAGAATAGGGTTTTCCGTATTGAGACTTAAGAAACTGTTACTTAAGAAACAATACAGATTTTGTGAAAGATGAAATAAGCGCAGAAGTGAACAAATACAGTTTATCAAAACCTTATCTAATTGCACAATTGCAGAGAGCCATATGTTGCAACTAAAGTTAAGAATTAAAACCTGAAGGATAAATTATTAGTAATATTGTCAGTAATATTTTTATTGTCAAATTTTTTATTCGCTGAGACGTAGGAATTGCCAAGTAAATTGAATAATTTGCGCGATTTAAAGGTTCAAGTTTATTATTCTATACATATAAAGAAAACTAGTGTCTTGTGGATCTTGCTAGTGCAATAGGATGGACTGTACGCACGTTATAACTCCGCAACAAAATTTTGAGCAATGACATTACCGGCGTTAGAATTCCTACAAATTTTACAAATTTTCATTGCCTTTTTTGCCTCTGCCATGGCAATTACAATCAATAAAATTGGGGACGCAGCGTAACTGATTGAGAATAAATTCAATGCCATAAACCTAATAATTAAGATAGTTTTGGCTATTAAATAGAACGCTGAGAGTAGTCAAGTCAAGTAACATCGAGAGGGATTCGTACCTTTTTCTTTTAAAGTAAGATGTGGCTCTTAATATATTTAGTTATTCTTGGTGATTCTAATCGATAATAAATATCGGAAAAAAATTAATAAACAAAGACGGATTGCTAAAGCCGAATCTTCAAGATTCTCAAGACCTCTTATTGGCAGGCAGGTAACCCTATCCGACATAAGACATAAGTGTCCTTAATATTCGTGAACGCTTAAACCACTTCTAAACGATCTTATTGAGCCAATAATTGACCAAATTCTCACAGTACAGCAGATCATAGAGAAATCCATGAAGTCAGAATGATGTTCTCAACCAGAATGATGGCAAGTCAAAGACGCAATTTCTAAAAGTCTCTACAACTACTTGCATACTATGATGGCATTGATATCTTCAATGCAGCGAGCTATCACTCCTTTGTAAATATTGAAACAGAAACACCAGAAATGAGTTTGATTACGAATGAAGCACCTCGACTCAGCAATCAAATTTTATATCAAAACCTAATGAGAATACAAATGAAGACTTACACTTGCCATTCGTTGTTTGTTTCGCCTAGCAAAGCAATTGCGAAATAAGGCCTTGTCGAGAAACACTAAGGAAACTGTATCTTTATAAATATAAGTCCCTAATCATTCCAGTCGTGCTCAATGGGGCACAAGAATAGACGTTAGCGACATCGGATCCAAGGTCGTTTTGAGCGCTAGATGTGTCGTTTGATTTTTGATCCTGTTTGCAGCTTTGACGGACTTTGAAAGAAAAGATTTATTAGTGAACTCCACGATCTGGGCAAAAAACGCGCATCAGTTGTTTGAGGTGACTAGTACATGTTGAAGGAATGCATATCACCACTGCGGTCAAAGCGATGGTGGAGGAAATTGAGGGCAGAAGAAAGAGATACGTTGGTATCAAATGCTTACAGGTCATAATGGCAAAACAATAAAGAACTCGGCAGGGCATTCCATAAGTGAGTTATATGGCTAAGGAAAGAATCACGATAGTTCAAAATCCGTCTAGAAGTGGACCTGAGGATAAACTAATAAAAAATTCTTAGGAATTACCATCGAAGGTACAAGCTATTGGTACTGGTGATGAAAATATCTATAGAACAAGATGAAACAAGAGACATTATGCCGGTGCGGGAGAGTGTTAAATGACTGTGCAATATTAGCACCACCTATGAGTTTTATCTAACCGTTTTGAATAAGCTTACAGTGATGTTTATAAAAAGCTTTCTCAGAAGACGTATGTATATGTAATTAAAATTGTTCCTCGATTTAGGTAAAACCTAAATAAAGCCAGCTTTGGGATAATGTTCAAATCGTACGTATTCAGTTGCAAAAGAAAGAAATCAATTGTAAAAATTGACTGCATACATCTTTAAAGCAATCATCAATTCATCAGTTATGTATCTTATAAGAGAACACCGTCATATTTATTCCAATTAGACAAATATTCCCCATTCCATCTGGGTTTGAACGCATTCACCTTTGAAAATAATTCACCACAATATAACTGAAATCAGCTGTTTCCCTTCTATTCTGACATTTGCATATATTTTTGTTCACCTTTTCCATTTTCTCTCAATTCCTTTCGTTTTTTCTCTATCAAACTGACCAACATCCTTATTGCGTGCGAAAAAAATCCTTGCAAAAGCAAAACACGCAGTGAAAGCCCAATTGGATTTATCCAACTGTAATTACCCGCTAATCCCTTAATTAAGTGAAAATATTCATTAGAATCGATTTACCTCCCCCATTCAGTGTGTCTGACCCCTAAAAGGAAAGCAAAACATTACCTTTGCTCACGCTCATGTTGATTCGTCAAGCGACCAAATTTACCATCGCAATATGTGAATCACATCTAACAAGGTATCATCACCAAATTGCTGTTTAACAAGTTTTTCACGAAACAAATATTTATATTGGGTTTAATGTTTAATTCATATTTTATCTTAATTTAACATTTATTGTAGGCAAATAAATTTTACGCGGGCCATTGATTTTAAACCACGATTTGTACACATCAGCAGCAGCAGCAGTAGTAGTAATAGCGTTAGAAGTAGCACTTCAAATATGGAAGGAACATGCGTAAACAAAATCCCAGTGAAAAAGCCACAAGAGATTGAAAATTTGACCAGGTACTAGTTTGGTTTATTAGATTTGAATATAGTTTCACAGTTTAGATCAAAAATTATGATGATGTGATGAAGATATCGATGATTGAAGTGATCATTTTGGTTTACCTTTGAATATTTCGTCATAACATGACAAATCACATTCTCTCTTATGGTGTTCGTGTCTTATGTTTGTGCATTTTTCAGACTGACTATCGCCAAGTCACAGCAAGATAATCGAGAATATCGTGGCTTACAGCTGGAAAATGGCATGAAGGTTCTTCTTGTTAGTGACCCAAAAACAGATGTTTCTGCGGCAGCTCTTTCCGTTGAAGTGGGGTGAGTAAGGATTGGTTTTTTGTTTATAAAAATAAGTTCCGTAAGTGTTGCATTTATGTACATTTGTTTGAAAATCACAAAACTATGCCTCAGAACAATTGTATTGTTTTTTTTTTTCGACAGTCACATGTCCGATCCAGACAATCTGCCTGGTTTAGCTCATTTCTGTGAGCATATGCTGTTTCTTGGCACAGAAAAGTACCCTCACGAGAATGGCTATGCTATGTATGTGTCCCAGAATAGTGGAAGTTGTAATGCTGCCACATATTCTCATATGACAAAATACCATTTTCACGTGGCATCCGATAAACTCGATGGAGCATTGGATAGATTTGCACAGTTTTTCATTTCACCACTGTTCACGCCCAGTGCTACTGATCGAGAAATTAATGCTGTAAGTTGCTAGATCTTCAACAAACAACATCCAATCTGATTTAACTTTCATTTTCAAGGTCAATTCAGAATACGAAAAGAATCTCTCAAGTGACATTTGGAGAATAAGGCAGGTAAACAAGAACTTAGCAAAACCAAATCACCCGTATAGTAAATTTGGAAGTGGAAACAAGCTATCACTGTGTGATGTGCCGAAGAGTTTGAACATTGATGTGCGAGAGGAATTGCTTAAGTTTCACAAGAAATGGTATTCGTCCAACATCATGAGTCTGGCTGTCATTGGAAAGGGTAACTATTTGAACCAAACTCTGTGAAAGTGAAAGCTAAAGCATTTGAATGGATTAAATCAAAAATTTAGAATCACTGAATGAACTGGAGGATATGGTTATTTCAAAATTCTCCGAAATTGAGAATAAGAATGTTGAATTGCCAGTTTGGTCTGGAGATCCGTTCGATGACAATCAATATGGAAGGATGTTGTTAGTAATGCCAGTTAAGGACATACGCTCACTGACGATCAGTTTCACCACAAAAGACCTGAGCGAGTACTATAAATCTGCTGTAAGAAAAGTCAAATATTCTTTATCCATAATTATTCAAAACATTTATCTCTTTTTAAAGCCTGATGGTTATCTAATTCACTTGGTGGGTCACGAGGCGAAAGGAAGTATTCTGTACGAGCTGAGAAAACGTGGATGGTGCAATGAGTAAATATACACTAAGCATTCAAGTCTCATAATTGTTTAATGGGGTAAACTGTGTGTTTTATTAGCTTAATGGCCGGTCACAATAACACAGTTCGAGGATTTGGATTCTTTGAGATTGTTGTGGACTTGACACAAGACGGTTTGGAGCATATAGATGATATTGTGCATATTATTTTCCAGGTAAATTTGGCCTAATATCTTCCAAAAATGAAAGGTGATTAATTTTTGTTTTGTTTTGTATTAGTACATCAGAATGATACGGGAAGAAGGTCCTCAGAAATGGATCTTTGATGAGTGTTGTGACATAAACAAGATGCACTTCCGTTTTAAGGATAAAGATTTGCCAGAACCTCTAGTAACGAACGTTGTGGCTTCTATGCAGGTTCGTTATTCTGAATTTCACACTAGATGTAAGGATTAAATATGCTTTTGTTTTTGTTTTTTTTTTTCGTTTTGCAGCTGTATCCTATGGAGGAAGTACTTACTGCCCCGTATTTAATTAATGAATGGGATCCAGAATTGATTACAAGCCTTCTTAATGAGCTAGTTCCAGAGAAATGCCGTATAGTTCTTCTCAGTCAAAGTTTGGAACCAAAGGTACAAAAAATCGAACCCTGGTACAACACTAAATATGATGTTGTCGATATCGACCCAGAAACAATCAAAGTAAGTTATTTTAACCATCCATCCATTCCATCGAACATTTACTTAAGTGGAATTCTATAGCGGTGGAGCACATGTGAACGCAACGAAAATCTTACCCTTCCTGCTAAGAACGCATTTATTCCCACTGACTTCACACTTATGCCCTTGGAAGTAGACATGAGTAAGTATCCCGCTGTGATAATGGATACTCCAATTATTCGTGTATGGCATAAGCATGATGAGGAATTTCTTACACCGAAAGTTTGCATGAATTTCGATTTCTCCAATCCGATGGTCTATTCCGATCCATTGAATTGCAATTTGAATCACATGTTGGTGGCCCTGTTGAGGGATCAACTTAATGATTATGTGTATGATGCAGAGTTGGCAGGTCTTAAGTTAGATGTCATGAACACTTCATCGGGAATAAGTGTAAGTTGAAAATAAAAAAAATAAATGAATATCCAGGCAAACTGCAACAAATTTTTTTTTTTGTTTTAGGTGAACATCAAAGGGTACAATCACAAGCAAGAAGTCCTGCTCCTCAAAGTGCTCGATCATTTATTCGATTTTAAAGTTGACGAGAAACGTTTTGATATACTTAAGGAAGATTACATAAGGTCGCTGAAG